>JAQQTO010000052.1:6064062-7276875 GCA_029884595.1 Ormosia semicastrata
ACCAAAATTGAAAACATGATAAGAATGATGGAAGCAAAGCCTAATACTAATGTGGGTTTAGTGGACCCTTAAGTCTTACATAAATCCAGTTCATAATCAAATTTTTTTTTTTCTTTCAAAGTATCAAATAACTCGTCTCCACTTGTTCTTATTCCTTATGCCCACAGTGCCAACACGTAGCCACCTGACCACCGCGTCTCAGCCGTGTATCACCGCACCAAGTCTTTGCCACCCAAGCAATGCACCGCCAGCGACGTGGCAATCATCGTCAATCCACAGCCACAAAGAAGCTAACACCGAACCCACCAACATCATTCAACATGGTTAAATGAAAACAAACCATGGTTAAATGGATGGGGTTTCTAATAGCACTGTAAACCCATAATGAAGGGTGGAGTGTAATTTTCATAGTTCTGAAAATTGGACAGGATCGGCGAATCGAAAACCAGTCCCTTCTTAGGTTCGATTATACCTTATACACTTGAGTGGTAAAATACCGATAAACCGGTGTTGGAGAGGAAAAACCCGTCAGCCCAATACCAGTCCAGGCAGTTGACCAGTTCAAAGTTTTTTAAAAAATTCAGAGCTTGCAAAAACGACAACATTTTGAATCCCTTATGTTTTTTAAAAAAAGTGACTAACGGAGGCTCAACTTAATTTATGAAAAAGAAGCCTCATTTTTAAAAAGCCCATGAAGAGCCACACACAAGAAAAGTTGTGCAACATTAAGGCTTTTTGTAGCTTTTTATATAGGCTGGAAGTTTAGGTGTTTAGCTAGCTATTCTACGTGGGACATCTAAAACGTATTAAGTAGCCGAAAGTTCTTATATACACAGAAATTTTTTCCTCCAGATAAGTTTTCATCCTTTGATTCTATTAATCTTATGTAGCTTATAGTGGGATCTACATAAATTGAATGACTGAGATTTGTTTGGAGGAACTTCGTCGAGTGTACGGTAGAATTTCTCTTAAGTAGCACTAGTAATAACGCTTTTTTTTTAACTTTTTTTTTTACTCAATATGGGACTTGTTGAAAAATATTAAAGAGTCAAATAAATCATATTTAATCTTAATCATATAAATTGTTAAACTCCAAATTTTTTATTTTGATAGCACAGTTAATTAAAGATAAACACATGTAAAAAGTGTAGCAACATTCAATTTCCGTAATTATTCTTCTTCTCAATTTTACTTTTTTTATACCCTCATCCTCTCTCAAACCCTGTTAAAGAGCTATTTAAAGAGGTTTTTAGAAGACCCCTCCACCAAGCCACTATGGTGGATCCTTTTCATTAAAAAAAAATTAAATGGGTGAGATTATAACCCTCAACTAAAAACTAACGTGAGGCCTTTTTCATCTTCTATCAGATCTCCATGTCTCCAAACCCTTGAGCAAATCCCCAAATCCCGATCTGAACTATAGGTGTCTCCACCAAATCCCCCAAATCGCCACCCAAGACCATTTCCAAGCCTCCGAACCCTTGAGCAAATCCCCAATCGCGATTTGGGCGTGAACGTTGACAAACACAAAATAGTGCCGAGTTTCATGGCAGTGAGCGGTTTGGTGGTGCTCTGCTTCGACGCTGCGGAGGCTATTGGCGGCTGAACGGTGCGACGGTGGCGCCGAGGCGAATGACATCGTGGGTGGCGCGGGGGACGCCGATGTGCCCCTAGTTCGATGCCGCAATTTCCTCGGACACCATCTAGGGCTTCATCTCTAATTCATCTACCAGGTTCTTGTCTAGCGAGTCGGATGCACTGAGTTGATCCACTTCTTGGGTCGAATGGACCCAACTAGAGCATCATTGTGGTAGCAGTGAGGAGCAGTGTGAATTGCAGAGGGAAGTTCAGGATCAAATTACAGGCACCGATTTATGATTTGAGTTTGATTCACTGCTCTGTTTATGTTGATATTGTGCAATGGATTCGAATTTAGTTTTTAACACACAGAATTCTGTATTCAGCTCTCATGGCAACAAGAGAATTGTAGATGCATTTGTTGTTTTTATTATTCAAGTTTATATATTATTTTAAAACTTCCCGTGTTAGCATTTACATATTTAAAAATTCATGCCAAGTATTTTCGAATATTTGGTTGCAGACTTGCAGAAGAATTGATCAGTCTTGTTTCCGCAAACCTTTGAAACATACTTATTCTTTTCTCAGTTGACACAAGGTTTAAGTGATTGAGAAGAGATAGTTAGCTAGAATGCCAGAAGGATAATAAATCAAAAGGCACTACAATACTCAAAGTAATTACACTTTACCATTGTCTAGTTTGCCAAGATACTCATAAAGAGACCCCAATCCATTTTTTTGATCTGTGATTGACCATCTCTATGATGCATCTTCATCACCTTGTTTGATGAATCAAAAGTACATAATTTTTGCATTGTCTAAGTTTTCTGAAATAAGAATCTAATGATCTTAAATGCTTCTCAATAGATCTGTACCCTGCTGAATACCGAACTGTGGAAAGGCTATTTTTGTTTGAATAACATCCCTGAATTACTTCTGTCACGGTCTTATGCAAAGAACCTCTACCATGAACTAAGCACCTAGGTACATTCCTCTCTTTTGTGTTTGATTTTGTAAGGATATCATTGACTTTATATGAGAGATGGGAACTAGTGCAAATATGACCAGAAATTGAAGAGAAGGATCTTGGCATATTATAACAATCATACATGAACCTCTTTTCATTCTGTCTTATTATTACACTCTGGGTTGGTAGATTTTGGTCCTTATAAGCGTTTTGTAACATATTGGAAATGAATATGATGAAATATGAAACATGATGCTCAAAGCAAAAACACTGGAGAGATCTATTATTCCAAACTTATTGGATCCTAGTTGGTATCAGAAAATATGCTCAAAGCAAAAACAATAGTTATAGTACCATATGAGGGGGGCAACTTAATGAAAGAGACTTATCCAAAGTACTTTGCATATTAAGAAAGAATTATATACCTGCTAATTGTACAGCCATCAAATGCTTGCTTTGAACGACGTACATAGTAAATTTTTATTAGACTATAATGCTGGTTACATTGCCCTCAATGTGCTGTTGAATCTTAAAGTTATATTTATAACCATTTCCTAATTCAAGAGCTGTAATATTATTCTTTTGGTTTTGATTAATTAACTTCATCATTTCTGTATATATATTTCATAATGCGCACAAAAATTTCTAATTTCTATTCTCCAACCAAAGATAATAGCTTCTTTTAGCAAACAGAAACATATCAATTCGTACAGAAACAGAATTGAAAGCTTACAAATTGAAATGGTGAAGAACTAACCACTTGATAAAATGAACACCAGTATTTTCTCACTGTAAAAAACATAAAATTCATGGAGGCAAATTCAAATCCATAGATTCCTTTTCAAATCCCATGATCATTTTCTACTTCAATAAGATTCATCTACCTCATTATTGTCACTAAGTTAGAAGGAATAAAATAAGTAAAAATCCAAACAATTTGATTAACTAAATAAAAATTACTGCAATTCACTATTCTTCAATGATTAAAGGTCAGAGAGTACAACAAACAATTACAGCACTAAGACTTATTACAAGGATATATACTTGGATTCTAAGAGCCAAGGACCAACAATTATCTGCTTCTTAAAAAGTGAATCACCTCTAATCAGTTACTTAAAAACTATTGAGCCCTGCAACTAACAACTTAAATTTGCAAAAACAAATTAGCCAAGCTAGCTGCCATGCCAATTCTTTCCTCTCCAATCAAGTGTACCCATTGCCTTCAACAACCATAATTTTCTGATGCATGTCATGGTGAGATTCAATAGGTAGGACATCCCTATTAACAGCAACACCTTGCCATGATTGACACACCAAAAATATTATCAACCAAAAAGTTATCTTAAATAATAACTCCTAAAATAAAAAAGTTTATTATAATAAAATGAATCCCCAAATTCCCAAAAAAAAGAAATAACAAATTTCTTCTAAAATAAAATAATTTTTTTAAATAATTATCCATGCCTCAAATTACTAAAATCAATAATAAGAATATAACAAAACATATCAAAATCTTTGACAGCATTTGTTGTATGAAATCATGCAATCAATGGTATCCATTGCATTGAACAAATTAGCAAAGTTAGCTGCATAACACAATAGGAAGCTGTTATAACTTTAAATTTGAGAAAAAATAAATAAAAAGGCACATAATAAGTATTCTTACCAAAAACTAGGAAGAGAATTTTGTGGGGCAATTACGACTATTATAATATGCATATTTCCTACAAGTTTTACAAAGTCTTGTTCTCTTTTGTTGTTGTTCTATTGCCTTCTCTTCCCCCCTTTAATCCGTTTTCCACATCCTTTGGTGTTTGAAGGTTCAGGTGGAAGAATTTCAACATCTTTAGGAACATTGGAGCTAATAAAGGACTCCAATTCATCTGACTTGCTTGGTACAACATCACGTTTTACCCTAGTCAATTGCATTTCAATACTAGAAGCTCCATTTATGGCAAGGAGTAGTTTCTCTTTACTTCTACCAGTTATATGCATGCATTTAAACAAGTGTGCCCACGCATCTAAAATTAGCTTGCTCTCACTTTCCAATTTTGAACATGCCTCCAATACATTGCCATCATAATAAAAAATCGGTTTAGTAGTTGCCAATTTGGTCCATCTATAAACAATGCAATTGCTTGGGATTTCATTAAAACCTTTCCCCTTCAATACAAGAAGGATATGCCGACATGGAATGCCTTCAAATTCAAACATTTTAGCAATGTGATTAGAAGGATGATAAACAACTTATCTAAGTTTGCTCACTTTGCTGCCATTGATCACAATGTTATCAAGTATAGAAAATAATGATTTCCCATCTTCCTCTTTTGCGCCTTCAACTCCACAATCCACACATGCACTCCATAACTCACTTTGAAATATGTAAAAATTTTCGTGAGTGTAAACTTCTCTACCATGCTTCTCTATATCCCTATACAACTTTAATTTAGGCATGGAATGAAGTGTATCATTATCTGCAAGTAATTCCTTATGCCTTTGTGATTCTATTGCAGAATCAAATCTCATCCACAATTCTACCAAGCTAAGGTTCTTATTCAAGTACTTACGAAAGAATGAATTTTCTCTCTGATCTTGAGGTTGTTCTCAAAATTCCAGCCAAAAATATATCTTTAAAATAAGTCGGTATCCACATGCTTCGAATGTCATACATTTGAGAGAGCCAACCATTTTCTTTCAACTTGAAATCACTAATGTTTGTCTTCCTTGTTTGTTCAAATTCTTCTGGAGACTCTAAATTCCAAACAAATGACTTAAAACGATTATTAAAATCAACATTAGCATTCAACGAAACACTCACCTTTTCTGAAACATTTTTAAGAATGTGCCACATGCAAAATCTATGAGAAGAACCATGGAAAACCTTCTCTATTGCAATCTTCATAGTGGGGTCTTGATCTGTTATGATTACAACATGTTTATGCCCTCCCATTGCTTTCAAAAATGTTTTAAACAGTCACACAAATGCATCAACTTTTTCATTTGCTAAGTAGGCAGCCCCAAAAGTTATACTTTGTCGATGATGATTTACGCCAATGAATGGTGTGAAAATCATGCAATACTTGTTTGTATTGTATGTTGTGTCAAAGGAAATCACATCTCCAAACAAAGAGTAATTTTTCCTACAAAGGCCATTTGTCCAGAATACATATTTTAGCTTCCCTTTATCATCAACTGCATAGTCATAGTAAAATGAATGGTTCATCTCATGCTTACTCTTAAAATTATCAACAAACATATGTGCATCAGAGTCTTTGATCAAGACTTTCAAATCTCTTGAATATTTTTGGAGATCCCTTTGTGTGCATCTTATATTATCATATCCCCCAACTTGCTTTTTCAATAATTGATAAACTTTTGAAGGCAGGAAACTAGTAAATTCTTATGAACATTGTTTATGCTCCTTGCGGATCTTAAGAATTGCCTCTTTCTAGGTGTGGCTAATGCATGCATATGACCTTCATGAAATCGTGCAACTTCATATTTTTCTTCTGTTGTCCTCTTGAAAACAATCCTTGCATTACATCCTTCCCTTGTAAGTTTTCTTCTTCTACATTTCAGCAAGCTTTTTTCGTAAACTAGCAATTCAACTTGGGCTATTTTTTTTCTCTTCTTTGAAACTTTCTTTTGAGCAAAGGAAGTACTTCCACTTAACACCATTTTTATCTTTTGTTTCAGATGAGCTGCGTACACTAAAGCCTGCAACATGTGCATACCTTTTATAAAAGTCTCCTCCTTCTTCTAATGGATCAAATACCTTCCCAATTACAGGCTTCAATTCATCATCACATATAGGAATTCATTCCTCCAACGTGCTCACTAAATCATTTAAGCCTTTTGATGGTGAAGTTTGATCATCCTTATTGTTACCAATCTCTATATAAATATTCCTAATAAATAAAAAAAGTCAAATGAATACGTAAATTATTAATAAAAAATCAATAAACAGAAAATCAATAGGTAATTAACCTCTTGAATTTTTTTTCCTGTTCTTTATGGTAAAATTAGACTTACTTTTTTTTTAAATGGTCTTCAATGTCAATCTTTCAAGTAAAAAACAAAAAAGGAACATAAAAAAGGATGATGGCATTCTGCTATAATACGAATGAACAAGATCGTGGCTTTTTAAATTAGGTGGAGGAGGGTATAAGAAATTGGTCATAGTGGGTTGTGTATTACAGAACATTAGTCAAGGAAACCAAAAAACATTATGGAATTAACCCCATCACTTTTACTTGCTTGTAGCCTTGCACACACGTTTTTTGGCATAAAGAAAAAGAAAGGATAAAAAAATTGATTTACCTGCAATTTTGGTTAACCTGCAACAAAGGAAAAGTGGGAAGAGTTGTGGGTGAAAAAGTTGAAGAACGGTGAAAAATTTGGAATCGTGTCGACAGCAGAAAGGAAGGGGAAAAGATGTGAAGTCATCAACAAAGAAGTCACGTGAGTTTTTAATTGATTCTTCTAATTTCAGCCATCCATTTTGATCCAAAGGTTGAGAAAAACTCTTCTCACCTCTCATATAAAATTGATCCTCTCACATGATACATCTCTTTTATATATATATATATATATATATATATATATATATATATGGGACATATTTAATGAAAGAAATTTTTATTGTAAAATAAATAAATTTTGACCATACAATTATACATAGATGATCAAAATTAAAAGTTATTTAAAAGTCATGTGACTACTTAAAAAAATCACATATATTTATATTCTAATCTTGACTATTTATTTAAAATTCAATAGTCAAGATTCATTCCTCTCATCAGATGCACTCTATACATATATAATACTTTAGTTTGACCACAATTGAACAATTAAACCTTAAACCAATTCCTCAACTAATTCAATGACCAATTCAATTTTCAGAACCGTGGTAATTTTTTAGGAATAATGGAGTTAAGTGTTAAATGGACAAACTTAAATGGGGATTAGTGATATTTACCAGAAAATAAATGCATAAAAATATATTTGAAAAAAAAGAAAAAATATTTAATTTAAGTTGTATATTGAATTTACACTTATTTTACACCTCTTATAAAAAGTATTTTGCTTCACATTAGAATAAACTACCGTTTTAGTCCATGAATGAGAGGGTTAATATCAATTTGGTCCCTTAAATATAGATGACATTAATTTAGGTTCTCAATTATAGAAAGTAACATCAAATTAGTCTTTCAATAATAAAAAAATGATATCAATTTAATCTTTTAATTATAGTAAATTGATATTATTTTAGTCTTTCAATACTAAAAAATGATATCAATTTAATATCTTAATATTGTGATTTATACATAAAAGGACAAGTTTAATGTCACTTTTAAATTAATATCATCTATATTTCAAAGAATCAAATTGATGTAAACTCTTTCTTTCATGAACTAAAATAATAGTTTATTCTTTCACATTATTATAAATTTTTATTTTTTTTTCTCTTCAATACCTAACTTTTAGGATCGTTACTGTATTGTTTTTTTTTCTATTTATTCCTTCAATAAAAGTATTATTTTCCATTAAAATTTTCAAAGAATTATTTGCAACATAATGAAAAAAAAATTACTATTTTTTTAACCAACGGGGGCACACGCTCCCCCCCAAAAAAATTACTATCGACTCAACTTTATGTTTTCTTTATTTTTTAATTAAAGTAATATTTATAGTAAATATAAATAATTTTATATTAACATTCACTTATATATTTACAAATTTTATTTTTATTTTAATTATTAAAAATAAATAAATATTGATTTATTAAAATATTAATGAATATAAGTGTAAAATTCTTTACAGTAATAACATATCAATTAAACTCTTATTTTTTATATTATATTGTCTTTATCTTGTGTCTCATTTTCTTCCTGACAAGATCTGAAAAGCTTCGTATTGAAAAAGCAAAACATGCATATAAACAATCATTCATCATAAATAATCTTTTTTTTGTTTTGTTTCAGTGCCAAAGATGAAGACCTGACAAACAGACAATGATTAAGCAAGGAAAATAGGAAGCAGTGAAGTGCAGTATGATGACGATAAAACAGTGTAATTTCATTGATTTGGAAGAGGATCTTTTAAAATAATTTATAGATAAATAAATATTTATTTACTTATAAATTATTTTAAAAGATTCAAATCTCATTCTCATTTATACATCAAAATTTTATATTATTTTTGTTTTAATTAATGATGATTAAATAAATTAATAAGGTATATAAATTAGTTATGAACAAAAAAGTATATAAATTAGTTAACGAATTTTTAACTTCTGATAAGATATTGTCAACTTTTTGAAATTATGTTTATTAACTAATTTATACATCTTATTAACTAATAATTGAGATATTATTAACTAGTATAAAAATAATAAAATTTAATATACAGAAATAATTTTTTATAGGACATTATTTTTTTTTCAGAATTATTCCTAAAATGAATTATCAAATATTTTTATTAACTAATGCTTATATTTAATAAATTCTTAAATATTTACTATAAAATTAACAATTAATAAATATTAAAACTCAGTTTAAATATCATATAGCAACTATATAAGTAACAAATTACATATGTTCAGACAACAATTGAAAACCAAAAACTGTGGCCTAAATCAAAATCAGTAAATCAATGGGCAACTCGCGAATCTTTAGACATAAACAAGATTATGGGTGTATTTGTTTGTACTTTTGTTACTAATTTTTTTTTTCATTAAAAAATAATTTTAAAATATGGACTTATATTTAGATAAGATTTAAAAAAATAGAATTAAATTAACTTATTTTTTTGCTTTTTTTAAAAAACAAGAATAAGTTATTTTTTAAAATAATTAATTACGAAGAGATACGATAAAAAATATATTTTTTATATTTATATCTAAATATAAAATAATTTTTATTTTTTATAAAATAATTAATTATTTCAATTATCTTATAATCATTTAAAAAAAAAACTTATAAACGCATACAATATTTCAGACTTTCAGTTCAAAGCTTCCAGATGCATCTCGCATTAATTTTGTCACCTTGATCACGTTTGATTCTACTTTTACAGAGATGACTGCTACAAAGTCTCCACGTTGCTTTCACTTTTTGGATGCAACTGAGTGCAAATATGCCCAAACTAGCTATTGGTTGGAGTTGGATCGATGATTGAGAATTTGACCGTATGTAGGAAAAATTTTAAAGTACTCCAAAACGGTTAATATTTAATTTAAAATTTATTAAATAATATTTTAAATTTAATTCAATCATTTATATGATGCTCACATATTATTATATTTTTATTAAATTGAGTATGGTAAGAATTTTTATTATTTTTTAAGGCTTCATATAGAGAGAGAGAGAGTAAGGGAGGTTTGGGGGTCAATTTTATGGACCTTCAAAGTCTAATTTATTATTGGTGGATTGTAAATATCATGAAGGTAAATTATTTCTTCAAATGTTTTTGTCTTTTACTTTGTGTCTCTGTGTAATATGAACACATCGATCGGTTGTTAGATTCGAAATTAATCATATATATGGCGATGTCAAAGTGATATTTGATATATTTATAGATACACTTTTTTTATGTTAAAATTAGGAGACATGGATTAAGATCTTTTGTATAGACATAAAATATGAATCTCACAAATATTGAAGAACAATTTTTTATCTTTGATTGGATATTCTGACATGTATTGATTATTAATTTGGAGTTTCTCCTAATAAGTACATATTTTAAAATTTAAACTTTGATAATTTTCATTAAAAACTCGACTTAGTTATCACTACGTCCAATCTTCAATGATACATCACGTGAATGATTTTTTATAAAATTCTTTATCAATTTAAATAATTAAAATTAAAATAAAATCAAATTTATTCTTTTTTAATTAAATTTAAGTGGATTTTTAAATACAGACAATTTAAAATATTAAAATATAATTTTAAAATCAATCAATTCTTATTTTATAAACCTTTTTTTTAATAAAATTCATTTATAAAATGAGTTCTTAAAATTTGATACACTCCTAATACTGTGGCAGGCACACTCAAATGAGTTCTTAAAATTTGATACCCTCCACATGAATGTTCCACCATGACACAAGCACTTCCTCAATTTGGACAATGCCTTTCATTACCAGTTCTAGACTAATCCTTCTGTCCTCTTGGCTCCCAGACTCAAAATTATCCCCATCTTCTACACGGGTGCTGAAAATATCACTCTTATTTTTTTATCACAAAGTATATTCACATGTTTGGCTATTTAAATCATTTATAAGATTAATTCTCATTTAATTGTAAAAACATAAAAAATTATACAATTTTTCCATAAAAATTATTTCTAATATTTGAATTTACGTCTTCATCCAAATAAGTCAAAATTATTTATCACATTAACTCGTCCTTTTGGGTTCACTCTTGTCTGAATTCGTCTCAAACATCACTTTACCAAAATTATATATACGATGAAGGTACAGATACCAATTAAATTATTGAAGTGACAAAAATAAACGAACCCAGTAGCATATATCATTCATGATTCGACGAATAAGATTGAAAATCTAAAACCTTAAAAAAGGAGAAAATAATAAAGTGGGTTTGGAAGTGGAAATGATGGGAGGGTCCTTAAAATAGGAACTCTGACCTAGACTTAGATATAGTCAAGCCACCGAAACGTTTGAAATTTCGCAAACCACCGTCAACCAGACCCAACCCAGACATAGCCAAAGCCAAGCCCCCCGGCGTAGTTGAGGGGAAAGAGAAAAGAGAAAGAAAGGGAGCAATCCACGAGAAAAAAAAAGTAACAAACTCATTGTTTGGTCCTCGGAAATGGTAATGGTGCCCTCTGGTAAGCTGTGGAAGGAAATAGGAAAAAAAAAAATTATTTTTGTACATCATTTTTATTACTCATTTTTTATATTATTTTTTAATAATAAAATAAGAGAAATATATTTTTTAATATACATTATTTCTTTTTTTTTATTAAAATAAGTAAAGTATAAAGTGGTATAATGAAAAAATGATGTTTGATTAACATTTTCCAAAAATAAAGAATGGTTGGAATGGAGAGAAAAAGAAGGAAGAGAAAAAAAGGGTTTTCATCTTCTATGTTAAGACCAAAACTCTCTGTTTCGGGTTTTTATTTTTTCTCATCTTTTTAGAGAGGAATTCGTTCAGTCTTTAACTCTAACTTTAAATTCTTTTCTTATTTTTAATTTCAGAACAAAATATTTGAAAAAAATATTAAAATAAACAATTGTGATGAAATTTATCCATCGTGACATTTACAGTTTTTTTCATTATATAGTGATCGACGGATGATAGCCACCACAGAGTAAATGTTATTTTTCTTTAAAAAAAATGATTTAGAGATGGAATTTTTTGGATAAGAAAAATTTGGCAACAATAAATTCGTTGCATTGTTTCCATTTCCATCTTTATCTTCATCACTATCAGACACATAAATAATTCCATTTTTAATTTTTTGTCACTAATTCTAATTTTTCTTATAGTGTTAATTGCTTGCAAAAGACTCATTTTTGTTAGTGAACTAACGGCGATGGTGGCTATAAGGTAGTTTCAACTTTCAATAAAATAACAAGAACAAATCTGAATGAAAGATATAACAAGAACATTATAATCTACAAAAATGAGATATTTCAAAGATTCTGCTAAATGTGACGCGTTATATTTGCATGAAGATGAGATATTATATATATATATATATATATATATATATATATAATTGTCGTAAGCAGCAGTACTTTGCAGTCTACACAGCTCTTACAACTTGAGATATAAAAATGTTGCTACTTACATCAGCAGAATGAACTATATATATTTGGAATTTTGGATCTTTTTTATATAGATTTGGCAGCTCATGATTTATGGTTTTTAAAATTTATTAGTTGTTTGCAGATAAAATAAGGGGACGGAAAAATGTCTCAATTTATATAGGGGTCTGGAATTAGTGTCACTCTACTCAACAAATATTTCTGGATATAAATACATAGAGAAAAGAAAACCCATTCAGGTTGTTTATTTCCAAAGAAAATGATATCATGCCGTTTAGCTTGATCTTGAAAGCATCGACTTCCATCTTGATTGACCTTTGGGTAGTGTGGCTTATAACTAAGTAAATGGTCCAGTTGGGCTTCTGTCTTATTTCCATGAGAAAATGACAGAAATGAATAAGTAATTCTATCTTGAATATTACAATTTTCAATATTGCATGTGACTAAAATCTCACGTTGGAAGCAAGGAGAAAAGCATGAGACAGACATCTCAATGACTGAAATTTTATAATGTTTTCTTTTAGAAAGATCTATTTAGAGAGGGCCAAATAAAACCAGATGATTACTTCTTGTTCTTATAAAGAGAAGCAAAAGCAACGGTTGCTATATTTTCTTATTCATATAATTCTGCAATGCTTTTATAAAGAGGCCAGCAGAATAAAGTAGCAAAGTTAATTATGGAAACCCGACCTTTAAGTAGACCTGGAGGTTTAATGTTAATACAATCTATAATTGATGATCACAAATTATCATAGCATAAAACAAGTTGCCTTCCTTGTTCAATTTGGTTGATTAAATCTCGTGATTCACTATAGGACCAATTGTGATTATTGTCGCATATCATATGTAAGCCTATGGAAAGAACAGTCCATGATTGCATAGGACGTACTGGTAATCATTTTTACACAAGATTAAATTCCTATTCTTTCACTAGATGTAGGTGCGTTTGAGATCATGACGATCTTACTTCCATATTAGATCAAGAGACAAGTAAAACTTTTCATATTCACTGTATTGATACTTAATTTTGTCTGTAAAATTTTTATTTTTACTGTTTAATAAAAAACTAATGAATTTGTATTAATTGATGTTTTATTGTAATGCTTTCAACTTTTTTTAATTAATTTTGTTGTTGTTGTTTGTTTGTAAAAATAAAAAATGCACCTAGTGCAAAACAATAAAAAATAAAAAAAAATCAAACAAAAATCAAACAAAATAAAAGAAAAAGAAAGACATGTGGAATGGTTGGGCGTAAAGTCAAAGATGTTGCAATCATCTAATGTAGAGTTAAATTTTACAATATTATTCAACTTAATCAAAATGACAGTTTCTACTTTCAGCTATAATTGAAACGACAGTTTCTCCTTTTTAGCTGTAAAGGAGAAGATTTTCTTTCTCCATTTGGCTCCCACTGTCTCCCAACCACCGAAGATGGAGAGAAAATTTTATAGGCTTAATCTTATAAATCTCAAGGAGATCATGGAGCGGGAAGAGAAGAATCACAACAGAGAAATTCCAGAGACAGAGATCAAAAATCACAAAAATATTTCTCACACATAGGCCTAAATCCTCTGCCTTCACCTTTAAACTCTCTCCACCGTGAGCTCGCGGTCAGCTCCACCAAAATCCTCACCATCTTCTTCATAACCACCCAACATCACCATTCTTCACCACCACGTGCAGGCCACCGTGAACCTCCACATCCAACAGCTCTCCGCCACCCCTCACCACCCTTCCACTTAACCAACCACGTGAGACCACCCCACACCACGTTGCACCACCTTCTCCAACCTTCATTCTTCAACCTTCAACACTTATCTTCAACCTCATTCATCTCCAAGCATTCCGTCTTCATCACCTTGCTCTTTCACCCAACCACCTTCAACCCATTTCACGTCCAACCTTCACCCATACCATCATACTTCACGTTCAATCTTTTCCCTCAACACTTCATCATCCCTCCTGACCTCTCAACCACTACCAACCATCTTCCACGTAAAAAACATCATCCTTCCACAACCTCTCGCCACAGTTCCATCATCATTAAACACCCATAACTCCAACCCTCACCCTCACCCTCACCCCTCACCCCTCACGTACATCTTCAACCTTCAAAGAATCGAGTCAACTCGGTCACCACCCCTCCACCATCAACCCATCTTCAACTTCATCTTCCAACCCCATTCACGTCCAAGCTGCCTTCTTCCCTTAAAACCATGTTGCACTACCACATCATCAACCTCCCATCACCACCATCAACTTCCAACTCATCTTCACCACACTTCCTTCCACAAACCATCATCCTCTGTAAACCTCTTCCAACTGTGAACCCCACCACCTTCCTCCATAAACCTTCATCATTCACATATCCAACCTCACCATCTTCCTCCCAAACCATCCCATTCACCCATGCATGTCCAAACCATGACTCTCCTCACGTTGCCATCACCACTCACGGCCAACCCAACCCTATAACCATTATCACCAACCTTCCATAACATCCTTCGTGCAACCCACCTTCATCTTTAACCACCGAGTTGACTCACCTTCCATACCACCCTCACACCTCACCTTCACCACCTTGCTCAACCCACCGTCTTCATCCTCTGCTAGCAGCCATGCTCCTCCCATCCCGTAACCACATAACTCCACTCACCACCCAACCATCATAAAAAAACGGTGTTCAAGCCACCCAATAACTACCCACTTAGCAGCGGCGCTGCTTGCACTCCAAAATCACCAAGACGCTGCGCCATCGTTTTGCAGCAGCCTCGGTTCATCACCACACACCAGATCCTTACCATGCGTGAGACCACCATCGCCTGCGTGACCATACGTTCACGTATCCACCAGTCACGAGTCACCGTGTTCAGCAGCCACCAGACCCAGTCGCGTACCAGGTTCAGTTGAGACCCTGTTTTTGTTTTTGCTCACATCTGTTTCATTTTTTCTTGTTTTCTTTGTTTAAACCTTTTTTAGTTTAATTGATAGAATAGTATATATAAAAAAAATAAAATAAAAAATGTAATAGGTAAAATTAAGAAGACTAAATAAAGACTAGGTGTAGTAGTTGTCCTGAATAAAAAATATAATAAAAATAAAATATGGAGAAAAATCTGAAATTTAAAAAAAATTATTTTAAATTGTTTGTTTTGTGATGCTTATATTTAATCTTGTTTGTTCTTATTTATCTGGCTCCATGAAAAATTGTGTTTACTTGTTTGTTTTTATGCATTTCTAAAAAAAATGATAAAAAAAAATCTTTTGATCAATGCAATGATCGATGATGATGATTGAATAACAGATGTTATCTTCAACATCATTAGAATCATAAGGGTTTATTGAGTAGTCTGGTGTTATCTTGAATCCTGTGCAAGGATGATTTTATTTTTAAGCAAAAATCTTTTTTTTTTCAAAAATATTTTTAAATTAAAAGCAATCAACCCATACTCATTTTTAAAGAACTACGTGACTTTGAATTCTCCATTGCACTAGAGAATACGTAGGAGCAGAAATTCATTTCTGTCAAGTCTAAAAATTAAATTTTCATAATTTCTTTTCTCTTTCCTCTTTTTTAAAAAAAATAAAAATAAAAAAATGAAAAATAAAAAATTTAGTTACAAAGTCCTTTTTTTTATAAAAAAGGGTAAAATAAATATATTTGAGATTATTAAATTTTACACAACTAACATAAGATCTTGTTCCTAAACAGACAGTGTAAAGTGCTAATCAGCTTTTATACTTTGTAATCGACTCTCGAATCCAAACTCATTTTTTAAAAGACTAGTTGTCCTAATTAAAGAATTTTTCTAATATTTTTCTAATTTAAATAAATATTAGTAGTGACTCTATTGATTTTTTTAAAAATGAATCTTTTTTCTATCGTCCTACCGCGATCACAGTTGCGACACACTGCTAATCATAACTAGAATTTTCTTTAAACTACAGAAATGTATATGTATATTTTTTGCTGTGACTTTAACAAAAAAAAAATACCATTAGGTAACTTGACAGTACCCTTTGACTTTGAGTGTGAAACAAATCTCCGCTCAAGTGGCGGCTTAGTCTTAACCATGAATAGGCTGAAAGTGAGTTTAGCTAAGTTCAACTAGGCGTGACTGAGACTCAGTTTAATAAAATATTAAATTTATTTTCTTAGTTCAAGCTTAATTCACTTTTAACTTTTACGGATTATTTGAATTTAATGAGTTAATATTAAATTTTATATTAACTAAGTATTTTAAGTTCAATGAGTTAGGCTCAAATTTATAACTCAATTATATAAAATCTATTTTGTTTTACATATATTAGTTAAAAAATAATTTAGTTAGATTAAAAATAAAACAAATGCTAATATATATATATAACAATAAAATTATTATTAGGATTATTCTGAAAAGAATACCTTTATTTATATATCAAAATGGCTTAGGAGCTAATGACTCCGAATATGTCAAAGTTCAAGTTTATTTCATTTAATAAATGAGTCAAAATCTTTAACGGATTACATATTTAATGAACCAGGCGTCGAATTAGCTGGACTCACTTCTAGTACTAGCTACAAATTACTTATAGTCAATTTTCGAATCCTTGCTCTGCAAATAAAGTCAGCTTTTTAGTCTTAAGGGATGCCCCAACTGAAACTAGGTATTTCATCTTAGATATTCCGATCGAGGTGCCCTTATGTAGATTGTTGTTTTGGGTTGAAAAATTATATATATATATATATATATATATATATATATATATATACTCTGAAAAAAAAATTCAAACAACCTTTTTAAGAAGCCAATTTAGCTTCTTAAGCTAGCAGTTCTTTTTTTTAAAAAAAAAATATATATATATATATATATATATATATATTTAAAATGGAAAGCTAATTCGTATCATGAAATCCTAATGAGAGTAGGCGAGTTGAATATATAATAGGAAGATAAGTTATTCCATATTCCACATATTCCAATTAAAGGACAAAAAAAAAATTGCTCCTATTAATTAATCATTGGCCCAAAACTTAGAGGGCTATAGCATGAAGATAGAAAATTCAAGATGATAGCTATGTAATTATATAAAACAGTTTCTTTGACAAAACAACAAGATATACACGTTAACTACAACTAACTAGTTATAGTTTTAAGCTACCACGTTATAAAAATTCTATTATAAATTATTTAAACTTTATTTGTTAAATAATATCACCTCCTTAATTTGTTGCATTTCTGCTACCAAAAGCTTTTAAAGGATATAAAACTCTAACATGTGTTTATGTGGAGCTAAATGTTATCTCGTTAATGCTTGAGAAATGCTATTTTTGCAACCAAATATAATGTCCTATTAAGAAGTCGAAGTAATATAAATTTGGCAAAATAACTTGCCATAATGGATTTGTTTCTGGCAAAATAGGATAGAGGATGCTACATAGATCGATGAAGAAGTAAATAAAATATTGCCGTCCAAGTTCGTGAGGCCATCCATTTGTTAGGGAAGCAATAGGTTTGCAGTTTGCACAGCAACTAACACAACGTACTGAAATGATAAAACAAAACATTGTTCTTTACATCTGGACGTAATATAATAAGGTTTCACATGATTCATGATTGAAAGACAGATTAAATAGCCATGTCGATTTCATTTAGATTTGTGCATATAGTTTATCGATCCCTCTTTTATAAAGAGATCACCATAATAATATATAAAGGGAAGCAACATATTTGATTAAATTCCAACCTTTAAACGCTTCCCATTTTTCTTATGGCCCTCCATGCTAATTAAAGTCAAAAGAATTAATATCAGATTTACAGTTACAAATTTGCAAAGGAAGAGAGATTAGGATGATAATATATGTTAAATATATGGAAATTGTGAGATGAACTTCAACATTGATTGTCATTAACAAGAAAAAAGAGCCTATATAGTCGAAAATGGTTTCAAGAGGAATAAAAAGGCAATAATAAGAAACAAAGAGATGATTGGCAGTCTAAATTATTCAAGGTAGTGATGTTTTGCCATCTATTATGGAAAAGGTCTATCAATGTCCTTTCAGTATTAACGACGGTTTGATTCTATTTCATTGCATGTACAGCACATGTAAGAATTATGATGTGTACCATAAATCAACGTAACGTATAATATCCGTAGGTTCCCTAGACTGCTAGAAAGTGGAAACCCTTTGGTTGATTTTACATGAAATAGTTAAGAGAAGAAAAGAGACAGAACACCTATCCATGGTTTGACGCATCAAGTCAATAATGTGCTATATAACAGAAAGTAAAAAAAAAAATAGTAAGATTAAAAATATCTGTAACAATATGTGAAGGGTCAAATAAATTGCCAAAACCCATGATTATTAAGAGATATTCTTGTATATATATAAACCTATTATGTCAGATTTACATACAAAAAAAAAATTAAAGAAAAAAATAATTTTTTTTTATGATAAGTGAATTTAATGAGACTCATTTTTTTTTATTTAACTTTTTCTTCTCTTGTGTGTAAATCTGACATAATAAACCTGTGTATATATAAAAATATCTCGATTATTAATATGTAATAATGGACTCGAAAGTCCATGTAAGTCCACAACATGTGAACGGTTTAGCTAGAGGAGCAATTGTTATACACTTTATTTGGCTTATCAGTTTATCATCAGTCTGGATCTAATACGTTATGGCTGTGTCTAGAGCACCTAATTAATAAGAATGACCTAATAATATGATATACTATCAGGTCTTAGCATATATTTAGTGCTAACACATGATAGGATAGTTAAATTCAATAATTATTTTTATCTTATTATTATAGGATAATTTTATTCTCTCTCCTATCCCATAATAAGAACTGATAAGATAATTATTCTCACCCTATCACTCATTGATGAACCGTCAACATGTCTTATTTTTACGATTCGATTTCTTAGTTTTTCATATTCCTTTTATTTGTTTTTATTGAATTTTGTTTTTTAGTTTTGTTATATTTTTAGTATTGTTTAATTGTATTTTTATTGAAGTATTTTATGTGTTTTGTCAGGTAATTGTACGGGGAGAAGATTGAATGTGCAAAAGAGCAAGAAAAAGAGAAAATTTCACCAGAAACCAACGCTTGAGCGCTGGTGTGTAGCTCCTGAGCGCTGGAAGCGTATGCAGCAACAATAAATTAATGGTTCAGCGCTTAAGCGCTGAGAAGGAGCGCCTGAGCGCGCAAGAGGAGCAGCAGAGCAGTTGGGCTTAAGTGACTGAGCGCCCAGTAACCAGCGCTTAAGCGCTGGTTGCGCAACAGCAGGCCTAACTTTCTTTAAATTAAAAGTTACACCACACAGGCACATAGAGCACATTGCACAAGAAATCCCTAATCCTGAGAAAGTTGTTTTGCGGTAGCAGACCTTGGAAGGTAATTTCAAAGGAGGATTCTTGAAGGCTTGAAGATCTTAATCTCCATTAAAGAAGTTTTGATTTCTCTTTCTTTTTAGTTTCCCTTTTCCTTTGAGTTTTCTGTCTATGGGTTTGTATTTTGATATGAGTTTGTTTTTATTGAACATGAGTAGCTAAACCCATAGCTAGGGTTATGGGGAATCTTATTTTCCTAATTATTTAGATTTGATTTCTAATTTGATTATGGTAATTTCTTTTTGGGTTTATCATATTGCTTGTATTCTTGTCAGAATTTGATCACTTTTAACATGTGTTAATTCATTGTTTGACCGGTGACCATCCACATTCAATGAGTGGATCTATATGGTAAGCCTAGGATTAGATTAGTAAATGACCAAACATCGATTTATCCTACCAATGGAATTGACGGTATGTTAGTTCATCTCTTGAATTAAAACTTAATACATTCTTGATTAATTCAACTAAATGACCAAATAGGTGAATTAAATTAGGAATAAAATATTATTTCATCAATGACCATTGGGATTCAATAGCAAATAAGAGAATATTGACAAAAGAATTACCTACATCATAATTGAAAGAAAATCTGAATAATTGGATTCAAGTGAACCTTGCGCCCTAATCTCTTTCTCATTGATTATCTTTTCTTTGTTTAATTGTTCATTATTTTTCTTTAATTGTTAATTTTGATTTTAATTTGAATTTCTTCATACACATTCGATTGTCTGAATAACAAAGAGTTTAGAGAATCTAGTAATTATCAATTATTCCTCGTGGGATCGATAACTGAGACTCAAGTCCTATATTACTTGGCAATAGAATATACTTGCTCTTAGTGTATTTTACACGTATCAAGTTTTTAGTGCCGTTGCCGAGGAATAAGTTTGGTAATTTAGAAGCGAAAAACTTTAGTTAATTTAGACATCCTTTTCTTTTATTTCTTATTTTTTTATTTTAATTTTTATTTCTTATTTTATTTTATTTTTAATTAATTTTTTAATTTTTTTTGTTTATATCTTATTTTAATTTTTATTTCTTATTTTATTTTATTTTTTTATTTTATTTTTATTTTTATTTATTTATTTATTTTATTTTTATTTTTTTATTTAATTTCTTCTCTTCTTATTTTTGTTTATGCTTACTCGATCTCAGTGTCCTGATTTGGCTTTTGATCCTGAAATTGAGAAAACAAATTTCGTCGTAGTTAAAAAGCAGACTTTTATTGCATGAAATTGTGATGTGAGAAGATATTAACAGGATGGAGAGGCAACCAGTTGTTGAGGCTAACCGTGAAGAAAGAGCTATTCCAGCAGAGCGAACCATGTTTGAGTACTCTATGCCCACTGCTGAGGGGTATGGAGGGAGTATTATAAAACCAGCTGTGGCGGCAAATAATTTTGAGATCAAACCTGCATTGATCTCCATGATTCAGAATTCAATTCAGTTTGGTGGATTACCTTCGGATGATCCAAATCAACATTTGGCCAGGTTCTTGCAGTTGTGCGATACCATCAAGTATAATGGGGTGACAGATGATGCAATCTGATTGCGACTCTTTCCTTTCTCTCTTAGGGACAGAGCAAGTCAGTGGTTAATGTCACTTCCAAGGGGTTCCATCACTACATGGGATCAATTGACACAACAGATTCTGGCTAAGTATTTTCCTCCTTCTAAATCTGCTAAGTTAAGGAATGACATATCTTCTTTTGTGCAGTTTGAGATGGACACTCTTTATGAAGCTTGGGAGCGCTTTCAGGAGTTGTTGAGGAGATGTCCACATTATGGATTTCCTGTATGGCAGCAGGTTTAGACTTTTTACAATGGTTTATCGCCTGCAAACCGTTCACTTATTGATGCTGCTGCGGGAGGTACTATATGGAGGAAAACACCTACTGAGAGCCAAGCTTTGATTGAAGAAATGACGTTGAACAGTTATCAGTGGCAGAATGAGCGCCAAGCTCCTAAGAAATAAGCAGGTGTGCATGCTGTTGATTCTTCTACTGCTATTCTGAGTCAATTGGAAACTTTGACCAAGAAGGTGGAGACTTTGATGGTGACAAATAGTGCAGCCCCACCTATCATCTGTGACGCATGTGGAGGACAGGGTCATTCAAGTGTAAATTGTCAAGTTGGTAGTCCTTTTGCTCCTGAGCCTGAAACAGTAAATTTTGTTGGTAATTCCAACCGGCAGCAGTACAATCCATATTCAAATACCTACAATCCCGGTTGGAGGGACCACCCGAATTTCAAATGGGGTAATCAGCAGGGTTATCAGCAGAATTAGCAGAGAGTTCCACCACCACCTCCTGGTTTCCAAGCACCTGCAGAAAAGCCAAGTTTTGAAGATCTAGTTATGAAGTACATGCAGAATTCCGATGCCAGAATGAAGAACATGGAGACTCAGATCAGTCAGCTGACTACATTGATGACAACGAGGGCACCAGGGACATTACCTAACACTACTGAGGCTAATCCAAGGGAACAGGCCCATGCGATTTTCCTTAGAAGTGGTAAGGAACTTGGAGAGTCTCCGCAGAAGAAGGAAATGTCAGAGCCTAGAGATACTCTTGTTCAGTCAGTGCAAGAATATGAGAAGGCAACTGACGATGTCCTTACTGAAGATGTCAACCAAGAGAGAGAGGTTGAGAAGAAAGCACCAAAGTGGCAGAGAGAAAAAAAGGATCGTGAGCAGAGCATAGTCTATGAACCATTCCCATATGCCAAGATCCCATTTCCTCAGAGGCTTAAGAACAATCAGTCAGATCAGCAATTTGCCAAATTCTTGGAGATATTCTAGAAATTACAAATTAATATACCATTTGTTGAAGCCATCTCTCAAATGCCCAAGTATGCGAAGTTTCTAAAGGAAATACTTACAAAGAAACGCAAGCTTGAGGAATTTGAGACTGTATGTCTTACTGAGGAGTGTTCTGCCATTCTTTTAAAGAAGTTACCCCCGAAATTGAAAGATCCAGGAAGTTTTACTATTTCTTGCACTATTGGTAACTCTTATTTTGATAAGGCATTATGTGATTTGGGTGCTAGTATTAATTTGATGCCTTTTTCTGTGTTTAAGAAATTGGGGATGCAGGAACCGAAGCCCACTAACATTTCACTACAGTTGGTTGATAGATCCTTCGCTTACCCGCGCGATATGGTGGAGGATGTTTTAGTGAAGGTGGACAAATTCATATTTCCAGTTGATTTTGTGGTGCTAGATATGGAAGAGGATGCTGATATTCATCTTATTCTTAGAAGACCATTTTTGGCTACTTCTGGAGCTGTGATTGATATACCTCGGGGTGAGCTCATCTTGAGAGTGGATGGAGATCATGTGACCATCAATGTCTTTAGGGAAGCTAAATCTTCTCCAATATCAAATCTCCATGCCCCGATAAATTTTGTTTAAGCTAAGAAGCAGGAAATCTTATCTATCAAAGACCCCCACTGTCATACCGTGTTGATGTTGATTTTTTGGAAAGTCAATATGCTGAGACAGATAAAGGTCCTCCTAAGATTCATGCTTTTTCACAGATTGGTCCTTCATCTGTTGATCAAGTGCGACCACCTTGGCCTAGTGGAGTTAAGGAGCAATTGGGACAGTCAAGCTCTTTTCAAGTTCACAATTCTGTTGGAAGCAGTCCCAAAGCCATTGTTGAAGGGAGGAAGAATTGTTTTGAAAAGAAGAAGACATCCTCCTATTTCTCTTGCTTTAAGCCACCTTGATTCTTCTGAAAAGGCAATGTCGAACTAATGACGTTAAACAAGCGTTTCACAGGAGGCAACCTGTGTTTCTTCTCTCTGTATTTTATTTTAATTGTTTTGTTATTTTTGTTTTTCTTTTAGATTCTACTCATGTGTTTTGGGATTTTATTTTTCAGATTGTGTTGCTGTGCTGACTCTTGTGCTTCTCCTTTGCCTGACATTGTGTCATTATCCATCAGGTTGTGTTATTCTTTTCTTTACCCTCTTTATTTCTTTTTCTTCTACATTGAGGACAATGTTTATCCTAAGTGTGGGGGAGTGGTACTTTTATGATTTTTTTTTGTCAAAAAAAAAGATTTGTTGAAGCACTTGAGTATTGCTGGTAATTAAGTTGGAATTGTGTTTTGATGTCTTGATTTATTCTAAGCTGATGGAGATATGTTTTTAAAGGGGATTCCATTGATCATGAGCTAATAATGTGTGAAACAATCTTTTTCAATGAAGAAAAGTGAAATTTAGCATCTTAATTAGAAATTAGTCATGTCTGCTTGCTATTGTTCTCTTTATCAACTTAGCCAGAAAGTGAGTTTTGAGCCTTAATGATTAGATTTTTCTTCTGGAGTGAGTTTTCTCTTGATTTATGTGCGCTAGAACTTGCTTTGATATCTTATTGAGGCTTTAATGATTCACATGCATACTTGAATATGATTAAGGCAATTAGGCTTAATTTCTTATTGGCTTCCAGAGTTGCATTGATTAAATAATCTCTTAGTTGCCCCCTTTGAGCCTGAAATTGATTTCTTTGAATATCCAATTGAATAATCAGGTTGGATTCTTTGGAGCATCTATTGTGTTAATTGAGAAGTCATACAAAGTTATTGTCTTCAAGGGTAAGAAGAAAAAAAAAAGAAAAAAAAGAGTTTGAAAAAAAGGAAAAAAATGAAAAAAGAGAGAAAAGAAAAGAATTGTTGGTGAAGAATAATGAAAATATTGGGTTGAAAGTGAGAAGTTGTTTTATTCTTGTGCATCATGCTCTATCTGTCATCTTTTCAGTCTGATTCTGCTTTGTATTGATTTATTTATGAGCATTCTTTACCCTATTTTATCCTTTCTTCCTACCTTCCATTCTACCCTTAGCTCTGTTACAACTAAAGGAAAGTCCTTTTGATTCTTGTGTTGTATGTGAACTTGGAAGTGGAGATAGGATTGATAAACAAGCTTATGATATTGTATTTTTCAAGAGAAATTTGAGTGATCTCTTTGTCCTTTAAACACTTGAGCGATGGAAAGTTGAGTGATCTCAGATGTTTGATGAAGAGAACAGTTGCAAGTTAGACTCAAGCCTTTAATTGTTTAAGTGCTAAATGATCTCACTTGATTGGATTTGATTGTTGAACTTGAATTTCTTTTAATTGTGGAATTTTCCTTTGATTCATGTTTCTTGATGTTGAGTTTGATCTTGTTGTTGATTCCTATTCTTTGCTTGAGGACAAGCAAAGCTCAAGTGTGGGGGAGTTGATGAACCGTCAACATGTCCTATTTTTACGGTTCAATTCCTTAGTTTTTCATATTCCTTTTATTTGTTTTTATTGAATTTTGTTTGTTAGTTTTGTTATATTTTTAATGTTGTTTAATTGTGTTTTTATTAAGTATTTTATGTGTTTTGTCAGGTAATTGTACGGGGAGAAGATTGAATATGCAAAAGAGCAAGAAAAAGAGAAAATTTCACCAGAAACCAGCACTTGAGCGCTGGTGTGTAGCGCCTGAGCGCTGGAAGCGTATGCAGCAACGATGAATTAATGTTTCAGCGCTTAAGCGCTGAGAAAGAGTGCCTGAGCGCGCAAGAGGAGCAGCAGAGCATTTGGACTTAAGTGACTGAGCGCCTAAGCGCCCAGTAACCAGCGCCTAAGCGCTGGTTAATTGCGCAACAGCGGACCTGACTTTCTTTAAATTAAAAAGTTACACCACACAAGTACATAGAGCACATTGCACAAGAAATCCCTAATCTTGAGAAAGTTGTTTTACGGTAGCAGACCTTGGAGGGTAATTTCAAAGGAGGATTCTTGAAGGCTTGAAGATTTTAATCTCCATTAAAGGGGTTTTGATTTCTCTTTCTTTTTAGTTTCCTTTTTCCTTTGAGTTTTCTATCTATGAGTTTGTATTTTGATATGAGTTTATTTTTATTGAACATGAGTAGCTAAACTCATAGTTAGGGCTATGGAGAATCTTGTTTTCCTAATTATTTGGATTTGATTTCTAATTTGACTATAGTAATTTCTTTTTGGGTTTATCATATTGCTTGTATTCTTGTCACAATTTGATCACTTTTGACATGTGTTAATTCATTGTTTGACCGGTGACCATCCGCATTCAATGAGTGGATCTATATGGTAAGCCTAGGATTAGATTGGTGAATGACCAAACATCGATTTATCCTACCAATGGAATTGACGGTATGTTAGTTCATCTCTTGAATTGAAGCTTAATGCATTCTTGATTAATTCAACTAAATGACCAAATAGGTGAATTAAATTAGGAATAAAATATTATTTCATCCATGACCATTGGGATTCAATAGCAAATAAGAGAATATTGGCAAAAGAATTACCTACATCATAATTGAAAGAAAATCTGAATAATTGGATTCAAGTGAACCTTGCGCCCTAATCTCTTTCTCATTGATTATCTTTTCTTTGTTTAATTGTTCATTGCTTTTCTTTAATTGTTAATTTTGATTTTAATTTGAATTTTTTCATACACATTCAATTGTCTGAATAATAAAGAGTTTAGAGAATCTAGTAATTACCAATTATTCCTCGTGGGATCGATAACTGGGACTCAAGTCCTATATTACTTGGCGATAGAGTGTACTTGCTCTTAGTATATTTTACGCGTATCACTCATCTTCATCTCTATCACTCTAAGCCTTTCCCTCTACCAAGACCACCGCTAGATCACCATTGATGTTTCAGCCACAAATCCACCTGACTACCGTCGTACCACCATTGGACCACCGCCAGACCACCGTCATACCACCACTAACAAAATAAATTTCAAGTCTAGATACCAAAATATGCAACCAAATGTTCATAAAACCATATAAAAAATTCTAAATCTCAACAAACAGTGAAATATAAATCCAAGTTTCAACCACCATCGAAGAGTAGGGAAGAAGAAGCTGGAGCACTGCCATTGTTGGAGCTTTTGACCACCACTGTTGCACTTGAGTCACTTGCCAATCCATGTCGGCGTTGTTGACTGGATCCACGACGTGGGGGCTTGATGGCAGTGGCAAATTAAGCTTGTCCGTCTATGGAGGGTTGACGGTGGTGTTGTGGCTTGTGGGTGGTGCGTCTGGGTGCTGGTGACTGTTCGGGTAAGGTGTAACGGTGGCATCAGGCTTGGTTTGTGGATGATCTCATGTTGGCTTCTGTGGCTGGATCGTGGATTCAGTGGGGTTGTGGATCTGTTTGTGGGAAGTAAGAGTAAGTTGAAATGTGGATCTGTTTGTTGGAGGTGAGAGTGAATTGGGTACATGAATGGAGTGTTGTTGTTGCCACGAATTGGGTGAGAAGCTGAAAGAGATTGTGAAGAATGTGAAGGGTAGTATGATCATAGTAGATAGTTACATATACTATCAAGTTATTTATACTATATGCACTAAATATTTAATAGTATAAGAGCTTATCAACTTGTTTATACTATCAGACTTTATCCTATTATCTTATACTATAGGTATTCCAAATATAGCCTAAGGGAATATTAAAATTTCTTCTATACTAAAGGGACTAAAGGAGTGAAATATCTGTTGGTCTCGATAAGAAAGCTACATCAATGAATATTCTTCACTCATTTCATGTTTTTTTTTTACGAGACACTCATTTCATGTTTGAATGGTCTAGACTTAAAATTTATATTTGTTGTCGCATGCATTAATTAATGTTGATATCATCTATGAATTATTGGAGGTTGATGATTGCATTCTCTTCAATTTATATGAATATGTAATCGAATCTTGAAATTTAACCAATGTTATATATATATATATATAAAGAGAAAGATGTGGCTTGTGGGTGACGCATTTTAGTACTGGTGGTTGTTCAGGTAAGGTGCATTAGTGGCATCGAGTTAAGGTTATATATATGTAACTGAATATGTAATCGAATACTTCAATGTTATATATTGAAATTTAATCAATGTTATATATATATACACACACAAATTTAATCAATGTTATACACACACACACACACACACACAGATGTGGCTTGTGGGTGATGCATTTGAGTGTTGGCTGTTCGGGTAAGGTGCAACGGTGGCATCGGGTTTGATTTGTGGATGATCTCACATTGGCTCCCATGACTGGATCGTGGATTCAGTGGGGTTGTGGATCTGTTTGTGGGAGATGAGAGTGGATTGGGTTGTGGATTTGTTTGTTGGAGGTGATAGTGAATGTGGTACAAGAATGAAGTGTTGT
Organism: Ormosia semicastrata; assembly: GCA_029884595.1. NCBI lineage: Eukaryota > Viridiplantae > Streptophyta > Magnoliopsida > Fabales > Fabaceae > Ormosia > Ormosia semicastrata. The sequence continues at coordinate 6,091,980 of JAQQTO010000052.1, forward strand.
TGTTGCCACGAATTGAGTGAGAAGCCGAAGAAGATGGTGAGGAAGGTGAAATGTAATATGGTCATAATAGATAGTTATATATACTATCAAGTTACTTATATTATATGTACTAAATATTTGATAGTATAAGAGCTTATCAGTTTATTTATACTATCAGACCTTATCTTATTAATTACCTTATACTATCATGTATTTCAAACATCTCCTAAAAGAATATTAAAATTTCTTAAATACTAGAGGGACTGGGGGAGTGAAATATTTATTAATCTCCATAAGAAAGCTACATCAATGAATCTTCTTCACTCATTTCATGTTTTTTTGGTTTTTATTTTTTTTGACGAGACGCTCATTTCATGTTTGAATGGCCTAGTTAGACTTAAAATTCATATTCGTTGTCGCATGCATTAATTAATGTTGGCATCATCTATGAATTATTGGAGGACCATGGTTGCAGTCTCTTCAATTTATTTGAATATGTAACCGAATCTTAAAATTTAATCAATGTTATGTATATATATATATATATATATATATATATATATATATATATAGAGAGAGAGAGAGAGAGAGAGAGAGAGAGAGAGAAAGAGAGAGATAGAGAGAGGAAGAAGAAGAGAAACTATGTTTGATTTTGAAAATAGTAATCAACGAATACGATCAAAGAGAAAATATAACAATTCAGAATTTTGAATGATTAATACGTCCTTCACTACAAACAGCCAATATTTTAAGATCTAGTTCTTAGCCGCCAACCTTATTCAGACACCTATTCTTAATTAAGCTCTAGTGTACTAGTACAACTTAGTAGCCAGAATCATTTTATTAAGTGCATGTTTGGATACGATTTTCAACAGCTTTTTTTTAGAAAAAAGCTGTTTGAATAGTATTTAATCATGTTTGGTAAAATTAGCTTTAACTTTTACACGAAATTCAATATAAAATAAAAGCTTTTTAAAGTGATTTTTATAATCTTTGAAGATTGAAGCTTATGATTTTAGCTTATAGATTATTCCTTACATTTTGATATGTAAATACTATTTTGTCCTCAATCAAATAATTTTTTTAATCATTTTATACCTATTTTAGTAATTTAATACATAAAAGCGATTCTTTTTATATCATCCAAACGAATTAGATTGACTTAAAATTAATTAATGCATCCAAACATAAAATGAATCAATTATAATCGATTATAACAAAAAGCTTTTATACAATAATCGATTATTAAGCATAATCAAATTTTTGCAGCTATCCCAAACACACACTAACTTGAACTAGTATGCTGAATTTATTATAGAGCAATGTTAGGAACATATTTTTTATCACATTCTTTTTAATTATATATTTTCTTTTATTGAGTTATATCACATATTAACATATTAAAATACAAAATCAATTTTGATTAACATACAATTAACTTGATTAATATATAATCAATTTCATTAATGTTTAATCAAGTTTGAATTTGTGATTTAGTGTGTGACATAACACAATAAGAGAAAATAAGTTGAAAAGAGTGTGATAGAGAGTGTGTTCTTAACACTTCTCTTCATTATATATCACCAATAAAGATGACTTAAGTTGTAATCAATTTGAGTTTGAGTGGTTGCTAATCCTTTCCAACAATAATGTAAGCTGGAGGGAAAGTAAATATAGGGAGGGAAAATTGATTAGTCTAACACTATTTTAGTGTGAGAAAACTTGTAAGACAATGAAAAAAAAACCCAACGTTTTATACCTTTCATCAATTTTCACACGTATTAAAGATCTTTAATATCCTATTAGAAAATATTGATAAGCAGAAAAGTCAAATAATTCCAATCTTTATTCTCTTGTAGACAGTAGAAACTGCAATTTATTGCAATTGAATGTTGGAATAATTAATTTTAAATATCATTAAAATACGATTTCTACCTCGAGAAAAACCAAATATTAGAAGACAATGTTTTATATCAAGATAGTATTATAGTATTATCAACCAATTGGTAGTTTAAATATGGGCTGCTTGATGTTCTAAAAAAAAGGGGCATTTTGATATTTGTTTTTGACATCAATCATTTTATAATGGCAAAGAAAAACATCATAATTTATTTTAATGAAAGATCTATAAAGAAATACAAAAATTGATACAAAAAACAGAAAATAAGCACTTATTATATAATTAAGAAAGTATAATAATATTCAAGTTAAATACTTTTAATTAATATTTAAGATTCATTATCATAATTTGAATATTTCTAAATTAATTAGTAGGTCTTTGTACTTTTTGAAAATTTTCAAATAGGCTTATATAAATTAAAAATAATAAATGGATCCGTATTGTATTTTTTTTAAAATTAATTAGGTCCTTATAAGGATTTATGATATCAGAGTCCCAATTGATTTTTTTTTTAAAACTATGATTTAGTTTTAAATTTTAAACTATAGGAAGAAGGTGTTAGTTACCTAAGTTGATAAAGATATTTACAGTTGATTGCGAAATCTTGAGATCAAATAATGCCTTCACCCTTCTCCCTCTCCGACGTGTATTTAAAATAAAAATTACCTATTAATTGAAATTTCAAGGGTTTATTGGATTAACTGTCTATGATAAAAAAATAAAAAAAAATTATAGGAACTTATTTAGAATTTTTTTTAAAAGTACAAAAACCTAGGGATTAATTTAACCTCTGAATAAACAACTTCTACTTAAATTATTATTACTTACATACCTTTTGACCATCTAAGCTATATTTAGATTAAATTGAAGATGAACAACAAAAGAACTTGCCTTAATGATGCATGGCTTGGAAATAATAGGAAATTGAATTAGGTCCCCAAATAGCAAAGCACTTTCTTTGCTGCAACAATCACGAAACTAGGGAAAAAGGAAAATGTAAACCCTCACCTAGCATCTGGTGGGATATCGCTGCCAATGGAGGATTAACCTTTGAAATTTTGAAAGGTTCTGAGTAGAGAATGATTTTCTGCAAATGATGATATGTAGGGAGTGAAAAATGGCTAAAAGTCTATGATTATGGTTTACGAAAAAGAGAAAAAATAAGCTCATTAGTTTTACGTCTAATTCGATATCAAGTTGTTACTAGTTATTACGACCTGAAATAGATAATTTTAAGCAAACTTTCGTTCATTTGAACACTACGTTGATGTGACTTTGTCAAACAAGTAATAGTAGTTTTAACAAGGCATTGATCCGATCCTCATTGATTTCGTGTCTCTCGAGCCATATAAATAAAAGGATGGAATTATTGTCAAAATTCGCAGGCGGGTTAGTAATTTCCCCAACCTCCTGCTTTTATCAAGAACATGCTACGTTAGGCTATCTTTTTGTGTTTAACTTTTGACATATTTGAAAGTTTTGATACATTTGAAATATAAAAAAAGAAAAAAGAAAAATCGGGCTACAGCGTCATACAAAATTGTGAGTTTTCTTATTGTTCTACCTTGGCCGGTTCTCAAGGAAAGCTTTTGTTTTGTACGTATTTATTTAATAATTTGTAATAATACAGCAGCCTTTTGCATGAAGGGACAGCTTGGTGTATTACAAGTTACGAAATTAATTTGTCCTGTATATGTTTCCTGGAACACTCGATTTTAAATGGAATAATCTTAAATAGAAGAGACGGTCACCTCCCTTTCATAAATTTATTGTGTTATATGACCATGTCAACTATTAAATCTTCTTGATGCTGTTTCCTCTGTGGTTGTTGCGTCCAATTGCAGCTTTCATTCAATAATTGAAGGTTCCCATATGTTCGCTGTTTTAGTATTGGAGCAGATTTAGGTAGAAATGGAAAATGTAAATTTACATTGTACTAATAATGAAAATGAAACAATTTCATCAGGAAGATAGATTAGTGATGGATGAACATGTAATGTGTAATTAGACACATAGTTATAAGTTTAAATTTTAGTTAATATGTATGCACTTAGATAAGGTTTAAAAAAATGAAAATGAGACTTAATTTGTGTCATTTAACTTATATATTAGCACATGATTTTTATAACTTCGTTAATTTCACATGATCTGTTTGTCGTTTATAACATTTTTTAAGGGGAGGTTCCGAGGTTTACAGCTAGATGATTATGTTTGCTATATTGTATCTCTTATGATTTTGTGTCATTCCAATTTTACGGGAGAAATAAATTTCTTTTTGGATAATTACATTATATTAATCACTAAATATATCTTTACATCTTGTATTTTGTTTTCCTAATTGTTTTCTACAATGAAACAGAAAAGCAATTCACCGAAATTTTTGTTGGTAAATAAATGTGTATCTCTTTTTTTTTTTGTCTGCCAGAGGCATAGGATTCTAAAGATAAAAAAAAAAATCCTTCTAAGTAAAGAAACACTTAGAAATCGGCATAAGAATCGAAATATATATGAGGAGGATTTTTTTTTCTCTGACTAAGTGCATGTTTGGCATGGCTTTTCAACAGCTTTTTTTGAGAAAAAAGCTGTTTGAATAGTGTTTAATCATGTTTGGTAAAATTAGCTTTAGCTTTTACACGAAATTCAATGTAAAATAAAAGCTTTTTAAAGCTGATTTTTATAATCTGAAGATTGAAGCTTATGATTTTAGCTTATAGATTATTTCTTACATTTTGATATGTAAATACTATTTTGTCCTCAGTCAAATAATTTTTTTAATCATTCTATACCTATTTTAGTAATTTAATACATAAAAACGATTTTTTTTATATCATCCAAACGAATTAGATTAACGTAAAATCGCTTTACAGCTAATGCATCCAAACATAAAAATGAATCAATTATAATCGATTATAACAAAAAGCTTTTATACAATAATCGATTATTAAGCATAATCAAATTTTTGCAGCTATCCCAAACACACACTAAGTATTATAAAAATGTTTATAAGATTAATCCCAAGGCATGGTTGTGACCACTTACTAAGTAAGAGGCCCTCTCAACACCTTTAAATTTTGATTCTCTTTTTGCCAGTGGAATTTGTTTATCACTATGTTAAACCCTTATTATACCCAAAAAAAAAAAAACCCTTATTGGTGGAGGAGGATATCTTGTAGAGTAATAGCTCATATGAATGAAATTTTTTTTTAAATGAGTTTGTTTGTAAAATGAATAAATAAAAGTCTATTCGCCTATAATTTAAATTAAAATGTATGTTATCTTAACTTATTAAATAATTTAAAAGTGCATGAAAAAACTCTAACTTACTCATTATACAAACAAATTAACTTTAAAGGAGTTTTGTCTCATACAAATTATAATATAGGAATATCTAGAGCAATTAATTCACTGAAGAAGAAGAAAGAAACTCAGCATAATTTTACCAAAATTGCAAAAACCTGACTTTTCAAAGATGGAAAATTGAGAATCACTTAAAATTCTGTTACGCTATTAGGAGCAAGTTAATAGTAAAAGACTTAAATAATTTACATGAAATTATAGACTCAAACTTCATGTCACTAGTATTAAAAAAACTTCGAATTTATTTAATTGTTGGACCCATTTATGGTGAGGCCAAGTACCGGCCATTTAATTGAGAGAGCATTAATGTGATTGAATTGAGCGTTAATTTATTTAATACATAATAAATCGTAATTATCCACATGTTAAATTGAAACTCACACACATATTGGTGCACATATAATTTCAGATGCCCCCACCCCTCCACTAATCACATAGTTATGAATGATCAGCTAAGTCATGCATTTGTGGGATTGACAGAAACCAAATTAAAGGAAAATTATCTTCAAGATGTGATCTGTCGCAGTGCATTATTGAGAAGGAATCTCGGCTTTCACATGGTTCCTATTACTTTGACCATTATACATTTCTCTGTAAAAAACTACTATAGTAAATATACACACAGCAGATTCTGTAATAATTTAGTGTAACAATAATATATACATATAGCTAGGTATAATTAATTAGGGATAGTGGGATTCCCGGTCAGATTTTCTACTTGGGTGTCTAAACAAGCCATATATAGTAAGGTATCTGTGTTCAACTTTAGTTCCAAAATGAACCTCTCTGTGACTATATGTTGACGTCTCACCTGGAGTACGACCTTTCCAACCATAAAAGAAGCACCAATATGAAATGTTGCTTCCCATGCAAAATACCTAGCTACCACCCCTTCCCCTACTTTCCAACTAGATTTTTTTTTTAATTTTTTACCGGATACTTTCGTAATTAAAAGTCTTTCGTAATTTTTTAATTCTAAGATACTTTCGTAATTAAAAGTCTTCTCAACAATTATTTTTTTCTAAAGTTTAAACTTCAATTTTTTTTTTCTAAAATGTAACTCACTTACAATGCACCTAATTTTTATTAATACTTTCTAACTAGATTTGAGAAATCACTATACACACCTTATTTGAGTTTTAAATCAAGTCCGTTCATTTTTGCGAAAAAATAATTGATATAGTGGGAAACTTTTTACTAATAAATATTTTTTGAATTTTTTTTATAAAATTATGCATTTTTAGAAATTTTTTATTGTTTACTTTGTTTAAGAAAATGACTTTTTCGTCAATAAAGGGAGCCTTTTTCCCTTGGTTAAATGGATTATAATAATAATTGATCAAGAAATAAATTTTTTATTGATGGTTATGCTATAGGATTTTTTTTCTTTTTTTATACTATATAATAAAATATTTTCTTTCTTTTTCGTTTTTAAATTATCTGATAATTATTTTTACACGATTGAAACAAAGGAAACGTTTTTCAGACCAAACAACTGAAAATACCAAAGCAAATTTCCAGATAGATATTGACAACTGGAATTATAGTGAAATGCAAATAAGGTTGCTTCTGAGAATTTGATATTTTTGAGATGTTAGTGTTTAATTCGTTTCAGTGACACCTATTCAATTCTAGCTGGATAGGTGCATTATATATGATAAAATGTGTGGATGAAACTCTAACAAACTCACTCACTCTCTCTCTCTCTCTTTCACTGTCATTTGGGCACTGTGTCACATTACTAACTACCCTAACAGCAAAGGTTTTAATTTGTCAATTGGAGTAATAATTTTTTTCAGAGTCGAAAGTGCAATTAGTGCTGGCGGCAGACTGATATATTCTTCTTCAAAATGATATTGGAAATAGCCACTTACGATTACACATATCTGCACGGTAACAACTTACGGTTGCTGTTTTTGTCGTCTAGTTTGGACTTCTAGGTTGTCGGAGATCAATGATGTCCCCTACTCTGTTTTCTAATTAACGAGCAAAGGTAAAACTGTAGTTTGACAACGTTTCCGAAAATTGATTTCAATCTTTGCAAAAAATAGAAGAGTTCATTTCATTTCGACACCACCTAAAAACGGTGCACCATAATTTTATACGTTGTTTCTTGGACCTCTTGTTTAAGACAGGAAAATGGTTTGTTGAATTAACTAGTATCAATAATCAAAAGATTTTACACTAGAAAGATATATTAGTATTGTTGATTATTACGTATTTTTAACTTAGATGTTTAAATTTAAATCAACATATACGCTTTTGTACAAAAGAAAAAAAAAAGCTTTAAATTATGGAAAAGATTATGCTGTATGTTAAAAAGAAAATATAAGTATTGGTTAAAGCATTCAAAAAAAAAAAACTTCTATTACACAGAAGGGCTAGTAGCTCTCAAAAAATTGATTATTATTGCCATGTAATGCAGAGAAAACTGTGTTCTAGGTTTTGTGAATATTAATTAGTAATCTGTCATATTATTGTTATTCAATATATATATATATCATGTCTAATGATTAATGATTACACAAGTTCAAAACCAAATACCTAGCTAGTTGGAATCACGTTTCTCTACTGTAATTTGACAAACTAATTACAGGTTAGGAAAGCCATTGGAGCCTGGAGGGTGTATCTAATGTCGTGAGCCCGATCTTTATCTTATTTCTTTTTTCTTTTTATCTTTTCCTCTTATCAAGTTTGCAAGACTTCTTATGTAACAACTAACAAATAAAATATCCCAATATTATTCCATATATAAAAATTAATTGATGGCATGAAAGAAAGCATATATATATATATATATATATATATATATATATATATATATATATATATATATATATATAAAAGAAAATAAATAAAAAATATGGACATGAAATATCCTAACCAATATTAGTGCCGGTTAGTAACTAAAAGTGGTTGCTCCATCGTCTATCAGCCAAAATTAATGATTAGGGTCAGGGAATTTAGAGCGGGATGAAAATGATTAGTGCTGTGACCTGTGGACTTTTCCTAACTAAATACATTTCTTTCACAATTAATGACGTTACGAAGAAAGTGAACTACAACTAATGTACATACATGCGTTTTTGTATGGGCGGATGCAGGCATAATTAAAACCATTTTAAAGTTCAAGATACTCAATTACTTGGGGAATAAACTTCATGCGTTATAATCCTTGTTTTCATCTAACTAATTAAGGGCACTCTACTATATCAATGTGTATTACTTCGAATGAAAGAAGCTCAAGTTTCTTAAATAAGTAGTTTTAGGTTTAATCCTAAAATTCTTGTATATAGAAATTGTTGAGAGGGATCCTCGCTTATTTGTCTGACTGTAACTCGAGAGATTAATCTCTCACCTAATTGATGAATGAATATTCTGAAAAAATAAAAATAAAAAATCACTCTACTATCATACCATTGTATTTTATTTTATTTTATTTTTTGATCATGACATTATGTTTTAATTTATTGTAGTAATCAATCGTAAATATTTATTAAAAAACATCTTGCTTGTTAAACTATTTAACATGTGAAATATGCTTTATGAGAAAAAAGGGTTAAATAAGGTCTTCAGATAAGATGAGATTCCTCACATCGAACCAAAAATCTGACGTTATATACCGTGTCCCTCCAAATTTAATGTTTTTTTATGTTATTCTCTCTATCTATTTTTATCTGTTTTATTTAAAAAACTTGTTTTTGTTTAATTTTATTTGTTTGTTTAGAAAATTAATGAGTTATTTTTTAAAATTTATCTATGGAATTAATAAGTGAGAGATAAGATTAATAGAATAATAATAATATTTTAAATATTTTAATAAAGAATAATTTAATCAATATAATTAATTTTGTTTATAATAAAAAAATTAATGACTTTCTTAATTCTTGTACAATAATTTTAATGGACAAATAAAAGTATACGAAAAGAGTATAATTATGCAATGTTTTTTTAATGTTATTATATACTCCAATACTAATTGTTATTGTAATAATCAATTTTGAATTGGGATAAGAGATTTAGATAATCTACTTAAAGAGCAGGTTAATAGTACATAAATTTTTTAAATAGAATTGATTAATTCAAGTGGTTTGATACTTGTTCTCCCTAAAAAAAAATTTGAATTTGAGTTTTGTAAATGAAAAAAATTAACGCTAAATTTTTTTTACACCTTTATAGTCCGATCTAACTCGAATTTAGATTAATCGGAATTTAATATAATCTCTGGATACCGAAAAATTTATACCAAATTTTTTTTAACAGAAACATGACAAAAATTGAAAACAATGGATTAAAAACTTTCATCCATCATTTCACATGCAGCCAACTCAATTTTACGGCACTGATACCTTTATTGTGATGTTTCCATAATGAAAATTTTTTGTGCACTGATCTTTCCCTTTGCAGAAAATTGTAATTGTAAATTTCCGTGTCAAAATTGTATTTAAATACTTAAGAGTTGCTTTTCTGCATAATTAAATTGATTATAAAATGTCACTTAATTATTTCTTTTACAAAAATCTTGAGAATTAATACTATAGATTAATTTTAACAATTGAGACTAAATAAATTTTCAAAATTATTCTACGATTACATTTTAGAAATAATATATAAATAAAAAATCTAAGGGTGTTTTTATCCAATAGACATATTACCTAATTTTAAGAGTGATTTAGAAAAACAAGTTCAAAATCTAATAGCTGAATATTTTGGTTTTATACTGCTCCTGATCCTGTGGTTTTTTTTTGTGTGCATTAATCCCGTGGTTTTAAATTCCAATGTGGACTTGTAAGTATTTCCAAATAGCACTGAAAAGGGCGATTTTTGATGAGTTTCACGTGATCTAATTTTTAATCGAGTCTCGTATACACATATAATACAAAATACAATTAAAAACCAAAATACATGATAAGTCTAAGCTTATTATATGACCTGATAAAATAAAGTATGGTATTGAAACTAAATCTTGTTTTTTTTTTAATGACAATTTAGGACGTTGCATCCCAATCAACGTCTTCCACAATCTGTAACTGCCAAATAAAACCTTTTGCGGAATTGTTAGGTACTTAGTTCTATAAATAATATTGCTTCCCATTATGATTATAATAATTGTTTGAACAGATTAGTCAAGTCTGTTTGTATAAATATGTACGATTACACAAACAATATATATTATATATATATGCATGCATGGCTGTACCATAAAAATTTATCATAACATACTATAAAATACTCCACCGCCAATAAAAAAAATTGGGCTGTTCAGCTAAAGATGTATGATCGTGAGACGCGGGACATAGAGTGATTTTCATGGAAAAAAGCTCATATATTTTCATATTTTCATCACAACTGTATTTGGTAATAATTACTTGAAAAACGAAATTCATTAATAATTTAAAATTCACATTTTGCAGCATGAGTGCTTAATTAAATAATCAATTGATTAATTGTTATCAAGCAATCTTAAAATACCTTCGGAAATAAAGCCAGATTGATTGTCCACCTAATTCATTAGTTAATACTCTTGAGGTACTCATAACGACACAGATCCAATGCGATTGCTTTCGTTATTAATGCCCTAGGATTTTGTACTTGTAGATGTAGTTTAATCACCGCTACTCTATAGTGATTTGTGACTGATAAGCTACTCCAGATAAGGTTCAGTTTCAAAAAGAAAAGGAAACATTATTGGAGCCAAATTGCGAATGGTGATAGATATGGGCGTCATATGTAGCTCAATTTCACTTTTTATTATGGCTAAAACAGGTCGAAAGATTTAGAATCGTAATATTAAGAATAGTATTACTGACCTTTTGCTCAGAATATAGCATACGAAAGCAGGTCGTCAAGAGAGACAAAAGCTATTGGTTGTTGTATTTATGGGTGACAAAGAAGAAAGGAGGGTGGGTGCTGATGCAACATGGTCAAGTAACGGCGATGATATATTTATGCATTTGTGGTATAATAGTGCTACTGATGGTGATGGTAAAAATAACAATGATAGAGGTTGTAACTCACGTACGTTAACAGATAGTAAAAATCCAACAAACTGTTCGTAGGAAATGATAGTTCAATGCCCTACGTAATTCCATGCTAAAAACTATAGCAAGAATTTGTTATCAGATTTATGTTGTTAATCTAAATCTCATTTGAATTTGAGAGAAGGTGGTCTAGGGAAGAATAATAATTTTCTCTTTCTATTTTTTTTTACCATAATTATCTCTTGCTATGTTGATCATACGGGTGCACAAATAAATTTTGAACAAAGAAAAAATGTCGTCTAGTCCTCATAATCGATTTATATATATATATATATATTAAATTTATAATGTTTGCCATATCCCTTAATGCCCTCTTTCCTTGTTGTCATCGCTGTATTTGACTGTCTTAATTAGGGAATGAACCCCATTAGTGGGACCATATTAAAATTTGTGAGGTCTTATTTAATTTGTTTGTATCCATCTCTCTTTTCATATAATATAGTCATATAAAAAATACATATTAAAAGATTTATTCCCATCATGGTTATGATCCCTAATTCATGCTATAAAATAAGAATGTTTCCATGCTACTAATTAACATTTAATATCTAAGAATAATTACATTAAAAAAAAGTCTCTGAAATCAAACTTTGGATATTAAACTATCAAAAAGTTGTAACTAAAATGTCGAGTAAACTTAAGTTAAGTAGTTAAAAAGTCTCTGTAATATGTAATATCAGGTATTAGTCTCACAAACAAAAAGTATCAGAATATTTGGATCATAAGGACAACAAGAATTGGATATTAAAATGATTTTTTTAAAAAAATAAATTGGACATATGGTTAAATTAACTAACAACATATCATGTTATTTTTAAGTTATGAAACAAAATAATATAAACTTTTCTCTATATATCACAAGTCCGATTTGATTAGCTTTTTTCTTCTTAGGAGATTCTTGATATAAGAATATTTTATTTAGAGACTTTGACAGACATTTGAAGGGGAAACGGAGGAATATGCTGAAAAACTTTAAATTATCATCAATGTTCTGTTCATATACATAATGGTAAAAGAGAGTTTTTAATGGAATTACTATATATGGGCAATGACATACGGCTTTTACGTGTAGCATTAATAAAATTTACATATTCCAATTAATTTATTTTGACTAGGATTATTTTTTATACTACTATATGCTTTTGATCTTTCTGTATGACAACTACTAAAGAGAGGGGAAAAAAATAACCAAGAAAAAAAAAGCAAGATCAAGAAAGAAAGAAAGCAAGAAGCAGGGTGAGCAAGACAGACAGACAAAGTACGACGTATGTATGAAAAAAAGAAAAAAAGAAGATGACAAAGTCAAATTCAAACCATAAAATGAGAAATGATATTTACATAAAAAAAACTCACACCACTTTTTTTAGATAATAATTAAAAAAAAACACATTGCAACACATTTTCTTTCTATCTTTATTTTCTCAAATAAGTAAAGTATAAAAATAGTATAAAATTTTTGGTGTGCAAATATCATTTTTCACATAAAATATCCTATTTTTTTACATAATCAACTTGTTCCACTTGTTACCATCCATCACATTTTTCTTATTTTCATCTAACGGGTCCTACCCCATGATTCTTTTTTATTTTTTTTCTTGTTGCGGTGGTTGCCCAAGCCAAACATGAAAGAGAAAGGGATAAAAGAAAGATAAAGAGTGAGGTGGCTATCTCTAGTCTCTAGAGAAAAAAGAGATAGGTTAATTTTGGCCATGGTCCATGGTTGTTTGAGAGGTGCTTTTCCATGGAGATTTTAAGGTCAGGGGTCGTAGTTGTGGATGTGGGCATTCGCCCTTACTCTTCTAAGTTGCCCACAACGTCCATCCCTATGGGGCCCTCAAGTGATACCCGCATACACATGGCCCCCACAAACAATTTTCCCTCAACAGTAAACTCTCCTTCTCCGTCTTTCTTGGTAGGTGGCAGTGGCACTTCTCGGAGCATAGTAAAACTAACCCCACACTTCATTATAGTATAACCCATATACCCAATTGGTTATTGGTGTCTGGTGTCCCTTCAACTATTAAAACAAACAAAACAATTTCTTTTTCTTTTTTTCTACTTTTTTAATTAAATAATATAATATAATTTCTCTCGTGTATCTTTTGGTTCTTTCTGTCCCGCAGCACATATATATAGTCTTCCTTTACATACTCAGTCCAGTACAAAACACCCACCTCATTACCTTTCCTTTCCTTCCTTGTAGTGTACCTATTTTGAATGCATTATCTCTGCTCTTTGGGTCCCCGGTGGATCTAGAACCACTAGCTAGCTTCCCTTCTATAATTACTATCACTCTCTTTGTTACCTAAATGCCAGAAAACATGAGTATATCTGTGAATGGACAATCTCAAGTCCCTCCAGGCTTCCGGTTTCATCCAACAGAGGAGGAGCTTCTGCAGTACTACTTGAGGAAGAAAGTTTCCTACGAGAAGATTGACCTCGATGTGATTCGCGACGTTGATCTCAACAAGCTCGAGCCATGGGACATACAAGGTGATAACTCAACACAATATTTAGCTAGCTATCCTCTTCTTTTGTTGCTTCTAATTTTGCTCACTTTCTTCTTCGATTTGCATCTCATGCGAAAGGTAATATATTGGAATGTTGTAACACATGACATGAGTCATATCATCTCATCAATTTGAGGAGTGTCTTTTGCAGAGAAGTGCAAAATAGGAACCACCCCACAAAACGATTGGTACTTCTTCAGCCACAAAGACAAGAAGTATCCCACAGGAACGCGTACCAATCGCGCCACAGCTGCGGGGTTCTGGAAGGCCACCGGCCGTGACAAGGTGATATACAGCAACGGGAAGAGGATTGGAATGAGAAAGACTCTGGTTTTCTACAAAGGTCGAGCCCCTCATGGCCAAAAATCTGATTGGATCATGCATGAATATAGACTAGACGACAATAACACCAGCGACACCAATATTGTAAGCAACTCAAACAAACACATGTAGTTTTTCTAATTACAATTCTTCGTAATTAAGCAATTTAACATATATATATATTTATGATTTTCTTTGTGACAAAATTTAGGTGTCCAATGTGATGGGAGATGCTGCCCAAGAAGAAGGGTGGGTGGTGTGTAGAATATTCAAGAAGAAGAACCATCTCAAAACCCTAGACAGTCCCTTATCATCTTCCATCTCTGGGGAAGGAAGAAGAAGCCACTTGTTTGATTCTTGTGATGAGGGAGCTTGGGAGCAAATACTTCAGCAAATGGGAAGGGGTTGCAAGGAAGAGAACTACGAGGCCAATTACAACTATGGAAGATTTGCCAGGCCTTTTGACACGGGCATCAACAATGGTGGCTACCATGACAGGTTCTTGAAACTCCCAAGCCTAGAGAGTCCAAAATCGACGAGCATGGAGAGCCAGCATAATAATACTGATAACAATGATAATGGTACTAATAATAATAATAATGGGTACCATCCGAGTATTCCAGTAGAGATGGTCACAGACAATGAAGGGCCATTCACAACCCACCAGGGGCAGGTGAGTGGTGGTGGTGACCCCAACATGGTGGTGGTAGGATCAGGAGGTTGTGGTGGAGGTGGTGGCCTCACCCACTGGGCGGCCCTGGATCGACTAGTTGCTTCTCAGCTGAATGGCCAAACAACTGAGCCTTCTAGGCAATTTGCCTGCTTCAATGACCCCACCATGGGGTATTGTACTAGCGAGCATGATCTACAATTGCCCACCCTCCGATCGTCATCATCATCAGCAGCAGCAGCATCAACACACACCAGGGCTGCTGCTGCTGCTTTCATTAGTCCTACACAGGATTACACCAGCGAGATTGACCTGTGGAACTTTGCTCGATCCACATCATCTTTATTATCATCCTCTGAACCACTATGCCACGTGTCGAACACGTCAATGTAGCCGAATAAAATAAAATCCCCTTTCCTTTTCCTCATCCTCCTCCCATGTTCCATTGTTAAATATAGAAATAATTAGTCTTTGATCATATATCTTGTTTAGTTCTTCTCAAGTCAGAGGATTATTATTACAGACTTTAAATGTGATAATGTTACTAGTATACACTATGCACTTTACTTCAATTGGGTTCGATTCTTAATAGTAACTTTTTTATTGATAGATTATATGTTAAGTACTATTATAAAATTTGGTAGAAATTTGTGGCATGCATGAGCTCATGATCTTAGACCGGAAGAACCTAATCTCCCCTAAACTTCCATCCACATTTAAAAAAACGAAAAGGACAGAAAAAAAAACATTATACATTACTTACATGGAATTAATTGGAATATGTGAGATGGATATAAATAAGAAAAGGGTGGAAGAAATTGAAGTTTTTAGATGGGATGGCATTGTCAACCATGGGTCTTTGCTTAATCACGATGTCTACCATTATTTTTTTTTAAGCTTTATTTATTTTCCCCCGGGGGAGGGGGGGGGGGTCTTGGTGCATGTCTAGAGGAATTGAAAACTCATGTTCATTGGCGACTTTGATAATCATTTAATCTTTTTTTCTTCTAACCGCAATTATAAGGACCTTACTTTATTTCATCTTGTAAGATCATGATGATCAATAAGGTCATGTTTTTAATTATCATCTGCTCTTCATCTTTGTGTCACGTGGTTTGTCGGTTTGTAGAGGAAGGTGCAGAGCCCATGGCTCGGCTTGTCCTATTGCACCAACACTCTATTACCGAAAGGAAGTGCACTAGGACATGGGCTCCGCTCAAACATGCATGAGTACAAATGCAACACTTTCACATCGAGCGAGCTAGAGAGAGACGGCTAATAAAGCTTCTACATAACTTTAGGCAAGTCAAAAGAAAAGAGAATCTCAAAGGGGCTCATAATTACGTAAGCTTTGCATATTGATTCCGTCACTAATCAGGGGTAAAGGTAAAAAGAAAGTGACCAGTTTTTCATCAAAGCTAGGCAAATATCACAGACTAGGCCACAGTTTATATTGATTGTTGTTTTTATTGTTGTTTTCATAAACTGTACTTGAATTCCATGCAGAAAATGCCCAAAAGAAAAAAGTATTAAAATGCTTCTTCTTCGACTATAGGGCACACTACGGCACATAGATATCTTTCCTTTTCTTTTTTCTTTTTTTTCCCCATTTTGGGAGATGGTTGATCAATTTTCAAATTATCAAACGTAAGGTATAGGTAAGACTCTCGTTTGGATTTTGGTCCACACACTTTCTTTTTCTCTTTCTCTCTTTCACATTAATATATTATTGTGGGCACTGCTGAAAATTTTTCATGCCAGACTAATTAAGGAAAAGGAAAATGGAATTTATATGTAGATTTATTTATATTCTTGATGAGTATATTAATTCTAAGATCATCACCACGAGGACTTGCAGCTGATATTTGCCTTATGGTTCTTAACGTATAAAGCATGTTTTTCCTTGCTTTGCCTTTTGGCTAACGGGGCTCATGAATTTCCCTCTAGAAGGATTATGATAAACACAAAAATTAACAAGCAACCACGGCATCTGTTTCCAAACTTCTTTCTTTAATTAATCAGTTATATTCATCATCTGTGGGGTATATTGGGGATGGGAAGGGTCGTTGATGCAGGTTAGACAGTCAAATAAATTCCAAGAGTTCATCCTATATCAGGAGACCGAAAGGTGACGCTTTTCTTATTTATTAAAGATTCGGCATTTTATATTTTTTTTTTGGATACTCAGCATGTTATATGTTTTTAAGTAAGACCACAAAATATTTCTATAAGTTCAGTCCATTTGAATTGTTCATGAGTCTATTTGAACTGTTTATGAGATTGATCTCTATTCGACTATTGAAACACAATACTTATGCATCAATAGTTATGCAATCTCCATATAAAAGTTGCTTCCTAGCATGTTATATTGTGATATAACAAAATATGTTACAATTGAAACTACGCAAAGTTCATTATAAAAAAAACTACGCAAATGACATGTTTTTCTTATGATTTTATATGCTAGTCAGACAACCAATTAATACAATCACCTAATTTGGTAAGGCTTAAAATCAATGATGAAATATTAATGTTTCACTTTATTTTTTTAGTTAAGGTAAATGTTTAATGCTACAACTAACTATTTAATGAAAAAAGCATTTAATCCAAGGCCAAAGGTAAATAACTATATTGATTAATGGCAGACGAGGGGTAACGTTAAATTAAACTAACGCTAATATTAGAACTATACAGTCACAAAAAAAAAAATCCTATATGGTGAATTTTTGCTTGAAGGGATATATGAATGAGAGCATAAAAAAATAAAAATCAATAAAAATAAATCATGAGATTGAAATAATTTAAATTTCACACATTATTCTTTATTAAAAAGTGAAAAAAAATTAACTTACTTTTATACTATAAGATTTATCACAATTTATAAGGTGAAAATTCACTTTTAATCGATTTCAATTTTTATTGTACTAATAAAGTACAAATTAATTTTTATTTTAATTCTTTTCCTCTCCATTATCCATCTCTTTAAACAAGCACAGCTTTAGATTCTGTGTCATGTAAACCAAGAGGATTTGAAGCATACATATGTTGTAATTAGAGATAATTTCGAAGCTAAAAATTGGCCAATTTAAGAGTCAACTTTAAGCAGCGCGCTAGCAAGGTGGTAGGGATTGAGAAATGAATGAGAACCTCATAATATTGTCGTAAATGGCGAATATGATTCCTCCATTGGTCCTGGTTAAGTGAACCCAAGTGTTTTTCAACAGCTTTTAAGCTTATAATAATATGCATGCATTGTAACAGAGAAAACACAGACGAAAGTAACAGGGGACATGTGTGGCATTTGTTATTTTATTTTTTGAGAACTCGCCAAGCGACAAAGACGAAGTGGTTTGATATTGAAATTTTCCAAAGATTAATGAGAAGAAAGGAAAGCAATAAATTAACAATTGAGTTAGTAGCGGAATTTAAGGCCATGCCACCAACCTCACTACATAGGGCCTTTACATTCGTTTATTCTTCGAATTATTTGATAACGACCTTGTCATCGATCTTTGTCCCCCTACCCTCTACAAGTCCTTATGATTGTTTTTTCTCCAATTTTCAAGAGTGTGCATTTTTATAAAATAAAAAAAATATGAAAAAGAGATAATTAAGTTTAACCGATATCTTGCATTTTAAATTTTAATCAACAAATATTACAAATTTTTAGTGAAATTCATATATTCTTCTTCTAGAGTTCTAAAATATCATAAATTTAAATATCTTCTTAGAATTAATGGAGAGAATTTCCATTATCTCTCTTGTTACAAAATTTAATAAAACTAATTCCTCCTTATCTAAGCATTTCAATGAAACATAAATACTTCCTCCGAGTATATCTTATTAAAGAGTACTCTTTTGGTGAGAGATTTTTAGGGTTTATTAGATAAAAAAATTCTTATTTTATACTATTTATTATGTATTATCACAATTATATGGGTTGAAATTGTCTCTCATTTTAATAACATTTTTAATATTAAATCTAATGTATCACACATTAAATAATATGAAGTAAAAAAATTTTCTTGATTTAGAAACATCTAAGAATTTCTCCTCTTTAAATAAAGACTATAACTAAATTTAAATCTTCACAATAACTTCTATCTGTAATATGTTAGATTTTCATGGAACATATATCGTTTCACTTTGTCACAATGGTTGGAGGGCGCTGCCCGACGGTGGCTGAAGGATGTTCCCGACAATGGTGGTTTAAGGATGCTGTGGTGATTTGGCCGGTATCGATACTAATAGTTGTCGGAGCAATGTGATAAAAATAATAGATAATAATTATAATATATTATATTTTATTTTTATTTTTAAAATAATTAAAATTAAGAGATTTAATTCTAATTTAAGTACTCAATTTCAAATTTAATTCCATACCCCTTAGATATTTTTAATGCTACATAAACCTTTTTATATATAAGTTTTCAGACACATATTTCCTCCGAATCATCGATAGAGGAACTATTTATAATTTATAATAGTACAAAACTCGAGGCATAATTGTATAAGTTTAGAAATGTGAAGATGTCAGAATAGTTTACTTATTGTTTAGTTGCAATCTTGCTAAGTCCATCCTAACCCTTTTCCTTACTTTCTCTCAAACTGCTAAAGGGGGCCAAAAAGAAACCATGCTCTCCTGTTTGGTGGTTTTTTGGCTTCCCCTTTATTTATTCTAAATTTTTATGTGTATCATTATTGCAGTCAGGTGGGTTGATGGAAACTTTTACACTTCTTTTCTCAACCTCTTTGAAACACATATACTTTGTCGACTCCATTAATAAAATAGTATGGTAGATGTTGGATAACAAATAATGAGTCATATTTCGGAATTTCAATCAAATATTAATTTCTTTATGGGTTCTTGTTTAACTAAATTTTGTTAAAGACAAATTTTATTGCTGTTAGCAATTTGAGAAGAGAATCTATTCTTCTAAAATTTTCAAATAATTAGTGGTTTGCAAAGATAATGTAAAGAAAGAATACAGATAATTTTGAAAAGCAAAAGATAATGAGTATATTGGTTAAATTTGATTAAACTAATGAAAAATGAATAATCATAATGCAAAAAGTGAAAGTGCAGAATTTAAAGTTGCAAAAATAAAGCAAAGCAAATGAAAGTAATGCAAATTAGAAATAAAACAATGCAAAGTAAATGAAAGTAATGCAAATCAGAAAATAAATGAAAGCAATGCAGGTAAAAAGAAATCCAATGATCATATGTGTTGGAAATATATGTAATTAGGTGTAAATTGTTAATACAGTTGTTTGTCTCACATTATATATATTGTGTAATTATTTATTATTTATTGAATATATATTCATCTCTAGTTGTGTAGTTGAAACACACGGTTCAAGATATATGTCTTTCTTTTTCTTTTCTCTCTCAACATGGTATCGAGAGCCTAGAGAAAGGCAAATCCTAGAACGTGCCTACCTGGAGGACATCGTCCCCCGGTGCCAAAAATTCTTTCCGGCAACCCGTGTCATCACTCGGCACGGATCTCCTATCGTGTTCTTTCCAGGCCGGTCTCGGCCCTGCCACCGTCGGCCGACGTCTCTCCGGCCACCATCGCCGACGTCCTTTCCGGCCACCGCCACCACCGCTCGGAGCGCCTCCCCTGCTTCGATCCCCCGTACGAGGCAGTGCCCGCCCGCCCATCCACGCCCACACGCAATGGTGCGTTTCGCACCCACGCGCTTCAGATTCGCGCGTGACGGCGCATCAGCCTTCTTCCGGCCGCCGTTCGTCCCACCGTGGTCGCCGGCTTCTCCTCTGTTGAGCCCAGTCCTCCACTTCCCCAACCGCACCCATAAGACGTGTCGTACACCTTCCGTATACGTTTTGTACTGTTCATTGCATTTTTGGGTTATTTGTCATCCGATCCATGGCTTCCTTGAGTCCTCCGGATGAGAAGGTAGAACTTGGTGTTTTCGTAATTATATCGCGTCTCTCTTTCCACCGACAAATTAGATGGCACTAATTATGATTCTTGGGCCTCCGACGTCAAACTTTGGCTTCTGGGTCAAGTACGAGACTCATCTCACTACCACGGTTGATTCTACGTACCGGCCGACCGTCCCAGTGGAAAAAGATTGATGCTCGGTTTGCAAGGTGTGCTTAAGTCCACCATCCACTCTCTTTGAAGCAGATTTTTCGGGCTCATTTGACCTATGAATCGTGTGGGCGGGCCAAGGTCCTCTACACCAATGATACTCAGCGATTGTATGGGGTTTGTCATGATCTTATGAATCTTATTGCCCCAAGGAGGTTTGATGGCTCTATGTCTACCTACTTGGGCAAACTTCATGGTGCTCTCCACGATTTCAATGAACTGTTGCCTCCAGCAGATACCCCGGCAAAGGAACTTGAACAACGGAACACCTTCTTCATGCTTTTGGGCCTTTATGGTTTACCTGCGGATTACTCCACCATCCGTGATCAGATTTTGGGATCTCCTACTATTCCCACTCTTTCTGCAACGTGTTCTACCTTGCTTCGGGTTCCAGCTAAGCACAGTACTGATTCTCTTGTTGCTCCCATCACCGGTGACACATCTGCCCTTACCTCTCAGACGCCGTTCTCGTGGGGGTCACTCAGGTTCCAAACCTCGTCCGAAATGTGATCATTGTCATCGTTTGGGTCACACCATTGATAAATGTTGGACTTTACGTGGCCGTCCTCCCCGTACTGCTAATGTTGCACAGTCTACTCCACCAGACACTCTTGAGCCTTCTGAACTACCTAGAGCCTCTCCGGTGATTATGCGAGCAATTTCGAAATGGTTTGAACCCCTCTGGTTCCACTATTTTACATTGCACACCGGTACTTCCTATACTTGTCTCTCTCAGTCACATTCTCTTGGCCCTTAGGTTTTTGATTCTGGTGCATCCGACCACATTTCTGGTAATAAGGCTTTGTTTTCTCAACTCTCTACTTCTGGTTATTTGTCTATGGTTACTTCAGCTAATGGTTCTCAGACACAATCTCAAGGGATTGGCACTACTAATCCCTAATGTTGATTGAGTTCTCTATATTCTGGGTGTCCTTTTAATTTACTTTCTATTAGTCGTTTAACCCGTTCTCTTGATTGTTCCATTACTTTCACTAAAAATTAATTTCTTTCTGAGGATCGGAAGACGATGATTGCACCGGATATGAGTCCCATGGCCTCTACCAGCTCTCCAACCCTTTTCATGTTTGTTCTGCCACAGATTCCCCTCTTACCATCCATGCTCAGTTGGGTCATCCTAGCCTTGCCAAACTACAGAGAATGGTGTCGAGCCTCTCCAAGTTATCGAGTCTTCCTTGTGAGTCATGTCAATTAGGGAAACACACCCGTAGTCCGTTTTCTGATCGTTTTGGTACTCGAGCTGCGTCTCCTTTTACCTTAGTTCATTCTGATGTATGGGGTCCTAATCGTACTATTTTTACTTTGGGGTTCAAGTATTTTGTTACCTTTATTGATGATTACTCTCGATGTACTTGGTTATTTTTAATGCAAAACAGGTCTGAGTTATTCTCCATATTTCAAAAGTTTTACCAAGAAATTAAAACTCAATTTGGTGTTCCTATTCGTACTCTGCGTAGTGATAATGTTAGTGAATACTTATCTAATCAATTTCAGACTTTTATGGCTTCTCATGGCATTCTTCACCAAACATCTTGTGCCCATACACCTCAACAAAATGGGGTAGTTGAACGTAAAAATAGACACCTTATTGAAATAACTCAGACCCTCTTACTCCATAGTCAGGTTCCTTTTCGTTTTTGGGGTGATGCTGTCCTTACTGCATGCTACCTTATTAATCGCATGCCATCCTCTGTGCTTGATAACCAAGTCCCTCATTCTGTCTTGTTTCCACATCAGCCTCTTCATTCTCTTCCGCCTCATGTCTTCGGGTCCACTTGTTTTGTCCATAATCTCTCTCCTGGTCTAGACAAACTTACAACCCGATCCCTCAAATGTGTCTTCCTTGGTTACACTCGGTCCCAAAAAGGTTATTGTTGTTATTCTCCTACTCTACGACGTTACCTTATCTCGGCTGATGTTACTTTTTTCGAGTCTATACCCTTTTTTGAGTCGTCTCCTTCGCCTCTCGAGCCAATCTCTACGTTCCTTCCGGTTCCTCTTGTCCCTGTCACTGTCGAGTCTGAGCCGCCCCACCCTTTACCCATACAGGTCCCCAGCACCACTGACTGTTTCTTCCATACTTATCACCGCCGACCACAACCTCCTGTACCCCGTGTCCCTCCTGCGGATATGCGCATCGAGGTCATTGCGACTCTTCTCGGAACCAACTCATTTACCAGCTCGCCTTTGCAGACGACTCTGATCTCCCCATTGCCATGCGAAAAGGTATCCGGTCTACTCGTAATCCTTCTCCTCATTATATTGCTTTAAGTTATCACCGCCTCTCTTCTTTGCACTTTGCTTGTCTTCCTTCCTTGTCTTCCGTTTCCATCCCTAAATCTCCAGGTGATGCCTTGTCCCATCCCGGATGGAGACAAGCAATGATTGATGAAATGAGTGCGCTTCACAACAGTGGTACTTGGGAACTGGTTGCTCTTCCTCCTGGAAAATCTGTTGTTGGTTGTCGATGGCTTTATACAGTCAAGATGGGTCCTGATGGTAAAATTGATCGTCTCAAAGCCCATCTTGTGGCGAAAGGGTATACACAGATTTTTGGCTTAGATTATAGGGATACCTTCTCTCCTGTAGCTAAAATGGTTTCTGTCCGGTTGTTTTTGTCCATTGCTGCCATTCGACACTGGCCTCTTCATCAACTTGATATTAAAAATGCATTCCTGCATGGTGATCTAGAAGAAGAGGTATATATGGAGCAACCTCCTGGATTTGTTGCTCATGGGGAGTCTTCTAGCCTGGTATGTCGTCTCCACAGTCTCTTTATGGTCTTAAAAAGTCTCTAGAGCCTGGTTCGGACGATTCAAAACGTGATTCAAAGCAATTTGGTATGATTCGAAGTGAAGCAGATCACTCGTGTTTTATCGCCACATGCAATTTCAGTATTTATCTAGTTGTGTATGTTTACGACATTGTTATCACTGGAAGTGACCACCATGGCATATTTAAGTTAAAACAACATCTCTCTCTTCACTTTCAGACCAAAGACTTGAGTAAACTTCGATATTTCTTGGGAGTTGAGGTAGCTCAATCTAAGGATGGTATAGTGGTGTCTCAAAGAAAGTATGCTATGGATATCCTTGAAGAAACAGAATTGTTGAATGCCAAGCCAGTTGATACTCCCATGGATCCAAATGTCAAACTCCTACCAAATCGTGGGGAATCGGATCAAGGAAAGTATAGGAGATTAGTTGGGAAGTTAAACTACCTCTTGTTACTTACCGACATTTCTTTTGCGGTCGGTGTGGTTAGCCAATTCCTAAACTCTCCTTGTGAGGACCACTGGGATGCAAAGTGATACTGATTCTCAAATACATTAAGGAGCTCCAGGAAGAGGTCTCATCTATGAAGATAAGGGACATACTCGGTCATTGGATACTCGGATGCCGACCGGGGTGTTCTCCTCGACAGACGATCCACTTCGGGTATTGTGTACTCATTGGAGGCAACTTAGTTTCCTGGAAAAGCAAGAAGCAAAATGTTGTTGCAAAGATCTTTGAAGCATAATATCGAGCTATGGCCTCAGTCACTTGTGAACTCACTTGGTTGAAACAACTCCTCAAAGAACTTCAATTTGGTGAGGTTATGAAAATGACACTCGTATGTGACAATCAAGCTACTTTGCATATAGCTTCCAATCCAGTGTTCCATGAAAGGACCAAACATATCGAGGTCGATTGTCATTTCATCAGGGAAAAGATTCTATCAGGAGACATCATCACAAACTTTGTCAACTCAAATGATCAGCTAGCAGATGTCTTCACCAAGTCCCTGAGAGGTCCACAAATAAGTTATTTATGTAAC
The DNA here is from genome assembly GCA_029884595.1 of Ormosia semicastrata. Lineage (NCBI taxonomy): Eukaryota > Viridiplantae > Streptophyta > Magnoliopsida > Fabales > Fabaceae > Ormosia > Ormosia semicastrata. The sequence continues at coordinate 6,116,711 of JAQQTO010000052.1, forward strand.
AAGCTTGGTGCATATGATTTATATGCTCCAGCTTGAGGAGGAGTGTTGAAAATATATGTAATTAGGTGTAAATTGTTAGTACAGTTGTTAGTCCCACATCATGTATATTGTGTAATTATTTATTACTTATTGAATATATATTCAGTCTCCGTTGTGTAGTTGAAACACACGATTCAGTATATGTCTTTCTTTTTCTTTCTCTCTCTCAACAATATGATCATTCGATCTAAAGATGAAAAGTAATTTTGAGATGAAAGTAATTTTGAGATGAATGTCTGAATGAAATGAAATTTGTATTGAATATGTACTTACAAGAAATAAGCAGGGTGAAAGACATACTTAACTAATTCTCTATTTTGTCCATAAGCGTCAAAGTAATTTATAGGACTTTGTGATAAATGTGTGCAAGTATTTTCATCCATCTTAATATATTCACCTTTTTAAATATTTATAAACAAGAGAAATAATCATTCTTACAAGATTCTGAACAAGTAATTTATAGGACTTTATGATAAATGTGTACAAGTATTTTCAACTATCTTAATACCTTCACCTTTTTAAGTATTTATAGACAAGAGAAATAAGCATCATTCTTACAAGATTCTAACAAGTGTTTTAGGTCTAAATAACTTTTTAATTCTAATGTTAACACCTGTAAAAACAAGCATGTAACTTCTAACAATTGTTGTTTTCAAATTTCAAAATATATTTAAATTCGAATATCTAGGTGACACTGAAGTTTCCTATCTTCGATCTTTTCCTAATTGATTTAATCTTCAATTATAAACATGGCTAAGTCATATTTAACTGCTTGATCACATTCTTTCTCGAGAAATTCAAAATATTTTATTTTACCTAAATCGAAGATTTGATAAATTGCTTTAACTTAATGTAAAGTGTAATAATAAGTCTTCGATTTTTTATCTGTAATCGAAAAGATTATTATTTTTTCATCCCAATAGTGCTACATCACACTCTATGCACTTTTGAAGCGAGATAAAAAAGATATAAAAAAGAAAATTTCTCCAAAATAAAATACACTATTCTAATAATAATATGATAAATAGAGAAAGTAATATGCACAAAAAAAAGGTTATAGATTAAAAATTTATCTTTAAATATTTTTATTCCCAAAAGATATTTGGTGAGCGTAACGTAAAGGCACTTATCAAAAGTTGTAATCGGCGCAAAATAGTTTGATCCCATTGTAATAACTTTGGTTTTTCATCTCTAATGAAATATAGTCAGAAATAGTATTTTTTGTTCTTGTAATTTAACTGTTTTCGGATGTCTACTTTAGAAAAATGATGCTTATCTTGTTCCTTGGACAACAACTAATCAACCAATTTTTTTTCAGTGAAATAAGAAACTATTTTCAGAAAAATGAAATAAAATAATTGAATTAATCAAAAAAAATTAATTGATGATATTTATATAACAAAATTAATTTCTGAAATAAATCACACATTAAACGTGTTTTAGATAGTTTTTTGACTATATTTTTATGGTGAAGATGTTTTTTATTGGAAATATTTTGCCAACTGTTATAAATATTATTGAAAAGTGGATGTTCAAAAGTTATTATAAGAAACTATTATTTTATCTTAATTTGACTAGGATTTTTTTGTGTGCAAATGATTTGATTAGGATTTTATTATAAGAAAATTTGTATATGACTGGAATTTGGTTTTATAGAAAGGAATTTGGTTTTATAGAAACTTGTATCTAATTAAGATTTGATTTGGTTTTAATCACCTTATTATTGAACATAAATACTCCATTGGGTACCCAATATAAGAGACATCTTTGATATTTGATCAATTACATTATTATCTTTATATTCTCTTCTCTATCTCTTTAGTTAACAGCAACCATATTATATTTTATAGGACAAGGTTTTTTTGCTACATCATAAGTTTATATATATTTACATCCACGATAAGAAAGTAAAAATAAGACGTCACTAATATAAAACAAATTAAGCAGTCAAAGATAAAATGGACTTCTAGAAATCTCAAATTTGAAAGAATGGAGAATTTGTTAGTAAATAATAGAAAAGACGCCATAAAAGATGGTATTATTATAATCATGATAATCTTAGCAACTTTTAAAATTGTTTTTGATTAGCTTGCCGACTTAGTTAGGGTGGATATAAGCTCATCTATCAATAGTTGATATGAACTTACTTATTCATTTTATAAGAATTTTCACTTTAAAATATTTTTATCCTAGTTAAGGTAACCTTGAAACTGCTTTTATAAGTAGAATATTGATTAATGCACAAAGATAGAGTGTGTGTTTGAATTAATTTATTTTACATTTAAAATAATTTATAATTAATAAAAGTTCTCTGACAGAGTTTTTTTTATAAAAAAAAAACAAATTATTCCCTTAAAATAATCTGTCAAACATGCTAGAAACCTTATACTTTGAGATCATAGATATTGAAACAGGTCTTCAACTTTTTTTTATTCTGTTTTTATCACCTATTAAATTACCGAACGCGACGACTTAGCGATGTGAAAACGTCATCAACAAATGTGATGAGAAAGTAACACAAAGAACCAAGAACCAAGTCGTTCGGTAAGAGAAAAGGTAGAAGTTTTACACATATATGATTAGGTTAGAAAGAAAGGACGAGGAGGACAAATAGAAATAAGACTATGTGCTTAGAAAATGGAATGCTGCAGTGGATGAAAGGGAAAACTTAACGGCATGTATTATAGTATAGCTAGTTAGTGCGAGGGCACGCCAAAGGAGATAATCAGATTGTGCAAGAAAATAAGGTTACTTTTCTTTTCATTTTGCATCATTGTTATCTGGACTCAACATTTGCTTAATGATGCTCTTGAATTTATGTCTACTTCAAGAATTCAATGCACAATTAGTTCTCCACACGTATCAATATCTGTGTTCGCATAAAAGATATTTTTTTTTTTTTTGCCTACTCATAGATTGACATGTATAAATTAACTCATACCATAATCTATGTAAGGCAAATGCCATGTCAAACGTGGCACCTTGTCATATTTGAAAAAAAAAAACAATTGGCATCAATTAGTTTTTCTTTTTGGGAGAGATTTGGCATCAATTGATGCCAATTCGATGCCAACTAATTGAATTGGCCTCAATTAGTTTTGTTACATAATTTGCCGATCTCAATTAATTAATAATAATCAGCACTCTATTGTATTGGAAAATTGACAATGAAACGAAAATAAAATTAATAGACATATTCTTAAATATTTTAACACCAATTGCAATATGATTGCAATTGCGGTTTTGGTTTCCTTTTCCTTTTTTTGCAATCCCCACAATTATAAGGGTAAGACTCTTTAAAAGTGATTATGTTAGTAAAATAAATAAATAAGAATATATCTACACTTAAATAATTTAACGGTTAAAATTATGATACACTTTAAATTAATTAAAAATAAATATATTTTTATTTACTCATTTTACAAGTATAATCTCACTTTAAAATATTCTTACCCAATTGGGAAAAAACTTATTGCCCACAATTGCGTTGAAACGTTTGGAATATATATTTGAAATGATAAATAATTTAATATGTAAATATGTTAATTAGAATAATTAAAATCATAATCTTCAAAATCGGATCAGTGGATTAGACCTGGAATTGGTTGTTCCAATCAATGTTTAGATTTACAAAAAATGGTTTAAAAATTAGAAAATCAGCCTTGAACCAGTCAAGTCGTGTACCGGTTTATACAATTGAACCAGTTCATTTTTCTTCTCAAAATAATATAAATTTGTTTCCAATTTATAGCCTAAACTTAACCTCTCCCATTTCTTAATTTGTGTAATGTGGGACAAATAGGAACTTGAAATACAAATACAATGAGTTTAGATTCAATTTACAATAAAATAATGCTCTCCACACACAGTTATACATACATCACCTCACATCTATATAATTTTCACTACATGATTATAGTTAGTCTCACCTTATTTTTTGTACACCCACAATTTGATTCTACCACACACAGATATGAAATGATATGCATTATATTGATGTGCACTGAGCATTTCTCTTTTTAATAAGAAGCTTCACCACTTTCCCTCTCTTCTGCTCTTACTTATTCAATGCGTGGGAGACTAGTATAGGACAAGAAGTTTTACATATCTTGTTTTACTTATATGATATGGAATTAATATAGGTTAGAAAATCATGTTAGTATAAGTGTATAATATATATATATATATATATATATAAAACAAAGATAGCAGATTCATTACTAGAATGAAAAAGATAATCAAAAGTCCAAAAAATAACCAAGTATGGGCTATACCCAAAACTTTCAACAAGCTTGGAAGCATAGCTACGGATGATAAAAGGATAGAGGGGGTGGGATAATTAGGATGTATCCAAAATGAGCTTCCCTATACCATCTTCATTAGATTCAAGACTTTGCTTCTTCACCAATCGTTCCTCAAAGGAAGCCTACTGAATAGGTATATTGATGAGCTTTGTCCCATTAGACTAAGAATTCTTGCTCTACTCTGATGTCTTGAAGCGCTTCTTTAGTTTGCTATTACTACTTGCAGAGACCTTCCTGGATTGAATTTTCTCAAAAGGGTGGGATGCTCATCCCGTGGCACCCTAAGTTTGAGTTCAATGCTTGTACCTCAAGGTGGTTGGACGGGCAATCTCCTTGTCAGTTGCAGGGGAGAGGTTTCCTATTGTAGGTGTGCCAGAGGCTGTTAAGATAACACCTCCGACCTGTTTTTTCTATTGACATTTCAGTTCATCCTCCGCTAAATTTTGCTCAATGATTTCGGGTTGTGCCCTTGGCTCCAACTCTGCACTCACTGGCTTATGATGATTGGATGCATCCTATGTTTCTCCTTCGTCAATAAAAGAAAGGTTAGACAAGTGCCTGGACATTTGATCAACAATTATTTAGTTTCTTGTTCTATAAGGTTGTTGTTTTAATACTGGTTTGGTTTGGTGTTGTGCTTTATTTTCGCTATCTTTCATCACATATCCAGTCTGATCTGCTTTCAATTTTAAGTACCCTTATTCATTGAGTGAATTCCATTTCATCTTTCAAAAAGGTTTGGCATCTCTGCTCGTCATGACCTATCATTCCACAATAATAGCAATATGTGGGCAATTTCTCATATTGAAAGTCAATCCATACCTTTGTGGAATTAGGCAGACCAAGGTTGACTCCTCGCTTTAGGGATTGTAACACGTCCATAGTTGTTAGAGATTTTGTAATGAAACTATGCTTGTCGCAGACTTGCTAAACATCTGTTTCTGAAACCTGGCCAATAGTTGCACAGAGCTTCTTCCCAACAACCACTATACGGTAATCTCCTGGCAAGTCCCAACATTGGACCCATAAGGGAACCATGTGGAAACCATAATTAGCAAGGGTTTTGCCTTTTTCCCATTGCTTCACCACTAATAGTTGTCCCTTTATGGACCAAGGTTGCTGGCGAAGTGCATAATATGCATCAAACTCATTGTCAAAGTAAAATCGAAAAACTTTTGGTTATACTTCTTCACATCAAAGCCCATTTTTAGATTACGCCAGACACCTGTCAAGATAGAAACAAGAGTAGCAAAGGCTAGTGGTTTATTTGTAAAGAGTTTCCCAATTAGGCAGCAATTGGGAGGTGCAGTTTAGGAGAGCATCTTAGCTTCATCGAGAAGAACTACCTCCTTGTTCTCTTCTAGATCTATAGTAGAAGATAAGGAATCCATGGAGGTTTCGAGTTTTCGAGTTTTCAGGTGGTGATTACATCGCAAGGGTTATAATGTAGGGGAGAAAACATTAAAAGTAGATCTAAGTTAGAAAAGAGAAAGTGTAGGCTCAAAGTCGGTATCATTGTCAAGTGTGGAAGTGAGGGATGTTTGGGGTGGCAGCATTGACAGAGAATACCGAAATGGGGGAGGCAAGGTGTTAAGGTTAGAGGTGTTGCAATGGGTTAAGGTGTGAGACATCAGGGCTGCAACGATGATGGTAGGGGTGATCACGGGTCGGGTCGGGTTTAGAGGAGAAAAAAATTCAAACCAATCATGTGAGTACGGGTCGGGGGAAAATTTGAGTAACCCGAACCAACTCGATTAGAATCGGGTTAGTTCGGGTTGGTTAATCGGGTTGATCGGATTGGTCGGGTCACCGGATCGGGTTGTAAGAAAAAATCAAAAAAACTTGAATATAAGTAAAACGACGTCGTTTTATTGGGTCATCGGGTCAGGTCATCAGGTTGGTTCACTAAACCCGTTACCCGAATCGATATTCAACGAGTTTATAAACTTTGACCCAAACCGATCCGATTACCTGAACCAACCTGGATATACGTGATCGGGTCGAGTCGATCGAGTTGGCGGGTCAGGTTGTGCGCCCCTAGATGATGGGGCAATAGAGATTGGCAAAAGGTAGGGTAGACGCCATCTACAAGATACAAGGTTGAGGACCAGATGGCATAGTAACAAGGAGCGAGTTCAAGGGAAAGGCTAAGACACGGGGAGAAAGAAGAGGGCTAGACAAAGCTAGAAAATGCTCCCTAGGGGAGAAAGGAAGCTGCCGAAGCCGCCTGCGACGAAGTACACACAACACTACCTGGTGCGATAGCAGAGCACCTGATTAGGATTGCAAACATTGCCAATACGAGTATAATTATTTTAATTTAACATTTTATTGTAGGTGATAAATAATTTAATTATATTAAACATATATTTTAATATTTCTTTTATAATTTTACTTATACACTTGACATATGTATATTATATTTTTCTTACATGTTATTATATATTTATATAATATATATGTATATATATAAAACTTGAGCTTAATCTCAGTTAAACTCAAAATATTAAACATTTCCCTTTATCAGTTCAATAACTAGTTGGGTTCTAAAAACATTAGTTAAAATATAATTTATATTCTAATCGACTTTTTTTGGTTTAATAATTTTTTTTTTTTTGCAAACTTAAATCATGACATTTTAAAAGCTCCTTAATTACTGAGTTTAAAATTACTTACTACTTAAAGTTGCTCATCGTGGGTGGGTTCTTAATGCTATTTTATGGATAGATTGGCACCAATCTACTTCTGAATTATTGACAAATTTGGGATAAAATTTATAGTTTATTATTATTATTATTATTTTGGGTCTCATGGCCTTAAATTAATAATACAATTGATTGATGACCTTTAACCACAATCGATCCCATTGGACTATACATCAATCTACTTTATCAATAAAGCCACATATCAAAGTTATACAAGTTGACTTTTCGCTTTTAGATTTCCAGTATCCAGAAATTTTTTCTTTTTCAGAAAAAAGGAAACAAATATTCTGTCTCTTCATAATGAACATGTATAATAGAATTAATAAACAAATCAGAAAGGAAAAAATCATACGTGTTCAAGAAGATATGGATTCCATTCCGTCTCCCACTGAAGTATGATTTTTTGCACGTAGGACATTATAAATTGGATCAATACAAACTCTTTTTAGAGGGTCACTCGGACTGTAAAAGTGCGGAAATGTGTTTGAGTTAGAAATTATAAATTTTATTTCTTGTAAATAAAAATTAAAGTCACTTTAATTAAGGGGGGCCTTCGGATACAGTGTCTTTAGATATCTATCGTAATAATGCTTCTCAAATGAACCTACTAATATGAATCTTGTACAAATAATTGCATCTATTTTTTTTTTCTCAAAAGGACCTACTCTCATATCAGTCAGATGTAATAATGAATATTAGTAAACTCAAAAGGATATGTTTTGATAAAAAGTTTTAAAAAAATAAAAAACTTATTTTTTATTTTTAAATGAAGAGAGTTATAAAATATTTATAAAAATAAATAATAAATAAATAAAAAATATATCATATAATTTTTTATTTAAAAAAATTAAATATAAAAAATATTTACTCAAAATAAAAAATAAGTCTTCCTTTCCATCACTCTCTAAAATCCCTCCATCCAAACAACTAGAAGGGGCATACACACAAATATATGTTATTGTCCATTCTCTTGAGGGTGTTTTGCATGGCAATTGCTTTCTCGTCCCTTAATATAGTATGTACATACACACCGTAACAAAGAACAGTAGAGATCAAAAGCTATCAAGTAAAGGACGAAGCTTCTCAGGCTGATTCGTGCGTTAAATCGAATCGCACTCCTTTCAAATCAAAACAATTAATGTTTATTATAATAAGGAATAAGAAGAATCACTTGCTTTGTGTCTGTTTAGTGATTGTTTGTGTTCATGAAATGAAATCAAAAGTTGAGAAAAATGAAATACTATTATTTCAAAGCCGTATTCCGTACGTAAGCCCTTTATTAGATTCTCCATGCATTGAATAGCAATATTTCCTTTTTTTTTCCAACTATATTATATGCTTCGATCGACTTAGATTTCATCATAAAGCTAGACACCAAAATTGTGTTTTCTTTTTATTTTTCTATTTCTTTTATCTTTATCTTTTCTCATATTTATCTTTTGATGTTAGGATTGAAGGTTGGCATTTTCCCATCAGGCCATCAACTTTTCCACGACAAAGTTCCACCAGAAGGTCTACAAACCTATTTATCTATATATAATAGGACATTGTTACCCAAAGCCCACCATTGATTATCCGATTGGCTTTGTTAAGAAAATTTTGTCCACAGCCATAAAATTATTCAAACTTTATCAATTAATCAGAGGTTCACCACGAAGAAAGAATAATCAAATTAACTTGCTCCAATACCATCATGGCGTAAAAAAGTTTCCCTTTTAAGACGAGGAGGGTGGTGGGGACTGGGGAGTACAAGTAAATTTTACAATAATGATCAACTACAAAAAAAAATTTAAAAAATATATAACATATATATTTTAGGGAAGAAAATAAAATGAATGAATGAATATGATAACTAACTCAGCTGATAAAGACCTTTGCTGTTAATTTGTGAGGTTCTGAGTTGCGTTACATAAATAAAACTCAATGTGACATGTCATTCTCTAAGTATAGCGTATCCCCTATCTAATGGTAAAAAGAAAGAATGTAAAGTGAATGAAAATATTTATAATCTCTAAGAAGAGTAAGAGACTTGCAGTTAAGTACTAAATCAATTAAAAGATATAAGTTGGTTTATTTAGTAAGGATTTTTTGCTTTGGGTGCAAAGAGTCGAAATCTATTCTTGCCTTTACTGAGGAGAATAAGATTTAAGCTAGAAAAAAAAAAATTACTTCCTATTATATAACCCATACTCAACCAATAAAGGTTAGGCAGGAAAAGAAAATTGTTAGACGCCTTTTAGTTAGTAACTAATATCTGTGGATACCCCAGTTAAAATTCAAAAAACTATAACTCATATCATAATCTAAAAATTAAATTAATGAATAATTTTAAATTCTTTTAAATAATCTTCGTAATAATTCTCTTACTTACTAAATAAAAAATATTAAATATTTTTTATATTTTTAAAATATTAAATATTTTATTTTTTTATTTAATATTTTTTTATTAAGTATTATGAAAATTATTAAAAAAATATTTTAAAGGATATAATAAAATTCTAAATTAATTTATCTGTTGGTTGATTAAATTAAATTAGTCCCCCCTTTCTTTATTTTTGGTAAATCAGACCATCTTTTAATCATCTAGTGAAAGCATGCCCCATTATAGTTACATCATGACCCACATTAACCATGGTGAAGCCAAAACTGGGTTGAGGGACTCGCCGACAAACTTGGGATTAACAACTGGCTCTGGCTTAATTAGGCCATAGGTCTCCCCCCCCTAAGTGTCGCAGTCCTTGCTGAGGCCATCATGCTCTCCAGGCATAAAATGGTTGTTGGCTAGGTCCTTTTGATTTGGAGGTTTTTTTTTTTTTTTCCCTCTCTATGTGAACGTGTACTGTGTGTTTCGCTGTCAATCTGACAATCAGAGAAATGGTTCTATTGCCGAGATGGTTATAATTAACTGGCTAGAGCAAGTAAATAAGACATTAGTGATGAAATTAAGTGAGTTAATCACGGTAGGTGGGGGTGGGGTCAAGCTGTAATGTGCAGGCAAGGTGTAACATCTAAATCAAAACAGAAGCACGTTCAATAATTCTAATTTGATGGGTTAAAAGGAGTTTAGCTTTAGAAGAAACCTCATCTTTCTTTTTTGAAAAACATGCAAGGCCAAAAGAATCAAATCTCAAAGTGATACTGATGAGATTAAAAGATGGGAAAAGGCTATTGCCTTTCTTTGAAATTTTTGTTATCAAACCTTTTAGTCCAAAAACGCTGGTTAACACTGATATTGAGACATTTATTCTCTTTTCACTAACTTCCAGGTAATAAGAGAACATGGGGTTCTGTTCAGAGAAGGAGACAACTCTTACCCCTACTTTAATCCTCCATGTGATTTGCTGGAGATTCCTTCGTTTAAATGTTAGCCATTCTGATTAGTACTGGGTACCCATTAATTTCTTTTTTTTTCTCTCTTGCGATTGGAAAAAAAATATCTTTCTAGGTTTAATGCATTCATATTATCATCAGAAATTTTCACGTGATTCCTTTGGCTTCCACAATCATTTGAGGTTTCTGATTAGACATAGTTGTCAGTTGCATGACCCTAAAAAGTTTGTAACATGGAAAAGATAGCTCCATCTGTTACGTAGCATCCTTTGCCTCCTCTATTTGTGAACACCATCTTTTTCCTTCTTTCCTCTTTTCAATGATCATGGAGGATTCCCACGACAAAGTTTTCAATAAGAGAGATAGCAAAGATGAGATACCCTTTTACTTTGAACGTTGATCGTCAATGGGCACAAAATTAATATCATCCTCACACACTCTGGGCCCATCTAAATTCTTAAATAAACACCAGCAATCTCTAATTATAGTTGTTCACAATTGATACCCATGCTTACGCTAACAAAGGAATGAAAATCTTGGCCTTGGAATTGGATATGGCACTTGAGTAGTACAGCTTCAGCGGTGAAAAGAACTAAACTTTTGAGTAAAGATTCAAAATTCAAGTTCATGTAAACCAAAAGACTATTGGAAGGTTTAATCTTAAAAGACTTTCATAACATCCCTTACTAATAGGGGATGGCTTTTTATGGTAAAGAATAATAAGGTACAATAATTAGTCTTGTAACAAAAAAATAAGATATAATTAGTCCACCTATATTTATTAATAGAGTTTTGTTATATCTTTTTTAAAAAAATTTAATAATTTTTTAATACTAAATAAAAAGTATTTAATGAAAAAATAAATATATTTAATATTTTGAAAATATAAAAAATATTTAATTTTTTTATTTAATAATTAAAAAAATTAGTAAAAAAATTGTCTATGAAGATTTAGAATTATTGTTATTAATATACCCCACCAAAAATTTGAATGTCACAAAAATAACATTAATTATAAGAAGTTAATTAGTTACTGGTTGTATATCATAGCTACTCTCCTAATCAAATGCTAGTAATTATATCGAACTGTGCCACTTCTGCAGGATAACAATGTCGTAATCAAATCAAACCACACATTAATTTGCTTGAACTTCGCACGTTTAGCTAAGTAATTGAACGTCATGCATGTTAGCTTCATGCCAAAAGCTATTAATTAATTATTTGTTTACATATATAAAAGCAACCATTGAGGCTAATGTTTTGGAATTTGGCGAGCTGGTGTGTGATTAACCACAAACCCGCTGGTGCAAATGTAAGCAAGCAGGCACTACATTCCTGTCCTCTGTGCAGCTAGCTCACCTACTACGGTTGAAGGAGTTGACTGCCATTATGTCCATATATAATACTAAATATCCAAAAAAGATTTATCAGAATTTTTGTCAAAATAATTTGATATTATTTTTAATTTTAAGATAGATAAATAATTCTTACCACTTTAACTTATCTAATTATCATTCTTAGATTTTAATAAATTCTAACAAATTTATGACAAATAATTCTAATTATATAGCATTACTCGATTTCTATTGCATTAACCAACTCACACGACCAAACAAAAATTACTTATATATCCAGAATTAAAAAAATGGAAAACTCGAAAATTTTTAACATTGAACTAGCTTCTAATGGAGGTGGGGTTTTGACGAGAGATTTAGAGAGGAGACGATTATAAATAGAAGTTTTTGTATTACATTTATATGATCAGTTTGTTGTCACTGAAAAGGATAGGAGTAACGAGTTTCCATGCCGATAAGAGCGAACACGCACGCACGAACCCAGAAACAAACAACAAAAAGAACAAAACAAAGAATAAAAGTAACCGGAAGTGCTTCATATATTATACTAGCCATGCATTGCGAAGCAGGAAGTAGTGGCTGAGTGTATGGGTCAACAATTTAATTAATTAATAACAGGATCTGTTTGTCGTTACCTTCACGCACTTGGTGTCTTTTCTCCTGTTTGCTGGTCCTTCCCTTCTGCACTTATCCTCCAAATCATAAGGGAATTGAATTGGGTATGTATTGTATATGTTTTCCTATACGAACTCGTCTTAAATAGTATATATTCTCTTTTTATAGTATGTAGTTGAGAAAAAATGTCACACTTTTATGATTGATGCAATATTAGTCAATGAAAACAATTTATTCTTGGGTTTTGTTAAAGGAAACTTGCTAAGAATCTAAAAATAGAAAAGAGAAAAAACTTCCTATTTTGAATTGAAAACAAACAAAAATTAGAGAAAAACAGCTAAAAGTATAAAGTTAGAATATTTAATATATTATGAATTAAAAAAATTATATTTTTCATGTAAATTTTTTATTTTAATTTTTTTAACAAACAAAATCCTTTATTATTTCGAAAAAAAAAAAATAGAGTTCACAAATGATTAAGAATATACATAATTTTTAAAAAATATTTTTAGAAGTAAAACCATGACATAAAACAAATATGTTAATTGAAAGCTTTACAGAACATTATTCTTTTACTTGATATATTTTGGAAATTATATTATTTTTAATCTATACTAATAGATAAAGAGGATTTTCCTCTTTTGATCTCAAAGTTTTGATTTTCTTTTTTGTCATTTAATTTTATTAATACACAATTCTAACAATTTAATAATATGGATAAAATGATAAATATAAACTCAAGTAATTATTTCATCTCACTTTTTACTTTTATAGAATAACAATCCTCTTTATTTTTTACTATTAAAATATTCTTTTAACCTCACTTTTCTTATAATTTTTATAGAAATGAATAGTTAAAAAAAATAGACGATTATATATAAAAAATATGAATTGACAACACGTCCATTAGTATTAATAAATAGAATGAATAATCAGCTTTTTGCTTTAAATTATGATTATTAATCCGTTCTTTTTATTTAAAAATGATTTTTTTCACAGATTAAAGAAATATGTTTAATTGTGAATTAAATTTTATCCAATTAAAATAAGTCTAATTTTATTTAATTTATTCATAAAATTATTTTATATATTCTAAAAATATTATAATCACATATAAAATAATTTATCATCTCTTTTATATTAATATAAAATATAAATATAATATACATATTTTAATATATATAAAATATTTCCCATAAATTATTAAATTGGAGCAGGGTACATAATAATTGAGGGCGTCAACTGTTTCCAGACCCAGTGATGGAATTTACAGACGAAAGTGCAATTTGGTGCCAAAAACGCTTAATAATGTTTCTCTGACGTCACTGTCTATGAATTTCCTGCCTAAAGCTGGCAGACCATTCCATTTCCGTAGCATTATATTTCAGTGTGTTTTGTCATTTTATACTCCCGTCCATGTCTATTAGTCCAACATGTTTATATTTATAAATAAATAAAGTTTATTATTAAAATAAGATTAAGAAATAATATTTATAAGTATTTTTAATTTATTTTATTTCATAATTTTTTATTATTATATTTTTATTTTTATTAAATCTTTCAATTTTTACACTTCTTCTCATTATTTTATCTATTTTTTATTATAAATATTTATAATCATAATTAATTTATATAATAATTAGTCACTCAATACTTTATTTTTATCTTTATCTTTATCTTTATGAAAATAAGAGTTTTTTAATTTTTTATTTCAAAACAAATATTTCATAAATATCTTATATTTATTACATATCTATCATATATCTTAATGTTAGTTATAAATTAAATTTCAATTAACTGATATAATAGAAAACTATAAATCATTATTGCATTATATAGGATATACAAGGGCTCCCCCTATCCTAGCGTATCAACGCTCTCATATCACACCATCTTGTAGATTCAGAATAGGCTATTTTCTCGAAGTGAAAAATCTTTATCTTTGTTTAACTATAAAGGCAAATTTAAAGAAAGCCTCTCTATTATTTATTTCTTTGAAGATTTTATTAGATTAGGCGATAGAAACTGGGAAGGATATTCAGACTCTTGTATGTATTTTCATTATAATCCAACAAATATATGCTGGATATAATAAGAGGTGATGTCATGATGATATCATCACTTATTATGTGCTTTAGAAAAAATCGGTGCGCATGTTATTTCACATTTATTTTTTTTAAAAATTAAAATAACTTCATATATATATATATATATATAGAGAGGGGATTCATTTACATTTAGTGTAAATAAAAAGACTTACACTAATTTATTATCATTAAATTTATTTTAATTTAATAATTTTAAATCATTTAATTAAATGATGAGAGAGAATAATAAATACTCATATTAAAAAAAAAAAATAATAATAAAATGTGATTTTAATGAAAAATAAAATTTAGCTATAAATCAATTTATTAACTAAAAAAATAATATAATATTAAATATAATTTATAATATTTTTGTACTTAAATCTAAGCGTTTTCTACTCAAAAAAATGGAATTAACTATTTTTTGCCCCACTAATTTATGGATTTTTAGAGTGTAAGACGGAAAAGAGTAATAAATTGTTTTTTATAATTACACGGCTAACAAATCATTAGTTTAAAATTTATTATTATTTTTGCTTTTTCAAATAAGTTTATCTCATTAAATTTTGCATGTTATTTTAAAAAATGACAATGTTGTGACTAATAATTAACTTTTGTATTGATTGGGTATTTATGCTCGAGCTTGGAGCATATGTGTTTGCTGTCGTTTTGGGAGATCTTTGTTTGTTGATACAAATACCAGATGACGATGGATATAAGAGTTTAAAGATTAGTAGATATAGCAGTAGCAGTAGTACTCCTTAAGCTTTACATATTTTTTTGAAGCATTTATAATATTATATCATCATATCATAAATTATATAATTTATAATGTAAAAAAAAAAAATATTATAAATTATATTTAATATTATATTATTTTTTATTTAATAAATAGACTTAATAATTAAAATTATTTTTTCTTAGATTTAAGTACAAAAATATTATAAATTATATTTAATATTATATTATTATTTTAGTTAATAAATAGACTTAATAACTAAAATTTATTTCTTCATTAAAATCACATTTCATTATTCTCTCTCTTTTTAATATGAGTGTTTATTATTCTTTTTCATCATTTAATTAGTTGATTTAAAATCATTAGGTTAAAATGAATTTAATGGTAAGAGATTGAATATAAGTCTGTTTACTTATACTAGGTGTAAATAGATCCACTCTCATATATATATAGAGGAGGGATCAACTTACATTAGTGTAAATCTTTTTTCTCTTACACTTATTTTTAACCATTAGTTTCACTTTCATCTAATGGTTGAGATTATTTCATTAAAGATAATCATTAGATGAAAGTGGATTTAATGATTAAAAATGAGTGTAAAAAAAAAATTACACTAATATAAATTGATCTTCCATCATATATATATATTACGTTAAGTAAGATTTTATATTTAGAGGGTGATTGATTCGGATGCTTTTTGGCATTCAACAGTTTTTTTAAATAAAAAAGTTGTCCGGTTGAGAAGAGATGTTTGGCATTTAGAAGAAAAAAAAGCTAACAGCTTTTATAAGGAGAAAAAAGTTGTTGCTAATCAAGCTCAAATTTCAGCTCTTTTGAAAAATAAATTATTGGGATTATTCTTAATAACGATATATAAATATTATTTTATCTTTAATTAAATAAATTTTTTTATTTTTTATATTTATTTTAATAATTTAATGTATAAAAGTGATTTATTTTTATACCATCTAAATGAAACAAATTAATTTAAAATCAATTTTCAATTAACATATCTAAACATAAATTTTTTTCTTATAATTGATTATAATAACAAGCTTTTATATAATAATTAATTATTGAAATAATTTAATTTTCACAACTATCTTAAACACACATTTAATTGAATTACTAATGCATATAGTATATATCCAAGCATATTTCTACAGTTTGTGATTGTACAAATATGATATATTTATTATATTTGGGTCTTGTTCGATCTTTGAGATGGGTGGAAATGATCATAAAACAAGGCAAAATATAAAAGCTAAGATAGACTTCTATTAGTATTTTTTAAAAATTACTTACACTTTAAAATAAAAAAATGTAAATCTTACACTTTTCTTGACATGTTTAAATATACAAACACACTGTGTATAGATAGTTTGGATTTTTACACAACATTTGCTTCTGTTAATTTGTTAAAAAGTTAATGTAATGCTACTCATAAGCAGAAATATAAAAGAGATAATGTCAAAATTACTCTTCTCATTAATTATTAACTAGTGGTACAATTAGCTGAAATAACATTGTGTTTATTCTGATTCATAAATATAATATTGATCAATTTTATGCTTTGTCGGTAAGTATCAGTTTTAGTTGATTTAACAAATAGTACTTGTAGAGAGGGATGTTACCGGTCTTCATACCTCAAATGAGAATTAGTCTAACACACACAAAGAGCGTGAAGAAATCTCATAAGGAAAAAAAATGCTTATTTGACAAATACAAGTATATAAGTCAATTGTATTTTGTCATATAATTAACAAAAAAAAAATGTTCTTAAGAATTACAGCAAATTATCGAAACTATTGAGAATGTTTTATTTTTTCAAAATAAATTTAACATTGTTTGGTGTTAAATCAAAAGACTTGTAAGTTTCTTCAAAACCATTGTAAAATGAGGCAACGTGCGTTAGTGAATCCCACATTTAAGGTTTATTTGGTTCAGCTGTAAATTTTTTTTATTTCAATATTTAATTATTATATGATCAATTATTAGAATCAGTTTTATGTTTATATATATTAATTGAAAAATAATTTTAAAATAATTTATTTTTTTAAATGATATAAAAAGAATCACTTTTATATATTAAATTATCAAAATAGATATAAAATGATTAAAAAAATTATTTGATTAAGGACAAAATAATTTTTACACCTCAAAACTTTTGAAATAATCATTAATCTAAAATTATAAGCTTCATGCTTATAAAAAAATGTTATAATGCATTAGATTTCACACAAAAGTTAAAGCAGGATTACCCAAACATATCAAGAATAGTAGAAAAAAGCTTTTTAGCAAAATAAAAGCGGTTGATTTGAAAAATAATCTCAATCAAACATACTCTTAGTGCGTGTTTGAGATAGTTGTGAAAATTAGATTATTTCAATAATCGATTATTGTATAAAAACTTTTTGTTATAATCTATTATAAGAAAAAAGTTTTATATTTAAATATGTTAGTTAAAAAATGATTTTAAACTAATTTATTTCGTTTAGATGATATAAAAAAGAATTATTTTTATGTATTAAATTATCAAAATAAGTATAGAATAATTTAAAAATTTATTTGATTGATTAAAAAAATTATTTGATTGAAGACAAAATAATATTTACGTATCACTGTTGGGAATAATCCCTACAATTTTTTGAAAAAATGCTCAAATTCTAAATTATCATCCAATAACTTTTTTCATGTGAAAAAAGCTGTTGATTTTTTTGCTTTAAAATGTCAAACACGTTGCTTCTAAAACAACAACTTAAAAGATAAAAAAAAAAGTTGTTGGTTCAGCTTTTAAGCTAAACTAAACATGCTTTTAGTGCGTGTTTGAGATAGCTGTGAAAACTTGATTATTTCAATAATCGATTATTGTATAATTTTTTTTGTTATAATCGATTATAAGAAAAAAGTTTTATGTTTGGATATGTTAGCTGAAAAGTGATTTTAAGTTAATCTGTTTCATTTAGATGGTATAAAAAATAAGTACTTTTATGTATTAAATTATCAAAATAGGTATAGAATAATTAAAAAAATTATTTGATTGATTAAAAAAATTATTTGATTGATGACAAAATAATATTTTACATCTCATTGTTGAGAATAATCCCAACAATTTTTTGTTATAATGCTCAAATTTGAGCTTTTTTAATAACGTATGTTGCCGTACAAATGAAAGACAATCAACAACTTTTAAGAAATTACCCAAACATGTTAATTTATTGAGCAACAACATTTTTTGCCTAACAAACGTATGTTGGGACGGAAATACAAAACAAATAAAGTCATAAGTCCACGACTTTTGGGCTCCACTGAGTCAATTTGAATTGGGTTTATATTTCATATAAAGCGCGAGTAGAGTTTCATTGATTCATGATTTCTTCCACTTTCAAGGCCCAAAAAATGAAAGTACTTCCCCTTCAACACATTGTTGTTTAGCTGAATTTTTTTTTGCGGGTAAAAAGTTAAATTCAACATTGAGTTAAATTTGTGAGCACAAAAAACAGAAAGAAAAAAATGTGCTTTTAATAATGACAAAAAAGATTCACAGGGAAGTTAGTGAAACAATGAGAGGAGAAGGTATGAGACGGAGGAGGAGTGTGAGGGGTGAAGGACACAAAACCCATTTTCGATTGGTGGAGAGAAACATAACTATGTTCGTTGATAACTTACCCATGTAAATGACTAGATGATGACTTTGGTAATTATTCAAACATGAAGGAAAAACTGTAGATGTCTACATATCCATGAAAAAGAGAAAAAATTAGTGATATGTCTTTTGGGTTTATTCGTTTCTATTGGAGAAATGAGGCATTGAAAACAATTGAGAGATTAAATGGATTGGTGATTAGAGGCAACACAAAGTTAGTAAAAAAGGCAGTTTACTCAAGAAGGATCCTTTAGAAGAAATTTGTGAATAATAAGGCACCACAGCTGGAGTTGGCAACACATAGAAAAGAAAGTTGGATGAAGTTCAGGAATGGGAGATCATATAGAGATGTAGTTGATTCAAATACTACTGCTTACCATAACAACATAGGAAGGAAAATAGTTAGGGGTGATGAATGGAAGGTATTGAGAGTTTATCAAAGCTTTGAAGATTTTCCAGAAGAGAAGATGAAGGTGGTACAAGGAGCAGTATGTGAAGAAAATCTTGGATGACTATGGAGAAGTATAGTTGGTGAGACTTCTTATCCCATTGATATAGATGTCTTAGCTACAAAATTGATCAGTGAATGGTCATCAATTTCAAACATACGAGATATGGGCAAGTATAAAGTTCTACTGACATTTTTGTTCAAGGAAGATATGGATGAAGCATTAGCATCAGGGGGTGATTTATTGAAGAATTTTTTTTATGATTATAGAAGATGGTCAGAGGAAGAAATTTGTTTAATCAGGAAAGTATGAATTGAATGCCTTGGTATTCTTCCCTATGCATAGTCTAGTGATAATCTCAGAAAAATTGGAAATTGTTGGGGAAATGTTGTATGATTTGACAGAGATACTGAATCCGTTATCTCCTTTGGAGTTGTAAAACTTCTTATTGATATATTATATTGGCCTTTTATTGAAGGATGGATCTATCTGTCAATAGAAGGTAAAGGCTTTGACATTTATGTCAAGAAGTTGGAAAAGATGTAGTGAATCTATGGAATAAAAATAGCTACAGTTCAAAAAAAGGACTGTAGTTCAATGGAACCATCCAATCTTGGGGGTATAGATGAAGATTTTACCAAAGAAGATGAAACAGGTTTTTCAGTAACTCCTTCAGCCATGGCTCCTTGGGAAGTGCAAGTGTTGGGCGGTGGGAACCAAGAGAGTAATGGTGTGTTGGAAATTAATTTTGCTTACTTGAAAAGGGGTGAAATCCAACGTCAAAATGAATGTTCCAGTGAAGATCAAATTATGATGGATAACGATTATTCTCTTGTGAGAACTCATACGACAACGTTTAGTGAAGATAGAAGAATTGATGAAGTGGTTGCTACTTTGCAAGTGGATCCTCTTATTGGGTCCAATGTAAACAATAACTCAACTTTAATAATAGATGATGAGTTGACTGCTTATGAAATGGGTTTTAGGCCCATTCATAATAGTGAGGCAAAAAATGTTTCTTCACAGGAAATACCTTTAGGTTTTGAGCCTTTTCAAAATTGGGTTAATGAAAACTCATCAAAAATAAAATAAAATTGTGAGACAAACTCAAGACATAATGAAAAAGAACCAAGTACAGAAGGGATTTCAGAGGCTTCCTCTGTGAACGTCGAACAGAGTAGAGATGCAGAGGATCTTGAGGAAGCTCAAGAAACACGGGAGTTGGGGAAAAAAGTTGGTCTGGTGTCATCAAATGAAGAGGAAACAATCCTAGTTCTCCTAAAGGCTAGGAAGATGCTAAAGAAAGGTAGCAAGAAAGTCTCAAAGAGGAGGGGGTCAAGGGAGAGGCTTTGAGCTCTCTGGATCCACGTGTGTTTTCTGTTTTTAACTATGAGATTTCTGTGTTGGAATATTAGAGGAACTCGAGGTGGGGGAAAATGTGTTACTATGAAAAAATTGGGGTCTGAAAAACAAATTTCTCTTTTGGGTCTTGTTGAAACGAAACAATCTCACATTTCTGTCCATAAAATTCAAAGCCTTTGGAGTTTGGTTGATCATGAGTTGTGTGCAATGGATGTTGTTAGTGGAAGTGATGGTCTAATTTGTGTTTCGGAGAAAGAGTTTTTTAAGCAAATAAATATCTTTAAAAGTCAAAGTTGGATTTGTGTGGAAAGTGTGATATATGAACAAAATTTCCATTGTAATGTCCTTTTGGTTTATGGTTCTCATACCCGTAGTTAAAGAAATATAATTTGGCAAGAATTACTAGATCTTAAACAAGTGGCATTGGTTCCTATGCCTATCATGGGTGATTTTAATGAAGTTCTTTTGCTTAAAGAAATGTGGTTATGTAATGTCTCCAAGTATTATAGATTTTGCTGAGTGAGTTCAAAATATGGGACTTGTAGATATTCTCTCAATGGAAGAAAATTCACATGGTCTAGAGGAAGATCACAAAGTAAATTGGACTGAATTTTTGTTGAAAATGAATGGAATATAAAATTTCAGGATCTAAAACTGTGGGGTTTAAAAAGGTCTGTATTAGACCATTCTCCTTTGTTGTTAGAATAAAAGAATATAAATTGGGGACCAAAGCCTTTCATATAGTTAGATGCATGGTTTTCTCATAAGGATTTTCCTAAAAAGGTAGAGTTAGAATGGAAGAACCTGGCTGATGTATCAGTTGTTGAAAATTGAAGGGGCTAAAAAATCCTATATGAAAATGGAATAGTGAAATTTTTGGCCATATTAATAATTCTATTAATTGCTTGGAGGCAGAAATGTCCAGACTTGACTATTTGGCTAAGGTTGAAAATCTTGATGAAGTTGGTGAGACTAGGAGGAAAGTTCTCTTAAGTCAATTGGATAAGTGGTACATGAGAAAAGAAAACCAATGGAGACAATTATCTCAAGATAAATTCATTAAGGAGTCAGATATAAATATAAATTATTTTCATGCCCTGGCTGTTGCTAGAAGAAGAAGAAAATAGATCTTTAAATTGAAGGTGGGGAACAGAATTTTTCAAGATCTGAAGAATATCCAAAAAGAGGCAAGAAAATTATTTAAGAACTTATATGAACAGGACCTGCTGCCACAAATTAAGCTTCAAGAAGGTATGCTACCTTGTATTTCTTGTGATCAAGCCCTGTCTCTAGAAGTTATGCCAACTTTTGAAGAGATAAAAAATATTGTTTGGTATTGTGATCCTACAAAATCACCTGGATATGATGTCTTTAACTTAAAATTTATAAAAAGCATGTGAAATGTAATAGGTGAAGACTTTTTCAATTTATTCTTGAATTCTTTTCTTCAGGTTTTCTTCCAAAAAAGGCGAATATGACTTGGGTGGCTTTGATTACAAAAATTAAGGGTGCAAGTAATATGTCAGAATACAGACATATCAGTATGGTTGGTTGTATCTACAAGGTAATTGCCAAAATTCTAGCTAGACGGATTAAAAAAATTATGTCATATTTAGCGGGTGAGACTCAAACAACTTTTGTTAGTGGTAGACAAATCTTTGATAGGGTGCTTATAGCTAGTGAAGTTGTTCATTAGATTAAAAAACATAATGTTTCTGCAGTTCTTATGAAGCTTGATTTTCAAAAAGCATATGACTTAGATGAAGTTTCATTGATCATGTCTTGAAACTAATTAATGGACTTTAGGAGAAAATGGAAAATATAGGTATCTCAATGTATTTCAACAGCTTCTATGTCAAATTTGGTAAATGGATCACCAACAATGCCTTTCAATATGGAACGAGGACTAAGATAAGGAGACCCATTATCTTCTTTCTTATTTGTCCTAATCACATAAGTCTTCAATCAAATGGTTTGGAGAACTAAGGAAGCTGGTTTGGTTGAAGGAGTTTGCATAGGGAGGGATAATGTTGAGTTATCTCATCTCTAATTTGCAGATGATATAATAGTTTTTTGTCCTTCTAAAGGGCAAATCATTTCTAACTATAGAAGATTGTTGGATTGCTTTGGAGTTATGTTTGAGCTGAAGATAAATTATGCAAAATCAGCACTTATCCCATTCTCATGCTTGCATCAATGGGTTGAAGATGTGAGTAGTAGCATGAATTGCACGGTTGTCTCCTTGCCAATTAAATATTTAGGAATTCGTCTTGGTACACATCCAAGAACGCTTGAAACATGGAGACCGTTGCTAGATAGGATTGAGAAGAAGCTTGCATCTTGGAAGGCGAGACTTCTATTTTAATCAAATCAGTACTTAATAACCTTCCACTATATTGTCTTGGACTTTTCAAAATTCCGAAGGTTGTGGTGAAAAAAATTATTAGGCTTCAAAGTAGATTTTTTTGGAGTTATGATATTAATAAGGGAGGACTTCCATTAATTAAGTGGAGTGTAATTCAGAAACCTAAAAGTTTGGGAGGTCTTAGTGTGGGAGATCTGGTTATTAAAAATGTTGCTATGTTTTTCAAATGGTCTAGTGATTTTTTGTTGAGGATAAACCCTTATAGAAAAGGATTATGTGTTCTAAATATAATCAGAAGTTGGATAGGCTGCTTGTTGATCAAAAGATAATATCTAGAGGGGGACTTTGGACTGAAATTTGTAATATTTCAAATTCTGGAAATGCAGTAAAAAAATAATTTAGCAAGGAATTTGGATGAATGTAGGAAATGACATGAAATCTCTGTTTTGGGAAGACTTGTGGATTAGTGGTGGGAGACTAAAAGATAAATTTCCAAGGCTCTATGGTGTTTCTTTGCAAAAAAATAAGGTAATTGTGGAGATTGGGTTGTGGGATATAGGTTTGATTGGAGATGGAACTTTCTTTGAAGGCATTTCTTATTTGTTTGGGAGCTACAACAACTTAATGAGTTGAATAAATTTTTATCTCAGGCATCTTTTAACAAAGACGTAGATGACAAGCTTTTTTAGAAATTTGAATTTAAAGGCTCTTTCTCGGTTAAGTCTTTCATGTTTGCTGAAGCCAATATATAAGTTTCAATGTGTTTTTCTAGTAACAGTACAAAAGGCATTTGGCAACGCCTTGCTCCTCCAAGGGTTGAATTACTTGTATGGTTTGTGATGATGGCAAGAATAAACATGAAAGATCACCTTAGGAAAGTTCAATTTGATTCAGGAATGTGATGATAGGTGTTTTTTTTTTCAATTTAGATAATGAAAGTATTGAACATCTTTTTTGCACCAGTGTTTTCTCTTAGAAATTATGATGCTTCTGTTTAGATTAGTGGGGTTTTAGCTGGTCCATCCCACTAGAATCACACATCTTCTTTGATTCGTGAATGGATATTGGTTTAAATAGATTTCAAAAAAAGATGCGAGTGTCTT
Organism: Ormosia semicastrata; assembly: GCA_029884595.1. Taxonomy (NCBI): domain Eukaryota; kingdom Viridiplantae; phylum Streptophyta; class Magnoliopsida; order Fabales; family Fabaceae; genus Ormosia; species Ormosia semicastrata. Next base: position 6,140,810 of record JAQQTO010000052.1, read on the forward strand.
TATTTTTTGTTGTTATATGGACTATTTGGCAATCTAGAAACATATTAATGTTTGATAAAGTTGAACCAAATTGAGAGCAGTTCCACATTCAAGTTAAAATGAGACTTGGGTATTGGACTAATGGGTGGTTTTATAATTTTCCTTTCTCTCCGGAATCATTGGTGTCTAATCTGTAAGAAGTAAAGAGTTGGCAGCACTCTGGTTTAGCAAGATAGCAAATTGTTAGATGGTCTCCTCTGCTTATGAGTGTCTTCAAATGGAACTTAGAAGGTTCCTTTAAGAGCAACATGGGAAAGATTGTCATTGAAGGTGTTTTTAAGGACATGTGTGGAAAGATTTTGTGTTTATTTGCTAATTTTGTAGATTATTGTGATGCCAATGATGCTGATTTCCTTGTCATTATTTTTGTTCTTGAAGTTTCTCTTCAAAAACCTTGGATATTATATATTCCCATTATGATTGCTTCCAATTCTTTGCTTGCACTGTCTTGGGTAGGTGATGATAAAAACATTCTATGACGATTGCGTTTCCATTGGAACAAGCTTCAATCTATCCAGAGAAGCTTCAAGGATTTACATTTTGCTCACCAAAAAAAAAAAAGTTAAGCATAAAACAACATTTTGGATAAATTTTGAAGCTAATTATGAAGAACAGCAAATTATTTGGTGTTGTTCTTGATTTTTGTAGTTTTTGTTGTATCTTGTAAATATGTTTTTTTTTCATGTTTATAATCTGTTCTTACTCCTATCTGTTTTGGAAAGTTTTTTAAGCGTTCTACCTTTGATATTTATCGGGAAAAAAAATAGTGACAAGAAAGAAAAATTGAGCATGAAATTCTGAATCGTAGCTGTTAGCCAGTTAGGACTTAGGACTATGGATGAACATAGTTTCTATTTCTGAAGTGGTTATGTTTGCCTGAAGCATTTTAGACAAGAACAATCTTACATATGCAGATATGCTATACACTAACACTAGTACATAACAACCGTTTATAAGCATGGTTTATTCGTTCTAATTTGGTTGGTTTATTTGAACTTATATACCTGTAAAGTTTAATGCGATCCTTTCAGAATTTCCAACAGGAAAAAAAATGAAATATGAAGCTTGAAACAATTGCAAGTTTGTTAGCATCAAATGGGCCTGAGTTTATAATCGAAATTCACTCACATCATGGAGGTGAAACAGTGAAATATTCTGTCTCCTCCACCTCGTTATTACCTAGCTAATAACGTTGAGAAGCAATTCCCGCAAATTTAGTTAGGCTTAATATATAGTACGAATGCAGTGCTCATTTGAAACAAAAATGTTATTTTTGCACATCAGCTTTCTGCTACATCAATTCTTACAGTATTTTGTATATAGGAATTAGTTTTGATGTACAATCTACATGCCTTTCAAGGACCAAACTCTTCTTTGGATGTTATAAGTGACATAAAAATTAAAAAGTAATGTATACAAAATAGATGAGCTCATTGAGATGAGAAAGCTAAGGAGTCATAGTCAGAAGTTCCGGTTAAACATGTTGCGATCTAAACTAGAGTATCTTTGAAAGTCCTAATTTCTCTTCACTATCTCAGGTCTAAGGCAAGGGTACATCATAGTTGCGCTCAACAAGATGATCATTTGGATTCAGTTTCCAAGCTCCAAGTGCAATACTATACTTCCCAGACACATTAACAAGGTAAGCAAAACTCTTGGCTCCCCTATATATCAAGATTGACAGCTATACTGATTATGCTTCTCGAACGAGATATTCAAGTGTATTTAGAGATGGATGCCCAAAAACTTCTCAAGTATTACATCATTACAGATGGCCATAAGTAGAAAATTGGCTATGAACAAAAAGCTTTGTTCAACTTCAACCTGCTTGCTGCAACATAGATCATCTACAAGGCAATTGCAAGTATAGGCTGTGGTCACCAAGAATGCCAATGGGTCATTGTTAACAATGGGCCTTTTGAGTTAAAAAACAGCCCGTACCAGATTATCAGCAATCAGGCCCCAAAGCAAAGGATAGCCCAATCACAATCTCCTCGAGTAAGCTACAGCCATTCAAACAGAACCTCTTTAAACCAAACAAGAAACAATAATATCACACTTTGTTCACAAACACAAATCCCCCGCTAATTTTGCTCAATTCCCATAATTTGCTTCTGATAATGAACACTCCCTCTCTAACTCTAAGCAACAGCCCTGGCCTCAAGTGAACTCGCACACTACACAAAGATTTGAGCTTCATCATCCCTCCAATAATTACAAGATAACCATCCATCCAATGCTATCATTTGTCCCATCAGTTCCTCTTCGTTCCATCCTTAAGGGAAGTGCACATCTCTAGGTCGTAGGTCTAGAGTTGAAACTGAAATATGGAATTGGAAACTGGAAAGAACCCACTAGGGATTAATGGAAACTATCCACAGCTACATTAGTCTAGGGGTAAAATAAGACATCTAAACCACGCAGCATTTTCTTATTCAAAAAGAAAAATGCACGTAGTCCCCGTGAACCATATGGAGCACACCAACGCACCCTATCCTATAATAACTGTGGTATGATAATGGAACATGTTTTTTACTAAACTACCACTGTTGCTAAAACTATTTATCAAATTATCATTTTTTTAACTATTTACCAAATTGTTCTTTTTTTGAATTATTCAAAATTATCTTAGAAACTATATACCAAAATGAATATGTTCGTGACTTTTTTTATAATTATAGCCAAAATCACTGGCGCATCCACATAAGTTACTATGTGGGCGCAACCTACGTGGAAGGCATGTCATGACGTGCATCGATGCCATGGGGATGCAAAAACACCAGATAAGCCAAATGAGTCTTCACCATTTTTTCTCAACATTCAAGAGGATTCATATTTGACTTTAACAATAGTGATCTCATGGTTTATGCCCCGTATGCACTCACTTTGGTGCCACCATTTATAACTATCCAAAATCAACCCGACTTAGAATGAGATGGATTGGCGCGAAGTAGGGCGGAGATCAATGTGTACAAGATGTATGGAATTCTCTTGTCGTGTCGGTGGATCGAGTTCCTTGAGGGATGAGCGGGGCCGTGTAGTTGATTTAGGACCTATTTTTATTTTTCGAACATTGTATTAGATGTGTATTTAAGTTGTATTATTTTGTATCTAAATGCGGTTGTATTCAATACTATTCTCCTATATATGTTAGTTGATTCTCGGTGTTATCTTCATTTCTTTCATATTATATTTTTGTATAGTTATCATATAGTTATATCATATTTTATTATAGTAATCATAGAATCCTACTAATTGTTGATTATTTGGTACTGACAAATGGCAGGGAGGAGGAAGGACTGGTAGGACGGCTCAATTTTCGAGTTGCAGGAGTACCATGTTTCCCAGCATGTATGGCAGGGACATGAAGACCGACACCTACGAGTTAGACGTGCTCGAAGACAAACCTAATTTTTTGTTTTGATTATTCCGTATCTGGATGGTGGTTTCTTGAGAGTTCCCCACATGGGCTATTGGCAGATTGATCACTCTTGATCCATTTTTGCCAGATGGCGCACGAGATGCATACATTTCACAACAAATGCATATTACGTTGGAGGATATCGGAATGATATCGGGTCTTCCCATTGACGAGCTTCTAATCGGGCGTTACGCATAGGGATGACACGGCTCTTTGTGTGCTTCGGTTGTTAGGGATTCTTGAGACTCCCTCGCTGCCGGGGCACGCATTGACATGACATCTGTGGGCCGAGTGTTACCTTGTAGTCCTTGAGGACGATGATGATGAGTACGTGCAAAGCGTGCACGACATTATATGCTTCGAACTTGGGGTTTTTAGCCCCTAAATCATTGGGTAATCTTCATTCTTGATGTTCCTCCCATTGTTGGAGGACTTAGCTCCAATTCTTGGGACGTATAGGCCGAGGTCCGCAATTTTGGCGTACTGTATAGAGAGCTTTGTAAAGCTACGGACTCGACGCACGCGAGATCGGAGGTGCATGCATCTTAAGTCTTGGGCGCATGTATAGATTCCCCCAGCTTGTCCCTTCACTAGCTGACCATGCTGAGCCTGATGTGTTTTACAATGCTGATCGTGGTCAATTACGTCCCTTAGGATGGGAGTAAGTTTCTATTTCATTTCGTATTTTTACATTACTTCCTTAACATACTTTGTTAATATCATAACTTACGTATTCCAATACTTTCATTTACCAAATAGGTGGCGCATAAGCATAAAGTGTGATGGTGGAGTTGGGTCCTTACATATTATCGTGGGTCTTTGATCGGTTGAAGAACGATAAGGTATGTCTTCGTTTACATTCCTTTAGTTCTTTGATTAGCAAATGTGCATCTCATTTTTTCGGGAATAGCTACAAAAAAAATTGTCCTCTTTGGATTTATGTGACTATATTGCAAAGTTTCCAAATTGTTGAGTGGAGGGAATGCAACCGCGAAAATACAATTTTTGTGATGGAATTTACGGAAGGGATCTTATTCTAAAGTGAGATATCATCTCTTGTTTATATAAAATGACATGGGATTAGCATATACGAGTACATGCGTTAGTATAAAAGTGCGGAAAGCGCATCTATATTCAAGAAATGAACCAAATAGTTAGAGACTATATGATTTTGAATAATGACATAAATTATATTTGCCGGAGACAAGTATTTGCTTTACCCTCGCTCGAGACTCTACAAGTTTGAACCCTCTTAGAGTTGATATGTCTTCTTCGATGGGAGCAAGAGAAGAAGAACAAGGCGTCGAGAGTGCAATAGGAAGGGCATTTAATAATGAGACGTGGCGTACAGAGAGAGGATTTGCGAGCACTGAACGACTTCGACATCCCGAGGAGACTATTCTACTACCCTTGGTTTGCCATTCAAAGTGCTAGAAATTCTTATTTTGTTAGTTCATTCACATATACCCACCATAAATACCCACCATACTACCCTCTCGGTTTTCTTCCACCTAGTACAATGTTATAAGAACTTCAATGTTGCAAAGAGTTATCCAAAAGCCCACATATTGAGATTATTTCAACCCATCAAAGATATTCTAATGCGAGCCCAAAAGGTGACAGTATAATTAGTGATTTTGTGTTATTGATAATATCTTCTTGTGAGAAGACTTATTGATTAACTATATATGTTTTTGGTGCATTTTAGATTTTATTAAAGATTTTGGACCTATGTTCTTAAGGCGGATGATGGCTTTTGGTGAGTTTAAGGACAAACACTATATTGCTAATTTGATTTTGTCCACCATTGATGAGGTTGGATCACAAAATGTGGATGCAAATCATTACTCGATAATCGTCAGAATCCTACTCAAAAAATTTTATTTATTTATTTGAATTAATGCTTTGGAGTAATTCAATTGAATCCATCCATCTTTTTCATTTATGCTCATTTAAAAGTCAAGTGTGAAATTTGTTTTAAGGTATATTAACCAAATATAACCTATAAGTGAACCTTCTAGAGGATACATTTGTTTTTTTTTATAAAAATATTTGTGCTCTAAAAATAAATAAATATATTCAATAACTTTATAATAAGATATGTAGTGTCATTGATTAGATTATTTTTTAAATATTAAAAATCATAAATAAAGACCTTTTTCATTAAAATTTTATAATGAATCATTTAAAAAATAACAAAAAAAAAGCTATGTGTTATGTAATAATCAATTCATAATAACTAAAACAATATTAAATATTACCAACATATTAAATTTGTCACTTTTTTAATTTTATATTAGATTTTGCCTCCGTGATTGTAATGCTTAATAAAGGTTTAAAATTTTATTAAGTAATTTAAATAATTTATAAAAATCTATGGTCATTTGTGAAGAATGGTCTCACGTTTTTATAGAGAGGATGATGTTAGGATAATATTAAAAAAAGGCTAGGACAAAAGGTGGCATTTTGGTATATAAGAAACATTTTGGTAAATAGTTAAAAAAATGACAATTTGGGATAAAGTTGATTATATTCTAAGTTTTAAATAAAGCTCATCTATGAAATGCTTAGTAAAAAACCCTAATGGATCGAAGTAGAGGGCTAGCCAAACCTTCATTTGATTTATAGAGAAATAGTCATGATTGTCATTATCTTAGAAACTAGAGTACCTCTTGAATATGTTCACTATAATTATAGCCAAAAAAGGAGTTGAATCAACATTCATCCATTCTATGGAGCTGGTGCAAATGACATCCCATTTTTTTCTAGATGGAATAAAAGTTATCACATCTCTTCATCCCCTTAGCTCATTCATTTATAAATCTTAGGTAAATTTAATTAACTTTCAAGTTCCAAGTTCTTTTATCTGAATTTTTTTCATCTAATAGATGTACTTTGATTTTTTGTATTATAGTAATACAAAATTTATATTTTGTATAATAGGTATTATTGAATTAGACAATGGCTTGAGGAAGCTTTAGGAATGGGTTTATTGGACATAAGGACAATGAGATTTGTAAGGGGAGAAACAAATGCACGTAAAAAAAAAAAGGATTATTAAGCTCATTTTGGATTCTCAAGAAAGGTGAGGCTTTTCATTTGTGAGTTTGTTAAATCTCTCATATTCTAGGAGTGTAAATTGATTGGTGAAGAAGAGTTTAGAACCAATTAAATTTGATTGCTTGATAAGATAGGTAGGAGTTGACACCAAAGGAATGGTGGGTCATGTATGGAGCTTGAAAATTCCCAAACCGAAAATCATATATTTATATATTTTATTTTTTAAAAAAAATTATGCTACAATATTTTTTGAAGCTCTACTTGTTTTTTTTTATTTTTTATAACTTCCTCTTCCTCTTGTTGTGAAAGGAATTAGAAAAGCTTTGCCAAAATATTCCTTTATCCACTCCATGAAAAGGAATAGGTTAAAAATCCAAGAGAGACTTGAAAGATTTGGATTTTTGTCCACACAACTCTTTGTCTCCTGAACTCAAGGAAGAATAAGAACTATAATGGGGTGAGACTAAAATGTGGGATATTGGTGGAGATGAATTTGGGATCCATTTGAAGGAGCCTGAGATTCTTGAAGCATGCTAGACATCTCTCTTGATGAACCAGATTTGGAGATATTATTCTTTTCACTAATGATGGGCAAGGAAATGATGAAATTGAAGAACAACATCATCTGGAGTTTAAGCTTTTTGTAATCATCTTTAAAAGTATTGACTTTAAACGTTAAACAACTTAAGTATTGTAATTTCTTATTGTAGATGTTGTCTTGTTTGAATAACTTAAGATTCTTTTCTATGTTTTATGTTGAAATGATAGTATGTTTTAATTTTTATGATTTATATTATCATATTTTATTATGTGAGATTTTAGTTTTTATTATATATATATATATATTATATATATATATATATATATATATATATATATATCCATGTTAGTAGTCTCACAACTTAGATTTTTTAAAAAATTTAGTATACAACACGTATCCAATTAAATCGAGTCTCTTCGATTTTTTATCCTTATTAAATAGATGCTAATAGAAGAATTAGTGAATTCCAGGACTTCTTAGATTATTGTAACCTTTAGGACATGGGTTTATTGGAAATAGATTTACTTGGAATTTGGATTAAGAAAAGAGAAGAAAGGGTACGTAAAAAAAAAAATAGAGAATTATTAAGCTCATTTCCCAATTTATCTCAGCGAATTAAGGCTTTTCCATTTGACAGAGTAATTAATTTATCTCCTTCAAACTACCATATTCCTCTTATTGATATTAATTATATACTCTCTCCATTCCTTTTTATGTATGGTTTAAGGAAATGACATTAGTATTAAGAAAATAATTTAATATATTTGATTTTAAGAAGAAGAAAAATAACTTTAAAAGACAGTATTACTTTTTGACTTATTGGAATGTGATTGGTCAATAAAAAAGGTGATAAGAGAGAAATAAAAATTAGATGAATAAATATTGAGAGATTCTAAAAGTTATATAATTAATAGCCCAAGAGAAATAATGAAAAAATTAGTATAAAATAATTAATTTTGTGTTAAAATTTTAAATCAATATCTAATATAGAACACAAAAAAATAATCTAAAATAACAGATAAAAAGGAATAGAGGGGATTACCTATCCCCCAACTTCATTAGACATTTAGATTTGAAAACCATTGGGTTTGTTAATTGTTACCACTCCTTATCCTCTTTCTGTTTACAATATTTGGTCAAAGAATTATAATTTTTTTCATTGTTATAAACTGAGGGGCAAAAGCCAAAAAAAAAAAACTAATTAACTACAATACGCTGGAAATGAGCGCCACTAAAATTAGCTGCAAAAACTACTGAAAGAAAAGCAGGCAAAGAATTAAAATAGTGGCAGCCAAAATGGAGTTCATGACCTGACTTTGCAAGAGTATCAGCGCAAAAATTAGCTTACCTGAAGGTGTTATTCAGCTTGACTTCCCAATTCAAGCCCAAAAGGAAATTAGTAAATCCCATCAGAGGGGCAGAAGGGTGCCACTCTTCACACCCCATTAAGGGCCAGGCGTAAAAGATAATTGGAGTCCGTCTCCACCTGAACTTTTCTATGGCCCAAGGAGTAAGCCATCAGTAGACTCAGCAACGACCCCAGGCCTCTGCCATCGTCATTGAGCAGGTGCCTAAGTTGGCAAGAAAGATTAAATTAATATTTATTAAATATTTAAATATTTGGTATAAATATAAATATGTATCTAATACAAATATCACAGACATTATGAAGTATTTGTACTTTATAAGCTACAACTAAAACTCCATCAGCATTTTTCAAGATCCCTCCATAAGCAGGTTTAGAGTTCTGAGGCAAGAAGGAGCCATCAACATTTAGTTTTACCTATCCAGCAGAAGGACACCTCCATGGAACCTGAATAACATGAGAGTTTGGGACAGCGATCTAGGCATGAGCTAGTGCTATCATAGCTTGATTATAATCCATGAGCAAGTTGTACACACTACATTCAAAGAAAGGTGTATGCGGTACCTTTATTTTTTTCTGTAACTTTTTATTTATTGTGTATAAATCTGATATGTTATATTTGTGTGTATATAAGAATATCTCTAAAATATGCTAAATAGAGAGGTATCAATTAAGGAGATAAAAGTCGGCCTTGTTCGCAATTGGTGGTCTGAAAGCTCGAGGGCTAGATGGGGTGCACGCTATTTTTTACCACACCGACTAGGATTTGGTCAGGAATTTGGTTTGTAGGTGGGTTAAAGAGACTTTTCAGAATCCCAGCATTATTAGAGATGCCAACAAATCTGTTATCTCTTTAATTCTAAAGAATGATAGACCTGAGGCTTTTTCTCAGTTTCGACCCATAAGCCTTTGCAACGTAAACTATAGAATTATCACCAAAATTATTGCTTCCATGGTTAAAGGAGTGATGAGTAAACTTATTAGCTCAACCAAGTACAGTTTTGTTCCTGGCAGGCAAAGCATGAATAATGTTATTACAGCTCAGGAAGCCATACATTCTATGAAAAGTAAGAAAGGACAGAAAGGTTGTATGACAATTAAAATTGATTTGGAAAAAAGTATATGATAGATCAATTGGGAGTTCATTGGAAAAACGCTGTGTGATGCAGGTAGGGTTAGAAATGAGTCAAAGTTAAGTTTAGGTTCAGTTCAGCTCAATAAAAAATCAAGTTTATTTTATTAGCTTGAGGTTAATTTGCCTTAAGCTCATGAATTGCTTTAGTTTATTTTATTAGCTTGAGCTTAATTTGCCTTAAGCTCATGAATTGCTCAAGTTCATTAAGCCAATATCAAGGCTAGTCTTCAAGTAAATAAGCTTGTTGGGAAAATTTAATTTAAAAACTAGTTATTTAATTCTTTATGATTTGGCTTAATAGTACTTCACCTATTTATAATTACTCTACATCCTTAATAGAGGGAATTGGAAAGTGGAGATATATAATCAAGTGTGTAATGGGGATAAAACTCTAAAACCTTACTCACCTAACTTATAAAATATCTCTAGTAAATATTTAGAATATATATAACTAATTTTTTAAAAATTCCTTGCCTAATTACTCTTTTTAAGGATTTATATTATTCTTAAACTCTTAGGTTTGAATTTGTAACTTGATAATTTTGTGTGTGCATATATTTAGTTAAAAAAGGATATAATCAGCACAAAAAAAGATATATTCATACAAAAAGTAAAATAAAATACTAGTATATATTAAATTAAGAGTAAAATATCAATTTGGTCCTCCAAAAATTAGTGTCACCATATTAGTTTTTTAAAAAAAATTTCACCAAATTAGTACCTCAAATATGTAAAATGTCATCAAATTTATCCTTATGTTGCCTGTCAAATAAATCCTTGAAGGATGAATTTAGTGACATTTTATATCTTTAAGAGACTAATTTAGTAAAACAAATCTTCGAAAGACTAATGTAATGATACGCTAATCTTTAGATGACTAATTTGATAATTTACTCTTAAATTAAAATATTATCATTATTATTGTTATTCTTAATAAATAAACAAATATATATCAAACTAACTTACGAGTTAATAAGTTGAATAAATGAAAATTTAACCTTAGCTCATTTAATAAATAAGTCAATATTTTTAACTCATTAAATTATTATTGAACCGAGTTGTAAGCAGGGTCACGAGATAGCTCAGCTCATTCCCAACCTTAGATGTAAGGCTTCCAAAAGGACTAATTGATATTATTTGGCAGTGCCTCGCAACCTTGTGAATACAAATGCTTTAGAATGGAGAATGTACGGCTTATTAAAACCCCTCTCGCGACATTAGATAAGGTGACCCAATTTCTCTCTATTTATTTGTGTTATGCATTAAGAGACTAGCACAGTTAATCTCCATGGCGGTTGAGCATAATGTTTGGGAACCATCTCACTTTCAAGAAATGGCCCTAAACTTTCATACCTCTGTTTTGTGAATGACTTTGTGCTATTTGGCATTGCTTCTCTTAGCCAGGTGCAGGTTATTAAAAGGGTATTGGATCTCTTTTGTGATAGCTCTAGTCAGAAGGTTAATAATGGCAAGTCTTGTGTTTTCTTCTCCAACAATGTGCATCATAAAGAGACGAAGCGTTAGGTTTTAGATTGACAACAAACTTGGGGAAATACTTGGCAGTTACTAGTAATTTCCAGTTTATTCATGACAGATGTTCTACTAGTAATTTCCAGTTTATTCTAGACAGAATGACCAGCAGGCTCAATGGTTGGAGGGCCTCGTCCCTGCCCCTTGCCGGTAGAGTTACTTTAACTTAATCCACCTTGACCACTATTCTTATTTATTTTATGCAGACAACCTTATTACCAGTGAGCGTGTGTGATAAAATTGATAAGATGTGTAGGGACTTCGTTCGGGGGTCCTCTGACTCGAGGAGGAAAATTTGTTTGATGACCTGGAAAGATTTGTGCAAACCGAAGGAAATGGGGGAATTGGGTTTAAGACAGGCTAGAAGCATAAACAAGGCGTTCATGATGAAACTAGGCTGGGGCTTAATGTATCGTCGAGATGCATTATGGGTGAGAACTGTTAAGAGCTAAATAGGGTGCACTGAAGACTTGATTCCGGTGGTTAAGAGGAAGGCTAACTCTTCTAATGTTTGTAAAGGCGTCACATCAATTTGGAAACCATTTCATAACAATCTAATCTGGAGAGTTGGAAATGGAAATAACATCCATTTTTGGAGGGATAATTGGGTCCATGGTATCCAATCTTTGAAAGACGTTGCTTCTGTGATATTAATGCTAGGGAGACAGTAGAGAAAGTTAATGAATATGCTATGTCTGACTAGATTGCTTGGTGACAGTGGGCGTTTGTCCGTTAAGTCAACCTACAGTGTTTGCGCAAATCTGCATATTCATCAGGAACAGAGTTTGTTCAAGAAGATCTGGCATCTAAAAATCCCACAAAGATTGCGATCCTTTCTTTGGCTTGTTAGTAGTGAAGTTCTTCTCACCAATAAATGAGATATTCTTATATGTACACAAATGTAACTCATCATATTACAAAAAGTTAGGATCATCTACCTGGTTCCCATCAATAAACTGAAGCGTTACAACTCTATTTTTTCGTCTTCGGCCAGAAGCCAAGCCATAGAAATAATTGGTGTTACGATCACCATATAGTTAATTCATTTGCATCTAAACTTTTGTTTCCAAAGCAATTCTTCTTGAATCAATATAGCCCCAATCAAAGATCTTTCTACAAGTCGTCCAAAAATTTATTTTCCTGAAAAGAAAGAAAGATTCTTTTGATATGCCTTCAAGTCTGGCTAGTAGGTGATGTTTTCTCTTAATTATGTCCTTGAAAACTTCTTTATTCCAAACTTGAACCTTGGAGGTAAAATGAGATAAGTTCTCCAATAGCTCACTTGTCAAACTCCATGTTCCTTGTACAAAATCTTTAAATCCTTCATGAAGTAACCAAGTGCAAGGAATCTTAAAGGTCTACTTCCTCTCGGTACTAGAACACCATTACAGAATCTAAGGAGAAATAGAATGTGATTTGAGTAGAGTTTCGGGAGATGCATTACATGAGCTTCACTAAACTGGGAACTATAATCCAGATTAGCAACAATACGATCGAGGCTCTTCCTCAAGGTTTCATGCAGCAAAGTAAATGGTTGGCCAAACAACCCAAGATCAAAGAGGCTACAGTTCAAGAGATATGAGGAGAAGCATTAAGAGTCACTACTATTTTGGATTGTGTTCCCATGATCTTTTGTTGTGATAATGGAGTTGAAATCACCTCCAACGCATCATGGTCCAACAATATCACCAGCAATACACTCCAATGAGCACTAGAGAATAGAGATCATGTCATGGCCCTGTCTGGGGGCTGCCATAAACTGCTATTAAATACCAAGGAGTTTCATGGTTATACGCAACCTGCACGTTCACTAATTGTTTACTAGATTCAAGAATAAGAACATTCCACAGATTTTTATGCCACAAACCCAAATTCCATCCAAGAAGGCAACTGTATCTTTAATGTAATGACCATCCAACCTGAACCTCTTTACAATATGTTTAGCTTTATTCCTTCCCATATGAGCTTCTAGTAAAACAACCAACGAAACATGATATCTAAACACCAAGTTAGTGACTAAATTAGCAAAGCTTTTACTTCCCTCACCCCAACTAGGGGTGTTAATGGTTTGGTTTGAGTTGTAAAAAACCAATTGATCCAAACAATATTATTTATATTAGTTTGGATTAGATTAGATTGGTTACGTTTTGAAAATCGAACCAATTCAACCTGATTTAAATCGGTTTGAATTGGATCAATTTGATCAGTTTTTGACCAAACATTTTTTAAACATAGAATTTTGTGAGTTAAAAGTAATTTAACTTATTAAAAAGAAATAACAAGAAATAAAAGGGAATAGAAAATAGAAAGAACACATTTCACATTACCTAAAATAATATTTAATTATATAAAGTGAAAGAAGTTTGTGAGAAATTATAATTATTATAAGTAAAAATATAAATTCAATAACAAACAAATATATTATATAATATTAATCAATTCAAATTGAATTTGATTATTTTTAAAAATCAAAATCAAAAATCGATTCAATCTAATCCATTTTCAAAAATTCAATCCCAAAAGTAGCACCTTGACCACCAATGGGTCTAGTTGACATACTTTTTGCCTTTTTCTGTGAGCTTCTTTCACCTGAGTCAACAGGGTTCCGATCCCCATCTAATATGGCTTTTTCCTTATATATATATATATAGTGGATAAGAATTAGACCTTCTTGAGGCATAAGATTGAGTAAGGATGACAAAAATATCCGAATACGTGGGTATTCGAAGAGATTATTCATAATTAGACAAGAAATAAGAACTCATTTAATAAATAGAGGTAGTGGAGGGGATTATATTACCCGTGGGGAGGGTACCCACGAACCCTCCAAATATATTTTTTCATTTAATATTTTTACACACATAAACAAACAAACAAAAACACATAAATATAATGTTTTTTTTTTCCTTTGAGATAAAATGAAAAATTATATTTTCTTATTATTTTACAATGAATTGTTTTTAATGAATATATACAATTTTTGTTATAATTGTTTTATGTAGATTGATTATTACAAAATATAATTGAACTTGATATATTATTTGTGACATTCTTTTAATTTTATAAAAATTTTAAATTATTAAAAGATATTATTATATGTAATATTAAAATTTATTTTATTTATGTTTTTTTAATTTTATTTTAAATTATTAAATACTCGTGAATATCTACGGATACCAATCTTCCTTGTTAAGATTATAAATGAAATACTCGCGACGGAGATAAGGGCAGGAGAAACATTGCCCACTCCCGCCCTGCTCCACCCACCCCGTTGCTATTCCTGAAGATTGAGTTGACCCATAAATGTCTACAACATTACCTTCAACATAGGCTTTCTATAAATCCTGCTGCATTCTGCAAAAGACTTCCCAAGATTCATTACGGTTCTGGGCATCCTTCCTTTTACTTAGCTCTTTAACTTCTCAACCTGAGGGACCTGACGAGATGGGATCTTTTAGGGCACCATTTTTTTTTTTTTGCTTTAGCAAATGAGATGAGCCAACAACACTGTTGGGCTTACTTATTTTCTTATTGTACATATGCTGCATATGTGTTCCTTCTTTTTGGCTATTGGGCCCATTTTGGGGATGCACCACGAAATTCCTTCCCATATCAATGTCATTTTTTGTTTCAAGATTTAATTCTAGTTCTGACTCCAAAATATCGTATCTTGATTTAACAGTAAACCTCTGATTTGACGCATCCTTATCACCAAGGTAATCCTTCCCATGATTCATTCAATGTCTTTTGCATTGACCCTTCTTAGCAAGCTTCCAATGCTTGAAATAATTGGAATGTTCTATACCCTTAGACATCATCTTTAAATAATTGGAATGTTCTATACCCTTAGACTTCATCCACTACTTCCTCCTGAACCTCCAAATTCACATACTCTTCAACCATTGCCTGTGCAATTTCAACAACGTTCAAACTATCCATGAATCCCTCACCACGCAGAACTAAGTCCTTATATGATTGCTTTTGCTGATCCTTCTTCATACCCTCCCCTTCGAGGTGTTTCATTTCATTCGTTCCATTCATTGCTTCACCCTCAGCTACCTCCATGTCTACTTCTGCTCCCATTGACCCATGAGTTTTAACTTTTTTAGTGCTCCTCACAACTTGGTCTTCCTCCTTTGGTGACCCCTTTCCTCCCGTGTTCTCTGATCTCTCCTTACTCATGCTTGTCGCAACCGGAATCGCGACGAGACGATCGAAAAAAGATAAAATCAATGGAGTCGCCACCAATGTTTATTTAAATTGGGAAAACATTAAAAAAACCCTTTTATCAGGAAAACTGGTCTTTTGAAAATGAGTTTGAGTCAGGAGTCGATTACGGATAGGGAAGGTGTTAGCACCACTATCTTGTCAGTTCAAGAAGGTACCTTATGTTAGTTGTGTAAAATTTAATAATCTCAAATATATTTATTTTTACCCCTTTAAACAAAAGACTTTGTAATTATTTTTATTTTTCTCATTTTTTGGAAAGAAATAAAAGAAACAAACAAATCATGAAAATTTATTTTTTTTGGCTTGACAGAATAGAGATTCTGCTCCTACGTATCCTCGGGTGCAATGAGGAACTCAAAGTCACGTAGTTCTTTATAAAATAAGTGTGGGTTGGTTGATTTTATTTAAAAAGAGATTTTATTTGAAAGCGAATCCATTTTTTTTTTTTGCACTGAGATTCAAGTTAGCACTAGGCTACTCAATAAACCCTTATGATCCAAAAGATAATGAAGATAGCATCCGCTATTCAATCATCATCATTGGTCATTGCATGGATTAAAAGATTTTTATTTTTTTTTATTTTTATATTCTTTTACCCCTTTTTTTTTGCCAAAAAAAAAATGTATCATTATTGCCTTAATATGAAATGGGCAGCAGCCCACGAGATTCAAACTCAAATCCCAAAAGACAGTCCACAATTCAAATTTAAAAAAAGAGTTTGAAACCTTGAGCACCAATAACAGAGCACATACAGAGGACGTTTGGGGAATGATTTGGAAATTGGTTCGACGGTCGGTTATGAGATTGAGTGATTCTGTTTTCGAGTTCGACAGTCGGTGGGGATAAGGATGGGATGGATTCGACGGTCGGTTGGAAAAAGGTGATTCTGTATTGGAGTTTGACAGTCGGTTGGGGGTAAGGATGGGATGGATTCGACGGTCGGTTGGAAAGAGGTGATTCTGTATTGGGGCTCGACTGTCGGTGGGGATAAGGATGGGATGGTTTCGACGGTCGGTTGGAAAGGGGTGATTACTGTTTTGGGGTTCGGTTGTCGGATGGAGGTGGAGATGGGATGAGTCTTGGTGTTGGTCGGTCGGTGAGGGGATGGTGAAGTTGTCGGTGAAGTCGATCGGTGAAGGTCACGGTGGTGTGGTTCGACGGTCGGTTGAAGGTGTGATGGAGACGAGGCAAGGTTGTTAATTGGGGGCTGTTTGGAGATGATGAGATCACAGTTTGGAAAATGGGGTCCGACAGTCGAATGTGATGGAGTTTGGTTGATGGTGTGAAGATTTGGATGGGTTGTCGGTAAAGGGAGTGGAACTCATGGTTCGACGGTCGGTTCTGGTTGGGGTTCAGTAGTGTTTGGAGAGGTTATGGAAATTGCTTGTGTGATGGGGATTATGGAGGCTTTGAAGATAGTGAGTATTTTGGAGGTGAAAGGGAAGTGATCGGATTTAAGGTTCGACGGTCGGGTATAAGTTGGGTTTTTGAGGTGATTTCGCGTAATGGATGGTTGAAGGATGGTGGTGTGGGTTCACAGTAATAGTGAGAGGGGATGGTGAAGGTTGATATATGGGGATTCGACGGTCGGTGGGGGTATGATGGTTGTTGGTTCGACGGTCGGTGCAGAGGGATTCGGGGGGTCCGACGGTCGGTTGGTTGAAGGGAAAGATCGGCTTCTTGGGTTTCGACGGTCGATGAGGGTGTCGGTGAGAGGATGGTGCTTGGTGTTGGTCGGTGAAGGTCACGGTGGTGTGGTTCGACGGTCGAGTGAAGTGAAGGTGAATTCGTGAAGTTGGTTGAGGGTCACAATGGTGCGGTTCGACGGTCGAGTGAGGTGAAGGTCCGATGTAGTTCGACGGTCGGTAGAGGGAATGATGGTATTTTGTGAAGTGGGTTGAAGGTCCAATGGTGTGGTTCGACGGTCGAATGAGGTGAAGGTCACTGATGTAGTTCGACAGTCGGTAGAGGGAATGATGGTATTTTGTGAAGTGGGTTGAGGGTCCAATGGTGTGGTTCGTGGGGTTCGACGGTCGGTTAAAGGGGAAGGATGGTGCTTTGTGAAGTTATTGAAGGTAGTGGTTACGGTTTTCTGGAGGTGAAGATGAATTCTTTGGTGGTTTGAGAAACGTGATGCAGAAGGGAGGAGTGCCAGTGTGCGTATGGTGCTCATGGCTAAAAATAAAAGGAAAAGAAGATGGACAACATAACTAACCGGCAAGACGGTATCAAGCATGCATTTGAACATTACATTTTTACTCACAACAAAGTGCAAGGATAGTGATGAGAAAGTGCTTACCTCTACGTGCTACCAATAACACACTCAACTCAAAAAAAAGAATCAAAAATCTCTTTCGTTCCCAGCAGCCTCCCCAGTATTCTTGCTTTTTTCTTTTCTCAGCTACCACCAGAGATCAACTCAACATCATCAATCTTCTTTCCTTGGCTGAAGATGGGATGATTTGGGGAAGATAAAAGATGGTGGTCGTGAAGATGGAGATGGTTCACGTGTTTTTTTTGGAGGCGAAGATGAGATGAAGGATGATAAAGACGATGGTCACAGTGGAGAATGGGTGAAGGTGCTGTTTTTGGTGATAAGGGTGGTGAAAATGGAAGGTGTTCTTCTGGTTCTTGAAGGTGAAAAAATGTGTGAAAAAAATCCCCCCCTTTTCTGATGCTCTTCTCTTTTAAATACCTCCACCCTTTTATCATTTCTCCCCTGACATTTCCTTCTTTTTTTCTTTGCGTGAACCTTCCTACATTGGGCCCCCCATCTTCTCCTTTATCAGAACCTTTTTCTTTTCTTTCCATCCTTTTAGCCCCCCCTTTTTTCTGCTTGCTGCCTCAATGCATTTAATGCCTTCTTCTTTACGTGTGCAGGCATAAGGTATTAAATGCAATGCCCCCTTTTAAAAATTTTCTTTTAAAACGAGATCAGTGTTCCCTTTTTAGTAGGCTTTCAATTGGGCCAAAAAAGAAGAGTAAAAGAATTTGTTAGCCTGGTCCAAATTGAGTATTCACAGTATATGTTCAAAATATTGTAATTAAGTATCAAAAAATTTTATGGACAAAATTGGGTATCCCCTTTGCTTTACATTTAATATAAATGGGAAGCAAAGGAATTGATTTAATTTTGTCCATGAAAATTTTCACTTCTTTTTTCTTTTCTTCTTCTTTTTTTTTTTAAATTGGAAAGCAAATTGACGCAAAAAGAATGGACATTAAATGAGGTAGAAAGTTTGCGGAGTAAGGTACCCGCTGAAACTTGATAGAAAAGAAAAAGGTGACGGGCACAAGGCCCCTGCTTGCTTTGGAAGCGATGGGTACGAGGACCCAAAAAACTAAAAAGCAATGGGTGCAGGGACCCAAAAAGAAAGACAACGGGTGCGGGGACCCGAAAATTAAAAGACAAAGGGTGCGGGGACCCGGAAATGAAAAAGACAATGGGTGCGGGGACAGAAACTTAAAGACAATGGGTGCGGGGACCCCGGAAACTTAAAGACAATGGGTGCGGGGACCCGGAAACTTAAAGACAATGGGTGCGGGGACCCGGGAATTAAAAGACAATGGGTGCGGGGACCCGGAAAACTTAAAGACAATGGGTGCGGGGACCCAGAAACTTAAAGACAATGGGTGCGGGGACCCGGGAATTAAAAGACAATGGGTGCGGGGACCCGAAAAACTTAAAAACAATGGGTGCGGGGACCCAGAAACTTAAAGACAATGGGTGCGGGGACCCGGAAATGAAAAGATAATGGGTGCGGGGACCGAGAAATGAAAAAGACAATGGGTGCGGGGACCGAGGAAAACTTAAAGACAATGGGTGCGGGGACCCGGAAAAGACAATGTGTGCGGGGACCCGGAAACTTAACAGACAATGGGTGCGGGGACCCGGAAACTAAAAGACAATGGGTGCGGGGACCCAGAAAACTAAAAGACAATGATTTTGTAAATGCATGTGATGCCAGAGATGGTGCATGATGCAATGGATGTGATGCTCGAGGACAATGCATGTGATGCCAGAAATGATGCATAATGCAATGGATGCATGATGATGCAATGGATGTGATGCTTGAGGACAGTGCATGTGATGCTAGAAATGGTGCAATGAATGCCCTACTGTAGGGATTCTCATGAACAAACTGAGTAAGCAAATCTTGTTTTTCTTTTTTTTGTTTTTTTTTTGTTTTTTTGTTTTTTGTTTTTTTTTTATCAGAGCTTTGGTTCCGCAACCCTTAAGGACTTTTTCCCACAGCAGGATCACAATTGAACAGCAAAATTCATTGATTGGCCTTATGATTTGACTGATGATTCTTACTTTTCTCATCAACCCTTGTCAGGATTTCATTGCGTTTCCCATGACTTTTCAAGATTGTTAAAGCAAATCCAAATGCTTTTGCCATATTGTCACATGTTTCACATCTCAATATAAAACTATCATAAAAAATGCATATTAAATCAACAATGGGTTGCAACAAAAAGGGATTATCATTATAGACGAGGAAAAGTACAAGAAAGACAGTACAAATGAGACTCGAATTGAAAAGGTTTACAAAAGGAATGTTGGAGTGGAATTTTCCAACTCTTCCAGTGATGCTCTCTTGGATGATCAGTGCTAATTTCCCATGTACGCGACCTTGAACATCCCATCATTTCGGGAATATGATTTGACCCGACTTTTACATATTGGGAGTGTCTCCCGACAAGACTTCATATATTCAAACTGCCCCGGTTCGGCCCATATACTCTCAAACTGCCCCCGTTTGTGACTTGAGGTATGTTCACTTCTTCGAATGTGTCAAGTACCATTTTTAACCCTAACTTTTGCCTAGGTCGCTCTTCCGAGTTTTCAACCTAGCGGGTCGCTCTAACTTTTGCCTGTGTCGCCTTTTAGGTTTTCGGCCCTAGCGAGCCATTTTTTTTTTCTTTTCCTTTTTTTTTTTAAAGCATAGTACATTTGTTGCATCGAATTTACGGGAAGTGGTAGATCTTCGCCATCCATGTTTGTGAGAATCAAAGCTCCTCCGAGAAGGCCTTTTTACGACATAAGGTCCATCATAGTTTGGAGTCCATTTTCCTCGAAAATCCTTTTGAATGGGAAGGATCTTTTGAGTACTAAGTCTCCTTCTTGAAACTGTCGAGGACGTACCTTTTCGCATAGGCCTTCATCATTCTCTTCTGGTAAAGCTGACCATGACATAGTGCGGTTAATCTCTTTCCTTCAATGAAGTTCAACTGATCAAGTCGAGTCTGAACCCATTCGGCTTCTTCTAGTCCTGCCTCCATCAGCACCCTTAATGATGGGATTTCCACTTCAATAGGGAGTACTTGCTTCCATTCCATAAACCAAAGAGAAAGGGGTTGCCCCAGTTGAAGTACGAATGGACGTGCGATAACCATGCAGTGCAAATGGTAGCATTTCGTGCCAGTCTTTGTATGTTACAACCATCTTCTGGACGATCTTCTTGATATTCTTGTTTCTTTGCCTCAACTGCCCCATTCATCTTAGGGCGGTAAGGTGAGGAATTGTGGTGCTCAATTTTAAAATTTTCACACATCTCTTTCATCATCTTATTATTCAGATTAGTGGCATTATCTGTAATAATCTTGCCTGGCAAGCCATAACGACAAATCAACTCCCTTTTGACAAACCTGACCACTACATTCCTAGTGACATTGGTATAAGAAGCAGCTTCGACCCATTTAGTGAAGTAATCAATTGCAACGAGAATGAAGCGATGTCCATTTGAGGCCTTTGGTTCAATGGGTCCTATGACATCCATTCCCCACATCGAGAACGGCCAGGGTGCCGTTAAAACATTCAAATGTGCTAGTGGCATATGAATCCTATCAGCATATGTCTGGCATTTATGACATTTTTTCACATAGTTGAAGCAATCAGTCTCCATTGTCAACCAATAGTATCCCGCCCTTAGTATTTTCCTTGCCATTGTATGCCCATTTGCATGAGTTCCAAAAGAACCTTCATGAACATCTTTGATGATCTTCTCTGCCTCCGTCGCATCAACGCATCTTAGCAACACCATATCATGGTTCCTTTTGTAAAGTACTTCCTCATTTAGAAAGAAACCCATTGCGAGTCTTCTGAGGGTCTTTTTGTCATTTTCTGAAGCATGTGGAGGGTACTCTCTGCTCTTGATGAAGCATTTGATGTCATGATACCACGGTTTCCCATCTGGTTCCACCTCTATCATTTGACAATATGCTGGTTGGTCACGACTTTCCATTTTTATAAGCGGCAAGTCCTTATCCTGACTTACTTTGAACATTGACGACAATGTGGCTAGGGCATCAGCCAACTGATTATCTTCTCGAGGGATATGACGGAATGTAACTTCGTTGAGTTGTTCAATCAACTCCTTGATGTGGGCATGATAGGGGATTAATTTGGCATCTCGAGTTTCCCATTCTCCCTTTAGCTGATGGATGACCAAGGAAGAGTCCCCATATACCTCAAGAACTTTTGCCTTTGAGTCTACTGCTGCTTGGATTCCCATGGCACACGCTTCATACTCAGCTATGTTGTTTGTACAGTCGAAGCACAACCTAGCAGTGATTGGGATGAAATTATTTTCAGGAGAAATCAGTATGGCCCCAACTCCATGCCCCAGTGAATTGGAAGCTCCATCGAACAACAAAGTCCATTTTTCTTTTTCCGAGGGTTTTTCTTCTCTGAACAAAGCCATTACATCTTCATCAGGGAACTCACACTGCATAGACCCATAATCTTCCACTGGTTGACTAGCCAAGAAATCTGCCAGAGCACTGCCTTTGACTGCTTTTTGCGTGACATAGACAATGTCATATTCTGATAGCAAAACTTGCCAGCGTGCAATCCTCCCAGTGAGGGCAGGTTTTTCAAAGATATACTTGATCGGGTCCATTTTGGACACTAACCAAGTGGTGCAACATAACATGTACTGCCTTAACCGGTGGGCTGCCCATGCCAAGGCGCAGCATGTGCGTTCCAATAATGAGTATTTTGCCTCATAGTCGGTGAACTTCTTACTCAAGTAATAGATGACCTGCTCCTTTTTTCCAGTTTCATCATGCTGCCCCAGTACACAACCCATGGATTCATCTAACACAGTCAAGTACATGATGAGAGGCCTTTCTGGCACTGGAGGTACCAAAACTGGGGGTTCTTGCAGATACTGCTTGATCTTCTCAAATGCCACCGACAGTCCTCATTCCACTCTACTGTCTGGTTTTTACGCAATAACTTGAAGATTGGCTCACATGTTGCGATCAACTGGGATATAAACCTAGCAATATAGTTCAGCCTCCCTAAAAACCCACGAACTTCTTTTTCAGTACGAGGAGCTGGCATCTCTATGATTGCTCGAACTTTGTCTGGATCCACTTCTATCCCTTTCTCGCTAACCACAAACCCCAAGAGCTTGCCTGATTTTACCCTGAAAGTGCACTTAGTAGGATTCAGTCTGAGCCTGAATTTCCTCAACCGTTCAAAGAGCTTTTGCAGATCGGTTATGTGATCTTCTTCTGTTTTTGACTTTGCAATCATATCATCCACATAAACTTCTATTTCTTTGTGCATCATGTCGTGGAACAATGCCACCATCGCCCTTTGATAAGTTGCTCCGGCGTTCTTCAATCCAAATGGCATCACCTTATAGCAAAAGGTTCCCCACAGAGTGATGAATGTGGTCTTCTCCATATCTTCCGGCGCCATCTTGATTTGGTTGTATCCCGAGAAACCATCCATGAAGGAGAAAAATGCATGTTGAGCAGTGTTGTCCACCAAAACATCAATGTGAGGTAGAGGGAAGTTGTCTTTAGGGCTGGCCCTATTCAAATCTCTATAGTCAACGCACATTCGCACCTTCCCATCTTTCTTTGGGACAGGGACGATGTTAGCAACCCATTGAGGGTATTTTGCAACCGCGAGAAACTGCATCAAACTACTTTTTAACCTCTTCTCTAATTTTTAGTGACATCTCGGCTTCATTCGTCTCAACTTTTGCTTGGCCAGGAGGACATTACGGTTTTAAAGGCAATTTGTGCTCAACTATGCTAGTATCTAGGCCGAGGCATATCTTGGTACGACCAGGCGAAAACATCACAATAATCAGATAAGAGCTTAACCAACTTGCTTCGCTCATTTTCTTTCATGGTAGTGCCAATTTTAACTTCTTTTTTATCATCCTCTGTCCCCAAATTAATCAGTTCAGTTGGCTCTTCGTGGGGTTGAATTTCCTTGGCCTCTTGTTCCATTAATCTCATTAGCTCAGGAGAGGGTTCCCAATTGTCATCATTATCCTCATCAACATGATTAACGGGATGGTCAAAATCGTATAATGGGGTCATAGCACTGACATTTTCAAGAGAGTCACTTTCAGATCTGCATTCATTGGTGTTAACACAAGTGAAAAAAGGTAATGAATAAAGGTTAATGAAATGGTTGAGCAAAAAGCTGAAAAAAGAAAAAAAAGGGGGAAATAGCAAGATAATCTGAAAATGCATTTATTGATAGTAAATATTGAAATAAAAACAAGTGAGCCCGCTTTCACAATACATTATCCTAAAGCCTTGGGCAGAGCTAAAGAATTAGCATTACAAAATTACTTTGAATCAATTTCACAAGTCATGGGAAAATCAACGCTCTCCCAATTTTGAGTTACGCATCGGGGAGCAAGGGTACACCAAGTTGACACCATGATTGATGGATTGATCGTCTTCGATAGCGGTCACTTGGTTGAAGAAACATTAATCCCGCACTTGAAGTTCGTCGGATGTCACGGATGGGGATCCTCTCACTTTAGGCTCCCGATTTTCCAACCTAGCCAACCTCCTCTCCCTTTTCTCTTCTAGGACCCTTCTTTACATGCGCTTTGGTGGGTTTATACCCTAACCCAAATCTGTCTTTGTTTTCGCAGGGTGCCCAGAACTTCACGATGCCTTGTCCATTCATTCCTAGTCCTCTTCCATATTGATATCCTTTTCCAAGCATTACCTTGGCCATCATCATGGATGTATTAGATGGCTGAGGCTTCAGACCTTGAGCTCCTTCTTCCACATAGGTGGCATTGACAATCTCTAGCGCTTGGAACGCGGTTTCAAGAGCTTCTTCTGCAGCTTCGATATAAGGAGTGCCTAATGGCTTGCTCACCAGTAGGTCCTCTTCGCCAAAGACAGTAATCATCTTATTATCAACTATGAATTTTACTTTTTGGTGCAAGGTAGAAGGCACTGACTCAAGAGAATGAATCCATGGTCGTCCTAAAAGATAACTGTAGGATGGCGTAATGTCCATCACTTGGAAGAGTATATTAAAAGTGCAGGGACCAATTTGAACTGGTATTTCAATCTCCCCCATGACTTCTCTTCTGGTACCATCGAATGCCCTTACTATCATCGTACTTGGTTTCATACAAGTCCCGTCAAAAGGCAGCTTGGAAAGGGTTGATTTCGGTAACACGTTCAAGGAGGAACCATTGTCAATGAGCACTCTAGCCATTATATGCTTTTGACATTTGACAAAAATGTGCAGTACCTTGTTGTGCCCCATTCCTTCAGCTGGTATCTCATCATCAGTGAAAGTGACATAATTATCAGCAGTAATGTTGCCAATAATACCACCTAACTTGTCAGCTGTAATGTCATGGGAAACATGAGCCTGATTCAGTATTTTCATCAATACTTTTCTGTGCGATTCAGAGTTCATCAATAAGGACAAAAGCGATATCCTCGCAGGGTGCGATTCGGTGATCCACCACTCTATATTCGCTTTGCTTTATAAACTTCAAGAACTCACAAGCTTCTTCATCGATACCTCTTTTTGTACTCCTTCGACTTTTCGGCCTTTCTTTTTCTTTTGCTTCGTTCCCAATGGAAGTCTCCCTTTCTCGACTTTGCCTTTACGGTTCCCCTTTTCTTCTTCTTCTTGGGTCTTTCGCAGCTCCTTAGGAATGTAGATGCGACCACTCCAGGTCACTCCCCAATCCCCGATATATTAGTAACAATAGAAGTCGAACCGGACGCAACTTCCGACCGATCATTCGCGGGATTGCTTCTAAGGACACTGCACATTATAATTCCATGGCACGGCTCGGGTGTCCTTGAAGGGAAAGGGCTGGGAACTTGAATGGTGATAGGTTTCGGGCTACAAGGGGATGACCCATATGCAGCTTCAGTATAATAGATAACCAACGGTTTGATAGTCGGATTTGCAATGGAAGGGACAAGAGAGTTTACGGCTTCCTGACCTTCTTGCAATTGTGGAATAGCACACTTATCCACCATGTTTACGCCACAATTGTCCAATAGATGACCTATTTGCACTAATTGCATATCCATTAGATCTTGGAGGATTTGTCTGAACTCCCCACAATCCTCAATAGAATGCCCTACATTCCCATGGAGATTGCACATTATTTCACCTTCGTCGCCCCCTTTCTCCTCAATATGAGCTTCCATCATCCCAGATTTACACTGTTCTTTAAAGATAACCCTCATGGGGGTCTTGACATCTGTCGCTTGTCTTATGAGCTGCTGGGCAGAACACTCCTCTATAGCATTAACTGTGGGATTCCCATGGTTTGGTAAAGGATTGTGACCCACACTAGGAGTGTTTGTCTTGAAATTCAACCACTTAGCATCTATTAGGTCTTGCACCTTAAACTTCAATGTTCTGCAATTCTCTGTGGAATGGCCTGCAGCCCCCGCATGGTAGTCGCACTTGGCATTTGGGTCAAAACCTTTAGGGTATGGGGGCTCCACTGGCTTCATCGGGCAAGGAGCCAAGAGAGAGTTACGGATGGTGGGGTAACTTGACTCGGTATAAGTCATAGGGATTGGGTCAAGATGCTTCCTTTCTTGGCTATATGGTGGTCTTCTTTAGTTTGTGTTTGGGCTTTGGGTCCATGGTTGAGCTTGTTGAGGCGGTAAGGTAGGGGGTGTCTGGTATTGAGTAGGATATGGCGTTTGGTGAGGCCTCATTGGGTGAGGAGGTTGAGGATGAGGAACATGTGAAGCGTTGGCGACATGGGGGTGATACGGCTGGGGATATGGAATTGGTGGAGTAGTGGGAAAGTACGGGTGGTAAGGTGCGAAAGAAGTTTGGAAGGATGGTTGATGGTTCACAGGTGTTTGGCTATATCTCTCTCGGGCGAAGTTTCTCTGGTCAAATGTAACAGCATGAGTTTCTTCCTCTCTTTTCTTCCCCATTGGGGGCCTCTTGGCATTGAATGTTCCTGTTGAACTTTCAACGATCTTCCCACTTCTCATTCCTCCCTCAACTCTTTCTCCGATGATGACCATGTCTGAGAAATTTGAGGATACACTCCCTATCATTTTGTCATAAAAGGGTGATTGCGAGTGTCAATGAACGTAGCCACCATCTCTCTTTCCGTCAATGGGGGCTCCACTTGAGCAGCCATTTCCCTCCACCTCTCGAGCATATTCCTTGAAGGTCTCAAGCATCCTTCTTAGCCATATTCGCAATTGTAGTCTATCCAGGTGCCATATCGATGTTATACTTATCTTGCTTCAAGAAAGCGTCGGTCAAGTCTTTGAAACATCGTATATGGGCACGCTCAAGATGCGTGTACCAATTTGAAGCTGCCCAGTTAAATTTGTCTTGAAAGAAGTGGATTAACAGCTTGTCATCGTGAGCATGCGAAGCCATCTTGCAGATGTACATGGTTAAGTGGTTCTTTGGACAAGTAGTTTCCCTGTACTTGTCGAAATCTGGGACTTTGAACTTGGGAGGAATCACCACATTCGGGACAAGACAGAGCTCTGAGGCATCCAAAAGACCATAGCCACTTGCCCATTCAATGGCTCGTAGTCTTTCTTCAAGAATTTCCCACTTCTCCCTGGACTGGGGGTTTTCCACAGAGGAATTCAACGGGTATTGTGGCATGATGGTGGGAACAGAATGTTGCCCCAGTGGGGTTCCATTGGCATGTGGTTGAGCTGCACTTAAGGAGTTTGAAGCAGGCAGGCTGCTGTCCGGAGGATTGGCAGTTTGCGGTGGTACAGAACTGGGATGGAGACCATATGGCGGGATGAAGAAAGGGTATGGGTGTTGTGTTGGCGGGGCTTCATTGACATTTAACTGAGTGGCTTGATTTTGGGTAAGGTTCGAGGGATTTGAAGTTGGGGACACTGTTGGCATGTCATTATTGGGGGAATTAGTGGCTAACGGTGGTATATAACCTGGAGGGAGGCCATACGGGGGAAAACACGCCCCTTGGTTACCCTGTGAACTGGCGACTGAAGGTTGAGTGGTGCCGTTTGGGCAAATGGTGAGCGGCATCGTAATCCCTTGAGGATTAAAGCCTTGGTATTGCAGGGGGAATGCTGCAAAACCCCAGGCGGGCAAGGAGGTGTGGTGGGATGTCCTTCATTTGTTCTTTGAGGATTCCCATCTGTACTCCTTCTACTCTCCATAGACTGTAACATTTCCAACATCTTGGACATTTGCTCCCTGAGCTGGTTCACTTCATCCCTCAAATCTTGCGTCTGCTCTATCTCATCCATGATCTTTGCTTGGGAACAAGTCCTGTAAGGGTGTCGTAGAAGTTGTTTTCCTGCTATAGTGTCTATTTTTCTGCTTGAGGAAACATGATGCGATTATTAGTATGGACTAAACCAAAATGACAAAATGCATGTATGCAAAGCAATGACTATTTATGCCGATGATTTTTTTTGTTTTGGCAGATAAATATGATTCTGCATGCAATTCCTTGTTAGCGAAAGGAATAAGTTTGTGCCCCGTGAGGATACTTAGTGACCGTGGAAAGGTTCGCACAAACATTCGATAGCAAGGCAAAATCCCTACATTTAGCACTGGGGCATATCGCTCCTTAGGCAAAAATGTAGTTGATGGTAAATCCAAGGGAATATTCATTCCTCAATGGACACCATTCACTGGCAATACGAACGTAGAACCAAACTCTCCGTACTTTCACTCAAGGACAAATCGTCCCGAGGCGGAAAGATGGTTGACAATTTAATCACGGAAGAATTCACACCTCAATGAATAATATCTTGATAAAAGGATAACAAAACACAACAATGAGCATCCATTTTCTTTTCAAACTTCAGAAGTACAAGATTTAGTTCCCACAAAATGTAACACAATTACATCAACAATTTCATTTGTTTTTTTCTAAAACCCTTAGCGAGACTTCGACAATACTTCATAAAATCAGTAATTTTTTATGGTAGTCGTAACCAGGGGTTTGTGTGAGCCTGAATGTCTGCTTCTTCGAAATGAGTAATCAGTTGCGTGGCGTGATATCGTAAGCTATCAGATATGTCTTCAAATTTCTTCTTCCATTCTTCTCTTTCAGCCCTTTGGTCTTGTGCTACTGATTGCCACACTTCTGCCCATTCTTCTTTTTGCCTCAATAGTCTTTGGGCTTCAAGTCTCCTTGCTCATGGTTTCGCCCAACTCTTGAATTTCGAGCTTCAAATACCCATTCTTTTGGTTTGCTTCCGAGAGTGCATCGTGATATTTGGTAGCTAATGCTCGCCCTTAGTACGAGTGGCGCTTCGCCTCGATCGAGCTTCTTGTAAGACTTGCATTTTACGATCTTGTACCCCTAGCATTCGCCTCCAACTTTTCTTTCTCTTGCAAAACCAACGCCATTGTCTCTTCCTGAGCACTTATCTTGGCTCGTAATTCATAAACTTCTGTTGTGGTCTTTTCAAATTCTATCTCCTTTCCTTTCCTTGCCCTTTTCCCTCGGCTTGGGGTCCCAGCCATATCTGCACACGTATCCTTTAGATATTCAACTTCATCAGCTAGCTTCTGGCATCGACTCTGGTGGATGACTATTTTTAACTCAGCGGCTTCCTTTCCTTGTTCCAAGGCTTTCATTTGTGCTTTCAATCTTTCAATCTCGGTGGCCATTTGAGGTATGGTTTGAGGATGACCTTTATCATTTGAAACCGTCTGAGGGATACTATTCTGCACCCTTCTTGCCTCTCTCCATTGCATGTATTCAGGGGTACAAACCACCACATGCTTCCCCATTCCTTTGTTCCCCCATATGAATACTCTTCCAAGCATCTCTAATATCTTTTTCTCGCTTAGTTGTGCTTCCATCTTCTGGTATAAGAAAATTTGAACCCTTCAAGTTGCTCTTCGTTGGGCACGTATTGAGTCCATCGGAGTTGCCTAAGCACGAGGATTGGCGCGTATGATACACCACCTCTAGGGCTCATCAAAGGAACATTAGGAAAGTCACCACAGCTAAAAACTATCTCTTTTCCATGATACCACGGGCATACCCATTTAAAAGAATCTGACCCCGAACTCATTCTTCCATTGATAAGCTTTTTGTGGCTTCACTGGTATGCGACCAAAATTCCTCAACGGGTCAGGTAGGAGTCCCAGGCGATTCTGTACATCCATATGCGTCATGATCCAAACGTACAACATATGTGTACAACATCGAATTTTTCCACCACCCTTTTGATGATGATTTCCATCGTCAGGAAAGTATCAGCAAGGATAGCAGGGATCGGATTTGCTTTATACTTCTCAAACTTGAAGAATACATCCATTGCTGCTTGATCTACCACATCTGAGGTAAATGGGAATAATACTAACCCAAAGATTGTTACGGCCAGTGTTTTGTTGAAGAAATCCCACTTTCCTTATTGTGCTAGATATTGAAGATGTGCTTCTAAGTAACTTTTCTTCAAGCCTTCTGTTCCTCCCTCTTTTCCATGCCCAATTGACTTGTTGGGGCCCCTATCAGCTCCGCTATCTTCCCTAATGATACGTAATACCCTCCATAAAGATAAACATTTGGGTGCTTATTCATTGGAAGTCTCAACATGATCGCATACTCCTCTATGGTTGGTGTAATGTCCAAGTTAGGCAGCTCAAAACATTTGAGAGAATGGTTCCAAAATTGGGTAAGGCCACTCAAGACGGGCTCCTCAACTGTAATGCGCAGCAAATATAGAATCTGCCCGTAACTGCTTGAGAACTCAGATCGAGCCTTAGGGGTCATTTGTTGGGTAACGTCCCTCACATAGCTCAGATCACTGCCATTTACTGTAACCCTTATACTCCTCTTGAGGTCGACTGCACTGTTGGAGTTCTGTCCTTGATATGTTTCTTCCATCCCTTGCTATTGACGGGTGCTAACCTTTCCACTTTGCCAAGAGAACTCACCCTAAAACGGAAGTAATGAAGGGAACATGTAAGCAAAACAAAAAGAAGAATGCACCCTAAAGATACCTCTCGTCGAGGTAACTCTAAAGAAAATGTATTAACAGTCTAAGTGGAGAAGCCCTCACAGGGTCGTAAACCCAAAGGGTGCCTTGTCTCTTTTTCTTTTTTCCTTCTAAAACGCTGAGACTGTTATGAAAATGCAAGATGATGTGTGTTTTGTTCTGCTGAAAATTTTTTTTATGAAGACGCAAGAATGAATGAAAATGCCAGCCATGAAAATGCAAGATGATCTTTTTTTTTTAGACAAGAATGAATGACATGAGATAGATGGATGATGAAAAAACTAAGAATGACAATGCAATATCATATGTTTTTTTTTCTTTTTTTTTAACCAAAGGAATGCATGGATGAATGACATGAGGAATAGATGGATAATGAATAAAAAGCTAAGAGTGAAAATGCAATATCATGTATATTTTCCTTTTTGTTGAATTTTTTTTTTTAAAAACCAAAAGGATGCATGAATGAATGTCATGAGGAATAGATGGATAATGAACAAAGAAAAAAAAACTAGGAATGAAAATGCAATATCATGTATCTTTTTCTTTTTGTTGAACTTTTAAAAAAAAAAAAACTAAAAGGAATGCATGGATGAATTACATGAGGAAAAGATAAAGAAAAAGTATGCTCCATTTGTGTCCTAATCAGGTGTAACCTAAGGAGATGGATGACTCTAAACTTTTTTATGTCATTATGTTCAAACTACTAGTGCAAGGTTTTAGGACAGATCTATCTTCTAAAAAGTCAAGGTCCTCAGATTGCCCTCATCTCGAAAAATAAGGACCCAATTCATGAATTAATCACAAGTAGGGATAAACCCTCTCAATATGACTAGTTCATGATACTGGTAACAATCTGAGTGATGTCTCGATAAATGTCAAGTGAGCATAAAGCTCCTTAATAACAAAAGTCGAGACCCCTCCTACTCTTCGGGTTCGCACAGACTCGGGTATAGAGCCTAAAAGTGTGTGAGGTAAGTGATAGTGACGTGTGTGAAGGAGCATACAAACCTGTACAAAAAAAAAATTAAAAGACAAAACTACCCCCAACCTGCAAAACATATATACAACAGCTAGCTAACAATTATCTACCCTAGGGTTTTAACAATTAAGTACAAAATATATATACAAGTCACAATATACATGGAATAATCCTATCAGATATTTACATAAAAGTACTAAATTAAATACATTTACAAAACAAATAAGAAAACAAAAACAAAGACAAAGAGGGTAAAATAAATAAATAAAATATTATTAAAAATTTGCACAACTAACAACAATAGGCGACTCTCTACGAAAGTCCCGATGGAGTCGCCAATTATGTCATGCAAGGAATCGCGACGGGACGACCGAAAAAAGATAAAATCAATGGAGTCGCCACCAATGTTTATTTAAATTGGGAAAACATTAGAAAAACCCTTTTATCGGAAAGCGGTCTTTTGAAAATAAGTTTGAGTCAGGAGTCGATTACGGATAGGGAAGGTGTTAGCACCTATCTTGCCCGTTCAAGAACGGTACCTTATGTTAGTTGTGCAAAATTTAATAATCTCAAATATATTTATTTTTACCCCTTTAAACAAAAGACTTTGTAATTATTTTTATTTTTCTTATCTTTTGGAAAGAAATAAAAGAAACAAACAAATCATGAAAATTTATTTTTTTTTTGGCTTGACAGAATAGAGATTCTGCTCCTACGTATCCTCGGGTGCAATGAAGAACTCAAAGTCACGTAGTTCTTTATAAAATAAGTGTGGGTTGGTTGATTTTATTTAAAAAGAGATTTTATTTGAAAGCGAATCCATTTTTTTTTGCACAGGATTCAAGTTAGCACTAGGCTACTCAATAAACCCTTATGATCCAAAAGATAATGAAGATAGCATCCGCTATTCAATCATCATCATTGGTCATTGCATGGATTAAAAGATTTTTTTTTTTTATTTTTATATTCTTTTACCCTTTTTTTTTTTGCCAAAAAAAAAATGTATCATTATTGCCTTAATATGAAATGGGCAGCAGCCCACGAGATTCAAACTCAAATCCCAAAAGACAGTCCACAATTCAAATTTAAAAAAAGAGTTTGAAACCTTGAGCACCAATAACAGAGCACATACAGAGGACGTTTGGGGAATGATTTGGAAATTGGTTCGACGGTCGGGTTAGGGAGATTGAGTGATTCTGTTTTCGAGTTCGACGGTCGGTGGGGATAAGGATGGGATGGATTCGACGGTCGGTTGGAAAAGGTGATTACGTATTGGAGTTTTGACGGTCGGTTGGGGGTAAGGATGGGATGGATTCGACGGTCGGTTGGAAAGAGGTGATTACGTATTGGGGCTCGACCTGTCGGTGGGGATAAGGATGGGATGGTTCGACGGTCGGTTGGAAAGGGTGATTTGTTTTGGGGTTCGACCTGTCGGATGGAGGTGGAGATGGGATGAGTCCCTGGTGTTGGTCGGTCGGTGAGGGGATGGTGAAGGTGTCGGTGAAGTCGGTCGGTGAAGGTCACGGTGGTGTGGTTCGACGGTCGGTTGAAGGTGTGATGGAGACGAGGCAAGGTTGTTAATTGGGGAAATTTGTTTGGAGATGATGAGATCACGGTTTGGAAAATGGGGTCCGACGGTCGAATGTGATGGAGTTTGGTTGATGGTGTGAAGATTTGGATGGGTTGTCGGTAAAGGGAGTGGAACTCATGGTTCGACGGTCGGATTCTGGTTGGGGTTCAGTAGCGTTTGGAGAGGTTATGGAAATTGCTTGTGTGATGGGGATTATGGAGGCTTTGAAGATAGTGAGTATTTTGGAGGTGAAAGGGAAGTGATCGGATTTAAGGTTCGACGGTCGGGTATAAGTTGGGTTTTTGAGGTGATTTCGCGTAATGGATGGTTGAAGGATGATGGTGTGGGTTCACGGTAATAGTGAGAGGGGATGGTGAAGGTTGATATATGGGGATTCGACGGTCGGTGGGGGTATGATGGTTGTTGGTTCGACGGTCGGTGCGAGAGGATTCAGGGGTCCGACGGTCGGTTGGTTGAAGGGAAAGATCTGGCTTCTTGGGTTTCGACGGTCGATGAGGGTGTCGGTGAGAGGATGGTAACTGGTGTTGGTCGGTGAAGGTCACAGTGGTGTGGTTCAACGGTCGAGTGAAGTGAAGGTGAATTCTGTGAAGTTGGTTGAGGGTCACAATGGTGCGGTTCGACGGTCGAGTGAGGTGAAGGTCACTGATGTAGTTCGACAGTCGGTAGAGGGAATGATGGTATTTTGTGAAGTGGGTTGAAGGTCCAATGGTGTGGTTCGACGGTCGAATGAGGTGAAGGTCACTGATATAGTTCGACAGTCGGTAGAGGGAATGATGATATTTTGTGAAGTGGGTTGAGGGTCCAATGGTGTGGTTCGTGGGGTTCGACGGTCGGTTAAAGGGGAAGGATGGCTCTTTGTGCGGTTGGGGTGAGTTATTGAAAGTGGTGGTTACGGTTTTACGGAGGTGAAGATGAATTCTTTGGTGGTTTGAGAAACGTGATGCAGAAGGGGAGGAGTGCCAATGTGCGTATGGTGCTCATGGCTAAAAAGAAAAGGAAAAGAAGATGGACAACATAACTAACCAGCCAGTATCCAAGCATGCATTTGAACATTACATTTTTACTCACAACAGTGCAAGGATAGTGATGAGAAAGGGCTTACCTCTTCTGTGCTACCAATAACACACTCAACTCAAAAAAAAGAATCAAAAATCTCTTTCGTTCCCAGCAGCCTCCCCAGTATTCTTGCTTTTTTCTTTTCTCAGCTACCACCAGAGATCAACTCAACATCATCAATCTTCTTTCCTTGGCTGAAGATGGGATGATTTGGGGAAGATAAAAGATGGTGGTCGTGAAGATGGAGATGGTTCACGTTTTTTTTTTGGAGGCGAAGATGAGATGAAGGATGATAAAGACGATGGTCACAGTGGAGAATGGGTGAAGGTGCTGTTTTTGGTGATGAGGGTGGTGAAAATGGAAGGTGTTTTTCTGGTTCTTGAAGGTGAAAAAATGTGTGAAAAACAGATCCCCCCCTTTTCTGATGCTCTTCTCTTTTAAATACCTCCACCCTTTCATCATTTCTCCCCTGACATTTCCTTTTTTTTTTCTTTGCGTGAACCTTCCTACATTGAGCCCCCCATCTCCTCCTTTATCAGAACCTTTTTCTTTTCTTTCCATCCTTTTAGCCCCCCCTTTTTTCTCGCTTCTTTGCCTCAATGCATTTAATGCCTTCTTCTTTACGTGTGCAGGCATAAGGTATTAAATGCAATGCCCCCTTTTAAAAATTTTCTTTTAAAACGAGATCAGTGTTCCCTTTTTAGTAGGCTTACAATTGGGCCAAAAAAGAAGAGTAAAAGAATTTGTTAGCCCGGTCCAAATTGAGTATTCACAGTATATGTTCAAAATATTGTAATTAAGTATCAAAAAATTTTATGGACAAAAT
Organism: Ormosia semicastrata; assembly: GCA_029884595.1. Classification (NCBI taxonomy): domain Eukaryota; kingdom Viridiplantae; phylum Streptophyta; class Magnoliopsida; order Fabales; family Fabaceae; genus Ormosia; species Ormosia semicastrata. Next base: position 6,175,824 of record JAQQTO010000052.1, read on the forward strand.
TGGGTATCAACAGCTGCCCCCCTTTGCTTTACATTTAACATAAATGGGAAGCAAAGGAATTGATTTAATTTTGTCCATGAAAATTTTCACTTCTTTTTTTTTTTTTTCTTTTTTTTTTTAAATTGGAAAGCAAATTGACGCAAAAAGAATGGACATTAAATGAGGTAGAAAGTTTGCGGAGTAAGGTATCCGCTGAAACTTGATAGAAAAGAAAAAGGTGACGGGCACAAGGCCCCTGCTTGCTTTGGAAGCGATGGGTACGAGGACCCAAAAAACTAAAAAGCAATGGGTGCGGGGACCCAAAAAGAAAGACAACGGGTGCGGGGACCGAAAATTAAAAGACAAAGGGTGCGGGGACAGGAAATGAAAAAAAGACAATGGGTGCGGGGACCCAGAAACTTAAAGACAATGGGTGCGGGGACCCGGAAACTTAAAGACAATGGGTGCGGGGACTCGGAAACTTAAAGACAATGGGTGCGGGGACCGGAATTAAAAGACAATGGGTGCGGGGACCGAGGAAAACTTAAAGACAATGGGTGCGGGGGGCCTTAAAGACAAACTTAAACTTAAAGACAATGGGTGCGGGGACAGGAATTAAAAGACATTGGGTGCGGGGACCTGGAAAACTTAAAAACAATGGGTGCGGGGACCCGAGAAACTTAAAGACAATGGGTGCGGGGACCCGGGAATTAAAAGACAATGGGTGCGGGGACCCGAAAAACTTAAAAACAATGGGTGCGGGGACCCGAGAAACTTAAAGACAATGGGTGCGGGGACCCGGAAATGAAAAGATAATGGGTGCGGGGACCCGGAAATGAAAAGACAATGGGTGCGGGGACCCGGAAAACTTAAAGACAATGGGTGCGGGGACTCGGAAAAGACAATGGGTGCGGGGACCCGGAAACTTAACAGACAATGGGTGCGGGGACCCGGAAACTAATAGACAATGGGTGCGGGGACCCAGAAAACTAAAAGACAATGATTTTGTAAATGCATGCGATGCCAGAGATGGTGCATGATGCAATGGATGCATGATGATGCAATGGATGTGATGCTCGAGGACAATGCATGTGATGCCAGAAATGATGCATAATGCAATGGATGCATGATGATGCAATGGATGTGATGCTTGATGACAGTGCATGTGATGCTAGAAATGGTGCAATGAATGCCCTACTGTAGGGATTCTCATGAACAAACTGAGTAAGCAAATCTTGTTTTTTTTTTTTTTTTTTTTTTTTGTTTTTTTTGTTTTTTTTTATCAGAGCTTTGGTTCCGCAACCCTTAAGGACTTTTTCCCACAGCAGGATCGCAATTGAACAGCAAAATTCATTGATTGGCCTTATGATTTGACTGATGATTCTTACTTTTCTCATCAACCCTTGTCAGGATTTCATTGCGTTTCCCATGACTTTTCGAGATTGTTAAAGCAAATCCAAATGCTTTTGCCATATTGTCACATGTTTCACATCTCAATATAAAACTATCATAAAAAATGCATATTAAATCAACAATGGGTTGCAACAAAAAGGGATTATCATTATAGACAGGAAAAGTACAAGAAAGACAGTACAAATGAGACTCGAATTGAAAAGGTTTACAAAAGGAATGTTGGAGTGGAATTTTCCAACTCTTCCAGTGATGCTCTCTTGGATGATCAGTGCTAATTTCCCATGTACGCGACCTTGAACATCCCCTTGTCTGTTTCTGGGAATATGATTTGACCCAGCTTTTACATATTGGGAGTGTCTCCCGACAAGACTTCATATATTCAAACTGCCCCGGTTCGGCCCATATACTCTCAAACTGCCCCAGTTTGTGACTTGAGGTATGTTCACTTCTTCGAATGTGTCAAGTACCATTTTTAACCCTAACTTTTGCCTAGGTCGCTCTTCCGAGTTTTCAACCTAGCGGGTCGCTCTAACTTTTGCCCAGGTCGCCTTTTCAGGTTTTCAGCCTAGCGAGCCATTTTTTCTTTTCTTTTTTTTTTTTTAAGCATAGTACATTTTGATTGCATCTCGAATTTACGGGAAGTGGTAGATCTTCGCCATCCATGTTTGTGAGAATCAAAGCTCCTCCTGAGAAGGCCTTTTTACGACATAAGGTCCATCATAGTTTGGAGTCCATTTTCCTCGAAAATCCTTTTGAATGGGAAGGATCTTTTTGAGTACTAAGTCTCCTTCTTGAAACTGTCGAGGACGTACCTTTTTCGCATAGGCCTTCATCATTCTCTTCTGGTAAAGCTGACCATGACATAGTGCGGTTAATCTCTTTCCTTCAATGAAGTTCAACTGATCAAGTCGAGTCTGAACCCATTCGGCTTCTTCTAGTCCTGCCTCCATCAGCACCCTTAATGATGGGATTTCCACTTCAATAGGGAGTACCGCTTCCATTCCATAAACCAAAGAGAAAGGGGTTGCCCCAGTTGAAGTACGAATGGACGTGCGATAACCATGCAGTGCAAATGGTAGCATTTCGTGCCAGTCTTTGTATGTTACAACCATCTTCTGGACGATCTTCTTGATATTCTTGTTTGCTGCCTCAACTGCCCCATTCATCTTAGGGCGGTAAGGTGAGGAATTGTGGTGCTCAATTTTAAAATTTTCACACATCTCTTTCATCATCTTATTATTCAGATTAGTGGCATTATCTGTAATAATCTTGCCTGGCAAGCCATAACGACAAATCAACTCCCTTTTGACAAACCTGACCACTACATTCCTAGTGACATTGGTATAAGAAGCAGCTTCGACCCATTTAGTGAAGTAATCAATTGCAACGAGAATGAAGCGATGTCCATTTGAGGCCTTTGGTTCAATGGGTCCTATGACATCCATTCCCCACATCGAGAACGGCCAAGGTGCCGTTAAAATATTCAAAGGTGCTGGTGGCATATGAATCCTATCAACATATGTCTGGCATTTATGACATTTTTTCACATAGTTGAAGCAATCAGTCTCCATTGTCAACCAATAGTATCCCGCCCTTAGTATTTTCCTTGCCATTGTATGCCCATTTGCATGAGTTCCAAAAGAACCTTCATGAATATCTTTGATGATCTTCTCTGCCTCCGTCGCATCAACACATCTTAGGAACACCATATCATGGTTCGTTTTGTAAAGTACTTCCTCATTTAGAAAGAAACCCATTGCGAGTCTTCTGAGGGTCTTTTTGTCATTTTCTGAAGCATGTGGAGGGTACTCTCTGCTCTTGATGAAGCATTTGATGTCATGATACCACGGTTTCCCATCTGGTTCCACCTCTATCATTTGACAATATACTGGTTGGTCACGACTTTCCATTTTTATAAGCGGCAAGTCCCTATCTTGACTTACTTTGAACATTGACGACAATGTGGCTAGGGCATCAGCCAACTGATTATCTTCTCGAGGGATATGACGGAATGTAACTTCGTTGAGTTATTCAATCAACTCCTTGATGTGGGCATGATAGGGGATTAATTTGGCATCTCGAGTTTCCCATTCTCCCTTTAGCTGATGGATGACCAAGGCAGAGTCCCCATATACCTCAAGAACTTTTGCCTTTGAGTCTACTGCTGCTTGGATTCCCATGGCACACGCTTCATACTCAGCTATGTTGTTTGTACAGTCGAAGCACAACCTAGCAGTGATTGGGATGAAATTATTTTCAGGGGAAATCAGTATGGCCCCAACTCCATGCCCCCGGTGAATTGGAAGCTCCATCGAACAACAAAGTCCATTTTTCTTTTTCCGAGGGTTTTTCTTCTCGAACAAAGCCATTACATCTTCATCGGGAACTCACTTTGCATAGACCCATAATCTTCCTTTGGTTGACTAGCCAAGAAATCGCGCAGCACCGCCTTTTTTGCTTTTTGCGTGACATAGACAATGTCATATTTCGATAGCAAAACTTGCCGGCGTGCAATCCTCCCGGTGAGGCGTGTTTTTCAAAGATATACTTGATCGGATCCATTTTGGACACTAACCAAGTGGTGCAACATAACATGTACTGCCTTAACCGGTGGGCTGCCCATGCCAAGGCGCAGCATGTGCGTTCCAATAATGAGTATTTTGCCTCATAGTCGGTGAACTTCTTACTCAAGTAATAGATGACCTGCTCCTTTTTTCCAGTTTCATCATGCTGCCCCAGTACACAACCCATGGATTCATCTAACACAGTCAAGTACATGATGAGAGGCCTTTCTGGCACTGGAGGTACCAAAACTGGGGGTTCTTGCAGATACTGCTTGATCTTCTCAAATGCCACCTGACAGTCCTCATTCCACTCTACTGTCTGGTTTTTACGCAATAACTTGAAGATTGGCTCACATGTTGCAGTCAACTGGGATATAAACCTAGCAATATAGTTCAGCCTCCCTAAAAACCCACGAACTTCTTTTTCAGTACGAGGAGCTGGCATCTCTATGATTGCTCGAACTTTGTCTGGATCCACTTCTATCCCTTTCTCGCTAACCACAAACCCCAAGAGCTTGCCGATTTTACCCCGAAAGTGCACTTAGTAGGATTCAGTCTGAGCCTCGAATTTCTCAACCGTTCAAAGAGCTTTTGCAGATCGGTTATGTGATCTTCTTCTGTTTTTGACTTTGCAATCATATCATCCACATAAACTTCTATTTCTTTGTGCATCATGTCGTGGAACAATGCCACCATCGCCCTTTGATAAGTTGCTCCGGCGTTCTTCAATCCAAATGGCATCACCTTATAGCAAAAGGTTCCCCACAGAGTGATGAATGTGGTCTTCTCCATATCTTCCGGCGCCATCTTGATTTGGTTGTATCCCGAGAAACCATCCATGAAGGAGAAAAATGCATGTTGAGCAGTGTTGTCCACCAAAACGTCAATGTGAGGTAGAGGAAGTTGTCTTTAGGGCCAGCCCTATTCAAATCTCTATAGTCAACGCACATTCGCACCTTCCCATCTTTCTTTGGGACGAGGGACGATGTTAGCAACCCATTGAGGGTATTTTGCAACCGCGAGGAAACTGCATCAAAGCGCTTTTTAACCTCTTCTCTAATTTTTAGTGACATCTCTCGGCTTCATTCGTCTCAACTTTTGCTTGACCAGGAGGACATTATGGTTTTAAAGGTAATTTGTGCTCAACTATGCTAGTATCTAGGCCAGGCATATCTTGGTACGACCAGGCGAAAACATCACAATAATCAGATAAGAGCTTAACCAACTTGCTTCGCTCATTTTCTTTCATGGTAGTGCCAATTTTAACTTCTTTTTTATCATCCTCTGTCCCCAAATTAATCAGTTCAGTTGGCTCTTCGTGGGGTTGAATTTCCTTGGCCTCTTGTTCCATTAATCTCATTAGCTCAGGAGAGGGTTCCCAATTGTCATCATTATCCTCATCAACATGATTAACGGGATGGTCAAAATCGTATAATGGGGTCATAGCACTGACATTTTCAAGAGAGTCACTTTCAGATCTGCATTCATTGGTGTTAACACAAGTGAAAAAAGGTAATGAATAAAGGTTAATGAAATGGTTGAGCAAAAAGCTGAAAAAAGAAAAAAAAAGGGAAATAGCAAGATAATCTGAAAATGCATTTATTGATAGTAAATATTGAAATAAAAACAAGTGAGCCCGCTTTCACAACACATTATCCTAAAGCCTTGGGCAGAGCTAAAGAATTAGCATTACAAAATTACTTTGAATCAATTTCACAAGTCATAGGAAAATCAACGCTCTCCCAATTGTTGAGTTCTGCATCTGGGGAGCAAGGGTACACCAAGTTGACACCATGATTGATGGATTGATCGTCTTCGATAGCGGTCACTTGGTTCAGAAACATTAATCCCGTACTTCGGAAGTTCCGTTGGATGTCACAGATGGGGATCCTCTCAGCTTTAGGCTCCCGATTTTCTAACCTAGCCAACCTCCTCTCCCTTTTCTCTTCTAGGACCCTTCTTCTGTCTGCTTTGGTGGGTTTATACCCTAACCCAAATCTGTCTTTGTTTTCGCAGGGTGCCCAGAACTTCACGATGCCTTGTCCATTCATTCCTAGTCCTCTTCCATATTGATATCCTTTTCCAAGCATTACCTTGGCCATCATCATGGATGTATTAGATGGCTGAGGCTTCAGACCTTGAGCTCCTTCTTCCACATAGGTGGCATTGACAATCTCTAGCGCTTGGAACGTGGTTTCAAGAGCTTCTTCTGCAACTTCGATATAAGGAGTGCCTAATGGCTTGCTCACCAGTAGGTCCTCTTCGCCAAAGACAGTAATCATCTTATTATCAACTATGAATTTTACTTTTTGGTGCAAGGTAGAAGGCACAGCTCCAGTAGAATGAATCCATGGTCGTCCTAAAAGACAACTGTAGGATGGCGTAATGTCCATCACTTGGAAGAGTATATTAAAAGTGCAGGGACCAATTTGAACTGGTATTTCAATCTCCCCCATGACTTCTCTTCTGGTACCATCGAATGCCCTTACTATCATCGTACTTAGTTTCATACAAGTCCAGTCAAAAGCAACTTGGAAAGGGTTGATTTGGTAACACGTTCAAGGAGGAACCATTGTCAATGAGCACTCTAGCCATTATATGCTTTTGACATTTGACGAAATGTGCAGTGCCTTGTTGTGCCCCATTCCTTCAGCTGGTATCTCATCATCAGTGAAAGTGACATAATTATCAGCAGTAATGTTGCCAATAATACCACCTAACTTGTCAGCTGTAATGTCATGGGAAACATGAGCCTGATTCAGTATTTTCATCAATACTTTTCTGTGCGATTCAGAGTTCATCAATAAGGACAAAAGCGATATCCTCGCAGGGGTGCGATTCAGCTGATCCACCACTCTATATTCGCTTTGCTTTATAAACTTCAAGAACTCACAAGCTTCTTCATCTGATACCTCTTTTTTGTACTCCTTCGACTTTTCTGGCCTTTCTTTTTCTTTTGCTTCGTTCCCAATGGAAGTCTCCCCTTTCTCGACTTTGCCTTTACGGTTCCCCTTTTCTTCTTCTTCTTGGGTCTTTCGCAGCTCCTCAGGAATGTAGATGCGACCACTCCGGGTCACTCCCCCAATCCCCGATATATTAGTAACAATAGAAGTCGAACCAGACGCAACTTCCGACTGATCATTCGTGGGATTGCTTCTAAGGACCTGCACATTATAATTCCATGGCACGGCTCGGGTGTCCTTGAAGGGAAAAGGACTGGGAACTTGAATGGTGATAGGTTTCGGGCTACAAGGGGATGACGCATATGCAGCTTCAGTATAATAGATAACCAACGGTTTGATAGTCGGATTTGCAATGGAAGGGACAAGAGAGTTTACGGTTTCCTGACCTTCTTGCAATTGTGGAATAGCACACTTATCCACCATGTTTACGCCACCATTGTCCAATAGATGACCTATTTGCACTAATTGCATATCCATTAGATCTTGGAGGATTTGTCTGAACTCCCCACAATCCTCAATAAAATGCCCTACATTCCCATGGAGATTGCACATTATTTCACCTTCGTCGCCCCCTTTCTCCTCAATATGAGCTTCCATCATCCCAGATTTACACAGTTCTTTAAAGATAACCCTCATGGGGGTCTTGACATCTGTCGCTTGTCTTATGAGCTGCTGGGCAGAACACTCCTCTATAGCATTAACTGTGGGATTCCCATGGTTTGGTAAAGGATTGTGACCCACACTAGGAGTGTTTGTTTTGAAATTCAACCACTTAGCATCTATTAGGTCTTGTACCTTAAACTTCAATGTTCTGCAATTCTCTGTGGAATGGCCTGCAGCCCCCGCATGGTAGTCGCACTTGGCATTTGGGTCAAAACCTTTAGGGTATGGGGGCTCCACTGGCTTCATCGGGCAAGGAGCCAAGAGAGAGAGTTACGGATGAGCTGGGGTAATGTGACTCGGTATAAGTCATAGGGATTGGGTCAAGATGCTTCCTTTCTTGGCTATATGGTGGTCTTCTTTGGTTTGTGTTTGGGCTTTGGGTCCATGGTTGAGCTTGTTGAGGCGGTAAGGTAGGGGGTGTCTGGTATTGATTAGGATATGGCGTTTGGTGAGGCCTCATTGGGTGAGGAGGTTGAGGATGAGGAATATGTGAAGCGTTAGCGACATGGGGGTGATACGGCTGGGGATATGGAATTGGTGGAGTAGTGGGAAAGTACGGGTGGTAAGGTGCGAAAGAAGTTTGGAAGGATGGTTGATGGTTCACAGGTGTTTGGCTATATCTCTCTCGGGCGAAGTTTCTCTGGTCAAATGTAACAGCATGAGTTTCTCCCTCTCTTTTCTTCCCCATTGGGGGCCTCTTGGCATTGAATGTTCCTGTTGAACTTTCAACGATCTTCCCACTTCTCATTCCTCCCTCAACTCTTTCTCCGATGATGACCATGTCTGAGAAATTTGAGGATACACTCCCTATCATTTTGTCATAAAAGGGTGATTGCAGAGTGTCAATGAACGTAGCCACCATCTCTCTTTCCGTCAATGGGGGCTCCACTTGAGCAGCCATTTCCCTCCACCTCTGAGCATATTCCTTGAAGGTCTCAGCATCCTTCTTAGCCATATTCTGCAATTGTAGTCTATCCGGTGCCATATCGATGTTATACTTATACTGCTTCAAGAAAGCGTCAGTCAAGTCTTTGAAACATCGTATATGGGCACGCTCAAGATGCGTGTACCAATTTGAAGCTGCCCCAGTTAGGCTGTCTTGAAAGAAGTGGATTAACAGCTTGTCATCGTGAGCATGCGAAGCCATCTTGCGGATGTACATGGTTAAGTGGTTCTTTGGACAAGTAGTTTCCCTGTACTTGTCGAAATCTGGGACTTTGAACTTGGGAGGAATCACCACATTCGGGACAAGACAGAGCTCTGAGGCATCCAAAAGACCATAGCCACTTGCCCCTTCAATGGCTCGTAGTCTTTCTTCAAGAATTTCCCACTTCTCCCTGGACTGGGGGTTTTCCACAGAGGAATTCAACGGGTATTGTGGCATGATGGTGGGAACAGAATGTTACCCCAGTGGGATTCCATTGGCATGTGGTTGAGCTGCACTTAAGGAGTTTGAAGCAGGCAGGCTGCTGTCCGGAGGATTGGCAGTTTGCGGTGGTACAGAACTGGGATGGAGACCATATGGCGGGATGAAGAAAGGGTATGGGTGTTGTGTTGGCGGGGCTTCATTGACATTTAACTGAGTGGCTTGATTTTGGGTAAGGTTCGAGGGATTTGAAGTTGGGGACACTGTTGGCATGTCATTATTGGGGGAATTAGTGGCTAAAGGTGGTATATAACCTGGAGGGAGGCCATACGGGGGAAAACACGCCCCTTGGTTACCCTGTGAACTGGCGACTGAAGGTTGAGTGGTGCCGTTTGGGCAAATGGTGAGCGGCATCGTAATCCCTTGAGGATTAAAGCCTTGGTATTGGGGGGAATGCAAAGCAAAACCCGGGCGGGCAAGGAGGTGTGGTGGATATCCTTCATTTGTTCTTTGAGGATTCCCGTCCGTACTCCTTCTACTCTCCATAGACCTGTAACATTTCCAACATCTTGGACATTTGCTCCCGAGTGGTTCACTTCATCCCTCAAATCTTGCGTCGCTCTATCTCATCCATGATCTTTGCTTGGGAACGAGTCCTGTAAGGGTGTCGTAGAAGTTGTTTTCTGCTATAGTGTCTATTTTTCCGCTTGAGGAAACATGATGCGATTATTAGTATGGACTAAACCAAAATGACAAAATGCATGTATGCAAAGCAATGACTATTTATGCCGATGATTTTTTTTTTTGTTTTGAGATAAATATGATTCTGCATGCAATTCCTTGTTAGCGAAAGGAACAAGTTTGTGCCCCGTGAGGATACTTAGTGACCGTGGAAAGGTTCGCACAAACATTCGATAGCAAGGCAAAATCCCTACATTTAGCACTGGGGCATATCGCTCCTTAGGCAAAAATGTAGTTGATGGTAAATCCAAGGGAATATTCATTCCTCAATGGACACCATTCACTGGCAATACGAACGTAGAACCAAACTCTCCGTACTTTCACTCAAGGACAAATCGTCCCGAGGCGGAAAGATGGTTGACAATTTAATCACGGAAGAATTCACACCTCAATGAATAATATCTTGATAAAAGGATAACAAAACACAACAATGAGCATCCATTTTCTTTTCAAACTTCAGAAGTACAAGATTTAGTTCCCACAAAATGTAACACAATTACATCAACAATTTCATTTGTTTTTTTCTAAAACCCTTAGCGAGACTTCGACAATACTTCATAAAATCAGTAATTTTTATGGTAGTCGTAACCAGGGGTTTGTGTGAGCCTGAATGTCTGCTTCTTCGAAATGAGTAATCAGTTGCGTGGCGTGATATCGTAAGCTATCAGATATGTCTTCAAATTTCTTCTTCCATTCTTCTCTTTCGGCCCCTTTGGTCTTGTGCTACTGATTGCCACACTTCGCCCATTCTTCTTTTTTGCCTCAATAGTCTTTGGGCTTCAAGTCTCCACTGCTCATGGTTTCGCCCCAACTCTTGAATTTCGAGCTTCAAATACCCATTCTTTTGGTTTGCTTCCGAGAGTGCATCGTGATATTTGGTAGCTAATGCTCGCCCTTGGTCTGAGTGGCGCTTCGCCTCAGTCAGAGCTTCTTGTAAGACTTGCATTTTACGATCTTGTACCCTAGCATTCGCCTCCAACTTTTCTTTCTCTTGCAAAACCAACGCCATTGTCTCTTCCTGAGCACTTATCTTGGCTCGTAATTCATAAACTTCTGTTGTGGTCTTTTCAAATTCTATCTCCCTTCCTTTCCTTGCCCTTTTCCCTCGGCTTGGGGTCCCAGCCATATCTGCACACGTATCCTTTAGATATTCAACTTCATCAGCTAGCTTCTGGCATCGACTCTGGTGGATGACTATTTTTAACTCAACGGCTTCCTTTCCTTGTTCCAAGGCTTTCATTTGTGCTTTCAATCTTTTAATCTCGGTGGCCATTTGAGGTATGGTTTGAGGATGACCTTTATCATTTGAAACCGTCTGAGGGATACTATTCTGTACCCTTCTTGCCTCTCTCCATTGCATGTATTCAGGGGTACAAACCACCACATGCTTCCCCAATTCCTTTGTTCCCGCCATATGAATACTCTTCCAAGCATCTCTAATCTCTTTTTCTCGCTTAGTTGTGCTTCCATCTTGCTGGTATAAGAAGCTGAACCCTTCAAGTTGCTCTTCGTTGGGCACGTATTGAGTCCATCGGAGTTGCCTAAGCACGAGGATTGGCGCGTATGATACACCACCTCTAGGGCTCATCAAAGGAACATTAGGAAAGTCACCACAGCTAAAAACTATCTCTTTTCCATGATACCACGGGCATACCCATTTAAAAGAATCTGACCCCGAACTCATTCTTCCATTCATAAGCTTTTTGTGGCTTCACTAGTATGCGACCAAAATTCCTCAACGGGTCAGGTAGGAGTCCCAGGCGATTCTGTACATCCATATGCGTCATGATCCAAACGTACAACATATGTGTACAACATCGAATTTTTCCACCACCCTTTTGATGACAGATTTCCATCGTCAGGAAAGTATCAGCAAGGATAGCAGGGATCGGATTTGCTTTATACTTCTCAAACTTGAAGAATACATCCATTGCTGCTTGATCTACCACATCTGAGGTAAATGGGAATAATACTAACCCAAAGATTGTTAAGGCCAGTGTTTTGTTGAAGAAATCTCACTTTCCTTGTTGTGCTAGATATTGAAGATGTGCTTCTAAGTAACTTTTCTTCAAGCCTTCTGTTCCTCCCCTCTTTTCCATGCCCAATTGACTTGTTGGGGCCCCTATCAGCTCCGCTATCTTGCCTAATGATACGTAATACCCTCCATAAAGATAAACATTTGGGTGCTTATTCATTGGAAGTCTCAACATGATCGCATACTCCTCTATGGTTGGTGTAATGTCCAAGTTAGGCAGCTCTAAACATTTGAGAGAATGGTTCCAAAATTGGGTAAGGCCACTCAAGACGGGCTCCTCAACTGTAATGCGCAGCAAATCCAGAATCTGCATGTAACTGCTTGAGAACTCAGATCGAGCCTTAGGGGTCATTTGTTGGGTAATGTCCCTCACATAGCTCAGATCACTGCCATTTACTGTAACCCTTATACTCCTCTTGAGGTCGACTGCACTGCTGGAGTTCTGTCCTTGATATGTTTCTTCCATCCCTTGCTATTGTGGTGCTAACCTTTCCACTTTGCCAAGAGAACTCACCCTAAAAAGGAAGTAATGAAGGGAACATGTAAGCAAAACAAAAAGAAGAATGCACCCTAAAGATACCTCTCGTCGAGGTAACTCTAAAGAAAATGTATTAACAGTCTAAGTGGAGAAGCCCTCACAGGGTCGTAAACCCAAAGGGTGCCTTGTCTCTTTTTCTTTTTTTCCTTCTAAAACGCTGAGACTGTTATGAAAATGCAAGATGATGTGTGTTTTGTTCTGCTGAAAATTTTTTTTATGAAGACGCAAGAATGAATGAAAATGCCAGCCATGAAAATGCAAGATGATCTTTTTTTTTTAGACAAGAATGAATGACATGAGATAGATGGATGATGAAAAAACTAAGAATGACAATGCAATATCATATGTTTTTTTTTTTTTTTTTTTTTTTTTTTTTTTAACCAAAGGAATGCATGGATGAATGACATGAGGAATAGATGGATAATGAATAAAAAGCTAAGAGTGAAAATGCAATATCATGTATTTTTTCCTTTTTGTTGAATTTTTTTTTTAAAAAACCAAAAGGATGCATGAATGAATGTTGTTGATACCTAATTTTGTCCATAAAATTTTATTTTCTTGCTTAATCAGAAACTACTTTTTGTGTTAATTGATGCCTAATTGCAATGTTTCTTTTCTTTTTCTTAATTTAATTTAATACAAAAGGAAAACAAAAAAAAGAAAAGAGAAAAGAAAACAAAAAAAAAAGGAAATTTGCATCAGATAGCTACATTAGTAGTCATGTCATCCCTCTACGCCCCAACGGTAAAGAGAGCCTCAAGAAATAGTGCTAGAAGAATGAGCAAGGGACTGCTTGACATGAAAGAGGAAAGCATCAGGGATGGGGAAGAGTGAGGATGGTGAGACAGGGAAGCAGAGCACAAAAGTGAAAATTGAGGGAGACAACACGGTTCTCACGGGCAGATATCAAAAACGCCTAAAAAGGGGGGGACCTTCATCATTGAGGGGAAGGAACCATTTTTTCAGCAGGAGGCACCACTGTGAAACTCTCAACCTTGCACCACCCATCAAACCACCTCCATAAACACCCTCATCTTCACCAGAACTCCCATATACTCAAGCCAAACCGTGGCCACCCACAACAACCAGATCCATCATTCCATCACCTTCACCCAAAAACCCACAAACACAACCTCTTCCAACCAAAACACCACCCAACCGTGACCTCCAACCACCATCACCATCTTCCCAAGCTTCCTCCCGTAACCATCTTCACCAACACCAAAAGCCATCTCCTCTTCATGCCCAAAACCAAGACTTCATACTCCATAATCACAATACCCATTTTACCAAAGATCACTCTCTGCTACCACCATCACAATCATCTTCCTCCATCAACATTCATTTCTTTCATCATATCACCAAAACACCACCCCAAGCCGTAACCACCATTCTCTAACCTTCAACACAACCCAAAAAGAATCTCAAACCATTCATCCTCACCCAAACCAAACCAAACCGAAAACACCCTTCAAGCCACTCACTTAATCTCTAACCACCGAGTTAACTCACTACCATCTTCTTCAACCTCCATCACCACAATCAACCCGGTAACCTCAACCCACCTTCAACAACCAACAACAACCACCAACCACAAACTCCATCACCCCTAACCTCCACTATACCACCTCTCTACCTTCGCGTCCAACCCACCGACAAACCACTCTACTACTATTCATCATCTCCTCCACATAAACCCTTCATCACCTCACTTTCATAACCCCACAAACCGACCGTCGGACCCCCAAAAACCATCATATCCTCACCTCCCATTCGACCGTCGAACTCCCGCAGACCGGCCTTCAACCAACTTCACAAACACCATCATATCCACATCCTTCCCTTTCCGACCGTCGAACCCAAGCACCGGGATCCATCATACCTTTAACCGACCGTCGAACCCCACGAACCACACCATAATTCCCTCTACCGACCGTCGAACTACATCGCTGACCTTCAACCAAACTCCATCTCACCGACCAACTTCACCGACACCCTCACCGTCGAAACCCGAGAAAGCCGGATCCTTCCCTCAACCAACCGACCGTCGGACCCCAAACTCCATCATATCCGACGGTCGAACCATCCAATCTCCCTAAGCCGACCGTCGAACTCAAAACACCAGATACATCATACCCCCAACCGACCGTCGAAACCCAAGAAGCCAGATCCTTCCCCTCAACCAACCGACCGTCGGACCCCCAAACTCCACCATATCGACGGTCGAACCATCCAATCTCCCGAAACCGACCGTCGAACTTCACCAACACCGGTTACCATCATCTCACCGACCAACTTCACCGACACCCTGGTCGAACCACACCAGTGACCTTCACCGACCAACACCAGTCACATCCTCTCACCGACCGTCGAAACCCAAGAAGCCAGAGCTTTCCCTTCAACCACTCGACCGTCGAACTTCCAGCTCCTTCTCCGCACCCGACCGTCGAACTTCCGGCTCCATCTCCGCATTCGACCGTCGAACTTCCGACTCCCTCTCCACACTCGACCGTCGAACTTCCGGCTCCCTCTCCACACTCGACCGTCGAACTTCCGCCTCCTCTCCACACTCGACCGTCGAAAAATCTCGTGGTCCAAACCCTCCCCAAACGTCCTCTGGTATGTGCTCGATATTGTTACCCAAGTTTTCAAGCTCTCTTTCCTTTAAATTGAATTGTTTCGCTATTGAGTTTGAATTTGATTCACGTGAAATTTCTTTGTCCATTTCATATTAAGGCAAAAATGATACACTTGTTTGGTAAAAAAAAAAAAAAGAGAAGGGAAAAAGAAAAAAAAATAAAATCTTTTGATCCATGCAATGACCAATGATGATGATTGAGTAGTGAATACTACCTTCAATGTCATTTGGATCATAAGGGTTTATTGAGTAGCCTAGTGCTAACTTGAATCCTGTGCAAGAATGGATTCACTTTCAAATAAAATCTTTTAAATAAAATCAACCAACTCACACTTATTTTATAAAGAACTACGTGACTTTGAGTTCTCCATTGCACCAGGAGGTACGTAGGAGCAGAAATCCATTTCTGTCAAGCCAAAAAAAATAAATTTTCATGATTTGGTTGTTTCTTTTATTTCTTTCCAAAAAATGAGAAAAATAAAAAAATAATTACAAAGTCTTTTGTTTAAAGGGGTAAAAATAAATATATTTGAGATTATTAAATGTTGCACAACTAACACAAGGTACTGTTCTTGGAGCGGCAAGATATAAGTGCTAACACCTTCCTATCTGTAATCGACTCCCGGACTCAAACTCATTTTCAAAAGACCAGTTTTCCTAATTTAAAGGTTTTTCTAATGTTTTCCTAATTTAAATAAACATTGGTAGCGACTCCATTGATTTTATCTTTTTTTGGACGTCCCGTCGCGATCCCGGTTGCGACAAATGTCATGAGGAATAGATGGATAATGAACAAAGAAAAAAAAAACTAGGAATGAAAATGCAATATCATGTATCTTTTTCTTCTTTGTTGAACTTTTTTTTTTTAAAAAAAAAAAACTAAAAGGAATGCATGGATGAATTACATGAGGAAAAGATAAAGAAAAAGTATGCTCCATTTGTGTCCTAATCAGATGTAACCTAAGGAGATGGATGACTCTAAACTTTTTTATGTCATTATGTTCAAACTACTAGTGCAAGGTTTTTAGGACAGATCTATCTTCTAAAAAGTCAAGGTCCTCAGATTGCCCTCATCTCGAAAAATAAGGACCCAATTCATGAATTAATCACAAGTAGGGATAAACCCTCTCAATATGACTAGTTCATGATACTGGTAACAATCTGAGTGGTGTCTCGATAAATGTCAAGTGAGCATAAAGCTCCTCAATAACAAAAGTCGAGACCCCTCCTACTCCTCGGATTCGCACAGACTCGGGTATAGAGCCCAAAAGTGTGTGAGGTAAGTGATAGTGACGTGTGTGAAGGAGCATACAAACTTGTACAAAAAAAAATTAAAAGACAAAACTACCCCCAACCTGCAAAACATATATACAACAGCCGGCTAACAATTATCTACCCTAGGGTTTTAACAATTAAGTACAAAATATATATACAAGTCACAATATACATGGAATAATCCTATCAGATATTTACATAAAAGTACTAAATTAAATACATTTACAAAACAAATAAGAAAACAAAAACAAAGACAAAGAGGATAAAATAAATAAATAAAAGATTATTAAAAATTTACACAACTAACAACAATAGGCGACTCTCGAAAGTCCCAGGTGGAGTCGCCGGTATCACTGCCGCAAGGAATCGCGACGGACGATCGAAAAAGATAAAATCAATGGAGTCGCCACCAATGTTTATTTAAATTGGGAAAACATTAGAAAAACCCTTTTATCGGAAAACTGGTCTTTTGAAAATGAGTTTGAGTCAGGAGTCGACATGAGATAGGGAAGGTGTTAGCACTTATATCTTGCCCGTTCCAAGAACGGTACCTTATGTTAGTTGTGCAAAATTTAATAATTTCAAATATATTTATTTTTACCCCTTTAAACAAAAGACTTTGTAATTATTTTTATTTTTCTCATTTTTTAGAAAGAAATAAAAGAAACAAACAAATCATGAAAATTTTTTTTTTTGGCTTGAGAATAGAGATTCGCTCCTACGTATCCTCGGGTGCAATGAAGAACTCAAAGTCACGTAGTTCTTTATAAAATAAGTGTGGGTTGGTTGATTTTATTTAAAAAGAGATTTTATTTGAAAGCGAATCCATTTTTTTTTTTTTGCACTGAGATTCAAGTTAGCACTAGGCTACTCAATAAACCCTTATGATCCAAAAGATAATGAAGATAGCATCCGCTATTCAATCATCATCATTGGTCATTGCATGGATTAAAAGATTTTTTTTTTTTTTATTTATATATTCTTTTACCCTTTTTTTTTTACCAAAAAAAATATGTATCATTATTGCCTTAATATGAAATGGGCAGCAGCCCACGAGATTCAAACTCAAATCCCAAAAGACAGTCCACAATTCAAATTTAAAAAAAGAGTTTGAAACCTTGAGCACCAATAACAGAGCACATACAGAGGACGTTTGGTGAATGATTTGGAAATTGGTTCGACGGTCGGTTATGAGATTGAGTGATTCTGTTTTTGAGTTCGACAGTCGGTAGGGATAAGGATGGGATGGATTCGACGGTCGGTTGGAAAGAGGTGATTCTGTATTGGAGTTTGACAGTCGGTTGGGGGTAAGGATGGGATGGATTCGACGGTCGGTTGGAAAGAGGTGATTCTGTATTGGGGTTCGACTGTCGGTGGGGATAAGGATGGGATGGTTTCGACGGTCGGTTGGAAATGGGTGATTTGTTTTGGGGTTCGACTGTCGGATGGAGGTGGAGATGGGATGAGTCCTGGTGTTGGTCGGTCGGTGAGGGGATGGTGAAGGTGTCGGTGAAGTCGGTCGGTGAAGGTCACGGTGTGGTTCGACGGTCGGTTGAAGGTGTGATGGAGACGAGACAAGGTCGTTAATTGGGGGCTGTTTGGAGATGATGAGATCACGTTTGAAAATAGGGTCCGACGGTCGAATGTGATGGAGTTTGGTTGATGGTGTGAAGATTTGGATGGGTTGTCGGTAAAGGGAGTGGAACTCATGGTTCGACGGTCGGTTCTGGTTGGGGTTCAGTAGTGTTTGGAGAGGTTATGGAAATTGCTTGTGTGATGGGGATTATGGAGGCTTTGAAGATAGTGAGTATTTTGGAGGTGAAAGGGAAGTGATCGGATTTAAGGTTCGATGGTCGGGTATAAGTTGGGTTTTTGAGGTGATTTCGCGTAATGGATGGTTGAAGGATGGTGGTGTGGGTTCACAGTAATAGTGAGAGGGGATGGTGAAGGTTGATATATGGGGATTCGACGGTCGGTGGGGGTATGATGGTTGTTGGTTCGACGGTCGGTGCAGAGGGATTCAGGGGTCCGACGGTCGGTTGGTTGAAGGGAAAGATCTGGCTTCTTGGGTTTCGACGGTCGGTGAGGGTGTCGGTGAGAGGATGGTAACTGGTGTTGGTCGGTGAAGGTCACAGTGGTGTGGTTCGACGGTCGAGTGAAGTGAAGGTGAATTCTGTGAAGTTGGTTGAGGGTCACAATGGTGCGGTTCGACGGTCGAGTGAGGTGAAGGTCACTGATGTAGTTCGACGGTCGGTAGAGGAATGATGGTATTTTGTGAAGTGGGTTGAAGGTCCAATGGTGTGGTTCGACGGTCGAATGAGGTGAAGGTCACCGATGTAGTTCGACGGTCGGTAGAGGAATGATGGTATTTTGTGAAGTGGGTTGAGGGTCCAATGGTGTGGTTCGTGGGGTTCGGTCGGTTAAAGGGGAAGGATGTGGTTGAAAACGGGAAGGATGGTGCTTTGTGAAGTTATTGAAGGTGGTGGTTACGGTTTTCTGGAGGTGAAGATGAATTCTTTGGTGGTTTGAGAAATGTGATGCAGAAGGGGAGGAGTGCCAGTGTGCGTATGGTGCTCATGGCTAAAAAGAAAAGGAAAAGAAGATGGACAACATAACTAACCAGCCAGTATCCAAGCATGCATTTGAACATTACATTTTTACTCACAACAGTGCAAGGATAGTGATGAGAAAGGGCTTACCTCTTCTGTGCTACCAATAACACACTCAACTCAAAAAAAAGAATCAAAAATCTCTTTCGTTCCCAGCAGCCTCCCCAGTATTCTTGCTTTTTTCTTTTCTCAGCTACCACCAGAGATCAACTCAACATCATCAATCTTCTTTCCTTGGCTGAAGATGGGATGATTTGGGGAAGATAAAAGATGGTGGTCGTGAAGATGGAGATGGTTCACGTTTTTTTTTTTTTTGGAGGCGAAGATGAGATGAAGGATGATAAAGACGATGGTCACAGTGGAGAATGGGTGAAGGTGCTGTTTTTGGTGATGAGGGTGGTGAAAATGGAAGGTGTTCTTTGGTTCTTGAAGGTGAAAAAATGTGTGAAAAAAGATCCCCCCTTTTCTGATGCTCTTCTCTTTTAAATACCTCCACCCTTTCATCATTTCTCCCCTGACATTTCCTTCTTTTTTTCTTTGCGTGAACCTTCCTACATTGAGCCCCCCATCTCCTCCTTTATCAGAACCTTTTTCTTTTCTTTCCATCCTTTTAGCCCCCCTTTTTTTCTTCTTTGTGCCTCAATGCATTTAATGCCTTCTTCTTTACGTGTGCAGGCATAAGGTATTAAATGCAATGCCCCCTTTTAAAAATTTTCTTTTAAAACGAGATCAGTGTTCCCTTTTTAGTAGGCTTACAATTGGGCCAAAAAAGAAGAGTAAAAGAATTTGTTAGCCCGGTCCAAATTGAGTATTCACAGTATATGTTCAAAATATTGTAATTAAGTATCAAAAAATTTTATGGACAAAATTGGGTATCAACAATGCTCCTCTTTCAGTATTTGTATTTTGTATGGTCTAAGAACTATAATGGATCCTTAATCCTCAACCTATATATTTACCAAACATTTATTGATCATGCTAAGATGCCAAAATATTATAAACAAATTTGCTTAGAAAATGCTGCTAATAGAGGATTTTGTTTTTTTTTTGGGTCTTCTGCTAACAGAATCAAAATAGCTCAAGTCTCAACCAGGCTTATGAGAAACGTAGGGCCTAACCCCTCCCAACTTCAAATGTTTACAATACCTAAAGCTCAGAAGCCACTGGATCAAGTTATCTTTGAAGAACATGTTTACTGGAAACAAAGAACAAAGTTGTATAAACTTAAATAGGGTGATTAAAATACAAGATTTTTCCAATCCTTTGTCAAATGTAGAAGGTGGCATAATCTGATTAATCAAGATATACTTCTTACTTTTTATTAGAGTAAACTACCATTTTGATCTTTAAAAGATAGGGTTGACACCAATTTGATTTCTGAAAGATAATTGACAACAGTTTAGTCTCTTAATTATAAAAAATGACATCAATTTAGTCTTCTAAAAAAATTGACATCAATTTAATCTTCAAAAAAATTGACATCAATTTAATCTTTTAATAATAAAATAATGACATCAATTTAGTTTCTCAATTAAAAGTTAACATCATTTTAGTCCCTCAATAATAGGAAAAGACATCAATTTAGTCCATTAATTTTGTAATTTATGCACAAAAAGACTATTTTGATGTCATTTTCTATAATTACGGAGCTAAATTGATGTCAATTATTTTTAGAGAATCAAACCAATGTAAACCCTATTTTTAAGGACTACAATTGTAATTTACTCTACTTTTTACATAAAGGACAACATGCTTAAAAATTAAGCAACTTTATATTCTTTCTTTTCTAATTTTACACCTCTATCAACCCAAATCCTATGAATTTTAATAAAGTTGAGCCTCTAAGTTCTAATATTGCTTATACCATTAATATGCTACAACCTTTGACTAATGTTGAAAAAACTGGATTAGATTAACTGATTTGATCGAAAAACTGATGAGCTAGTCACAAGTCTACTCCATTTGACTCACAAAATTAACCTTTGAGAGAACCTGATCAAAACTAGTCAAGAACTAGTTGAATTGGTCAAAAAATGATAATAAACTGGTTTGAACTGATTTTATTAAAAAAAATTAACTCATTTTTTTTGTCAACAAATTTTTAACTCATTAAAAAGTAATTTTTGAGTCAAATAAAAACCTAATGTCATGTTATAAAGATTCACATATAAAGCTTAAGAAAAGTAAAAAAAAAAAATTATTCTTTTCTTGACTTTTATATAAGTTGCATGTTTAGATATTTCATTCACTATTCTATTTATATGTATGACATCTTTTAATTTTTATATATATTATATATTTAAATATTTCACTTATTATATAATGTGATATGTTAAAATATTAAATAACATAATATAAAATATATTAATATATTAATTTATTATTTATTATTTAATATATTATATAATATTAAATATATATATATATTTAATTATTACCAGTTGAATCACAGTTCCACTGCGATTGAATCAATTAAGCATAAACCACATAATTCATGGATTCAATGACGTGCAATTTTAAAAACATTGGCTTGGACAAACTTCATTCCCAATGAGCTTTTTAGAATTGTTTATACAGTCCCTGTAAATCCTTGGACTAGATGGATTTGATGCCAATTCGTACAGATATTACTAGATATGCAAATAAAACACTATATTACCAAAATCATGATTGGGTTTTCTAATTAGATTTTTTGCTCGGGAAGCTTAAACAGACACATGTATACTCATCCTAACTGGGAATATAGGTAAATCTTCTTTTTGTTATTAAATGTGTATTTAAAATAAATGTGAAAATTTTATTATTTTAATAATTAATTATTGTATAATTTTTTTATTATAATCGATTATAATTAAATTAATTTTATATTTAAATATATTAACTAAAAAATAATTTTAAACTAATTTATTTTATTTAGATGATATAAAAAAATTACTTTTGTATATTAAATTATCAAAATATATATAAAATAATTAAAAAAATTATTTAATTAAGGATAAAATAATAT
This sequence comes from Ormosia semicastrata, assembly GCA_029884595.1. Lineage (NCBI taxonomy): Eukaryota > Viridiplantae > Streptophyta > Magnoliopsida > Fabales > Fabaceae > Ormosia > Ormosia semicastrata. The sequence goes on from JAQQTO010000052.1 coordinate 6,197,615, forward strand.
TTGCATTTAAAAATATAAAAAATAATTTATAATCTAAAATTATAAATTTTAATCTTCAATATTATGAAAAAAAGCTTTTATAATATATTAAATTTTATATTAAAACTAAAAATAATTTTGTCATACATGTTATAATATTATTTTAAAAAAATATATATTTTAACAGTGAAATAAGTTGAAACAAATATACTTTAAATTATGCAAAAAATGAAAATGCACAAAGTAAATATAGCAAAATACTATGTACCCACAAAAAAAAAAGCAAAATATTCCTAGTAAGATTGGTCTTTCTCTACCTTCTCGAGTCCAGTGCTCGTTGTGAAAAACTAAAAATAAAACAGAGAATAAAATCTTGTTCCTCTCTGCTACTAATTACAATGTCGTAGTATGGCAATCAGCAAAGCACCTACAGGCTACAACTTTAATAATGAACAGAAATGAGCACTAACCTTCATCTAATATATTACTATGTATTTATTATTTATTTAATCTATTGTTATGTATTATTTGTAATTTTATTTAATTAAATTAATTGATATATAACAATATACTAAATAAATAATAAACACATAATAATAAATTAGATAAAAATAAAAAAAACTTCATCCAACCAAAGTTAGTACCAATTTCTGTCCATTAATAATACGATTCACTTCAAATTTTCTCTTGGTAAGAGTTTCCCAAGATTAAAAAAAGTAAAAGCCGAAAATAATAAGTGATGGTTCTAAGAGGATCTAGGACCTGAGGAGTGTTTACTAATAAGTGTTTAGTAAAAGCTGAAAATTTTGTTTTTATTTTTAATTATTTTTTAATGATGTTTGAGATTTGTGAAGTTTGAGTTTGAAACAATTGAAACTCAAAATTCATAACATGATTGAATAAAATTTCTTCTTTTTTAAATTTGACATGCTTAATTTTAAATGTTTAATTGATTAATTGAGTTTGATAGATGCATACCTTGTGAGATTTTGAGCTTATTAATGGATAAATTTAATATTTATGTCATTCTTTTATTTTTTGTGTGATTTTCACTCATGATAATTGATCATTCTAAAACTTGTTTTGATTTTTTTTAGGCTACATTTTTACTTGCATGCATAAAAATGATTGAGACATTCTTTCTTGAATTAGCCAAAAATAATAAGTGATGGTTCCAAGAGAATCTAAGACAACCTTAGCTCGTGTAGCTAGCCTAGACAACTCGATTACCCTTCACTATGCCCGAAATGGTCTTCAGACTGATTCTGAATTCATCAATCTGCAGCATCTGTTGGACCACCAACTCCTGAAGATGATTTCTAATCATCTCAAAGCGGACGGTGTTTCGGCTAGAAGCACATCAACAGCAACATTGTTCAGGGGGCCTAGGCGCGTTTGCACTGGAGCCCTGGGCCTTTGAGCGGCATTATTAGCTCTTTTTCTAAGTCGGTCAAGCCTATCCATAACAGAAGGCTGTGCACTTTCGTCGGAAAGTGAAGTCCCATGACTATCACGCAGACGTTACGGTTTATCATAGACACTCAAATCATTATTTGACATGTGTAAAGTGGTGGAGACCATCATAGAATTACACAAATCTTTAACAATATTTTTACACATGTCAAATAATAATTTGAGTGCCTAAATAATAACGTAGTAGACCGTGTCTATACAAGAGTTTCTCTTAGGAAATTAGGACAATAACTATTGTATGGGTCCAACCCAAGTGGGCTCATTCCATATTGTTTAAAAAAAGGGGGTAGGCCTTTTAAATACACAAGTAGCATCATCTATATAAAGTGGATTTTGTTTTTTCATTTCCAAGAAGAAGTAACGTTGTGCCATCAAAGAGGAGAAAAAAAATATTTTGTGAACTGATCTTGCATGTTCAGATCGGGTTGTCATTTGTGGTCCGATTTGGATGATTTTTCAGTATGTTATTCCTTGCATTGTGAACTTCTACTTGTATGGTCAGAATTTTATTTCTCAATCTCTACTTATTGGGCTGTTTGTACCCATTTGTGGGTTTTGAACTTTGTTACTTTGTTGATTTCCACTTTGTTGATAGTGAGTAGGGGCCGTTGTGATATCCATATTTATTGGGAGACACTTTGTTGTACTCATTGATTTGTTATAGTGAATATTTTTTTAGACTAGGTCTCGTAGTTTTTACTTCTCACATTGAGGCGGTTTTCCACGTTAAAATTGTGTGTTCTCTTTGCCTATTTATTTTGGTGTATTCTCAAATATATCTTTTGACAGATATTTTTGGTTAGCTATATATTTTGCTCCTCACAAGTTCTTTCAAGTGGAAAAAATTTTATTGTCTATTTATGAGTTGTTGCTTCTGCTGTGTACACACCTCTTTTTCTTCCCCAACAATTGGTATCAGAGATATTTACTTATTTGTTTGCTTGATTGAATGATGAAGCCTAATTACAGTAAAATAATTAGTTTGAATGACACAAATTACCACTTACAAGTGAAAAGAAAAAATGAGAGATTTATTATTTGTGAAAAAATTACATTTATCGGTGTTTGCTACTAAAAAGCCTGAGGCTAAATCTAATGAAGAATAAGCTTTTGAACATAAGATGGTTTGTGACTTTATTCGGCAATAGGTAGATGATAATATTTTGAATCATATTGATAATGACTCATATGCCAGAACTTTGTGGGATAAGTTTAAGACCTTGTATACCTCCAAGTCTGGGAACAATAAATTATTTTTGTTGAAGCAGGCTATGAACTTGAGTTACAAGGATGATAACTCTATTTCTAATCACTTGAGTGATTTTCAGGGATGTTTTGACTAGTTATCTGGCATGAATGTGAAATTTGAAGATAAAATTTTGGGACTTTGGTTGCTTAATACTGTACCTAATTCTTAGGAAAATCTTAGAGTCACTTTCACTAGTTATGCTCCCCAAGGTGTTGTGACCATGATAATGATGAATTATGTACTTTGGAAGAGATCTTGTGATTATACAGTAATGAGAAAGACCGATGTTTTGAATAAAGAAGTGATTATGGGACTTTGACGACGTAACTGACTTTGAAGAAGCGTCTTCTTCACGTAGTTAGACACGGAAAGAAGTTTTGATGTTTGTATTAGACTAAGGATTTTGGTTACTGAAAACATGGGGAGAACCATTGAGAGGGATCGGGGACAAGGCAATAGAGGCAAAAGTAAGAGTAGAGGTAAATTAAGGTCTAAATACAAAAACCTTGAGTGTGACTATTGTGGTAAAAAGAGACATCTCCAAAGGTTCTGCTACCGATGGAAAAATGAGAACAATGATAACAAAGGCAAACAACAAAAGAAGGATAATGATAATGATGATCGTGTTGCCATCACTGCACATGTTGTTAAAGAGATCTTGTGATTATCAATGAGTGTTCCATAAATCAACACGAGTCTTTTCGGCGTACTTTGAGAATTTGATTAATGTTACTTGTGATGAGACCCATTGGGTTGTTGAGCCAGCGATGAAATAATACATAGTGGTCTGCACATTTTCATGTGACATCTAAGAAGGATTTCTTCACATCTTATACTCTTGGTGATTATGGGGCTTTGAAGATGGGTAATGATGGTATGTCAAAGGTGATTGGCATTGAAGACATAAAGACAGGATAAAGTGCGGTTCCACGAGTAGGTGCCCATGGGGTCTCTGGGATGCCATCGAATCCTCGTCCTCTCTGGAGTGTGAATCTGGATAGCTCCGAACATAACAGGGGTGCAAACTTTAGATGCACCGATTTTGTTTGGTAACCAGTAATGGGATAATCGCGGGTCCTCCTTACCAAGATCGCCGACTTTGAAGAATATCGAACACGACATCACCTTGAACACATCCATTTGCATCGCGTCCCCTCAACGATTTCAAGAATTACTAGTGTTCTTGATGATGATGACTATTTTAGTACCTTTGGTAGTAGACAGTGGAAGCTCTCTAAGGGTTCTTTGGTTGTGGCACATGGAAAGAAGTGTTCAGGTTTGTACTGGGCCAAGGCTTTAGTTTTTGTTGATGTTGTTAATATAGCGGAGTGTGATAATCAATCAAAGTTATGGCACAAGAGACTTAGCCACATTAGTGAGAAGGGAATTGATACTTTGGCCAAATGGAATCTACTTTCAGGTTTGAAGGGTGCAAGTTTGGAAAAGTGTACTCATTGTTTGGTTGGGAAGCAGAATAGAGTCTCTTTCAAGAGTTATCCTCCTTCTAGGAAATCACAGGTGCTTAAGTTGGTACATTCATTTAGATCATCATTTGTGGTCCAATGAGAACTAAAACATTTGCACTCATGGGTGCACTTTACTTTGTGACTTTTATTAATGATCATTCAAGGAAACTTTGGGTTTATGCCTTGAAGACTAAGGAGCCATATTTACTTAGTGAATCATTTCTAAGACTTTTGTCTCTCATACGCCTTATTTACTTCTTAGGTCCAAATATTCCTTTTGGGTTATCAAATTGTTTCATTATATTATTAACTATTTAATCACTTAATTAATTAAATTTATAGTTGCATAAAGTTACATGAAGAGCCAAAAAACTAGAGGGAAGCTTCTCTAAGATTTGGATTCCTAAATTTTCATTCAAAATACATGTTCCTTTTAATTAATCATATCTTCAACTTGTTAATAATGGTAGTAAATTTTGGGTGAACCATTTAATAAGTCATTTTGCTTCCATTCAAGCTTCCAATATACATATTCAATCAACCAAACAACTCAAACAAATTAAAAATAACATATAGTTATAAAAAGTACTACTAGAAGAGGCTCCTACTTAGAGAAGAAAACAAACAATAGAACTCTCTTGAAACTCCTTGAAATTTTGGATTTACACCACCACAAACCCTAGAAATTTTAATCTCATCAAACCAATACCAAAGCTTGAAAAATAAGAAATAAATGGTCACAAGGAAGACCTTAAAAACGAAAATGGAAGAAGAGGTAGGAGAGAACAAGAATCACATTAATGGAGAAGAGTGGTGAAGATGTTTGCAAGAAATCACCAACTAGAGATGTGTAGATGATGAAAGATTAAGAAAATATGGTTAGTTAAAATTTTTGTGATGGTGGAATCTGTTTAGAGAGAAGAAGGAGAAAAATGAAAGGAGGAAGATGAAGGTAGAGAGAGAAGTTAATAGAAAAGTGAATGAACTTTTAGGCTTTTAACTAAGTGAAACACAATTTTGGCTCCTAAAAATTGAATTTCTTCAGGTGTGGGAGTGGGAGGGAGAGAGAGAATGTTATTAATTTATCTCCTACTTTAGATAAGATAATGTGATTTAATAGTTAAAATAATAGGGTAATTAGGATTTTACTACAAGTTATTACTCGATGGATAATTGTTACAAGTACACAAAGTCGATGTGAATAATAGAAGCGTATTACAAAATTTTAATTAAGGTCGTAAATTTTATTTATCGATAAAACGAGACTATCGGGTTTAGTAAGAAGATCGAACAGTGTCCCCTAAATTCGCTGTGCACGTAAAACGATAAATATACTAAAATATTTGATATTTTTAAAAAAATTCTAAAAAATTACAAACATTGAAAAATGACTATTCATCTTGAAACAAATAATTTCTGGAGTGTTACACTTGATTCCTCATTCTAAAAAATTTTAGAAAATTTTTAAAATTCACAAATATTGAGAAATTACTATTCATGATGAAATAAATAATTTTCGGAGTATTACACTGACTCGTCATCCTGAAGAAACTTCCCAATATTTTTGTCAAAATTCAAGTGTTCCATAAATATTATAAAATGATGATTTAGTCAAGATAATTTTTGGGATGTTAACTTAACCATAGAGTACTTATGTTCTTGGTTCCCGAAAAGAAAATGCATCTTGTTGATATGGGTGGTGCTAATCAATTCTTTTAAGTCATCCTCAACTATGCAGTTCCATACCTGCACAGTCTTTGGATCCCTCTCATTCTGGTGTGTATTCAGTTCATTCATGTGTCCCTCCGCCTAAAAGCCTTCCAAGAGCCGCTCCTTGTTCGTGCTTCATCTTTTTGCATTGGCGACCACTCCCTGCTCTTGTTGGCCCTGGGTGTCACATGCTCACCAGCTTCCACATGGTTCGTCCCCGAACCACACCGTACTAGGAGAGGTCCCTCTCTGATGGTGTGTTAGCTCCATGGAGTAGGGGTCAATTCATTGTACATAAGCATGGTCAATATACATATTGTTGTGGTATAGTCAGTATGCTTATTTTTATGGTATGACCAGTATTCATATATTGTGATATACATTATTGAATTATCTATTAGTTGATAACATTATTATACTTATTATTTTGTGATATTGCTATATGTGAATGGCATTATTGTCATTATTGTTTCTATGTTGTCTTGCTAGTATTGATGTAGGGGATCTCATCTCTTCATTGTATTATTCTGTTTATTCTGTTCGATATTTATGTTTTAAGAAGATTGCAATGGAGGCGAGGCAGAATCTTCATGGTTTCGTTAGACTACAGTTTCATGGGGGCATCAAAGCATGACACGTCCATGGGATTCAGAGCGTACGGAGTATATCGGGGATATTACTCTGTCGAGGAGTAGGACCCGACATGGGGTTACTACTTTTCCCTTTAAGCGTATAAGCTTGGGCTTGTCTATATTTTGTCATATTAGTTCTGTTTATGTCTTTTTGGTTTGTAAGTTTTATGTTTCAAGTAAACTATGTACATATATGTAGTGAGCATTATTTAATTATTATGTCTTGTGTTTCCATATTTTGGTAAGTTTATGTTATCGCAAAAAAGAAATTTTGAAACTCGGATATTATGATATTAAATTTTTTATAACTTGGGGTTAAGTTTTAATTTATTGGTAAGAAATGTAATACCCTTCTGAGGGTGTTACAGATGTTCCTAACAGGGTGTGGTATGGAAAGGATGTTTCCGATGACCACTTATGTATCTTTGGGTGTAGAGCATTTGTACATGTGCCCAAAGATGAGAGGTCCAAGTTGGATGTCAAGACTAGGCAATGCATCTTGGCTATAGGTTGTATGATCCAGTTGAGAAGAAGCTTGTTAGAAGCCGTGATGTTATTTTCATGGAGGATCAGACCATTGAAGATATTGACAAGACAAAGAAGTTAGAATCTCTAAGTACTGATGGTTTGGTTGATATTGATCCAGTTCCTGAGTCTCATATGCCTGATGTAGCTAACTTTGACAATCATGATGATGTGCATAATCATATTCAAGGTGATCAGGTTGAGGATGTTGTTAATAATGTTGCTAATGAGGTATATGCTCCTGGTCGTGAGGTTGTTGATGAACCTGTTGTTTCACTTAGGAGGTCTTCCAGACATTTTATTCATTCTTCCCATTATTCATCTGATGAATATGTGCTCTTCACTGACAAGGGAGAACCTGAGTGCTACAAAGATGCTATGGAGACTAAGCAAAGCAGAAGGCAGAATGAGTTGCAGCAATGAATGATGAGATGAAATCTTTGCTTGACAATCATACTTTTGAGCTGGTCAAGTTACCTAAGGACAGGAAAGCTTTGCAAAATTAGTGGGTTTATAGGTTTAAGAATGATGAGAATACTTTTATTCTGAGATAAAAAGTTAGATTAGTTGTCAAAGGCTACCGTCAGAAAAAGATGATTGATTTTGAGCAGATTTTCTCACTAATTGTTAAAATGTCTTCCATCCGAGTTGTTCTTGGTTTGACATTTGCCTCCACTTGAGTTGAAGGAGGAGTTTGTTGTACGGGTCCAATTCAAGTAGGCCTATACTATATTGCTTAAAAAAAGGGCATGCCTTTTAAATACACAGGTAGTATCATCTATATAAAGTGGGTTTTGTTTTTTCGTCTCCAAGAAGAAGCAACGATGCGCCTTCAAAGAAGAGGGAAAAAAATATTTTGTGAGTTGATTCAGATTGAGTGGTCATTTGTGGTCTGATTTGGATGATTTTTCAGTATATTGTTTCTTGTATCGTGAACTTTTACTTGTATGATTAGAATTTTATTTCTTCATCTCTACTTATTGGGCTATTTGTACCCCTTTATAGATTAAGTTTTGTTACTTTGTTAATTTTCACTTTGTTGGTAATGAGCAGGAGTCATTGTGATATTTGTTTATTGGGAGATACTTTTTTGTACTCAATGATTTGTTATAGTAGAAATTTTTTTGAACTAAGTCTCGTGATTTTTACTTTTCACTTTAAAAAGATTTTCTATGTTAAAATTGTGTGTTCTTTTTACTTATTTATTTTCATACATTCTCAAATATATTTTTTGATAGATATTTTTAATTGGCAGTATATTTTGTTCTTCATAAATATTTTTAAGAAAGAAAAATTTTATTGTTATTTATGTGTTATTATTTTCGTTGTGTAGACATCCATTTTCTTTCCCAATAATAACTGCATTGGGTTGAAGGGGCGTCTGATAAGATAAGATGCAAATGAATTATACACGTGGTGTTGCAGCCTGCCTTGATTCTAAGTGGATAGTTCACCTCGGTCCATCAACCACACAATATGTTTTGCGACCTGCACCCAGCACGTGAAACCATTTGAGATTGAATACTACTAGTCACATACATAACACATATAACTTCATATTTCTACAGTTTTTATGGTTTGATTACAGCCTATATAATCTTATTTTCTTGATTGTGCCGTCTATTTCATTTACATATGAGGTGGTGTGACTATATATATACATATGAAGCATTTTCCTTGGAGATCTGCTCAGCTCGTCCAACTTGATTTTCAGATAAAGACTCATTATAATTTGCAGAGAGAGAAGCCACTTGGGCCACTTTTGGTTTTGGGTCCTCTCCTCCACCCTCGATTTGCTGTCTTTCACGTACGACATGAAGTTAACGTAGCTTCCAGTTCTGTATTGTCGCACTACCTTGTGCTGGCTAAAAATTGTACAACATTTCAGTAACACATGTCCCTTTGAATGATGAATAACAATGCAATTTTCTTTCCTAACATTTATAAACATGCTGATCCATTACAGTAAACAGAATAGAAAGGTTCTGTTCTAAAACATTAATTATATTTTGACTTGTAATTTAGGACAAAATTGTAAAGCCAAGGTTCCAAGCACAGAACTTCAAAATTGCGTTCAGATGAGAGTGAGAACTTGAAACAGATTTGTATTGAATCCGAGCTCCACAAGAATATTCCATGCTCCTAAATAATGGAGTTGGGTACCCATAACTCTTTAGACTCCACAGTTTCTGGCTCTTTCTGGACTCTGTTTTTAACTTTTTAACATCTTAGCTGTAAATTCAGATGTGTTTCACTTTTACCGTACATTTTGATGGAGGAAGAAGGAAGGTAGCTCATGGTTGAGCTGCTGTGAAAGGGGGCATTCACATCTGCAACAAAAGACTGTAACAAAAAGAGTAGCGTAGCAGAAGAATAGGGGACCATCACATCACCTTGACCAAGAGAAGGTGCGGAAATGATGTTCTTTTTCTGTTACTGAGCATATCAATTAGATAAAGAACCTCTTCTTCTTTTTTTTCCCTTCTGGGTGTTTTGCAAAAGAGAGGAAAACGAGACAAGAATACTGGGAGATCCATTTTTGCATGCTTGCAGCAGAGGAATTATCAATTAAGCATCCATGAAGCAAGACAAGCACTAGTCTCTCAACTCAAGCTTTTCTGACAACAAGTTCACTTTGTTTTCATGGCATCCTTCTGGTTTTTACATTTCTGAGATTCCAAGGTCAATTTGGTTTGGCCGTTGAATGCAGCACAACAATATCATATATTTGAAGGACAGGTTGGAGCCAATCAATTGGAAATGAAGACGAGGTCGAATAGAGACCAAAAATGGCTCGAACCAATCAAACTCACCACAAATATAGTATTTTTTTTTATATTATTGTTTTTAATATAGATAGAAGAGAGAAAGTGGGTTACAACAAGAAAGGTTGGTTTTTTGGTCTTTGACATTTCATTGGTGGAGACAGCCTATGTTCCCTACTATTGTTGTGGGTACCACTAGCAGCTTTTTTGACAGCTCCTTCTTCTCTTCTCTTTATTTTAATTTAACATCATAGATTAATATATTTATGCTCTCTCTTCTTCTCCACTGCCCAACAAGCAAGGTTCTTTGTAATATAAATATTTTCTTCAACAAGGTTTTCTTTTTCGTTTCATTCCTTTGACAGTAATGATTTTCTTTCTGTTAGGGGTACTAGCGTTGTTGAGGAATCTGAGGAGTTTGTTGTTGTGAATGTAGAAAAGTAGCAATTATAGCCTCAGGAAAAAAAGAAAAAAGAAAGAAAAACATTACTTAAAGTAAGAAGGACGAGCACGAAGAGAATCATGAGTGCACGAGTGTTTTCATTGATAGGTTTTTAGAAGAACAAACAGCTTCTTTTGCAGCCTTTATTAACGTTTCTTTTTCCCTCCTCATCCTCTCATATTAACTTTGAATTTTGGGTTTGTTTTTGGTTTTGGTTTTCTTCATCCTATTTGCCTCCCTATTATAGTTGGGATTTTGGGGCTGCTTGCTTCTGTTGGGAATTTCTTGTGTTTGATATTTCTTAATGTCTCAACAAAGGCAATTTCAGATGGTGGGTGGAAACAATCCGGACCAATATAATGACACAACATTTACCAAAATCTTTGTTGGAGGGTTAGCTTGGGAGACTCAGAGGGACACAATGAGGAGGTATTTTGAGCAATTTGGAGAGATCTTAGAGGCTGTTGTTATCACAGACAAGAACACTGGGAGATCCAAGGGTTATGGCTTTGTAAGTCCATTTGCCTTTTTTATTTTTGTGATTCTCACATCTTTGCATAGTTTTTATATTTGCTTGTTTATTCCATTTATGGTTATACTTATGTGATCTTGAACAATGAGTCTATGATTTTTTGTTTTCCAAGGTCACATTTAAGGATCCAGAGGCAGCCATGAGAGCATGTCAGAACCCATCTCCAGTTATTGATGGGAGGAGGGCAAACTGCAATCTTGCATCTCTTGGTGCAAACAAGAATCGACCACCAACTCCTCAGCATGGTCTTAATCCTTCCATTCTCCTTTATCTTCTTTCTTTTTTTCCTAAAATCTTATGATTATAATGCAATATCCATTTCTTTTTTTTATAAAAAAATATATATAAGGTGTGTTCTTTAACTGTAGCAATATTTATTTTGTTCTGAATTTGCTCTGCAATTTTTTGCAAACAAGTTTGAGTTTATTAGTTTTTGCATCTTAATACATTTATCTCATCCTAAGCAAGAAGCTACCACCTTTAATGGTTGATTATTTACTAAATCTAAAAAAGAATTGAAATTTAAACTCACATTGTAGGTGCAGGACGGTTCAGGCCACCACCTGGACTGGTGGCATCACCTGCTTATCATGGTTCTTCATCTACATTTTTCCATCAACCCATTGGGCAATACACATTTCCTTATTCAGCTTACGGGTAACATGAAATGAAAGTGTTATGTGGATATGGTCATTTTTATGTTTTGCATGTCATTTTCTATTTTCTTCCCATTTTCTGTGTTTTTCTCTGATCTTCCTTCTATCTACTTACAGATATTCTGGATATTCACAAGACACCTTGTATCCTACGGTAGGTGTTTATGTAATAAAGTGCTTAGAAGTAACTAGATAAATTTATTTTCTTGCATTATTGTAGTATACTTTTGTGTGTAAACTACTGCAGAGCTATTATGGTGCCTATGGAGGTCAACATTTTTCACCTTACTATCCATCCGCGGTAGCTTCTGGGGCAGTAGGATTGATCCATAATATGTACCCTTTCTATGGTCAATACGCACAGAGTAGCCAGGCTCATGGTTTTGGAGTTCAGTACCCCCAAATGGCACAATTTCCATTTTTGCCTCATCGTTATGGCTCTACAGGGGTATTATCATTTCCTTCTTCAATGGCTGTGCCAACTACTAGTGCAGGTGATAAGTCTAATGCAGAAAGTTGTTATTTTTTATCATATTGTCTCTTCACTCTTGAGCAATCCTGTTTTAAATGTGTATTGAAGGCTAAAATGTAACAGTTTCAGCAACAACAACTGCAACCACAACAACAATATCTGCAGGTGTGGCAGCAACAGCAAAAGCTTCTGGACAAGCCTCTGGAACAGCTTCTGAACAAAATTCTACATCTTGATCTCTACAAGGATAAAGATAATGCTGTCTTGCAAGGCTAACCACATCAAAAGCTGAATCCAAAACATCAGAGATTTGTTAGATAAAGCTTGTGCCCCTAACCGACCTTAACCAATTCTCAATTCATCATGACAAAACTCATCATCATCATCATACATGTTTGGTTTAGGAAAATAGGGTTATTTTTTTAAGTAGCTTGTAGAAGTAGGGGAAGACCATATTCATTCATGTATTCAGCATAGGGTAGAATCTAAATATTTGAGCTTTGGATTCTACCTTTTAGACTAATTCAACCAAAGATTTATAATGTCTTGGGTGCAGGGAGCATCCAATGACATAGTCCTTTGTTTATATTGCAGTGAATGGGTTCAAAAGATCGATTTTATATCTTTGAACCCTTGATTGGCTGGTCAATTAGGAAGAAAAAGTTGAGCTTGGATAGCTCATTAGGTTAGCGTGTATTTTATTTTTTTCCGTGTCATTCATGATTGATATATATTTTTTCTCATAAGATAGGATTAGTTGAAAAGAAAAAAATACTAACGTCTCTTTGTTTCTTTCTTTTTCACATATAATCATGGTTTTTACCATTCATCTTTCGCTGTCACTTTACATTCTTTTTCTTGTAGATAATATGATTCTTCTTTTTCATCAATTAAATCTCTTTTGCTTTGTACAACTGCAAACGTATTTGGAATCCAAGGAAGATCTCTTATGTGGTGTCAATGGTTGTTGGTACCTTTTGAATACTTTTTTAAGCGTACTATTAATATGGGGATGGAATGATTGGCATCATTTTTGTTGACCAGTTTCTAAATTTGGTTTGGTGGGTGAAGTTTGTAATTTCAACATAGTGTAGTGTTGCCAAAATCGCCTTTATGCTGCATTCATGCTTCGGCTTACCACTTTTCTGGGTGAATGCTACCATAGGATTCTATTGAGTTTCATTTTTGTTTTTTTTTCTTGAGCATTTTATCCTAATGTTAATAACTCGTTAAATTAAAGCTTTCTAGGGGAAGGGGGAAGTTTTAGATTTCTAATCTCGAACATTATTGCAAAAATGATTAGATTGTGGAAGTGACAGATTTTGTTATTATTATCCAACTATATATTCAAACAAAAAATATTATTTATACGTAATAAGTTTTTGTGATATTTCAATTCCTACACACAGATCTAAATGGTTGTACGTCTAATTCTTAAAATTAGTAGTATAAAAATAATATCAGGCCTAAATAACATTATCCTAAATCCTATATAAATATTATTGAAAACATGCTTTCTCATTTCATTTATTATCTTGGCCATATCACTTGTTTCCTAATTTTGAGGAATTGGACTAAAGTAACTTGCAAGAATTAATATGCTTATGTAATGTATGTAGATACTACATGGTTTGACAGAAATCCAATACATATGTATAGGCAATAATAGGAAGTTATGCCATGGTGATCTCATCAATCCTTACGTGCTTTGGAGATAATAAATGTATGGTACTATGTGTTTTTGACACGTGCAATGTACAGGATAATTAATCAAGTTTTTATCTAGGAACTCAAGAAAAACAATTATCTCATTATCAATTTATTATTTAACAAACTTTATATGAATGATATAAGCATTAATACGATTGTAATTTATGACAAATATTAATTACAATACAATTTTTATCATTTAATTACTCTTAATTCTACTTAATTTTTTGCACACTTATATTTTAATTTTATCACATTTTCCTGATGTGAAGTGATGTACTCTCATAAGATGTGGATCAAACATATTGACTATTTTAGTATGTATATAAAAGTATATATATCCATAAATTAAAAACACATATCATTATAAAAATAATTGTTAATCTCTATGATAACTTTTTTACACTTATTGTGCATAAGAATTAAACTCATTAAAATATTTAAACTATACAAAATAATACATTTATTAGAATAAAAACCATTTTTATTGAGAAAATAATTATTTTTAGTAAACATAACTAATAATATACATTTAAGTTAAAAAAAACACTAATAATAAGATTTCTAATAATAAATTAATTTTAATTAATCTATTATGTATTTATGTCAAATTTTCACCCCTATAAGATATCAATTATGATTTCATAAAAAAATTCATTCACTCGAATGTAGAAGCAATCATTACATAAACCCCAAATATATTTCTGACACATGAAGAAAAAATTTATTTTGTATAGAAAAGTTATTTTGCAAGCGCTAATGGGATGATATAAGGCATTTTTTGGTTACCACATTATGTTAACAACGTCTTGAAATAGCACACGGTAACTTTTTTTACAAATTACCACTTGTAATTACTTTTTTTCTCCAATTATTTTGAAAAAAAATTAATTTAGTTTATAAATATTAAATTAAACTATATTGATTTTATTATGTCTTCATGTTTTTCATCCTGCGTGATATAAATATTAACATTTTAAAATTATATATATATAAGTTATTATTTAAAATTATTAGCAAATTATAGTACCTAGAAATGAAGCTGGAAATAAAAGAAATATGATGTTAAATATTAAGAGGCAGATGCAAAAGAAAACAACATGGATTATACCCTTCCATGTTCACCTTGCCTCAAAATATTCAATTTGATTAGAGATAAAGATTCATATTGTCCATAGACAATTCAAACTTTGGAGCATTCGATAATCATTTACGGAAAAAGTTTGTAAAATGGCATAACGTTAAATTTCAAATTTACCATAAAGGAAATGAGAAAAGTGAAATGATTTGATTTATCAACAGTGGTGGGTTTTTTTAAAAAAAGAGAGAGGATATAATAACATATAAAAAAAGCATTCGCCATGGGCCTGGAAATTAAATTTACATATATAATACCACATATCTCACCCTAATCCTCAGTTTTAAGCTAAATTTAAGATCCCTCTGAAAATTGTAACTGGAGTTATATTTCGGGTCCTAAGAGAGCACCCATCAAAGATATTGGATTCTAAAGATAATAATCTAGCGAAACGATTGAGCACTACTTATCCCCCCTTTTCAAATTACAACCTCTAAATTAACCATAAAGTGACTCTTTTTATCACATTTATTATTTGCACCCAATTTTTCAGGAGTAATATCTTTAAAACGATCCACCAAAACATAAGGAAAGTTCATCAAGATAAAGGATGAAATTTCATGACTGAAATAAGTCTAGTAAGACTTTGAACTTCATTACTAATATATCTATTCAATTAGGAAAGGCAATATTAAGTAAAGCTTGTAATAAAGCATGGCAAACACTATTAACCTCCAGGTGTGAATGAATAAGTTGCCTTTGCTTTCCTGACATATGCAATCAAACACTTATTTATCACTACAAGTTGAGTTCCCAATCAAGTCAAGAGAAATACACACAATTATATATCTATATATTGATAGGCAGCTACTAATATGGTAAAGAAAAAAAAATTGCACATTGTCAGCCAACCACTTTGTGCCAACCACTTACCTTTCCCTATCTCAAAAATTGCTCTTCCATTCACATTGTCAGTTTCTAAATCAGATTGCAAAAAGACTTACTCGATTTCAAAAAACTAAATAAGTCTCAATACTCAAACTAATGAATGAATAAGTGAAGTAAGTCCACAATTTGCATTGTGAATTAAAATGATAAAAAATATATAAAAATTATTAAGGTTGGAAAAGGTAGATGTCCTTCAACAAAAGTAGACCTCTTGGCGGTCATCTTTGACAATCATCAACACAATTTTACAATATTCACATCACAACTAACAGTTAAAAAATAGTACAAAGTATCTGATCAATACCCCATTTTGATTTGAAAATGTAAATGCTATAAAGGCTTCACAAAAGCTTTAATTGCTATGGATAAACATGTCAACATTAGAGAATGGTTAATTTTGATACTTACATAAGCATATTGAATATTTTCGGTTTCTAGCCACAGCCTCCCGTAATTATTTGTTCCCTTCTAGCCATGGTTACCTTTTTATTAAATGCAAAATTTTTAGTAATCACTTCATTTTCATATTATTCACATACAACCATTAACACAAAAATGGATTTTCTTAAACAAATACAAAGCTTAAGAAAAGGATCATTTAGATACGAAATAGAAGAATCCCTTTATAGTGCTACAGAATCAGAATGGGAGTGCTACATTGTTCAGAAGAAATATTTGCACACTATCTGTGAAGAAGTCAGGTATATTGAGTTGACAAAGATCCAATTTTATAATTATTTTAATTTCTCTTTTCTTTCCATCTCTCTCTAAAATCAAAGTTTCAGTATTAGTTGATATTGTTGTATCAAAGTATCATGACAAAGAGAACATATTAATTACCACCATAATCGAAAATCAGTGTGTTTGAAGCTGCATAGTTTGCCAAAGATTTGAAGTACTCCAGTGCCAATACAATATCATTAAGACTTGAAACACTTGCCTTAACATCATTCAAGTCATGTTAATAATAGCAGTAGCAGGCCTGTGTGCTTCTTTCTCAATCTCTGGCACCTCTTTTCAACATAACAAAAATCCAATAACAAAAATGTCAAAAAACAAAAAACAAAAACTTTAAGGCCTTGATTCACAGAAATTCAATTTTTATCTTCCAAATTCTTTCTTCCCATTTGATTTCGATTTTCATTGACATTATTATATTCAAAATTGGAGTTAAGAAAACTAAATTATTTGGTACAGTGGCTACATAAGTCTACAATCTAGATAGAGAATTCATTTATAAAAAATTACAAGCAGCAAAAAATAGAGTATCTAAGCAATCTCATTTGAAGGGAAAAAGTGCAACACTAATCTAAAATACACTCTATCAAAGACTCAAGAGACATGTAATAGCAAGGAAATATAACAAATCTCCCCTCTCTATTCTAGTTGCTTCATCTTGGCACCAAACACACATTCCTCTCTGTTGGAGGATTCCGTTAAGGGACTCAATACAGATGAGTTTGCCAATACAATATCAAAACAAATAGGATGGTAATTACTAAGGTGACAAATATAGGTATAATGAACAAAGTGAAAAACAAATGCTCAAGGAAAATAAATTGAACAAAAAAAAACATAATGACCTATTAATAGAACATACCTATCCACCTAGGAATGTTGCAATTTTTCAAAAGATGTGCTTCACGATGTCATAATAAAGCTGTTGAAGTTCATTCAAATTTTTGTTTGGTCACATTGGTAATAAAAGGTGCAATGAATTACACATCAATTAAAAGGATGCATGTTATATCTCCCATGCTTTACTAAAGTTACAACAACAACAACAATTAAATTTTTTCTCACTAGTTGGGGTTGGCTACATGGATCAAATGATGTCATTGTGTCATATTATAAACCAAGTCTTCAGAAATGACATACAAATCTAAATCTTTTTTAATCGTTTTACCTATAGTCTTTTTTAGTATCCCTCTACCTCTAGTTATTGGACTATCCTCCACCTGATCTACTCTTCTTACAGGGACTTCTAAGGGTCTTCTACTTATATGTCCAAATCACCTAAGGTGAGATTCTCCCATCTTTTCCACAAAAGGTGCTACCCCTACTTTCTCTATAGTGTATTCATTCCTAATCCTATCTTGTCTTGTATGGCCACACATCCAGCGCAACATCCTCATCTCAGTGACACTGATTTTATGCTCTTGCTGACTTTTTACTGTCCAACATTTAATATCATACAACATCGTAGGTCTTATAGTTGTGCGGTAAAATTTACCCTTAAGCTTGAGAAACACTTTTCCATCACAAATAACTCTTGAAGCACTCCTCCATTTCATCCATCTAACTTGAATCTTATGATTTACATATCTCTCTATCTCTCCATCATTTTGTATAATAGATCCAAGATACCTAAACCGTGTGACTTGTGGTATGATACGGTCTCTAATTTTTACTACTAAGCTAGTATTAACACACTAAACTTACATTCTATATACTCCGTCTTACTCTTGCTTAGACAGAAGCCATATTCTTCCAAAAATTGTTTCTATAACTCTAACTTCCCATTTGTTTCCTTTCTCGACTTTCAAACTAAGACTATATCATCTGCAAAAAGCATGCATTGCGGCACCGACTCTTGGATATGCACAGTAAGCACATCCAAGACTAAGATAAAAAGATAAAGACTCAAAGTTGACCCTTGGTGCAGTCCTGTAGTTATAGAAAAATCTTATGTGACCCCACCCTGTGTTCTCACATTAGTTTTAATCTCATCATACATATCTTGGATTGGTCGAATATAAGCGATACGAACTCTTGTATTCTCCAAAGCCTTCCACAAGACCTCTCTTGGTACCTTATCGTAGGCTTTTTCCAGATCAATGAAAATCATGTGTAGGTCTTTTTGCTTCATCCGATACCTCTCCATCAATCTTCGTAAAAGATAGATTGTTTCCATGGTTAACCTCCCAGGCATAAAACCAAATTGATTCCATGTGTAGGTCTCTTGTCTAAAGTTACAAAAAAAATTATAAACTATAATAGTTACAGGTTTAAACTTGGAAATGATAAAATAGAAATTAAAAAAAATAAAGGTGTTTTATAGTCTTGACAACCATAAAAACTTCAAAAACTATCCTATATGATAATTCTCAAAAGCAAGTGTGGCTTTTAAAAAGCAATGGAAGAAGCATCATCAAAATCAATTTACCAAAGAAAGATTTCTGACTTTTACTCTGAAAAAGTACCAAAACCAATAGGGCCCCATTCTGAAGTGATATCAAATGTAGCTTAAGACTCAAAAGAGGCATATAAATTATATTTGCAACATCGTTACCTGAATGGATGTTACATGGGTAAGTTTGAAAAGTTTTTACTTTTAAGTTCCTTTATCAAATAAAACTCTTCACTTGAAAATGAAAGGCATGCATTAGCAACAACTATTTATGAATGCGAAAACTTGAAGTTTAATTGGAAGGCTATCCCACAGCGCTCTCCATTCTTGTATACCACTCACCAATACGTGTGTGCTCTACCACATCGCTGCCATACCTCAGATATTGTATGGGTCTCAACCCCAAACACAGCCAGGTTGACTAAATTAAGCTTAGGCCCTCCTGAAAAGACAGAAAAGTAATGATTGTATCATATTTGCAGAATGAAAGAAAGAGTGAGAAGTTCATGTAAAATATAACTTCTAAACACAATTCTCACTACATTTATTTTAATATTATCCTAATTTGGAAAACTTAACAAATAAGTTATACATTAGAGATCACAATGTTTCAAACAGAACAAACTCAAATAATCTTGATAGGCTGTTTATCAAATGGAGATGACTTAATTCCTAAATAAAAAAGAATAATATATGCGACAACACCTCAAATTTCTCATTGTTATGGGTAGCTTTAGCATATATGTGGATATGAACTTGTGTTTGTATTATCAAAGAGGCAATTCATCTTGTGCATACTTAACAAAACACACAAATAATATGAATACATGCATTGGTAACATAATTTCCTTCACACAACAGTGGAGTACATACCAAGTAACTCTCGACCATTCAGAGCAACTACCCATGTTTCAGCTGCTTCATAAAGAGCAGTACATTCATCTGTAATGTTATATTTCTTCTTCAGATTCTTAGAAACAAAATAAATAGCTTCAACTCCGGCATACTTCATTGTATTTTTTCTCGTAAAGCTGAAATAGCCTATAATATTAGTAAAACTGAAACAAATTATCAATCATTATCCAATCTTGAAGTTTAAGTAGAGCACAGTAAAAGAAAGAAGTTTGAATAAAGTAAATCAACGTTGGCATTGGGAGCATGATAAACCTAGGCTGAATGAATACTAATCATAATATCCAAACAGTGATCAGCAGATAAATGGTTTCCTACTAATTTGTGCGAGGGTGTGTCCATGTGTGCATATAACTCTGTCCATGCATAAGAAGGGGGAAGTTTCAGTAGCATTATTAATTTTGCCCATAAAAACTTACTAGAACAAAGTGACAGACAGATAGGAAAAGATTAAGTCTCATATTGAGAAAAAATGATGACTTTGGATCTCACTTGTAACACATATCAAAACAGGATAGTACTACCACCTGTATGTGTGTGTGTAAAGCTTTATTAGAATCAAATTCTAAGACTCAGTGGTAAAAAGTAAAGCTTAAAATTTAACTTTATAACCTACTGTATTAGCAAGAATGAGAAACACAGATTAAATTTTATAATTAGACTATACTTTTAGATCTAAGATAGATTACAGACAATGGTCCTCTAATGTGTTCTATACATCATAACTTACAAGATGACAAAACACAAATCCAAGTGCTACTTGTTTCTTTGTTTTTTTTTCCCATATCTGGAACTTTTTTTCTGTATACATCTTCGCTTTATAAAGAACACATTTCCAATTATACATCTAAACAACATACTATAGTAGCTCAACACTAACTTAACCCCATAACCTACCTCTTTCCTTGTCCATAAGATGTCTTCATTTTGGCTATATATAGCAATTAACAACAGTAAAAATATCACAATACATTAATACTTATTTATCTTCAGAATTCTACCCATTTTCTGGCCTTGAAAAGTCCAAGAAACATTTTTCATTTAAATCTGCATGTAGAACTCAGCTACAATCAAGTTATATATATATATATGGTTTCTTAGCATGCTTGAAAACTTGCTCTGTTTCACAGAGGTAAACAGAAAACTTGGTGGAAAGAAACATAAATGGAAAAAGATATTTATCTGAATTTATTATAATTAAAAGAAAAAACTATATCAAAGACCAGAACAACTTACCATCGCTTGTAATATAGTCAAAGGACTTAAGCGCTTCAGAGGTATTTTGGTATATGTTCAGTGACAGAACAAGCACCAAGCGATTATCAACCCACTTATATCAGGAAAGCAAAATTAATTAGCTTAGTAGATTTTATATGCTAAGCAAAAGATGAATATAGCAAAAATTGGTATGTTTAAGCAATGTTCAGGCTTGCAACTCACTTGTTGACGGTGTTGAGAACTTCGTTGAGGAAGAGTTGCAGAAGTAAATAACGAAATGGAAATAAAAAATGTTCACTCAGAAAGTGCTAAAAGATATAAGTAGTTCTACTGTACTGCTACCATCTAGAAAGGGGTTCGAAAATCATATAGAAAGGCTAAAGATATCAGGCATCCAAATAAATATACTAAAGGTCAAATTGAATGTTTTCATAATATAATGATAAACAGTTAAACAAATGTTTGAGGTTAGAAAATTACCTACCCCAAGGCCCAATCGACAAAATCAAAATAAACACGTTCATGATCTTACCAAAAAATTAAAATCATTCATGAAGAAAAAATTGTTTTGAAAGAACAATTCACACATACACACAAATCAATAAAGGATAGAGGAAGAGGAATATTGAAGAAACAAGATCATATAAGAGAAGGAAGTAACCTTGGATATTAGTGGAGGCTTCTTTGGTAATATCTCTCCATACTTTGTCTTGATGGCTTCTTCCTACAAAAACAGATTTACAGCAAATTTAAATAATATCACAATGTAATAACATAAACCTATATTATGAGATTCAATACTAAGAATAAACATAAAATTTGTTAAGAAATTTTAAGAAACCTTATATGATGAAGGCATAATGTCTTCGAAATGCTTAAGACGTGATTTCAGTAATGTCTATGCCCACTTAAAAACTACAAGTTTTCACATAAAAATGAAATAGTAATATCTTGAAGTATAGAAACTTACAATCTTATAGTTACCTGTAGAAGTAATATAAGAGGAGATAGGCGTGGATAGAATCAAGGAATACAACCTTATAATCTTCTTATCAATGAACCATTATCTGCATTAAATTACACAGTAACAAACATACAACTCCAACCTGCTCAAATTTTTTTCAGGATAAATAGTTTTTCTTAATAAAAATTGAAAATACTCTGAAATCGATTTTAATATTATTATTATTATCGTATGGTTTATTATTAAAAAAAACTCACTAACTATGGCTGAATTGCAGGTTGTCGTCTCTTGCTACCCCACGTTTGCAAACCCGATGATGACTGTCTTACCCATGCCGTCACCCAAGAAAACCACTTTCCACTTCTCTAATATAGAAGAAGAAGAAGAAGAGAAAGAAAAGAGAAGAAGTTGAAGAAGAAAGAGAAAAAAGTTGATGGTAGCATATGAAACTTAAAAAATGAAAAATCTAAAAAAAAATACATAAAAAATGCATCATTGGCCGACACCTGTAAATAAACAATGGAATTGAGAATCCTTAAATTTATCGTTTTATGGTATTTCTCATTTATTTGTAATTTTTGAACATTATTTGGAATTATTATCAATTAATAATATAGAAAATGTTAATGAGGTTTAGTTACTGGTAGGATCAAACAATGTTTACAATAAGGTCTTAAATTTGAAGTCGACTTATAGTCTTTTGTTGGTATTTTTTTTTGGGTATATTATTTGTAATTATTAATAATTAATAATATAAAAAATGTTAACAAGAGTTAGTTAACAAGTAGGACCAAACAGTGTTGATAATAAAGTCTTAAATTTGAATTCGATTTAGTGTCCTTTATTAGTATGTTATATATAAGTATCATAGTAAGTTCTAGTGATACTTATAACATACCTTGATCTTGAAATAAAATAATCTTCCGTCATCTAAAACTTTTGTTTTAAAAAATAATAATATAGAAAATAAAAAAATCATATAGTATATATCTCAAGTATAATTTTATTTTGTAGAAAAAAAAGTATAATTTTGTTTTGTAAGATTCATACAATTTTGTAAAACTTATCATCTTCATGACTTGAGATGGGTAGAAATAATAAAATAAGGAAAAATAAATAGAAGCTAAGAAATATAGATTTTCTTTTTTGGCTACTAAATATATATATCATTATTTGATGGAAAGAGTCACAAGAAAGATTAATCAATTCATTCAATTGCTAACGACCTTTAATTAGAGAATAATTTTATTTTTCTTTTTGGCTCTATCATGGATAATGATATCATCACATGAAATTATATTTATCATATAACAAAATCTCATATATGAGAATAGATAATAGTTGTTAGCACTAATATAGATCGGAAAGAAAGTAGTAGTAATTTAATATTAAGATTTATTAACGATTAAATTAGTGTTGTTTGAACTAGATCAACCACCTGATTGATTGGTCAAACAGTCCAAACCATATATTTGACTATGGTTTAGTGTCTTAAAAACCAAGTTGAATTAGATAAACTTTGTGGTTTTTAATAAATCACCTGTCAAAATGACTCATATTTTTTTCCCCACTAAATCCTTCATTTATTTCTTGAGATTCGAGAGCTTGGTTTTACATTTTGGGCAATGGATGATTTTCATTTATTATTATTATTTTTTGTCATTGTTTATCATGATTAAAAAAAATAAAAAATTAAAGGCATTAATTTCCTGTTTGAATATGTGAAAACGTTTTTACAAAATTGATTATTTAAGATGTTATTTTTCAGAAGAACAGAATTAGAAAAAATAATAATAATAAAACAGCACTTAACTCTTTAGCAATTGAATCGGTGCTCTTATTCTCAAGGCTCAATATTGCGCAAGTTTCAGTCGTCAAACGCCATGGAATCAACGTAAGCTAGGCCCAGTGTCATATATATTTTCTATTGGGTTTTAATTTCATATAAAGCCCAATTGGAGTTTCTTTGTTTTCTCATTCTCTACTCTCGTGTCACGGCCCAAAAGATCGTGGTGTTATTTGTCTTTTACAATGCAATCATTATTGGAGACTCATAATTATAAAATTCTCTTATGAATCGTGTCAGCAAAGTTTTTCTTCCGGACTTTTTCTTATCTTATCAGAATTTTTAAGCTATTTATTTATTATTAACTATTTCTACCAACAACATGAACAATATTTTTAGAATAACCTGTTCTTTTTTTTTCTTGAAGAAATATTTCATTTTCTTAATGTGTGTGTTTTTTTAAGGTCTAAGACCTACCTTTACACCTGACAGAGTAGCCGCTAATAAAATTCTTAGATGGGTTTTCTAATGAAGTCTGGGAGAAGAGGTAAGGGATAGAAGATGAGAAATTTGAATGGAGAGCATTTGTAAAGATTGAAATTCGTTATTCTTTTTACATGTCTCTAACTGTTATTAACACGAGATGTGTGTACATATTTTTTAATAAACTTGTATTGTGTATTGTTATACAATTTTCAATTATTAAAAAATTATAAGAAAAATGTAATCATTTTAGTTTTATTTTTTAAAAGATGAAGTCAATAGTCAACAAATATTGATTACTAAATCTTGCGGAAATGTTTAAGATTAGAAGTTATTTAAAATGTGCGTGACTTTTTAAAAGCATGACTTTGGAAATTATGTTGAAGTATTAACTATGAGAAACAGAGTTTTGTGGAAGTCTTCAGAGGGAATGGTCGGGAGTTAGAGCTAGAAGGGGGTCAAGGTAAAAGTTGGTGTTAATTCCAATATAAAATTTGGTAAGAATATAAGTATTGAATTATGTGTGGGTCTCGGTTTTACAGTCCTGTTTTTATAAATTTAGATGTTAATTTGGGTACTAATGTAAAGTTGAGTCCCTTGGAGAGGGGTGGGGTGACTACACGAGTAATGTTGAGTCCCTACATGTGTAACTAAAATAGAACTAAGGCTTAGAGTAGCAAAAATGGCCTCTTGCAGAGGAGTGAGGTGACTAAGCTTTGATTTAATTTCCTAAGATTGAGCACTGTTTTGTCATGATTGAACACCCTTATGAAAATGACATGTATTGATGCTAGATGTGATTGTGAATAATCAGAATGCATGCTAACATGCTTGACCTGATTCCTCGATGTTCTTATGCCTGTTTTGTAATTGAATCTTGAACAAAATGACATGATCTATAGCTACCTTCTTGTGACCATGTTCCAATGCCTTGTATTGGGATGGAATTTTGATTAGGACCGATCAGAACGCACACTGCCTTGTTATGGGCAAAACCCATATGCACGAATGAGTAATTTGAACGTGCTAAATTGACCTAATCATACATAAAACAAGTGTTGTCATATGATGGTAATGTTGATGATATTGTTCTATATGTTGTTGTTATGTGACGGTAGGGAATGCTGGAACTAAATTACTTCCATGAGCTATTGTTGTTGATGCTGTCCAAAATGTAAATATAGGGTGGACCGTACTGGCCCAATTTTGGTCGGACTACTTGTGTACCTAGTCGCTTGTGGGCTGACCTAAGTATTCGGATCTCATACCCGACCTACTAAAACCCGAGGTTTCGAATTATGGATTATCAATGGTCATCGGATCTTGACCTGATGACCAACGTTCAAAAACGGTTCCATACCATTAAGACCAAACATAATGTAGATCACACGGGTGAGAGATTCAAATGACTTTAAACGGTAGAAATCCAAGGAATACTTCTTATATAAGCCAGCTCGATTATCCAGGTCGGGCATGTTCCAATTCTCCTAGCTTTTACCATATTAACATAATTCTTTAAGCTGACCAGTTTACCCAAGAATCGGCTCCACAGACATTCCGTTCAGGGAACCTCAGTAGATCTCCTTTTGACCGTTCTGGGTTTCGGTCATTTTTCGGAACATTTGGCGCCCACCGTAGGGCTAGGTAAAACTTTTCCTACCTCACAAGCAACCAACTTCATCATCCGAAAAGTTCACTTCTTTGATCAGTTATGGCCAGCAATGAGAACCACGCTGTTAATGGAGAGAATTCGGGTGATCCTCAGCCCGGTCCAGTGGAGATGCTCATGCAAGCAATAAAGGACATTAACAGCCGGATTGACCAGATTGATCGGATGAACAACAAAGAGCAACACAGAGCAGAGCCAGAGAGGGAAATTGAAGGGTTACTTAATGAGGATATGGCGAGAGAATTTCATCAACGCTCAAGTCAGCCAAGAGTAACCGACCTTGAAGCTCGTTTGCAGACGAACCACAAGAATCATCCTCTTCCGGTTGCTGATCATCCATTCTCAGATTTTATAATGTCAATCAAACTCCCGGAAGGCTTCCGACTTCCAACGATGTAATTGTACGATGGGATGACTAATCCGCAGGAGCACCTTACAATGTTTAATTCCATGATGCTTTTAAATAGCAGATTGGATCAGATCAAATGCAGGGCCTTCCCAACAACGTTGAAGAAATCGGATTTACTTTGGTTCTCAAACCTCAAAGCAGGTTCAATTTATGACTTTTCTGAATTATCCATTAAATTTCTTAATCATTTTTCTACCAGCAGGACACATCGGAAGACTTCGGGAAGTCTGATCAATTTAAGACAGGGAAGAGATGAATCCCTCAAAGAATTTATGCGGAGATTCAAAGAGGAAGCGGTTCAAATTAGAGATCTAAACCCAATTGTGTCCTTACATGCAATCATGGCAGGATTACGTCTGGGGTTGTTTGCAGATTCCTTGGCCAGAAAACCCTCTTTGGACCTTGATGATTTGCGGGATAGATCCACAGGATACGTAAACATGGAAGAAATAGCCCTTGCAAGAAAGCAGATAGAGCGGTAATTTTCCAATCTGGAAACGTCAGGAAGCAGAAGCAGCCCTCATATCTCCATTCACCCGATTTCGTTTAAAAAATTTCAAGGAGGGCGATCCAACCCGAGGGGTAGAACAACAACACGCAATAGCGACCACTCAGAAAGGTTCAACCGAGGTTCGCGGGAGACATTCGAGAGAGTTCGATCTGTCTTTGACAAATACACTCCTTTGAATACTCCTCAGGATCAAATTTTACGAGAAATCTATAGCACTGACTTGATTCAAATTCCTATGAACGCAGGAAAATAAAGGACCCCGGCAAATGTTGACAAGAGCAAAAGATGTGAATTTCATAAGGTATATGGCCACTCAACAGAGGATTGTATTACATTGAAAGATAGAATTGAGTAACTCATTCGAGAAGGCCATCTCGGGAAGTATATATATCGGCGTAGAAGCCGTAGTAGAGAAGCAAAAGAGACAAGAGACAGAAATCAACCCAGACCGAGGAGCCCAAGCTCGGGAGAAAAGAGCAAGACCGTTGTTGCTGTTTCGGATCCCCGGGATCATTTGATTAGAGGAGTGATCGACACCATAGCTGGAGGATTTGCTGGAGGAGGGAGTTCGAATTCGTCTCGAAAAATACATCTCCGAGCTGTTATGTCTGTAAGTCATCCTTCTTCGGTGCAATATGAAGAAAGCCCGGTGATCTCATTTTCTTGTAAAGATTTCGCTGGTCTCGATGAAAACTTGAACGACCCAATGGTGATCTCCATCATTGCTGGAAATTTCCAGATTAGGAGGGTCTTGGTTGACCAGGGCAGCTCAGCAGATATACTTTATTTGTCGACTCTTCGTAGATTACAAATTCCAGAAACCGAGTTAAATCCTTTTGATGGGTGTCTGGTTGGTTTCTCAGGTGAACAAGTAAATGTGAAAGGATATATTGAACTCCGAACGACTCTCAGAACAGGTACACTCTTGAAAATGATTCTTGTTAAATATCTGGTTATTGATTCTCATACTCCATTCAATATTATTCTTGGAAGACCTTCTCTTAATTCTTTGGGAGCGGTAGTATCAACCCCGCATTTAACAATGAAGTTTCCTATTTCCAAAAACGAGATAGGTGTGGTTCACACAGATCAGAGAGAGGCGAGAATATGTTATAACGAAAGTCTAAAGCCAAAACAAAAAGAGGTGGCTGACTGAGTTGAGTCATCAGGCAAACCTTTGCACATCAATATGGCAGAATTAGACCCGAGGAGTGATGAGCAAGATCGACCTCATCTAATAGAAGATTTGTAGGTTATATCCTTGGGCCCGAAACTGAATCAGGTAACACGCATCGGTTCTAATCTTCCAGTCGATGTCAAGAATTAATTGGAAAGGCTGTTGAAAGAAAATTCTGATGTGTTCGCTTGGACCGCAGCAGACTTACCAGGAATTGACCCAGAGGTAATTACTCATAAACTCTCTGTAAATCAAAAAATAAAGCATGTTGCCCAGAAAAAGCTAAAGCTTGGAGCCGAAAGGCAGGACGCTGCTGCTC
This sequence comes from Ormosia semicastrata, assembly GCA_029884595.1. NCBI lineage: Eukaryota > Viridiplantae > Streptophyta > Magnoliopsida > Fabales > Fabaceae > Ormosia > Ormosia semicastrata. The sequence goes on from JAQQTO010000052.1 coordinate 6,225,830, forward strand.
AGGAGACCAAAAAGCTGTTAGAGGCAGGTTTCATAAGGGAGGTTGAATATACCACGTGGCTAGCTAACGTGGTCATGGTCAACAAGTCGACAGGGAAATGGAGGATGTGTACAGATTTTACCTACTTGAACAAGGCTTATCCGAAGGACTCCTACCCTCTACCTAGCATAGATCGGTTGGTCGACGGTGCATCCGGATATCAATTTCTCAGTTTCATGGATGCCTACTCAGGATATAACCAAATCAAGATGCATCAGGACGACGAGGAAAAAACTGCCTTTATCACCAAATTCAGGAATTACTGTTACCGGGTTATGACCTTCGATCTGAAAAATGCCGAGGCGACCTACTAAAGGCTCATGAACAAAATATTTCAGGATCAAATCGGTAGGAACATCGAGGTATATGTTGATGATATAGTGGTAAAGACGTCGGCCAATGGCGACCATTGTTCCGATCTCTTAGAAATCTTTGCTCAATTAAGGAAGTATAACATGAAGTTTAATCTAAAGAAGTGTGTGTTTGGTGTTCAAGGTGGAAAATTCCTCGGTTTCCTCCTTACCAACAAAGGAATCGAGGCCAATCCAAAAAAATGTAGGGCTATAATGGACATGAGGAGCCCTGCATCAGTTAAGGAAGTTTAGAGACTAACGGGGAGAATCGCTACTTTATCAAGGTTTTTGTCGAAATCTGCCGACCGATCCCTGCCATTTTTCCAATGCCTAAAGAAATCGAATAATTTTCAATGGACCGAGGAATGTGAAAAGGTGTTTGCAGAGTTGAAGTATTTCTTAACCACACCACCAATTCTAACTAGACCCGAACAAGGTGACTCTTTATTGCTTTATATATATGTTTTTTATAAAGCTTTGAGTTTGGTATTGATAAAGGAAGATGGAAAGGACCAGCGTCTAGTCTATTTTGTGAGCCGAGTGCTGCAAGGACCGGAAACCAGATATCAAATGATAGAAAAAATGGCATTGGCCCTCGTGGTGACAGCAAGATGTCTTCGACAATATTTCCAAAGTCATCGAATAATCGTCATGACCGACCAACCTATTAAACAAGTTCTAAGAAAATCGAAATTAGCAGGTCGTATGATCTCTTGGTCGGTCGAGCTGTCTGAATTTGATATCCAGTATCAACCCAGAGGGCCGATTAAGGCACAGGTATTATCTGATTTCCTGGTTGAATTATCCTCACCCTCTTCGCATGACTCAAATAATGATCTCTGGTATCTTTTTGTTGATGGAGCCTCGAATGTGAAAGGAAGCGGGGCAGGAATTATATTGGAAGGGCCTAATGGAATTTTGATCGAACAATCCTTAAGGTTTAACTTCCGAACGAGTAATAATCAAGCAGAGTATGAAGCCCTCCTAGCTAGACTTTCCCTTGCTGCCGAGATGGGAGCAACCCGACTGATTGCAAAATCAGACTCCTAGCTGATGACTGGCCAGGTTAGGGGTGAATTCCAAACTAAAGATGCTCAGCTAACAAAATATTTATTGAAGGTGCAGGATATTGTCAAAAAATTCACAAAGTTTGAAATTTTGCACATTTCAAGAGATCATTAGCAGATTTGTTGGGCACTTTACCAATCGCAGCAAGGCAAATGAGATGCATTGTGGTGACAATCGACTAAGAATTACCTAGTGTTCTTTGGGCGTATCATACTACACCCCAGTTAGGGATGGCAATTTTACCCGCCACCGCGGATACCCGCGGGTAATATCCATGACGATGTAATACCCACAAATATCCTCCGCGAATATAAATAATTTAGTGTTATCCCCGTTTAATAAACAAGTGGGCGAGGGGTGGTTCGCACTAATTCCGCAAAAAAATTTATATAAATATTTTATATAAAATTATTAAAAAATTTAATTATATAAATTAAAATATTGTAAATTTATATAAATTAAAAGTATTTTAGGTGTTTGACATTATTTTTAGATTAAGTTATGTTGGATAAATTTTAAAAAATTATAGTATTATACCTTTTTTTTTTTCATTTTCATTTTTTTATTTTATTTTTTTGAATTTTTTGAATTTTTTTATAATTTATTGGGTACCAGATATCCACGGATGCTGTTTATCCGCGGGGAAAGATAAACGAGTACCCGCACGGATATGGAGGCGGGGGCGGGGGCGGATATTATTCGCAGGGGCGGGGGACGGGGGGCTACTACCCGTCCCCGCCCCGCCCCGCCCCGTTGCCATCCCTAACCCCAGTCCTCGACCCAAGAAACACCATTCTGACTCACATACGGAACCGACGCTATGATTCCGGTTGAAGTTGGGGAACCGAGCTTCAGGAGAATAACATTTTCTTGAGAAACGAATGACGAGCATAGGAAAATTGACCTTGATCTACTGGAAGAGGAAAGGGAAGTTGCCCACATTCGTGAAGAAGTAGTCAAAGCAAAGATGGCAATGAAGTATAATTGCAGGGTCAGATCGAGGAGTTTTCAGCAGGGAGACTTGGTTTTACGAAAGGTGGAAGACTCTAGGAGACCACAAGGTGAGGGGAAGATGTCGGCCAACTGGGAAGGGCCTTTTCGAATTGTAGAAGTTGTTGGAGGAGGAGCTTACAAGATCGAGGAACTCACTGGAAAAACTCTTTCTAGATCTTGGAACTCGGCCTCTTTAAGAAAAATTTTTAGTTAAATCTTTTGTACTAAAGATGTTGTACTCTTTTTCCTTACCAGGATTTTTTCTCACTGGGTTTTGCCTGGAAGGTTTTAACGAGGCACATCTTAGGACCCTTTCTTTTATCAAAATATTACTGTTTATTAAAGTATTCTAGTTAAACATCTTCATACCGGCTTTTCAGCCGATGTCAGCTAAAGCTGATGGAAGATACCAGCTTTTCAGCCGATGTCGACCAAAGTCGATGCCAGCCAAAGCTGATGAATGATACCATGATTGGCCAAAGTCGATGCCGATAAAGCCGATAAATGATCGATTTTCACAATGATGCCTACCAAAGTTGATGGAAGATACCGACTTTTCAGTTGGTGCTAGCCAAAGCTAATGAATGATACCAGCTTCTCAGCCGATGCCAGCCAAAGCTGATGAATGATGCTGGCTTTTCAGCCGATGCCGGCCAAAGACGATTCTAGCCAAAGTTGATGAATGAAATCGAAATTGGTATTTCAGACCGACCAAAAATACAAAAAATAAATAAAGTTTACTTCGATAAACATGGACAAATAATGATCACACAAAATATTTCCAACATAGCTAATTACATTAAAAACAAAATATTCTTTACAATCGATTCCTGAAAAAGAATAAACATTGCAATAGTTTTTGTTCCGAACAATACAACGCATATAAAGATGTTAAAATTATGTTTTTCATTCATCTTCATCTTCTGGTGGATCAACAATTCGGCCATCCATTACAATTTTGAACGGACCAAGCTCACCAAGCCGGTCGTCAAATGCTCCGTCAGGGTTAAGGGGTTTTGCCTGCTCAAGATCGGATTCAAAATCGGCGATCCTCTGCTCGACCGCTTCCTCTTTTAAGCTTGTTAATTCGACTTTAAGGGCATCCCTTGATTTTAAGGCTTCTATCAGGACTCGGTTAGCCTCCATTTTTTGTCTCTCGGCATCCTCTTTCGCCTTCTTCAAACTTGAAAGTTCCTTTTCGGCCTCTTTCTTTTCATTTTATAGTTTTACAAGAGATTCCTCAAGGTCGTCGATACGCAAGGTTTTTTGTCTTAAGACTTTATTTTCTTTCTTTAAAACCGAGACCTCTTCCTGATGAGCTCGTTGAGTTTTTTCTAGTTCCGTTCGGTAGAGTGAATTGAAGGAGGATGACTTCCTTTTCGAGTCTTCCAGCTCATGTTCTACTGACCTGATCGCACTTGTGGCTCGAAGTAGCTGAACTTCTGTCCATCGACATAAACCTATCCCACCGACCTTATCTTTTCTCTCCTTGTCATTCGGCAGAGAGATTTGTGTTTCCAAGAAGGACTCGAAGGGAAAAGAAGATGCCCAGAGTGAAGGGTCATCTGCATTAGCATCAAAGCCATTCAGTGCCTCAAAAGCACTTCGTATTTCTTGATTCTCAGAAGAAGAGCCCTCACCTAGTGTTCGGCATTTCGAAGTAAGAACCTTCGAAACTTTAATTGCTTCGTCACCTTCTTCCCGATTTCTCTTTTCGACCAATGACTCTGATTGGGTCTCAAAAGGAGTCAGCAACGAAAATTGGGGCTTCAATTTTCTCTGCGTCGGAAACTATTTTTTCTGCTTCAACCATGTCAGTCGGAAGTTCTTTCTTTTTCACGAACTTCTTCAACTGCCGAACTGAGATCCGGGGTGCCATCGATTCTGAAAAGTAGAACAATGGGTTAAAAGTCAGTTTAGGTTAAAAACTGAGTCAATAACATCAGATTTAAAACTTACTCATTAAATGTGCAATTTTGTCTGGATAATCCCCAAATCTGACAAACATACTGATGTCCAGAACAGGACAATCTTCCAAGAAGTCGACCAAATCCCGGTCGGTTGGCAAAAGGCTTCGGTATTCAACACTCAGTATGGATTTCGGTTCTGTTCTCCAATAAAGAAGGAATTTCTCTATCCCAAGTCGGTCGGCATAGAATGGTATGTCGCTGTGATGGGTCATAACTCGAAAAAATTTACTTTTAAAATTCTTATATGATGAATCAAAGGCCGAGAAAAGTTTGTTACGGGGATGACTATTGAGTGAAACCCAACCTCCCTTACCAACTCCTTTACACTGAAAAAAGAAGAAGAACACTTCGGTGCTAGGGATTCTATCAAGGAAGTTCGCCAAAACTTCGAAAGCTTTTACAAAGGCCCAGCTATTGGGATGAAGTTGGGTAGGGGCAACATTTAAACAACCCAGTACCGAATACTGGAAATCAGTAAAAGGTAGCTTTAAATTTAGTCGATTAAAAAAGGTTTCGTACATAAACACCCAACCGACTTGATCGTCGCCATACGATGACATGAATACGAGCTCATCCTTTCGGCACAGAAGGCAAATAAAAAGACCTTCATTGCCATCCTGGCTAAGTAAGACACATTGTCGGAGCACATTAATGCTCTCGGCCGTATTGTAAATTGAGAGGTATCTGCTAATCGCTGGGTGAACCCAGTTGTAGCTCGGCATCGATTCCTCTCCTGTCGATGTATTTTCTGGATGATCGAACATCCTGGTTTGGTGCGTAAAATTAAACTACCCTCAAGATTTCCTTTGGGTTTTTTCAGGGTATGGACCTTAACAGTTGTTTTCTTAACAACAAATTTCTACTAATGTTGAAATCTAATACTGTATTAACCTATTTTGTTTGAGGAAGAAGGTGAATAAAACAGAAATCCTAGTTACGCACCCCTCGCTTTCAGAAACGGATATCAAAACGAAAGAAAATTCAAGCTTGTGTTTTAGAGATTACCTAGAATATGCGTGAATAGAGGAAGGGTGCATAAGGCTGTGTGAAGAAAAATGGGAAGTGATCACTTGCACAGAATGAGAAAACCGTCTGGATTAAAAATGGGTTAACTGGCAGCACGCAAAGAAGGGGAGGAGTCGAGAAGAAGAAGTGGATAAGTGAAATAAGGAAATGAATAAATGAAGTATAGCTTGGCAGTGTTTAAAACAATAAAACCGCTAATCAAAGATCAAGGACAACGAAAAGTTTCAAGCACGATGGTTGGATGTATCCAACGGTGGAATATCAAGAGTCAAAATTCTTTAAAGGGTCTTGATGGAGTCAGGCGTTTTAATGGTGAAGTGACGTAACTGACGTTTGATAAACAAAAGCATGACATGTGGCAGGCTATATTTGAATTCCGTACACAGATAACGAAGCACCTGGTTAGAAGAAAAATCAAGCGCCTAGTTAGAAGAAAAATCAAGCGCCTGGTTAGAGGAAAAATCTGCAGGGTTTGGATCCATCTTCACAAAACCAATAGAAAGTAAGTTCGGTCAAATCTAAATATTGACCAAACTGGGGGGCTTTGGACCGTACTGGCCCAATTATTGTCGGACCACTTACATACCCGGTTGAAAACTGTGTAGGCCGAACTCATCCGACCAATGGAAAGAGAAAGCTCGGTTAATCTAAAGATTGACTAAGCTGGAGGGCTGTGGACCGTACTGGCCTAATTTTGGTCGGATTACCTATGTACCTAGTCGCTTGTGGGTTGACCTAAGTATTCGGATCTCATACCCGACCTACTGAAACCCGAGGTTTCGAATTATGGACTATCAACGGTCATCGGATCTTGACCTGATGACCAAAGTTCAAAAACGGTTCCATACCATTTAGACCAAGCATAACGTAGATCACACGGGTGAGAGATTCAAATGACCTTAAACAGTAGAAATCCGAGGAATAGTTCCTATATAAGCAACTCGATTATCCAGGTCGGGCATGTTCCAATTCTCCTAACTTTTACCATATTAACGTAATTATTTAAGCTGACCAGTTTACCTAAGAACCGGCTCCACAGACATTCCATTCAGGGAACCTCAGTGGATCTCCTTTTGACCGTTTTGGGTTTCGATCATTTTCCGGAACATAGGGTTTTTTTAATAGTAAAGGTCAAGAAAGCCTTGCTGTCCTATTTCTTAAAGAATTTAATAAGTTTGTATTGATGTTGTGGTTGATAAAACATAATTGAAATCAAGAGGATAGGTGTCGTTGCATGGCACCCGAGTTTAGATGTCTTGTTATACTTGAATTGTTGTCTAATTTTGATTTTAAAAGGGCTGAATTGTGGCTTTGGTATTATGAGCGAACATAAAATGCTTGTGTGTCATATAAGTTAGGTTAGAATTGCCTGCTAATGAAAGGGCATTCCTAGCACCAAATTGGTTATGCAATTTTAGGCAAGTTAAGTGGCTAAATTGAACCAGAACTTTATAAGTAAATGTTGTCTTATTGTCTACATTTAAATCGATAAATTAAAGGATAGCTCCATAGTTTGAATGCATATGGGCAAGGCTAGGCCTAAGTGGCCGAATGTTATGATTAGGATCATGATGAATCATTGATCACGATACTTAAAAGACTAATGAGTTAAGTAATTTGAAGGAGACTATGATAATTCTTCTAAAAGGTTGGAAATGAAACTAAATTATTACAAGTTGATGTCTATTATCCCACTAAAGAAGTGTAAGGTCATTCGAATATGATATAAATGCACATAAACAAGTATTTGATGATGATTACATGAACAAATCTCATGTCCCTTTGGTGATATGAATTTAATTGAGATTGATCAAACCATGGGCCAAAAGCCATGATGTTGAATATTAAAGATGCTGGACATAAATATCATGATGCATATGTATGTCATTGGTTCATGAATGACTATCATGTTGTTGCTTGAAGTCCACAACCAAGTGCCTAGAGGAATGTTACAAAATTTTCATGATCATGTTTAAAAGAGATATTATGATCAATGTAATGAGCCATGAAGAAAGATATGGTTGCATGTTATGTATAAGCTAGTTTACTTGTCATGTCAAAAAGAAATTAAGAAATTGACCTTCAATAAGGGAGGCGATTTCCAAATATCGAAGTGGATCATTGGTAAGAGAGGTAATTATATACCATATATATTTTAAGGGACTTAGTTTTCTAGAGAAAAAAAAAAAAGGCAAGGAATACCCTAGCCAAGTAGGGGACACTCTAACCATATATTATGTGAGAGCTCTTAAATAGATTTATGATGAGGATTATGCACAAATGATAAAGAAAGATAGACATGAACAAATAACTAGCAGAGAAGAATGAATGTGATCTGTATAATGAATGTGATTTGCATTGTTTACTTATTTATAAATATGCTTAATTGTATATGATTACTTAAAAAATCACATGACTTTTACATTATAATCTTGATTATCTTTGTGAGATTTAGTGTTCAAAATTTGCTTCTTCCGCTCATTATAATGTGAAGTATCGGTATTATATAAAAAACAAATAAATGTATTAATAAATTTTCTATTTTGATTCTAAAAAACTGAGAAATAGTAACAACCTTTTCCCAACACAATTGCCAGAGTATCCTCTATAACTTGTTGCTTATGCTAATTTGATTAATTTATTATTTTAATTACCAGGAAATTGCTTTTATGCATATATTTCACATCAAGATATATGTATAGCATTTCAACCATGTATAAGAGGCTGAAGTGAACATTGAAAATTTAAAAGAGGTTCTAAAACATGCTAGTATAATATCCCACTAGATAAAATGGGACATTTTGCTTATGTCTTTTGTGATGGAAGTATTTTGCTTCGTAGGTAGGAAACTCTTTTGTCCAGTCTTAAATGCTTGACAAGTGACTCCACTCCACACACAAAAGAAATGGAATTATGTTCCTGGCTCCTCCTAATCACAATGTGGTCAAAGGACAAAGCAGCCCTTTATAATATATTGGATTTGGAATTTTTTTTCACGCTCAGATTTCACTCCTAGAAAAGTTTTAAAAATGAAAAACAAAGTAATTAAGTGAGTCCCAAGAGAATCTAGAACAGTTTGACCAGTCTCTGGTTGAGTACTTGAGCAGTTGAGCCTTGAAGTAGAAGTGGACACCATTAAGTTTAGTTGAGGATTAAGACAATAGCTGCATTGATTCATGTGCCATCTGATTCTGCTGGAAAAGATACAAAATATTTTTTACCAAGTAAAGCCACATGGTCTTGCTTCATTCTAAGGAGGTCCACCGGGGTACATCACCCACACGGTCTTGCTTAACTCTCTCACGTGACACCATGAGAGAGTTGCTCAGCTTGCCCAACTTCAACAACTAGTTTAACAAAGAAAGGAGGAACCTCCTCCAAAAGCCATTTTATCCCCCAAAAAGAAATAGTAGCTTTTCCTCATTCCATTATAGAAAAAGCCACTTTTGGCTCCTCTATTGTCCACCCTCAACTTGCTTTCTCTTCCTCGCTGGTTTCAACCTCCTCGGTATCACTCATTCACACACAGACACACCCATTCTGCTTTCAATTATTATTCATTAACATTAAAGCTTTAGTTAGCGTAGCTTCTGACACTCCCACTGCTGTCAACCCATGCCACTAAATTCCATAAGCTTTGCCCATTTAGGTTAATCTACATAGAAATTGATATTCTATACTGCCCCTCTCACACAGGCTATCTCTGACTGCCATATAAATAAATCAATTTGTGTACCTACTTTAAACCATGTATATTCAACATGATCTTGAAGCATGATTTTTATTCAGTATTTTATGGCATGTTGGTCAAAATAATCTCATTCCTTATTTTTTATCCAACTTAATATCAAAATTGAATGACCAACAGGGAGTTGCCAATGCACCTTGAATCGAAATTCTGCAAACCGGCAAGTTAATAAAAATCATTTAATTAAGAGTGTCTTACATTTAATTTTTCTAAGGATTTTTAAATGAGGGTGATTCAGATATTTCACTGCCAGAGAGATTCATTTATTTGCACTTCTGATGGGGACTCACGACAGAGCCATGATAAGGACAAGTTTACTGTAGCATTACTGAATGTGTACTGATAAAAATAACAAAGGTTGAATCAGAGCTCCACGATCGTATGCCTTGGCTCCTATTGTTTTTCCTTCCCTTATTTCTTTCCTCCAGCAAGACACGGTTAAAGGACTTGGGTTGGGCATTACTACCCAACCCGGTTGGAACTTTCTGTCTTTAACTCTTGCACAATTCTCTGGCACTTTCTGGGGCATTATTTTAGCAATTTAGCTGTAAATGCAGTTTAGTTTTACTGTACATTTTGATGGGGAAGAAGGGAAGTAGCTCATGGTTAACTGCTGTCAAAAGAGCATTCAGATCTCCCACCAAAGACAGTGACAAAAAGAGTAGCAGAAGAAGAGAGGACTATGATCAAGAAGAAGATGAAGAGAAGGTACTCAAACTGAGTCCCCCATTTTCCTTTTCCTAGTTTCTATGATCCCTTTCTCTGTTATTTTCCAGATCAATTCAGATAATGAAAATGAACCTTTTTATTTTTTCAGAAGAGAGAAAAAAGAAGATGGATTTTTAGAAAACCTGTGAATCATGAAACAGTTAACACTCAACAAACCCCAACAAAGTTAAAGCCTGATGTGGCTGCAACAACTGCAAGTGGGGCTTCAAGGACAGACCAAGATCAGAAGCATGCGCTTGAAATGGCGGTGGCCACCGCCGAGGCTGCCATGGCCACTGCTCAGGCTGCTGTGGAGGTGGCAAGGTTGACCAAGCCTAGTACTACTAATCATGCTAGGGAGCATTATGCTGCTATTGTGATTCAAACTGCTTTCAGAGGATATCTGGTAAGTGCACCTAATAGATCTATTCTATAACCCCTTCATTTTGTTGACAAGTTTATGTGAAATTGAAAGCAACTGAGGTTAATCTGAATGAGTTTTTCTTGGTATGTTATGTTTGGTTGGACTTTTGAAGGCAAGAAGAGCACTTCGTGCGCTTAAGGGGCTGGTGAAGTTGCAAGCTTTGGTAAGGGGTCACAACGTTCGGAAGCAGGCAAAGATGACCCTTAGGTGCATGCAGGCTCTGGTTAGAGTACAAGCAAGGGTTCTTGACCAACGCATAAAGTCTTCACTTGAAGGCAGTAGAAAATCCACTTTCAGTGACACCACTAGCGTTTGGGAATCGCGGTATCTTCAGGACATTTCAGATAGGAAATCAGTAGTAAGTGAGAGCTTTGATTTGATTAAACCAGCATCAATGATCAATCTTTGTGTACTTTTTCATGCTTTCAGTATCAGCAATTATGGTTGGAAAAAAAAAGTACTTTTTGCTTACAAAAGCAAGGGAATAGTTCTCAAATTCTTAATCAAGCAACAGTTGAGAACCTTTTTTTTTTTTGTTGGGGGGGGGTGTGTTTGTTTGTTTAGAGGCTTTTATGTGTTTGAATGGTTTATGTGGTTGCTTTGACAGTCAAGAGAGGGAAGCAGCATTGCAGATGACTGGGATGAACGTCCACACACAGTTGAAGAAGTCAAGGCTATGTTGCAGCAGAGGAAGGAAGCAGCTATGAAGCGAGACAAGTCCTTGTCCCAGGCTTTTTCCCAACAGGTTTCATCTTCTTCACTCTGTTTCTTGATTTCTGAATTTCCTTGGCTAATTGGTTGTGACTTGTATATACTGGGCTACAATGTGATAGATTTGGAGGACATCATCAATGGGAAATGAAGATGAGCTCGAAGAGAGACCGAAATGGCTCGACCGGTGGATGGCCGCGAAGCCATGGGAGGCCAGAGGAAGAGCTTCAACTGATCAAAGGGACCCCATTAAGACTGTGGAAATTGACACCTCTCAGCCTTACTCATATCTAGGAGGAACCAATTACAGAAGATCACATCCAAATTATCAATATAACCCACACCACCAACCACAAAGGCATTCCATTGCTTCCCTACTCCACAGAACCCACCAAAATGGATCTCTTCACCAATCCCCTGCAACCCCATCTCCAGCCAAATCAAGACCCATCCAAGTCCGATCCGCAAGCCCTCGATGTGTTAGAGAAGATAGAAACTTCCACACCTCCCAAACACCAAGCCTGAGGTCTAATTATCATTATACAGGGAACTTGTACCAAAATGGTAGGGCTGGAACAAGTAATGGTGGTGCTTCATTGCCTAATTACATGGCAGCAACTGAGTCTGCAAAGGCTCGAATTCGATCGCAGAGTGCGCCGAGGCAGAGGCCGTCCACACCAGAGAGGGACAGAGCTGGATCAGCTAAGAAAAGGCTTTCTTTCCCTGCTCCAGATCCATATAATGTAGGAGTTGGTTATGGAAATTATGGGCATAGTTTAAGGAGTCCAAGCTTCAAGAGTGTGGGTGCATCACATTTTGGGTTGGAGCAGCAGTCCAACTACTCTTCTTGCTGCACTGAGAGTCTTGGTGGTGAGATTTCTCCTTCTTCAACTGGTGACCTTAGAAGGTGGTTGAGATGATTTGTTGAATACTTTGATGACAAAGTGAGAACTATGACTCATTAGGTTATCACAAATCACTTGTTATTTTTATTTAGGCTTTTGTGATGTTAGAGTGAGAGTTATTTTAGTTAACCCATTCAACCCAAAAGAAAGGAAGTTATCCAGGGTGACCTGAATCTGATGTAGGAGCAGAGCAGCAAGTACTTTCTTGCTAGGAATCTGAGAGCCATTGATGTGTTCTTTTATCATTTGTTTTTCATACTTTTGTTAGGATGCCAAGATTAAAGTGAGACGTATGTGGTGGCCTACCTCACTTGGGATGTTGTATTGATGGTGAAAGAATTGCCTAGACCATTTGAATGGCCTTTAATGGACTGTCCTGTCACAATAACACGTAATATCTTGTATTTTAGCTATTGCCTTTAGTTAGCAATGTATACCACCCCCACCCCCACCCCCACCCCCGTACCCCCTTTATTTTTTATCTTTTAATATATAGATATACTACAGATTACTCGCATGAGCAAATCATACAATTATAGATAGACTTCACAATTAGCAAGCATTAGGTTTTAAATCTTGGTCATGTCGTATTCTTTGATCTTTATAACCCTACATGAGTAATTGAGTTGATGTTCTGTCTATATCTTATGTACATTTTACTTTCCCACAACTTGTGCAGTGCGACATGTCAATAATGGTATGTGAAACAGTGTCTATACCCCCTTCCCTTTCCGTAAATTATCAATATTTATTGTTAACCATATATTTGAAGTTTTATCTTGGTAATGCCAATGTGATTACATGTATAATTAGTGCAATTCCTATAGAGATAATTAGCTTTATACTTAATAGAATTTTCCTGCATGCGAAGGAGGAGAACAACGTTAACCAAATTCTCAACGAAATCGACCAAAGAATGATTTGCTGAGGTGCTTCCCACTATTATTTGTTCACTGCCGTAAAGCATTTTCACGCTGCTACTTGGCCTGCAGCCAAAAACGGTAAAAATAGATATGCTTGGGCATTTAATGAAAAGAGATCACAAACCTCTTGCATTCTAAAGTCTTAAAAACCATAGAATCTTTTCTTTTCTACTAACTCTTAGTTGTGCTTTATGAGGCTGCTTCACGCAGGGCCCTTAGCTTAGTTAGGTCATGAACGTTTTGTGCTGTTCTGCGAGACTGTTAAAAGGTAAAGAGCTCATTGGTCATTGCATCGTTACACAGGATTCGAGCTGGACAGCCTTTTCTTCACTGAAACTCATAATCAGAGGTATCTTGGAATTATGAGCTGTTTGGGGTCCCATCCTACTGAATACTAGTTGTTAGGTGCTAAAAGGAACTTACACTACAAGAATGCTACTCACATAAACTTATAATCATATTTATATCTGACTTGTCTCATTTTCTGCATTTATAATTGTGAGAGATACCTAAGCAATAAACATATATGAGAGAAGTGTCTCTGTAATTGATGTGTATTTCTGAATTAGCTATTTAGCAGTCAAGGTAGATGCAGAACAATGATCTGCAGTTCTAGACTTCTGGGTGGTACTCATGAGCAATGGTTTTTCAACAAAATACACATGGAAGGCTAGGAAGCATAATAGGCATCATCATATCATGAATAATAGATACGTTGATCGTATATATATCTTCTAATATTAGAGTATTGTTCATCATGTAAGTTCAAAATTTATATTTGCATCCCAAGACTTGGTGATTGATGGAGAAAAGTGCGCTAACTAAGTAATGTTAAGATGATGAGTTTTAGTGAACAGATTGATTGACTGATCAAGAGTGTTAATAGAAAAGAGACGAAGAGTATCACGAAGAATGTGTTGACAGATGAAGTAGCAGTCGATCTCAATATACTTAGTGCGTTCATAAAAAATATTATTGTGAGCGATCTCAATAGCACTCCAATTATCACAGTAAAGAACAGTGAGAGGGGATTGAGAAACACTCAAGTCGTCAAGAAACTAACGTAATCAAAGTATTTCAGATGTGGTGTCAGCTAGTACCTAATATTTTGCTTCAGCACTGGAGCGTGCAGTTAAAATATGTTTTTTGTTTTGCGATAAAATAAGTGCATCACCAAAATAGATATAGTAGTCAGTGGTTAATCGATGATTAGTGAGATCTCCAGCCCAATCAGCATCGAAATAGATATGGAGAACCAATGAGGAGTTGACTGAGAAAAGAAGCCCATGAAATCGAGTTCTTTTTATATAGCGAATAATACATAGAACAGCAACATAATGAATTGTACACGAAGCTGACATAAATTGACTGACTAGATGAACAACATATGAAATGTCTAGACGAGTAATAGTAAGATAAATCAAGTTGCTAACCAACTGCCGATAGAAAGTAGGATCATCAAGTGTAGTACCATCCAGAGGTGTAAACCTGACATTAGGCTTTAGAGGAGTGGACTCTATGCGACTGTCTGGGAGATTGACTCGAGAAATAAGATTTGAAGCATATTTAGCTTGGGACAAATAAATACTATTAACAGAGAAAAGAACCTCAAGACCCAGAAAATAACTGGAGGATCAAGTTCTTTCATCTCAAAATTACGGCTCAAAGATGTTTTAAGATTAACAATACCAGAAGTATCATCACCTGTAATAATCATGTCATCAACATAAAGAAACAGCAACACAGTGCCATTATCAGTCTTACGTATGAGGAGTGCTGAATCATGAGAATTAGAGGAGTATCCAAGCTGATTGATGGTGGAACTGAACTTAGCAAACCAAGCTTGAAGAGTTTGTTTAAGACCATACAAGGCTTTGCAAAGAAGAAAACCTTGTTAGATGGACAAGAGTAACCTGGTGGTGGTTGCATATAGACTTATTCTTCTAAGTCACCATTAAGAAAGATATTATTCACATCCATCAAATTAAGAGTCCAGTTGCGAGTGGCAGCAATAGCAAAAAGAGTACGAACTGAAGTAAGATGAGCAACTGGAGCAAATGTTTCTTCATAATCAATTACATATTCCTGAGTAAAACATTTGGTCACTAAGTGGGCATTGTAATGATCAATAGACCCATTAGATCAAGTTTTAATCTTGTAAATCTATTTACATTCAACAAGAGTCTTATCAGAAGGAAGATTAACTATTTTCCAAGTACCATTTTTCTCTGAAGCTTATACTTCTTCATTCATAGCTTGTTGCTAATGAGGGTCAGTGGATGCCTCTAAATATGTCTGCGGTTCATGAAGGTGAAGCATGGTAGAAAAATAATGATAATCACGAAAGTAGGAGTGAAGGCTTCTTACCTAAGAATGATAAATGGCAGTGTCAAATGCAAAATCAATGGTCAAGATAGTGTTAGCGGAATGAGTTAAAACTTCAGACGATGATGAGAGCTCATTGGGAGAATCAGAAGAGGAACACAGAGGTGGAAAACCTGTCTCAGACACATCTGAAGACTTTATATCAAAATCATGTGAAAAAAGATCAATAGATGGTGTAATGAACACGGCGGTAGAAATGGAAAGAATAGACTTGAATTGAGACAAGGTGGAGAATAAAGTATCTTCCTAAAAGACAACATGTCGAGAAATACGAATGCGTTGAGAGACTGGATCTCATTAGTGATAGTCTTTGTGTTCAGTAGTATAACCAAGGAAGCAACAAAGACGGGCATGAGGTTCAAGCTTAGTGTGTTCATAGGGTTGAAGAAGAACAAAACAGGCACAACCAAAAACTTTGAGAGAACTGTAGTTTGGAGATCTCAGGTGAAAACATTCATAAGGAGATATATTACAAATAATAATGAAAGGAAGACAATTGATAACATAGATAGCAGTAAGAGCAGCTTCACCTCACAGACGTGTTGGTGTATGCCCTAGAGGCTAATTTATTTTGACTGTACTTGCTTAAATTGTATTATTGTATTAGACATTTCATTTATTGTGTTATTTATAATAAACATAATAAAATCCTTAGAATAGTAAGTTTAATACCATAGGACATCAAATGGGTGACTTAATCGTGAGATCCTATTGGATAGAATCAAAACACTATTCTTAAATGTCCCTAGTCAAGCATTATTATTAATTAGGATAACAATAATGCATTGAGACTAGTATATGTATAGACTGATGGCCACATCTCATGGGTCATGGATATGAGATATCAAGTCTTCACATGAGTACATATTAAAGTAATGATGTATTAGACTGACCCACCATGAAAACGCTACATGGATCATTACGTGAATGTCATAAGCGATTCTCAAAGTGACAATGGTGTATGTAGTTCTTTGACTTGAAATCACTACGATTCCTACATGAAGAGTTGTATGTTTTAATGTCATCAAACATTATCTGTAACAAGGTAATTATAAAGTTGGTTATTGAACATATCGCGAATCATGCAGAGGGATGTGAGTGACCTAGATGAGATTTGTCCCTTCTACATAGGGGTGGAAATAGGTCAGGCCAGGCTTTGCCTTAAACAAGCCTGACCTGTATCCTAATTATAAGGCTTGAGCCTGACCTATGAGCCTATAATAGGCCGATTTTTAAGGCCTGACCTGACCTTTTTAAAAGCCTAGCCTGGCCTGAAAGCCTATTTAAAGGCCTATTTTGTAATGAGGCCTTTAAATAGGCTAACAGGCCTACCTTTAAATAGGCCAACAGACCTTTACATAGATTAACAGATTTACCTTTAAATAAGTCAACATGTCTTACATAGGCTAACAGACCTACCTTTAAATAAGTCAATATGCCTTTACACAAACTAACAGGCCTAAGTCTTTAAATAAGCCAACGGGCCTACTCAAAGCTAATAGGCATTTGTTATAATTTAACACTCACCTTCTAATTTTATAGATACTCACTACTTTCTTACTCTAATCTTTAGTCGATGTGAGACTTGGAGATATACCAAGTTGCTCACTTTCTTACTCTAGTCTTTCAAGTCCCACATTGACCAAAGATTAGAGTAAGAAAATAGTGAGCATCTATAAAAGTAAGGGGTGGGTGTTATAAATGTTTCCTACTTTCTTACTCTAGTTTTTTGTCGATGTGGGATTCGAAAATATACCAAGTTGCTCACTTTCTTACTTTAGTCTTTCAAGTCCCACATCGATCAAAGATCAGAGCAAGAAACTAGTGAGCATCTATAAAAGTAATAGGTGGGCATGTATATGTTATTTCTATTCTAACTTATTAATTTAAGTTTTAATTATTGACTTTTATTAAAATTTAATTAAAAATATATTTATATATTATAATAAATTAATAATTATAATCATAATTTATAATTATTATAATAATATATATTATATTATATATAATTAAATAGGTCAGGCTGGCCTACCAAGCTTAAAAGACCTATTAGATGGCCTGAGGTCTGGCCTTTTTAGTTAAATAGGCTTTTAAAAAAGTCTTGGCCTAACTTGTTTAGTAAACAGGCTAGGCCAAGCCAGGCCTCAGGCAAGCCAGGCCATAGGCCCCTAATGAGCAGACTGGCTTATTTTCACCCTTACTTCTACATAATAGGGACGATATCTTCGGGACCCCTGATTGAGTGAGACTATAAAATGCATGACTATACTCAAATGAGTCAATGTGAGATATTGATCTCATTTATTATTATTAAGTCTACTAAAGTATCAGGAAACGGAAGATTAAACTATACAAAGGTGACACGTTTCATGTCTTGTATTCAATCTAGATATCTGGACAAAGAGACTAAACTACATGAAAACATTGATCACAGAAAGGTTATGTCAAATCACTAACATTCTCATTACTTGGGTAACAGTGATGTGTTGCTAGATACTGCTCACTACTTGTAATATTAAAATATGATTTTAATATCACTGACAACGTCATGAGAACTTGTAAGGTTACACACTTAGAACGGACTAAATTGGAGCAATGAGAATCCAAGTTGGACTGGGATTCCATCGTGGGCTAGACTCATAACAAATGAGTCCAAGGTAGCCCAAGTAGCCATGTTGCTACTCTCACTCGTATAAGGCAGTCATTGTTATAAATAGCACTTCTAAGGGGCTATCAAGGGGTGTATCACGAACCCTAGTTGCACCTTAACAGAAACAGTGAGTGAGAGAGTAATAGATTTCTTTTCTCTTCGTAGCTTGTATTGTGCTAGAGACGTGGGACTCTAAGACTATGAACGTTGGACGTTTGTGAGTCTGTTCGTGTAGATAACGTAGAGGCACCGTCGTTGCTGAGGTGCTGGTGATTTGCATTGATTGTTTTTCTTCTGGCTTCAAGAGGTAAACTCAAAAACACGAATCATGGCATCCTTTCGCATAGATCCTTGGCGGGAATTCTTTTTTCGCAGTGTTTTTGTTCCTGTAATTCCCAACAATACGTTCAGGACAAGAAGAGGAAATGAACATAGCTCGAATAGAGTCAAGAATGTGTCGATGCTTTCTTTCAGCACAACCATTTTGCTGAGATGTACTATGACATAAAATTTTAGAAAAGGTTCCCTGTTCAGTAAGAAAAGTGAGTAGTTTTGAATCACGATATTCGAAGGCATTTTCAAAACGAAAAACCTTAATTGTCTTTAAAAATTGAGTTTTAATCATAGTAGCAATGATAATGTAAATTTGAGAAAGTTTAGAATGATTTTTCATTAAATATATCTAGGTGAATAAGATCATAAAAAAATCGACAACCCCTCATAATTAATGTAGGAGCTGGATCCTAAACATCAGAATGAACAAGATCAAAAGAGGAAACAGAAATAGAAGAACTTTTATTAAAAGATAAAGCAGGTTGTTTGACTGTTTGACAAAATGTATATTGCAAAAATTCTTCTTTAACAAATCCTAATACATCTTGAGAAATAAGATGACATAATTTATTAAGAAAATTGTGATCAAAACGTTTATGACATAGCTGAAGAGAAGAAGTAGTAGAAGCAATAAAAATAGTTGACACAGGATACGGAGAAACATGAAGGTGAGTGAACTCAAACAATCATCCAACTTTACGAGCATTCCCAATTACCCATCTGTGGATCCTGCATAGAACAACTAGTAGAAGAAAAGATAAGTATATAACCAAGGTCACACAATTGGCCAACAAAGATGATATTAAAGTTTAATTTGGGAATAAGGTAAGTGTTTGATAGGGTAAGGGTAGGTAGGGAGATAAAACCCTTATGACTTACTTCCATAAGAGACCCATCAGTAGTATGAATGGAATGAATGGTATCTCTAGAAGAAAAGGAATAGAGTGCATGTGATGAGAAAGTCATGTGATTACAACATATAGAATCAAAATACCAATGATTATTACCTGGGGTAGTAGCTAAGGCAGTAGGAGTATTATCAGTTTGAGAAAGGACTTGCTTAATAAGATACTCAAGATCAGTAGTGGAAAGAGAGATTTGGGAATCTGAGACATCGTTGGCAACTGCAGCTACAATTATAGGCTTGGAGGAGGATCTAATACGAGGTTGAAACTTTCTCTTATCATACCTTTGTGGATGAGTAGAGTTTTGTGGATGACTAGGACACTTCTCAATCGAATGTCCTGGAACTTTGTAGTATTTACATACCTTAGAGGGGTAGGTAAGAGCAATATGACACTTTTTCTTATAAATGTGGCACTCTATGGTGGGACATTCAGCAAAAACATGACCAGGTTTGTGGTAGTGACTACAGAATGTGCCTCCCTGATGAGTAACTTCAAAAGCTAAATCTACTTTAGGTCGAAGAAGACCTAATCTAGTTTCTTTTGATTTCAGACGAGGAAGTGCATCCTTAAGTGTGGGCAGGGGATTCTAATGTAGTAGGGAAGCTTAAATAGACTCATAGTCATCAGTGAGAGCCATCAGAAACTGGATGAGTCTGGTGTGATCACGGTACTCCTCATATAGTTTGATATCACTTTTGTGTTTTATAGTTGACTCACACAGAATCAGTTGATCCCAAATAGCTTCCATCCAAACCAAGAACTCATATACAGCTTGACTGGATTCTTGTTTTAGATTGTGAAGTTCCTTCAGCAACTGATATTGATGAGATAAATCAGAAATTGTATATCTATTTTTGAGATGATCCAATACTTCTTTGGCAATGTCAAGGTGTCCAAACTGCAGGTGAATAATGGGAGTGGAGGTGTTTCGAAACTAGGTGATAATCTGATGATTCTTGTTATCCTAATCTTCTAATTTTTCAGTATATTTCTCATCAGTGTCATCTTCAACTTTGATAGGGCAAGTAATATCACTTGTGACATATCGCCAAAATTTTTGACCTTTCAGAAAGCCACGCATGACCTCAATCTAGTAGGTGTAGTTTGAACCATTGAGTAAAATTAGAATAGGTTGAGCAACATCAGACTTTTTCATAGTGACAGAGAAGAATAATAGCAAAAAAAGTACACTTTCAGGATTGAATTGACAGAAAAGAACCTAAAGAACATAACGAACTCACTAGAAAACCTTAGGAAGGGACTTGGTGTCATGTTAGCACTACCATGTCAGCATAAGGGACACATAGGCAGCTTAGGCGGCGTCACCATCCATGTCAGCAAACTCGGTTTGAGGGATACGGGTCACGAGTTTAGCAAAGCCAGTTTTAAAGGACTGGGTTATTGACTGCACGGGTCGCAGATGAACAGTGTCTCGCGTGTGAAGTTGCTCTGATCTGGGAAGGACGGTGGTGCTACTCAGACTGTTTGGGCAGCGGAGTAGGACGGCGCTACGTCGTTGCTCGGTGGCGTTTGGATCTGACATGAGGATGGTGGTGCGACGGTGGGTGTGGTGCTCGGATGAACGTTGGACGTTAGGTTCACGACGTTGGGCGCAAATAAGACAAAAGGTGAACGTTGGGCAGTGGCCTCTGGGCAATCCGGATCTAGATGAACGTTGGATGAAACGTATCAGAAACATGGCTAAACAGAGGGTGGCTATTTGGGGAGATCTGGTGGGTTTGGGTAGTGAAAGATCTAGAACAGTGTCTGAACGAATGTCTGGAGCAGTGTCTAAAATCTAGGACCGAGTCTAGAGTCTGGAATCTAGAGTTTAGAATGTGGAATTTAGGAGTCTAGAGTTTGAAATCTAAGATTAGACCAAGAGTTTAGGCGCTCTAATACCAAGATATACAAAAATCTGGGGTCAGAAGCCCTGCAATATACCTGCAAGAATAAACACTTTTGGACTGAAACAAAACAAAACTTGAGCAACCAACTGTTTACAAGCCCAAAGAAAGTGCTTTAAAAAAAGTGGCAACTGTCTTGAATCTGGCTGCTCCGCGATCCAAATTTTTATAGAAGTTGTTCGACTAGACAGAAAATCCCTTCCTTCAACTAATAGCCTTCTTGCTTACAGATTTGGTGCAGAACTCTAACAAGAATAAAACGGAAAACTAAAAACAAAAATAATGAAATAAATATTAATAATTTGTGTATATTTCTAAATGAGTGAATACAGGAGGACTAGCTTCTATTTATACAAGAAGATTGTTATACAGAAAAGAAAAATAATAAATTATAATTCTGTATTGAATCAAACTAATTCTGTATTGAATCAATTACAATCATTCTTAAAATTAATCGTGATCAATCATAATTAATCACATTAATAGGGATCAAAGTCAATATCAACTATCAAGTAAGTTATGTAGTAAGTGGTAACCCTGAGGGAATGTCTAGCATTAGATCAACATATAATGTGTGAGTAGGCGTAATGTCATAAGTTCAAATTCTAACTACAAATTTCTTGGGGTTAAACCACAAACTATATCCTTGTGGATTTCATAGTCGTCTTTGAATGATCGAAGGAGTAGATTAATCGAGATACGTACAACTAGTCTTGAACACTACCTAACCGCAATAAAATAAAAAAGTAAGTTGTGTGGTAATCCTATTAAGTTGCAAGGTCATTGACCATAAATATGTTAAAAGCGCAAGTTAATGTATTTTATTTTCATGGAACACAATAATATATTTGATTTTATATGTTTTATAAAAGAAGTTTAAAATAAGATCCATGAAATCTAGATGAAGTTACGTTTAAGCGGCATTCACTAATCGTAGTCTCCCAGTGTGTTTGTTTCAGATGTTTTTTAACATTCAACAACTTTTTTTTTAACAAAAAAGTTGTTGCCCACTATGGGAACGTGTTTGGCAACCATGAACGAACAAAGCAATAGCTTTTACGAGGAAAAAAAAGTTGTTGGGCTTCAAGTGAAAATTTGAGCTGTTTTAAAAAAATTTGTTTAGATTATTTTAAATAATGAGATATAAATATTATTTTATCTTTAATTAAATAAATTTTTAATTATTTTATATTTATTTTAATAATATAATATATAAAAATAATTTTTTAATAATATCTAAAAGAAATTAACTTAAATTTTTTTTTAACTAATATATCAAACATCAATTTTTTTTAACATCATCAATTTTTTTTTTTAAATTATAATAAAAAATTTCCTCGACTTTATTAATAAAAATTATTAAAATAAAATATTCAAAAATCAATTTTTTTATTAACAAATCGCCATAAAGCGTATTAAAAAATACTATCGATTAAATATGCAGATCTTATTCTTTTAAATCAATCAGCGAACTTCATTAATGTAAGGATATACAAAAATCTGGGGTCAGAAGCCCTGCAATATACCTGCAAGAATAAACACTTTTGGACTGAAACAAAACAAAACTTGAGCAACCAACTGTTTACAAGCCCAAAGAAAGTGCTTCTAAAAAAAAGTGGCAACTGTCCTATCTGGCTGCATCCCGATCCAAAACTTTTATAGAAGTTGTTCGACTAGACAGAAAATCCCTTCCTTCAACTAATAGCCTTCTTGCTTACCAGATTTGGTGCAAAATTAGAACTCTAACCAGAAAGATAAAACCGGAAAACTCAGATACAACTCAGAATAGTCCCCGTCTTAGAGTTTGGAAAGATTTGATTAACTTGATAGGAGTGTTGTACAATATACAATATATTTAACTTTGATAATTAATTAAGTATCTCAACTCTAAAATTAATCAATTCAGGACTTCAATTTTACTGTTGTAATAATCAATTAAGGACCTCACATTTAAGAGAAAATTATTTTGATAATATTTATCAGTTGAAAAGAAATTAAGTCATATATGTAATGTATTTTGTTCATATTATAAATTATTTTCATATGTCAAGTTGAATATTTTTGTCTTTTTATTATTTTATTTAATAAAATATAATTTAATAAAGTTAATATTTTTAATTTATAATATTATAAAAGATATTTGTTCATTTGGTCATAATTTTTTTCTCAAAATAACTAATTTATAATTAATATATATATAAAAATTATAAAATTATAAATTATAAATATTTTTTAATTTGTAGTTGTAATTGTTTTCAAATTTTCTCACATTGTAATTACTATTCTTTCTTTTTAAATTTGTAATTATTATATACTCTTCAATATTACATATATTCTTTAAATCTTAACTTAAAATATAAAAAAATGCTGATCGAGGGCATGCTAGTTGGTAATAATATAAGTTGAGTTTCTTTAACTAGTTTATCATTAAAAAAAAAATCCTCAAATAATACTTCAATTCGATTAAGTTAGATTTAGAGAGAGGGAAGAGACCATTTTTGCCATAAATATTTCTGTTTAATATCATTTTGACTATGTACCTTTACTTTATATCACTATAGTCGCTCAAAATTTTAAAATAGGTTGATTTTGATCACTCAATATAACTGCACTTTTAACTTGTATTAAAAATTAGTGTTTTGTTAAAGAGTGTCGGTAAGGACACTAATTAAGAATTTAAAATAGGATTTTTTTTTATGAAAAGTAAAGTATTCAATGGATTGAAAATTAGAAAAACTCAATTTTTCATACAAAATTTGTTATTTTAGTATCCTTAATAAGTGTTTTTAATGCACTTATTAAAAAAACCTTAAAAGCTATAACGTGATTATTACATGCAATTATATAGTAGAGGCCAATTTGACTTCTTCTTTCTTATTTTTTCTTTTCTATCCATAGATAATAGATTATTCTCAGTATTAATGTTTTAAAAATCATACCGATCATTAAATCGTAGAATGAATTGGTTTATGATTTAATGGTTCAATCATAATCGAATTGGAGTATATATATTTATATATATATATAAATATAAAATATATATAGTATACTATATAATACAAAAAGAATATAATAAATATAAAAAAAAATGTAAGTCTAATTAGTATGAAGTAGCACCGGACCATTGGTGTATTAGTGTATACCACTTTTCAACCTTGTGCACTCATGTTCGTCTCACTTCGCTTGATATATTTTATTTTGTATGCTCATGGAAGTCCCACATCGGAGAGCCTACGGAGAACTAGACTATTATGCCCCATAAAAGAGCAAGAGAGTAAATGCAATTTGTTTTTGTGCTAACAATTTATGGATATATTTTATTTTGTATGCTCGTGGAAGTCCCACATCGGAGAGCCTATGGAGCACCGAACTATTAAGCCTATATAAAAGCGCGAGAGAGTAAACACGATTTGATTTTGGGCCAACAATGCCATTCATTGGCTGGACATATTATTTTAAAGTTTTTGTAAGTAGCATGGTGGCCCACGTTTCACGTGTAAATGATTGA
Source organism: Ormosia semicastrata (assembly GCA_029884595.1). Classification (NCBI taxonomy): domain Eukaryota; kingdom Viridiplantae; phylum Streptophyta; class Magnoliopsida; order Fabales; family Fabaceae; genus Ormosia; species Ormosia semicastrata. The sequence goes on from JAQQTO010000052.1 coordinate 6,250,389, forward strand.
AAATAGTTAAAAAAAATACTTTTGAACTGTTCAAACCGGTATTTTGCCAGTTATCATCGATTTCTCCGATTTGTTGCCTGTTTTTTGTAATTACTAGGTCGGATTTTTAAACCCTTTTTTTTTTTGATCTGATAAACCGTTGTTTTGTTCAGTATACGCTCTAATTCTTTAATCTTGTTCGTGCCTTTCTTTCGTCTTCTCTTATCACTTAGCATTCCTTATGGATGATAAGTTAAAGTTGGCTGTTCTTTGAGCTGGGCCTTTGCCCTAAAAAATCCAAAGTTTTGTTAAACTTTCAATTTGATAACATAATTTTTCTTTTTAAATTCTTAATTTGGTCTATTCGAAATTTGGCCTATCAAAGTAAAAATCCTCTTCATTTACGGTTGGAAGTGGTATAAAAACTTCTAGCTGATCAATACATTTTGTGTGAATTTTAAATATGAAAGACTCTCAACATTATATTATTATTGCATATGGGTATATAGGACACAAAGAAAATAACTACGAGAAAATGCCTATGGATGATATCAAAGAGAGGGCATATTGAATGAATCAAAATATGATTCTTGGTTGAAGCAAAGTTCTAAAATTTAAATCCGTCATTGAACTGATTGAGAAACTGATGTAAGGTTTAATAGTTCAATAAAGATTAAACCGTGGTCAAACCAAAATATATTATTATTGTATAGAGTAAAGCTTTCTTTAAAAATGAGTTATTAACTAAGTTCATAAACATGGACAAAGAGTCCAACATCAAATACTTAGAGGAGCTCATCTCTTTATAAGTAACAACGCACATAAAATAAGTTCATAAATATGATTTTAAAAAAAATGTCATTAAATCATGACAATTTCATAATATGAAATACTTAAATTAGCAATTCATCTTGTATGTAATGATTTATAAAGTGCAGATTTCACATTAAGATAAAGTCCCAAATTAGAGACTGGAAAAAACACCAAAGCACACAGCAAATATAAGAACAAGTCCCATGGTCGAGAGGGCGTGCGTGAAACACCCATTCGCACAGCAAGTATAAATAAAATTATAAGCATAAGCCACTTGAACTCATTGTATTGCATTGGTGGCCCTCGTTCACGTGGGTCGTATGCTCAAAAGGCTTTGAAATTGTTTATTTATATGAGTGGGGCCACCCACAGGCTACACATTTATTGCCTGAAAAAGGTAAAAACGTTTTTAGTTGGGCTAAACATGAAAAAAGTATGGACATTTGAACCGTAAGATAGAGTCCCGTTTCACTTGTTTCAATTTTTTCGGTCCAATTATATACTTATTAAATAATTTTATTTAATATTAATTAATTTTAAGTTGAAATCTCTCATGATATCTGAGTCAATATCTCATCTTCATCACCTATTCCACTAGGTTCGTCTGTTCTGTCCAGACATTTGTGAAAAGAGTGTTAGAGTCTTACATCGTCTGCCTCAATCTTTCGAGTGTGATTTATATATCTGTTGAGTAATTCCACTTGATACCAATTGATTTTAAGATGAAATCTCACAAAAAAATTTAACAACTAAAAGAAAGATCAATTATTCGTTAGAATTGAATCGACTCTAAGTTGATAGTTTTTACAGTTTGAAATCAGTTCTATTAATTTTTAATCGATTTTAAACATGACTAATTTATATATATTGGCTGAACCGATAAGGTGAATGGTTACTGGTTAAACCAGTTCGATCGACCGATCTAATTCAGTATTCAAAAGAATGGGTTGAATTCGTAACACCATTTAATGAAGAATGCAACCCAACAACTTCAAATGTAAATCAAATTGAAAAGAGGTATTAAAGAAAATACCCTACACATTACATGTCAGTCTTAAAATACTAAATAAAAGGAGGAACTGGAGAGTTGTGCTTGGGATGAGACTTGACCACATATCACATACGACATCTTTACCAATATGCTTATATACCTATGTTAACCCTAAACCCTAAATCTAACAGCTTCAAATGTAAATCAAATATGAAAAGAGGTATTAAAGAAAATACCCTACACAATACAGTCAGTCTTAAAATACTAAATAAAAGGAGGAACTAGAGAGTTGTCCTTGGGATGAGACTTGACCACATACCACATCTTTACCAATATGCTTATATACTTATGTTAACTCTAAATCCTAAACCCACATTAAAATATTAAATAAAAAGAATAATTAGAGAATTGTTCTTGGATGAGACTTCACCACATAACACATATTTACCAAAAAGCTTACCTACAGTGCTATAGAAATGGAAGAAATTGGCATTTTGCAGAAGCCACTTATCTAACTAGACTTTCCAACTCTTGACTTTCGACTGGAAGTACAGGCCTGCTAACCATCTTGGAGCGGGTCCCATGACTCAATTCAACTTGGAGCGGGTCCCATGACTCAATTCAACTTGGAGCGGGTAGGGCTAACATATTTCAGCCACTGGTAGAGTTATCAATATAAGTCAAATTTGATGAGTCAATTTAAATAATATGATAAAATAAGTAAATTAGATTAAAAAAATATATATAAAATTAAAAATAATTTAAATTAGTCAAAATTTAATGGATCAATCTGAATAATTAATAAAATATGTGGATTAAATTAATAAAAATAAACATAAAAATAAAATAATTTGAATTAACCCAAACTCGATGGACCGTGTCAATAACTCCACTTTGAATTGATTTAACAAAAATGAATATAAAATTTAAAAAAATCCGAATGAGTCTGCAACCCGTTAACATCACATAGAAGAGGTTAGCTAACAAAATATTAAACTGAAAATTACATAATGCTTGACTAATTTTGCCAGCTATATATAGCCACCAGTCCACCTAATAAAGCGAGAGCGCCGTCCTGCCAGTTTTGTGCCACCACTTGGGTCACAAGCTGAGGTTACCCAACGCGGCAGGTGGTTGACCTTATCAGAGGCTATTTAAAGACCAAGTTGTTTCATGTTCTGGTTGATGTGGGATTTGTAAATGCAAAGACAGAGATTCGATTAACAAGGTACATTTATATGCCCCTCCCCTTTTTCTTGGAAGAAGCAAAGGATAATTCAATTAATTTGGGGAAGGCAAATATTGTAATTTGTACTTTTGGCTTTGATATATTGTGGTTAGACGTTGTTTGTCTTCCCCCCTGCCCTGGGAATGAAAACCACATAGAGAAATAGGGCCTATTTAACTATTTACGCTCTTGTCTATAAGAATGGACAGTTTCTCATGACATTTAATTAAAATCTTGTATGTATGCTATTTAATTTGTGACAGTGATTGTTCGTCTGATGTTTTCTTAGAGGATAGCTTTTGTTTGAGTAAGGAAAAATGTCTATGGTACTTACAAACAATAACCACAAAAACAAGTCTAATGGCATTAGGTGGTGTATCTGTGGCACACTGGCACTTACGTGAAATAAAAATTAGCATATTTGGGTAGTCTTACATAGCCAAACCCAAAACTGATCTCCTATGGAAGATCAGATAACATGCTAATGGATAGAAATTGATGATGGATCCTACATCTTGCAGTCCTCATTTTGGGGAAAAGCCATGTTGACAAATTCATAACATATAGTGGCACTTGACGAGGAACATGTAGTTGCAGTAGTACTAGTAACACGGTAACACAGCTTTTATGTGATTATCAAATGATGATGGACGATCTCAATAAACAAAAAATTGAAAAAGGTGATGGTGCAAGCAGTAGCGTGGTCTTGGAAGTGCAGCAGCCTGTTTTTTTTTTTTATTATTTTATTTACAACCCTCCCTCCACTGTTGGGATGAAGAGGCATCGCTGCTCTGTTAAGCCAGCGTGAGCAGGAGCAGTTCCTGCTCCGTGAAGCTAGCTTCAAAGTCAAGCCTCCTGAGAGCCTGCCTAAGAGTGAAGCCAGCCTCCCGTTGTGCCCTCCAGCCTGAAAAACACGCCCCGTGGGCCATGGCTCAACCCAATCAAGCTTCGGTGCAGACAAGGCCAGCAAAGATTGCAGCTACCAACCCGAACCAGCAAATTTGCTGGTGCATGTTCCAACACCTTAATGCCCCCACTTGGGTCACAAGCTAGCGCTACCTAGTTCGGCACACCCTCCTCTTTGTCATAGGCTTATAAAGGCTAAGTTGTTTCATGACTGACAAATGTGGGACTAATAAATGCAAAGACCAAAGTTGTTTATATGCATTTTTTTTTCCAAGAAAGAAGCAAAGGATAATTCAATAAATTGAGGAAGACAAAGTTTATGAAAAGACGACAAGTGTTCAATAAACATGTTTGCAATTCATAACTTTGTACTTTTTTTTATATAAGACAAAGTTTAGAGAGAAAGGAGATTGTTTCATTCTAAGGCAAAGGATATGCCATAATTCTCAGCGATGGTTTTCAATAGTAGTTATAGATATGCTACTAATACAGAACTACGAGTGGGAATAAAATCCTAGATCTTTTAGTTTTAGTTGAAAAAACCTTCAATAATGCTCCCTGGAAGTGAAAATCACACGCAGAGAAATGGGTATTCAACTAGTTACTCTCGTCTATCAGAAGTAAGAGTGGAGAACTTCTCATAACTCAAGTTTAATTAAAATCTCTTTATGTTTGCTATTTATTTTGTGATGCTGATATTTTATTATTGTGTTTATTTTCTCTAAATAAAAAGGGCTTATCCTCCTCAAAAGGCTTGAGTTTGATTCTCATGGTTGATATATATTGTTCCTCTACTGCTTTCTAAGAGGATAACTTTTGTTTCTATATATGCCACTTATGTGTCAATTACATGATAAACAGTAACACTTTTGCATCGCCAAAATGCTGGCATTTTGCTCCTTCCTCCATGGCCTCCCACATCAAATGCTTCTACCACTAACTTAATTTGTCCCCATCAAAGCCTTTTTTTTTTGTGACATTGATTCTGTCCCAAAAAACAAGTTCGCCAAGTCAACTAAAACATTCATAGAAGTAATGTTCAACAATTCAACGCTTATACCTGCACTCTCACTCTCTGCCTCTAGCATTTTCGTTTTTTAAGATTCCCTTCCATGATTGTTATTGGAGCCTCCATTGCTGAGCAGCGTTAAATTGGTGAACAAGTTCGAAAGACTAATCTTGTGAAGTGAAACCAAAAAATAGTGATTTGAGGAAAAAAGAAGAAGAACGATGGCATGAGATCTCTTCGAGGGGGGAAAAAACACGGAAGATTTTTTCCATGTAAGCTAGCCAAATGCCAAAATTTTAAGTGCTGGCCATGTAAGTGTCACTTGGTACTTCAGTTTTGTTAGTTAAAAATTGGGAAATTTTGACATTTAAAAAAATATATTTAATTGATGAAAATAAAAGGGGAAATTAAATTAATTTTTTTTAAAAAAAGTTATGGATTGAAATGAATTTTAGTCTTTCTAAAATTATGTAACTTTTAATATATTTATTCTTCATTCTTTGTCCAGAAATATTTTGAAGTTTTGTACTAAGTTCTTTCTTTCCTAGTTCAAGAGTGAAGGAGCACCGTCAAATGGGCAAACAGTAGCAAAAAATGGGAAATGAATCCCTTGTGTTCAAGTAAACTAGAGCGCTAACACCGGATATCAAGTTTTCGGCTCTTCATGTAGAGAAATTATGACATGTTTTAGAGTAAAATAAATGCATGTTTCATAATAGATTTTATAATTAATTTTAAATTAATAACTTAAAATTTATATAAATTATTTAGAATCAATAGTTAAAATTCTTCCTTATTGTGCTTTAAGTACATGTTAGACTTTTAATTGAAGAACCAACCTAAAAACAAACCCATTTTAATCAGTTTGATTTGATTTGGTAAAAGTGAGTTTTTTTATCAAATATTTTTTTCTTAAACAAATTCATATTTAACTTCATTTTTTATTTATTTTTCATGACCCATTTAACAATAAATTTATTTGAAAATATTAATAAAAACATAATAAATAATGTAAATAACAAATTAACCTAAAAGCTCATAGAAACAACAATAAGTTAATATCTAATTGTTTTTAAATGTCTATATATATATATAAACAAAAAAAAACCAAATGGATCAATTTTTATAAAAAGAATAAAATTTGATTTGATTTGATTTATTTTTTGACTTTTGGTTTGGCTTAATCAATATGCATAAGATTGATTTGGTTATAAAAACTCTACAAGCATGGTTCCCCCACAATGATCCTCTTTCTTACAAGGATATGAATATGGTGAAAGAAATTGACCCCTATGATAAATTTTAATTAATTCTTGTAATACTTGAAAAGTTAAAATATTCATTGAGCTGCTGTGCAATTGAAAAACTAAATACTCATTGAGCTTATAATTGATTTAATAAATAAAATAAAATACCCTAAAAGAAGCCACACAAACTTGAGAAGAATAGAGTTAAGATTACAGTTCCAAATCCAATAACTAATCACCAACATTCCTGTCCTGATCAAACTTTTTAATTTAAACCTAAGATCATAAATGCCATCGCACCACGGCGTAGCCAGACACTCCAGCAATCCCGGTAGCTAACACCATCGCATCGTACTTCCCCTGCATCGCCCAACCACCGCGAGATCTGCCAGGAAGTTCTACTGCACCTGCACCATGATTGAAGTCACACCAACCCCCATAGATGCGTAGCCCCTGCAAACCCAGGCGCGACGACTCCGTTTTGGGTGGTTCTGGTCTCGGTTTGGAGGTCATGGACAGTGGTTGTTCAGTGGCCATGGCTGGGCTTGAGTGTGGCTGATGGTGGCTTAGATGCGTGAAAGGTAAGGGGTGACGGTGGTTCAAGTGGGTTAGGTCATTGGGTTTGGCCAATGGTGGCTGGTTAGACGGCACGGTAGTGGCAGCGGTGGTTGCTGTTACTTGATGTGGAGGATGGTGGTTATATTTGTTTGCAGGTTTTGGATCACAACGAAGGAAGGTGACAATGGGTTACTATTGCGATGGCGGGGACGAAGTGATTTGAGGGGGGCTCGGCAGATTCCGATGGCCATGGCAGACCTGTTTGGCAATGGTTCCGACGAGGTTGCTATGCAGAAGATGCGTGGACTGCCGGTTTCGTCTATGGGTCATGGCGGTTTGGGTTGGAGTTCGGTGGAGCGGTGGTTGTCGCAGGTTGACGACGGTGGTTCGTGGTGGCTGTCAAGCCGCAATGATTTAGCGGTAGGTTAGATGAGTTCTGATTTGACAGAGAGAATGGGTTGTCGGTTTTCATCCTGATCATTGATTTTTTTTATTAATAAATAAAGGGTTTAAAATTAATAATGCATCATGCACCACACATTAAATAGGTGCACCATAGACAAATCCTACAAACAAATAAGCTTTTTCCTAAAATTGTCACATATTGTGTGTGTTTGTAAAATTGTGAAAATTTAATTATTTTTAATAATTTGATTATTATATAAATTTTTTATAATTAATTATAATTAATTTATTTTTATATTTAGATATATTAATTAAAAAATAATTTTAAGATAAATATTTAAATGGTATAAAAGAATATTTTTATGTATTAAATTATTAAAATAAATATAAATAATTAAAAAAATTATTTAATTAATGATAAAATGATATTTATATTTCAAATTATAAAAAATAATTTATAAATTAAATCATAAATTTTAATATTCAAGATTATAAAAATTAATTTAAAAAACTTATATAATATTGTAAATATTTTTTTTTTTTAAAAATAATTTTACCAAACACCTCTTTGTCTTCAAGTAAACTAATTTGATATCAATTTTTTTTTAAAAAAAAGGAAAAGGAAAAGTAACACAGTTAAAGAAAGTTCATTTAATTGTTTGGAGGGAAAGAACACTGCAAGACCAGTAATTTCAGAGCGAAGCCTTAGCTGCAAAGTTTTTTTTTTTGGATAAACATTAGTTGCAAAGTTATATCATTAAAAACACTATAGGAGACGCAAAGTGACAAATTACTATAAATACGACTCAGAATTGTCTCCGTCTTAAAGTTTGGATTTGTTACACATAACTATATAAGTAATAAGTTTTAAATTAAAATTAATAAATAATCAAATATCAGAGGTTAAACTCTGAATTTGGAATAACTAGGTTGGTTTACATTTATTATCTCATTTTTTTTGGTACAGATATTTGTCATCTCATTTAATAACAAAAAAAGAAGCCTATGTTGATATTTTCGCTTTGACAAATGACAGCCCAAATCTTAGTCATTTGTGTTTGAATAAGTTTTGAAAACAAAAAAAAAATTATTCGTTTAGATAAGTTTTGAAAAAAAAAAGAATTAATTTTAAGATAATATAAAAATTATTTTTTTAAAAAATTATGAAAAATAAAATTTATTTTGTATTTAAAAAAATTACAAAAATCAGTTTTTATTTTCTATCTATTATATTTTATTTATCTTAAAATTGTTTCTTTTTCATAAGCTACTCATTTATACTTTTGAATAAAAGCAAATATATATATATATATATATATATATATATATATATATTTACATTCTGATTTTTTTTTAAAAAAAATTATCCAACTAACTGTGCATGTCTAAGAAGTGATTTTTTAAATAAAAAAATAATTTTACAAATTAAGCACAAACAAATGCACTAAGATAGCACAACAAATTATTTTTTTTAGAGATTTTTATAAAAAAAAGCAGAAGTTATTTTGTGTTTATATATAATTACAAAGAGCACTTTTTACTTTCTTTATATTCTATTGCATTTCTCTTAAAATTGATTTTTTTGAAAAAGTTACTAATTTCAGCTTTGTTGTGTGGGCATGAGTCATTAGGAAAAAACCAGATTTCGGGCTTACTGTTTTCTATTAATAGGGTAAGTTTGGTTGTCTCTTTTATTAGTAGGCTAGTCTCTTAGTTTTAAAGGGGAAAAAAAGTGTGTTCCTTCTATTGGAAGCAGGAATATAAAATTTAAGATAAGAAAATAAGCAGATAAATAGGGTTGGCAAGTAATAGAAAATACAAATAAATTAGAAATGATAAAAATACATAAAATATTTTTTAAATGATAAAGTATATAATAAAAGATAAAAAAGTACAAAAATACTAAAATGACAAAAATCTAAAACGTGGGTTGGTTTCAATAAAGTTTGGTTTTGTCACTCTTTAGTTTGTCAAGTTGTTTTATTGGCTGTTATGATAATTGATATGTTGTCTTTGTATAAATCAATCCATTGTTAACAATTTATCTTGAATATTTTAATTTTTTAATTAATTAAATTAACTAACTCACAACTATTTTATAAAAAAAATACTTGATTTTGAGTTCTTTATTATACCAAAAAATACAAAAGACTGCAAGCCAAGCTAAATGTAAATTTTTACAATTTAGTGTTTGATCTTTATTTTTATGGTCCATTAACTTGTAAATATTTTTACTCATATTTTATCTTTATTTTCTACTTTACTTGTAAATATTGATTTAATTTTCCTAGTTCTTGACTAACTGTATATTAATACTAGTCATTTTTATCTTTTTTATTCAAAGATAGAAAATTTATTCATGAAATGAAGTGGGAAAACTAAATCCCAGTTATACAAAAATAGGAAAAAAAAAGAGAGCCCAAAATCCACTTTCAACAAGCAGCCTGGAAGAATGACTAACAGGAAAATGAAAAGAAAAGATGGAAGATTTCAGTTGTTGCCATTGTTTATCTTTTGGGATAAATTAAATATTTTTAAGTTATTTGATTCATACAAATAGTTTTAGGATAAATATCTCTGGATCGGTGTATAGCTATAGGATAAATATCTTTGGATCGGTGTATAGTGGTGAAATGAGATTAAATTTTTACATTTTTCAACATAATCAATTCTCAAACTTAACTTGATTTTGCATATTAGTGGAATTTTTTATTTTTTCTTCAACCAATGTAGTTGGTGACGACTCTTTCCAAAATTTTGTTTTTAAACTCAGTTGTCACCCATTGTGACACTGTTCACCACAAATAATGTTAGGTTTATTCTTACAATAAATAACTAATATTGTACGAAAAAAAACTAATAATATTATAGTTAAACAAGTATGATATGGTTATTCAATTAATAGAATAAACATTGATCAATATTCTACAATACTCTTATATTAATTTAATTTTAAATAAAATCACCAATGTGTATCAACTTGTTTAGTTCAAGTAAAAGAGAGTCGGATCTTTTAAGCATGTAATTTTAAATTCGATCTTATGATTTATGTATATAAAAATAATATTATTGGAATAAGTCCTCACTTAAATAATTGACCATACTTAAGGAGATTAGTCTCTTATTTATCAGTGAGAAATATACTTGGAAACTAAAAAAATCTCACTTAAAAGTGTCCTCAATTAAATCGTAGTTAATCCTCCCGCATATTAATTTATATTAGATAAAATTAAATGCACAAAAAAATATAAGATTTTGTGTAACTATTTGTATATGGATTTTTTTAAAAAGATTATAACATTTTCTAAAAATATATTAATTGTATTTTAAAAAAATTAATTTGAATGTATTGTTAATATAAAAGATTTTATTTTTTATTCAATCATGCATTGTCATATTTTTTAAAATGTTTGATTTTTATAATAATAATTTAAAAAATAACATATATAATGATATATAATTAATTGATGATATAAAACTTTTACTCTTATAAGTTATAATATATCAAAATTATTATTTTTTATTTGCTTTTCTCACAAAATTGCATGTATGATTGTGCCGTGGTAAAGCATTTGCAAGCTGTATGTAATGTCGTGTTCGTGCAAACACCATTAAGTACATTTAATATACCAGAAAATAAAACGTCATTAACTTTTCAATATAGTATTAAAATTAAGAGTGTTCAGATCTAAACTAATTCAAAAAAATTCAAAAATTAATCTAAAAAAACTAAAAATTGATAAAAATTGAAATGGACTAGATTGATTTGGATAAAATTTTTGAAGAATTAATCGGTTTAGTTTAATTTTTTATTCAATTTTATGAAACTAATTTAAATCGAATCGAACCGATTATTATACTTAATATACTTAAATATCTCTAACCCTAACTTATCTTCCTTTCACGCGCAGCCACCACTAATCCAGCAACCTTCATATCTAACTTTCACCATCATCTCCACTCATTATCGTGAACCAAACCTCATCTCAAAACACACATCTTCTGCCTCCACATACATATCCTCTGCTTCCACCCACCATCAACTTTCACCAAGGCTTGCTTTGCCATGCCATCCACGGCCAACAACCCCTTCTACCACCTCCTTTGCAAACCTCATCTACGGCCAAGCCTTGCTTTGCCACGCCACCGTCCTCTGCCTTTGCTGCCACGCCCCGGATTCGTGAGCCAGACCCACTGTGCGCTACCGCGACCAACGCAGATCTGCATCACTCCTACAGCCTTAATCCTTCTCCCTCTACCATACAACCTCCACCGCGAGCCACCGTCAACCAGCAACTCCGAGCTCGTGTTGGTTGGATCAAGGTGGAGGCTCAACGATGGCTAGGCGGCGTGAGGTCTGCGTGCGACAGATCTAGTTTACAGCTGGGTCACGGTGTTGGCTTTCTGCGTGGGTGGTGACGGTTGTGGGGCGTGAAACAGATCTGGACGACTGGGGTGCGCGTGCGACAGATTTGGGCTCTGCAAGGGTGGCACAACGAGACTGCTATCCGGTTCTGGTGAGCGTGGTTGGAGGCGCGGTGGTGGCCAGTTGCAACTCCCATCGTCGTCCACTAAGCCAACAGCCACCCATACCCATAAGTAACCCCAAATCCTACTTCCCCACTTCCCCTTCCCCCCATAAAAACCAAATCATCCCTATCCAACAAAATCAATTTGGATTAGATCAGTTTGGTTATTGAAATTCATCCATTTTAAACCGAATCGATGATACTTACCTTGTTTAGATTGGATGGTTTTATGCCTCAAAACCGATCCAAACCGATTCAAAAATACTCTTAATTAAAGTTGATGCTTAGAGTATAAAAAATGTGAGTTGGGTTAAAAAAAATAAATTTGAATTTAATTTGATCAAACGTGATTGACTTGATTTAGCTTAACTTGAAATTGTGTTAGCTTGCTTTTGGTCAGGTCGTTTTTTAATATAATAATATGCACTTAAAAGGAAATTATCATTTTTTACTTGAAAAATTAAAATTTATTTAATAATTAAATTAATTATCTAATTTATTTATCATTGATTTACAACTAAGTAATTATTTTTTTTAATTTTTCACTAACTTCTTTTTTTAAAAATTAAATTCATTATTAAAAAAAATTATTAGACTGGTGGACTAACCCGCTTCACCCACAACCCATAATAAATTAAATTAGATTAATAAAATAATAACTTAAAATATACTTGACTTAATTTGAGCCTGTCTAAAAATAATTTAGTCGATTCATTTTGATATCTCTATCTAATTAATAGAATCTACTACTATATGCCTCACATTTTGGATGACCAATTTATTAAGACGATTTTTTTACCCTATACGTCACGAGCTTGTATTATTGCTCAATGATATTTATCATTGTATTTTTTTTAGAGTACATAAAAGAACATAACTTTTTAGTGGATCAATTTTTTTTAATTTTTTTTACAATAACTGCAAAAAATAATTAATATATAACATATTCCTTAGTTAAAAAACTTAAAAAATCTTAACCTTGATAACCAGTATACTCTTTAAGAAAAATCTTAAAAAACTTCTCCAAAATATTTATAAGACATTTAAAAAGACTAATTTATCATTGTGCCCTATTTAATCTCAAAGGCACTCTTTATAGAAGAGGTAAGCTCTAAGATAAAGATCAACTACCTCATTCTTTACTTCCTTATATCCATTAATTACTTGAACGTTAAAATATCTTACTAATATCCAACTCCTCCCTCCCGCTAGTCGGAGAACCATCTGCCAGCCGGTTTCCACTACTTTCACCTCGGTATAGTTCACAAGTTCACTACATTTATTCGTGAAAATTTCATACATGTCTCCAATATATTCAACCAACAACTCTACATTATGCTAGTTTGATGGCATGTCTTATGCATCTGACAATCCCTACGCTCAGCAGTTTTCTTCAATTAATTAGCTGTCAAAACTCCAAATTCCAGCTTGTAATCGTACAACTAAAAATAATAATGAAAGGAAAACAAAATGTATTACCAAACTGAAGAGAAAATGTGTTACCAAACCGAAGAGCAACGGATGACATGAATCTGACGCCGCAGTCCACGAAAATAAAAGGAAAAAAAATCATTAAAGTTACTAGCACACATAAATATGCATATTACATAAGGCCTCCACTGACGGTAATGCCATTGATGTGGCAAGAATCTGTTGAAATATGTGTGGATGTGTGTTGGCTTCAACAATGAGTAAGTGGCCTAGGTGCAAGATCACTTCAAAGTAGCACATATTTTAACCCTTCAGTTCAAAGGCTGCAAAGAGCAAGATTGAAGGTATGGCAGCATTTTTTTCCCCCTTATTTTTGTGTCTAAGTTTAGGACAGGTGTATTTCAGTTGCTTGACCAAGTGTGAAACCACACCAATTCATCATTTCAAGTTAAAATAATCCTGACCCACTTGTCACGTGTATCAACTACAGAGACTGGAAACGGCATCCTTCTTCAATAAACAAGTGACGCTGATAACAATACCCTGTAAATAAAGTAAATTTAACACATCCATTCCTTTTTGAGATACCAGACCACAGAATTGTAGCACTCAATATTAACCTTGACCTTTAGTTTTTACCAAGGAATGCTCAATTAAAGCTGTTCCTTGTTCTCTACTCTTTAAGCAAGACAGCTATATATACGTGACACACAATACTGTATGGTCTAAAAGATCACATCAACATTGAAGTTCAAAACTTTCAGTTTCAACCATGCCATTGTTATGCTTGAAGGGGATGATGTTACACAAAGCTTTCAGATCAACCCTTCTCTTTCTTTTTCTCTCTGTGGTGATCTCTACTCCTCCAGCAGATCCCATCAACTGCTCTTCACAGAATACAAGCTGCACTATCACAAACTCCTATGGCATCTTCCCTGATCGAAGCATCTGTCAAGCTGCTGAAGTGTTGTACCCAACTACTGAGGAAGAGCTTGTGTCAGTGGTTGCATCAGCAACTAGAAACAAAAGGAAGATGAAAGTTGCAACCCGTTTTTCCCACAGCATCCCTAAGCTGGTGTGCCCTGAGGGCCAAAATGGGTTGCTGATAAGCACCAAATATCTCAACCAGGTATTGAAGATTGATGTGGAAGCAAGGACAATGACAATGGAGAGTGGTGTGACAATGAAGCAGCTCATCAATGAGGCTGCTAAGGCTGGTTTGGCCTTGCCATATGCCCCATATTGGTGGGGCTTGACAATCGGTGGCCTTATGGGAACGGGTGCTCATGGAAGCACATTGTGGGGGAAAGGAAGTTCTGTTCATGATTATGTGGTGGAGATGAGAATTGTTAGACCTGCAGGTCCTGAAGATGGATATGCTAAGGTTCTGAGCCTAAATGAACTACATGAAGATCTCAATGCAGCCAAAGTATCACTCGGCGTGCTGGGAGTTATTTCACAGGTATGATCTCTTCTTTGGTACCTTGTTTCATCTATTGTTTCTCTTTTATATGCCTGAATCCTGACAAGCTGCATAAATTGTAATCAGTTTCAACCAAAAATGTGCTTGATCCAAACTCGTAAATCCAACTTTTGTCGAGAAGGATGTGCTGAAAATTTCAACTTTGTTACAAACATAGAAAAAAAAAAGGCTAGATTTTCACCCAAAACGTCAACAGAGGGCTCAGCAGAGTAAACTGTAGAAATATTTAACATAATCAGCATTCAAGAACCCCATGTGATACTGATGAATAATGAATTATCGTTGAAATAGAGTAAAAACGAGTAGTACCAACACCCAATAAAAACAAATCAATAGCGTGTAGTACTAACCACCAGAAGACAATTGGAGATCTACTTTGGCTAATCGGTGATCTACATAGGCTAATACAATATTCTCAATCACTTTTTGTGCCTCTGATTCACTTGTTCCATTAGGCAGCAAACAGATACAATTTTGAAGTATATTTTAGTCTTGCATATAGTGGACAAATGTCTGAGATCACCCTATTTAAATTGGCTACCCATCTCTTTCTGTCCAGGGTGTCAGCTAGCAGCAAATTCCAAGAGTGCAACCAAAAGGTAACAAACAATAACAATACAATAGTACATGAATACAATAGAAATACAAACAGTGAACATTTTTTTAGATTTTTTTTTTCAAATTTAAATTCAAATCTTGACATTTGTTTACTCGGAATATACCCGTAATTCTAATTTTTAGAAATGCTTTAGGTGTTTGGCACCTATCAATAAATAAGTAATATATATATAGAACTAATTTGGTGAGAAATTTATTTATTATAAAAAATAAAAAAAGTAAATTTTAACTATTAAATTTTATATAAATAATTAAAATTAAAATATAAATGTATATAATTTTTTTAAATAATCACATAATTTTTAATTTTAACTATTTATATATAATTATATAATTAATATTTATTTATTTCATTATCTCATAATAAAATATTCTCTTAATAAATATGTTTCATATATATATATATATATGTGAAATATCTTCATATTTTGGATATCATATTCGAAACGGTCAAATCATTATATAGTTTGATAGCAAGAAATCTATTATCTCTATATTCTTGAGCGTTTTTTTTTTAGAGCTGTATTACACCGACAAATTTTTTACAAATCCTTTACAGTGAATTACACGAAAAGTTTTAATCTCTTTATTACACCGATAACTGTTTTTTTAATGTTTTGCACGTCACTTTCTGTGTTGCTTCTGTATACAATTTGTTAGTTAAAGAAATATTTTCTTTTTTATATATATTTTTAAGTTTTTTAAATTGTCAAATCAAATTTTAAATTTTGCGTGTTGGACGAACAAATATCTGACATAATACAAATGTAATAAGGGTGACTGTGTAAAAAAAAAAAAAGCAGTACGGGTGATTTGTTATTCTTTATTTATGCATTGAAATCGTGAATATTTATCATTTTTATTACTTTTATTGTATCACTAATCTTACATCGAAGATCAATTCAAAAAATAAATAAACAATAAAGTCAAGCCACTTTCTATCTGGTGCTACATCCACTAAACAAGAATGGAAGTTCGCCCTATTCCTCTAACATGAATTGAGAGTCTGAAACCATACCGCAAGAAGTTAAATTTCTTGTAGAGGATATAAAAAGAAGAGAAAAAAAAAATACAATTATAGGGCTGTGTGGACCGTTATAATAAAAAAATGCCAGCAAATCAGTCCTTATAAATATGATAAAGACTCTGTGGATCAATACAATTGTAGGGTAATCCAATAGATTATGGGCTCAAAAGCTTCGGCTTGGCACAATTGTGTAGGCACAATCATTATCATTTATTATCATAATTCCCATCCTTTTTTGGCGTTTTGGCGGAAAGGATGCACAATTGTGTAGGCACAATCATTATCATTTATTATCATAATTTCAACCGTGAGATTAGTTTGCATTAGGATATTTCCCATGAATTTCATGAGGAAGTGACTAGTTATAAAAGAAATTTTCTGACAAAAATAAATTATAGAAGAAAAATTGAGAATTGCACTTTGTTTTTTGAAAGAAAAAATAATTGCACTTCCTTTATGGCAAAACGGACACAAGGTTTATTGAGTTTATGATGATTTAAACCTACAAAACTAAGAGAAATTCTCAGTAAGTAGCTTATGATTTTGCCAATAAATTTTGTAAATTACCCTAAAACTAGATCTAGAATTCCTCTTCAATCTCTCATAGCTTCTTCTTCTTTTTTTTCCTGAGTAAGCAAAGCATCCACAACCTATTTGACAAAATTGACCCAAAAAAAAAAAAAAACCAATCCGACAAAGACTCAAAGAATGTTTGGGATATGTGAGATTATGAGTTTTTCTATTTATACATCAACACCAAATTCACTTTATTGGTTACGTCTAAACTAAGCGCATTTTTTGTTTGATGTGATACACTATGCTTATTAATTTAAAATAACAATTTAAACATATTTTTTTCGACATTTTTCTTAAAAAATTTAAGTGACATATTATTTTATGTTGAGAAATTTTGAAATGTTACTATCCTAATTTAGATCATATTAAATTTGTCTGTTTATGATAACACATGTTAAAAGTTGATAACTTCATGGTTTTATTAGTTTCATATAGTCATAATATGCTAATTCATAAAAAAGCGCGTACAAGAAGACTTATATGGGAAATATGAAAAAGAGAGACAAGGATAGCACGTTCCTATTTGATATATGGAATATTAAAATGTTGTCATAGACTCCACCTCACTATTAATAATTTTTTGCCGGAACTAAAAAACAATTGCCCAAAAAGCAAGCTGTAGGTCATTTTCATTAAAATAAAATTCTAGCAGTAAGAATTGGCTCTTAAAATTTCCCCCCCAGACACACTATTTTAGCTATTATATTCGATGTTAATTCAAACAAAAATTTGTAGAATATAAATCAAACGTACCGTACATAGATAATTCCACTCATAAATTTTTGAACTTCTTCATTTTGGTTGAGAGAGATTGACAATTAAGCGAATTTATTTTTAAGAATTGAATAACGTTAAAAAAAATTTACATCTATGATCTAAAAAGAAAAGAGTGAAAAAAATATATTTTATAAAGAAAATATTTTGTGATTTTTCTCTAAATTCTTGTAAATCTCCCTTTACTTCTTTTATATGTAATACGTCCCAATTTCACACATCAAATTTTTTAATTAATTATTTGATTTTGGTTGAGAAAGAAGATTATGCAAATAAAGCTTTTTATGTTCATACATCATGTAAAAGGCTTATGATGATTGCTTGTCACTTCTGTAGATTACTCTAAAACTAGAACCCCTCTTCAAGCGATCCATCACCTATTTGGCAAAAGATGATTCAGATTTGGGTAACAAAGTGGCAGCTTTTGGACACGAACATGAGTTTGCGGATATAACGTGGTACCCAAGTCAACACAAGGTTGTCTACCGTGTTGATGATCGCGTCCCCATGAATACATCGGGCAATGGTCTTTATGACTTCATCCCTTTCCGTCCCACTCCTTCACTTGAATTGGCACTCATAAGAACTACAGGTCAGCTTAGCTTTATTGAATTAAAAATGACAAACTTTATAGTATTCATTCATTCATTTATAAAGTAACATTTGGTGCATGCATATAGTTAAAAAAAGAAAAAAGAAAAATCAAAACGAATTTTAATGTTGTTTACATTTTTTTTTGGTGGGGTTATTGGGGCTGCAGAGGATGTTCAAGAATCCACTAGTGATGCTGACGGAAAGTGCATACTTGCAAAGACAACAACGACTACCCTTGTCACTGCTGCTTATGGACTCACTAACAATGGTGCTCTCCATGAGTCAAAATATAATAGTAGTTTTTTATTCTAACAAAACAAATTCATGTGCTTAATTTCAATTTCATAAACTAAAGCATTTGTTTATATTTGGTACTTGCAGGTATAATCTTTACTGGATACCCTGTAATTGGATTTCAGAACCGCCTTCAGGCATCTGGGACATGCTTGGATAGTCTTCATGATGCAAAGATCACAGCATGTGCCTGGGACTCCAGGGTGAAGGGGGAGTTCTTTCATCAAACCACATTTAGCATTGGCTTGTCTGTTGTAAAAAATTTTGTTGAAGATGTCCAGAAGCTAGTTCAATTGGAGCCAAAGGGATTGTGTGGCATAGAGCTCTACAATGGAATTCTCATGCGCTATGTCAAGGCTTCAAGTGCCTACTTGGGGAAGCAAGAGGATGCTATAGACTTTGATATCACTTACTACCGCAGTAAAGACCCAATGACTCCTAGGCTTTATGAAGACATTCTTGAAGAGGTTGAACAGCTTGGGATTTTCAAATATGGAGGGCTACCTCATTGGGGAAAGAATAGGAACTTGGCATTTGAAGGAGTGATCAAGAAGTACAAAAACGCTGGGAAATTTTTGAAGGTTAAAGAGGCTTATGATTTACAAGGGCTTTTCTCTAGTGAGTGGACAGACCAAATGCTTGGGTTAAAAGGAGTGACAATATTGAAGGATGGGTGCGCATTAGAAGGTTTGTGCATTTGCTCACAGGATAGCCATTGCAATCCAAGCAAAGGCTACTTTTGCAGACCAGGCAAAGTCTATAAGGAAGCAAGGGTTTGTACTCATTTGAAATTTAAATGAGGGTACCAAATTTTAAAGAATTAAAGGCCATTTTAAGGCTAAGCATTAATTGACAACTTATGAAAACTGATAATATCAATATAATTTATATACTTCATTTGATACATCATTAATCTCTGTTTTTCACTCACGTCAACATATTTAAGTGACACGAGCTGTCTTTAAAATAAGAGATAATCTTTTTTTTTTCTATGCAATGCATGGCTAGAACAACACATGCAAGTAAATTTATAAATTAGTTAGAATTTGCAATTCAACCTTTTTTTTTTTGTTACATGTAGTCAGAATGTTGATAACTTGACATCATTTTAATAGATACATGTGAATATTAAATTTGGAAAAACTGACCTCTTTCCTTTTATTCGCAAACACTTACCGGCCGGCAAAAAATTCTCTAGACCAAGGAATTTTCTGTCTTTTTCTATAAACACGCAATAGGCTACCTTTATGGTTGTGGTGTATATATATGATTATTTTCACTTCAATTTTATAATGTAAAAGTCACACAAATTTAATCTTGTATAAAAATTTGCTAAATCCTACAATGTTCTGTTACTATAAGATAAGAGTGAAAGGAATAATTTCCCTTTATATGTATTCACTAAGAAGTATAGACCAAATTACTATAAACTATGCCAACGTTATGCTCGAAGGATAGATTCTTATGTATCCTCATAGTAAGAGAAATTTTTTGTTAAATCTATTGTTATGTACTAGTTAATATATATATCACATCATGTATAATATTAAAAATATTATTAAAACAAAAAAAGAGTAATGATCTACAAATTAAGTTGATGTAATATACATTAAATAATATAAAATAAGATAAATTTCTTACTACAAGAAGAACTAAAAATTTCTCATGGTTCAAGATAATGATGAGCCAGAAAGTGCTCAAATCCTACATATTTTCTTATAATTTCTTTAGACGACGTCTAGGTGCTCCATTGGAAAAGTAGAGCATCCATGCTCCATCCATTACACACCGTAGATGATGTCTAAAATTTGATCTATAGTTGTAAATGTTTACCTTTAACCTTGAATTACTTAGTATACTTAGAAGCTCAATTAGCAGTAATTCCTCAAATTCCATCAAGCCAATTATAAAATATAAAAATTAATCACTATTACTTATCTTATATAGTTTAGAAGCTCACTTAGTAATAAGTACTCATACTCAGTTAAGTCAATGATAAATAATGAAAATTAATTGTTAGTACTTCTCTTGTTTAAGCTATTTTTTAAAAATCATTTACTTGTACTTCTCTTGTTTAGGTAATTTAGAAAATCATTAAAAAATATTATCAATTAAAAAATGAGCATCGCTATTTTTTGCGAAATGCAATTCACAAACCATTTTACGAATTATGCGGCACAAAACGATATTTGAAATAGTGGTGTTGCAATAATTCCTGTATCGTTTTCACGAATCTCATTCGTGACAAATACAAATTTTCTAAAAAAAATAACAACATAACAATAAAACATTAAAAAATCAAGAATTTGCAAAATAATAAAATAAAAATTGTTAAACCTCCCGTGATTAATTTGCAAAACGTTAAGAAAAGTTTAAATAAAACATAAAAAAATCAAGGCTTTGCAAAAGACCCGATAGGTGTGAGTTGATTTGGGTAGCAGGGGACGATGCTGTGTGTCCTTAATTGGCATGGATTAATTGTTTTAGGGTGGCCGTTGTTGCCGTATCAGAGGTGGGCAGTGAATCCTTCGGCTAGCGGTGTTGATGGGATGAGGATGGGGTTGATTCTGTTGATAATGATGGTAGGGGCTTTGTGATTATGTTCTGTGTTGCCATTGCCACGGACGCCCGTAAAACAATCACAGGGCACGATTGAACAATAAAAGTCCCTAATCTTTTTAACCTTGTTGCACCATTGACCATTTCAAGTTTTCTTGACTAACAACATCAAAACAATTTTCATTTTAGTTATAATCTTTTTTCCTACACCTAAACAATTTCTTATGACATGAACACACGATGCTTCACTCAAAACTCTTCCTCTACACTTGATTCTTCTCATTCTTGGACTTTCCTTTTTGGATTTGATTTGATTATTGTTTGGGTCTTATTTAATTAATTGGGTATATTTCCTCTGCAACTTGATTGACACACTCATGAGATGTATAGGAATTAATGTTTTCTTAATTTATACTAAAATTAATGCTTTCTATCTTATCTGCAAAATTTTCCTCTGAAAAGGGTGGGTGAGAACTGAGATGAAATTGGGATTGTGACAAGGTACACTAGTTCTGACAGAGCTTTCAAAATTATATATATATATACTAGAAGCAAACTGGAAGAGCAAGTGCGCCTCTATAAATACTAACGTTGCGACCTCGCGCATAGTTCCACTTTGGTTGCAAGTCATGAGACTCCCCTTCCATAGTGACTCCACAACAACCTAGTACTCTTTCTCTGTTTTTGTAATTTCAATTTATAATTTCTTCAACAAAAAGGAGAAAATTGAATTTTGAAAGATTTAATTAGATTTTGTATTTTTGGGGTTGAGAAGAAGTGGCAGGTAATGCCACCCTTAACAATTATTTTAGTTGGAAGAACAAAGAGTCTGAGCGAAGAACAAAGAAGCTTGTGTTTTTTGGCTTCTTCTTCTCTTGAATAAGCCCTGGTTGAAATAAAGAATGCAAATGTGAAGGAAATAATCACTACAACTCTCGTATTACACCTTGTTGATGGGCCATTACCTTGCAAATTTTGTTATTTTTGCACCATTACCCTGTTGATGTGCTACATATTTTGGAGGACTTCTGTTACAAATTTAGACTTTGAAATGTGTTTACTTGCAATTGCACCAATTTACCGAAAAGTCAGGTAACCAGTGCTCCCTCACATCGATTAGAAATGTCTATTATTCAATAGCTTTAAATTGGTGGAGCACCGGTGCACCCCATTTTAAGGGGTGCACATTAAACGTCGCCCTTCATGTAGTATTATGTTTTCCTTCATAAGATCCTATCAGGTGCTCCTCTGGACAAAGAAACTGCACTGTGACAAACTCCTACAGCATCTTCCCTGAACGAAGCCTATGTTAAGCATCGGAGGCATTGTATCCAACCACAGCGGAAGAGCTTATTTCAAGGGTTGCATTTGCATCAGTAACAAGGAGCAAAACAAAAATAAAAGTTGATACATGCTTCTCCCCCAGTGTCCGTAAACTTAATTGATTGGTGTGCCTTGATGGCAGAGCTAATAAGCACCAAATATCTCAACCGCAAAGTTAAAATTGATGTTGGAAGCGAGGACAGTGACGGTGGAGAGTGGTGTGAATGCGTGACATTGAAGAAGTTGATCAATGAGGCTGCCACAATAGAGTTGGCGTTGCCGCATGCACCATATTGGTGGGGGTGTAATGTCAATTAGCTAAGGGACAAGTCAGCTGAAGGTTAAGCTGGCAGCCAAGTCAGATTGAATGAAGAATCAGAGTTAGTTAGTAAGGAGAGACAGATGAAATATGATCCTGGAATCAAGGGATTACGTAGAAGTGAGAGGAAAGGGATAAATAACACCGGCTGAAGAATTTAAGTAGTGAAGAATCAGAGTTAGTTAGTAAGGAGAGACAGATGACATATGATCCTGGAATCAAGGGATTATGTAGAAGTGAGAGGAAAGGGATAAATAACACCCGGCTGAAGAATTTAAGTGGTGAAGGCAATGCATATAGGCACCGTGAATGAGAGGAGAGGGATGTAGAAGTTGTGACCTCAATTTTGTTTCTCTCTCTGGATTTCTCTCTCTCCTTTTCCCATTCTTCCTCTATTATCCCTATTTTCTTATTAAGCTTCCTATATTACTGATCTGAGACACTGATCAGTTTCATATCATTGTAAGAAATTTTATCATTTAATAATACCAGTACATAGGTTATTAAGTGAATTGATTGCTTTGTCCTTAGTTAAACTCACACAACACACGAAGTTCCTTACATTTTGGTGCTTTTAATGAGTCCACAATGGCTGAAAATACAAGACTCAAGGATGTACAAACCGATTTGAAGAGACTACTGGAATTAATGGAGAAAAGACATTGTGAGTATACTCAGCAACATGTAGAGGACTTGCAGCGTTTGGAACGGATTAAAGCAGCGCTAGAAACATGGAATGATAACAAGTCATCGAGTGGATCGAGCTCTAATGTTGACACAGTGGTTGTTCAACCATTCCAGGTATAAGGAACATCAAATTTGATTTTCCTCGCTTTGATGGTACAGAAGTCTTACAGTGGATCTTTAAGGTAGAATAATTTTTTAATTACTACAACACACCGGATGAACAACGTTTAACCATAGCTGTAGTTCATATGGAAAAAGATGTGGTGCCTTAGTTCCAAATGATGACTAAGAACAACCTATTTCAGTCTTGGCAAGGTTTCACTATAGCTTTAGAACTAGAATTTGGACCATCCCCATATAAGTGTTCTCGTTCAAGTTTATTCAAGCTGACACAATTAGGTAGTGTAAATGATTACTACCTGGAGTTTACAGCCTTAGCAAACAGAGTTTATGGCCTTAGTCATGATGTTGTGTTGGATTGCTTTATCAGTGGCCTTAAACTAGATATTCGTAGGGATGTTTTAGCTCAAAGTCTCATTTCCTTGTCAAAAGTTATAGCATTAGCCAAATTATTTGAGAAAAAGTATTTACCCAGAGCACGACCATACTATACATCCAACCTTAACAGACCCCACACATATAACCCAAACACAAACCATCCACCACAAACACAATCCAAAAACAGTACCCTGCCACCCTTATTGTCTACACCATCTCATAGACCTTTTAACCAGTCACCTAAATCTCCTAATGTTAAGAAAATGACTCCAGTAGAAATGCAGTTTAGGAGAGAAAAAGGGCTTTGTTACACTTGTGACAAAAAGTTTTCCTTCAACCACAGATGTCCTAACAAACAGTACCTCATTTTACAAACTGATGATGATGAGGATACTTAACCTGAACCTGAACCTGAACCTCCTGACTCACCTAATGGGGATACAGATATCTAGGACCTTGACCATCACCTGTCCTTTAATGTTCTAAAAAGATCAAATCGTTTAAGGACCATGAAGTTCCAAGGCACAATTCAAGGAATGAAATTGTAAATTTTATTAGATAGTGGCAGCTTTGATAATTTCCTACAGCCAAGACTAGCCCAATTTCTAAAGTTTCCAATTTAGTCTGCCCCAAAGTTCAAAGTACTAGTGGGAAATGGAAATACCTTGACTGTTGAGGGTTACATCGGGGAACTACAGGTTCACATACATGGTACCATGTTGAAGCTACCAGTTTACTTGTTACCCATTGCAAGGGCTGACTTAATTTTTGGAGCTGCATGGTTTGCTACCTTGGGTCCTCACACTGTTGACTACAGTGCCTTAACAATTAAGTTTTATTTGGGAAACCAATTTGTTACCTTGCATGGAGATCGACCACAACAGCCCAGCCAAGCACAATTTCATCATATTAAAAGATGGAACACCACTCACTCTATTGTTGAATTATTTGCCTTATAAATTCAACATCCAGATTCTAAACTAGATAAATGGTCAGAATTTCCAGAAGATATGGAACCTGAATTAGCTCTATTGTTGCATACCTATAAAAGTGTTTTTGACAAACCAAAAGGATTGCCTCCTCCAAGAGAACATATTCATTCCATTCCACTACTAGAAGGTAGTAATCCTGTTAAGGTTAAACCTTACAGGTACCCTCATAGCCAGAAAGAGCAAATTGAGAAGATGGTACAGGAAATGTTATTAGATGGAATTATACAACCTAGTACCAGCCCTTTCTCTTCCCCAATATTGCTAGTCAAGAAAAAAAGATGGCACATAGAGGTTTTGCACAGATTACAGAGCTTTAAATGCCATTAAAATTAAGGATAATTTTCCCATTCCTACTGTAGATAAGCTACTTGATGAACTATTTGGAGCTCAGTATTTTTCCAAGCTTGACTTAAGATCTGGTTACCACCAAATATTGGTTCAACCATATGACAGACACAAAACAATCTTTAGAACACATCGTGGTCATTTTGAATGGCTAGTTATGCCATTTGGGTTGAGTAATGCACTAGCCACTTTCCAGAGCCTCATGAATTATATATTTTAAAAATGACTAAGGAAATCAGTGTCGGTTTTTTTAATGATATATTAGTCTACAGTTCTTCTTGGTCTAACCATTTACTGCATTTAGAAGAAGTTTTTCAAATTCTATAGCAATATAGCCTCTTTGCAAAACTATCAAAGTGTTGTTTTGGCTTGAGGCATGTTGATTATCTAGGTCATAATGTTTTAGAAAGTGGGGTGGCCATAGATAAGAGCAAACTTCAAGCAGTATTGGATTAGTCTCAACCAACTTCTCTTAAACAACTTAGAGGATTTATTGGCTTAACTGGCTATTACATGCGATTTATTAGGGGATATGCTACAATTGCTTTGCCTTTAACCAACTTGTTAAAAAAGGACAGTTTTCAGTAGGATTCCAATGCTAGTGTGGCTTTTCAAAAATTAAAAGAAGCAATTATTGAAGCACCTGTTTTAGCTCTTCTAGACTTCACTCAATCCTTCATACTAGAAACTAATGCTTTAGGGACTGGTATTGGGGCTGTCCTAAGTCAGTCTAAGGACCCTATTATTATTTTTCTCTAAAAAGCTCACTCCTAGGATGCAGAAATAGTCTGCTTATATTCGAGAATTGTATGCCATAACTGAAGCAATTGCCAAATCCAGACATTATTTCTTAGGCCATCATTTCACAATAAGAACAGATCATAAAAGCCTAAAATGCCTCACTGAACAAACAATTCAGACACCAGAACAGCAAGCTTGGTTACATAAATTTTTAGAGTATGACTTCACTATTGAATATAAGCCAGGGAAAGAAAATATTATAGTAGATGCACTTTCTAGATCATTCTATAAGGCCACCTACTCATGACATATTGCAACAGATCAAATATGTTATTGCTTCAGATCCTCAAATTTAAAACATTAGGAAAAGCTATTTACAAGGACTGCACCTCATCTTAATTATACAGTTTCTGCTGACTTGTTATATTGGAAGGGCAAATTGGTTTTACCACAACAACAAGAATTAATTAAACAAGTTATGAGGGAGTATCATTCTTCACCTTGTGGGGGTCATTCAGGAGTTGCAAGAACTAAAGCTCAGATTGTTAGTCAATTTTATTGGCCAAATATGAAGAAAGACATCAGTTTATTTGTGAAGCATTGTCTTATTTGCCAACAAGCCAAGTCAGCAACTACACTACCAGGGGGTTTATTACAACCATTACCAATTCCAACTCAAGTGTGGGAGGATGTGACTATGGATTTTATTACTGGACTGTCTGCTTCCAATGGTTACACAATTATCTTGGTGGTAGTGGAACGATTCTCCAAGTATGGCCACTTTGCAACTTTCAGGGTTGGATATTCAAGTACACAAGTGGCAAAGACCTTCATGAGCTCTATTTTAAAGTTGCATGGTATACCTAAAACTATTGTGTCTGATAGAGACAAAGTTTTTACTAGCAAATTTTGGCAACAAATAATTAAATCGAGTGGAACAACTCTTGTAATGAGCTCATCTTATCATCCTCAGACTGATGGACAGTCAAAGGCTTTAAATAAATGCCTATAAATGTATCTCAGGTGTTTTACTTTTGAGAATACTAAGAATTGATCCAAATTTTTACCTTGGGCAGAATACTAGTATAGCACTTCTTATCATACCAATATTAGAATGACTCATTTCAAGGCTGTTTATAGGAAAGAACCACCAACACTAGTTAAGTATGTGTTGGACAACAAGGATCATCCTTCCTTACAGGAAGTGTTGCAGCAAAGAGACTTACTATTACAGCAGCTTAAAGCTAATCTATTCAAGGTACAACAGTTTATGAAGAAATTTACAGATAAGAAAAGGAGACAAATGGTCTTCAATATGGGAGACATAGTCTTAGTTAACCTGCAACCTTATAGACAGCATTCAGTAGCTTTGCGAAAACTAAAAAGTTGGGTTTAAGATATTATGGACCATTTCTTGTTATTGACAAGATTGGAGTAGTGGCATACAAACTTTTGTTACCTCCATCAGCAAAAATTCACCCAGTGTTTCACATTTCCCTGCTTAAACCCTGTCATGGAAGCCATACACAACAGTATTTTCCACTACCATTGTTGATAAATGATCAAGGTCCAATACTACAACATACTCCTATACTGCAGTCTAGAATTATCATGCAAGATGATCAACAAGTGACTCAAGTGTTGGTCCAATGGGAAGGACTACCAAAATCCGAGGCTACTTGGGAGGATTAGAATTCTCTATTAGCTGACTACCCGAACTTAAACCTTGAGGACAAGGTTTCTTTCAATGGGGGGAGTAATGTCACGTGGCCAAGAGACAGGTCAGCTGAAGGTAATGCTAGTATCCAGGTCAAATTGAATAAAGAATCAGAGTTAGTTAGCAAGGAGAGACAGATAGCATATGATCCTAGAATCAAGGGATTACGTAGAAGTGAGAGGAAATGGGTAACAAAAATCCTGACTGAAGGAATTTGAGTGGTGAAGGCAGTGCATATAGGCACTGTGAATGAGATGAGAGGGGTGTGGAAGTTGTGACCTCAATTCTGTTTCCTTCTCTGGATTTCTCTCTCTCCTTTTCCTATTCTTCCTTTATTATCCTTATTTTCTTATTGAACTTCTTATACTACTGATTTGAAACATTAATCAGTTTCATATCATTGTAAGAAATTTCATCAATTAATAATACCAGTACAAAAGTTATTCAATGAATTGATTGCATTGTCCTTAGTTAAACTCACATCACACGAAGTTCCTTACATGTAACTATTGGTAGCCTGATAGCCATAAGTGCAAATGGGAGCTAGCTCCTTATAGGGAAAAGGAAGTGTTGTTCATGAATATGGGGTGTGGCTGCATTGGACGGGTTGTGTATATGCTCCAAGGGAAACCATTGTGTACCAAGCAAGGACTACTTTCGTAGACCGGGCAAAGTGTATGAGGAAACAAGGGCATGCAGTTTTGAAAACTGAAGCAGTAACTTTTTTTTTTTACCAAAGTATCTCTATGGTAATTGCTGTGAGACTAAGTCCTTTAACCAAGGATGGTTATTAGGTAAACTTCAGACATTGCAACTAAGTTTTGCGACAGCTTTTACAATGCACGTAATAAGATTTGGTATATGGATGCAGCTTAAGAATGACTTGCAATAATAGGTTAGTTTGTATTTCTTGATTATTATATTTAAATCCATAATTTTTGTTACATTTCATTTTAATCCTGCTTATTATTGCAAATTAATCCTTATTTACCTTTACAAAAAAATTAAATTAAAAATTTATATTATTGTACAAATTATTGCAAATTCATTTTAGGAAAACAAGTCTTGCTCAGATTTTGTACATTAATGCACCAGTGAGATTGTCATCACAATGACACAGTGGTTGTTCCCCAAATGGTCCATTTTGAGGAGCTGGATGATTGAGATTAGGTGAGGAGAGGCTGCAAAATTGTCTAATACAAAATGGGTGCGACAAGATTTGATGAAACAAGGGTGGGATTCAAAATTTGTGACAATAAAGAAAACTTTACACTTTGGGTAGCCATGAAAGACCCATTTTGCATCATCAGAAAGCTTGAAACTTTTGCATAAACAGAAAACTTGAAACTTTGATGGAGGTCATACTGTATGAACAGAACATGGTGCTACTGTGTGGAGAACAATAAAGGGATAAGCCCGTTCTTGTCCAAGTCATAGAGGTCGAAGGTGTCGTAGAGCTCGGAGGCACCATCGTCGGTGGTGTCGAAGCCGCAGAAGGCGACGAATTTAGAGTGGTTGATGAGGCTATTGTCGTTGGTGTCGAGGGTGGATGAGGCATGGAAGTAGGGATGGCAACGGGGCAGGTCCCGGGACGGGTAGTAACCCCCCGTCCCCCGTCCCCGCGAATAATATCCGCTCCCGCTCCGCCTCCATATCCATCATTTATCTTTTTCAGAGATAAATGGGTTGCAGACTCCAATAAATTATAAAAAAAATTAAAAAATCAAAAAAATAAAATAAAAAAATAAAAAATGAAAAAAAAAGTATAATACTATAATTTTTTAAAATTTATCTAATACAACTTAATTTAAAAATAATATCAAATACCTAAAATATTTTTAATTTATATAACTTTATAATATTTTAATTTATATAATTAACAATAATTTTATATAAAATATTTATATAAAATTTAAGAAAGATCATAGATACGGAGAAGCACCTCGCGCTCCATCCCGTTTATTAAACGGAAATAATATTAAACGGGTATTTATATTTGCGGGGGAGAATTTGTCAGATACCCGCCCGTCATGGGTATTACCGGAATGAGGCATGGAAGCGCCATCATCAGAGCAACAGAAGGCAGGGAACTCAGTGAGGTTGATGAAGTTATCACCATCGATGTCGAGGGTGGCGGAGGTATGGCTGGGCAAAGCCGTTGGGCACAAGTGGGAAGATCAGTTGTGGATGGATGAAGGTCCTTGAAGCCATAAATTTAAATTTTTTTTAAGGACTAATTCTATAATTTAAAAAGTTCAGGATTATTTGTTTAACAAGTTCCCAATTTGCCCTCCCTACCATTGGTTTTTAAAATGATTAAATCTATAGGTATTTATTTGTGGTCCGTCCATGCTCTAAAATTGTTTAGGAGCATTGTAAATTTTTTCAAGTTTTGCTTGAAATTGTAATTCATTTCCATTGCAACCAGCCATACTAGTTTGGCAAATGTGGTAGAAACTAATCAAGGCTATAGCGACAACTGCGATGTTACTAAAAATTAATTGAACAATGAAAAACCTAACATGATCTTATCTAACTACCATATAATGGTTAAAAATGGCCAATTTTGAAAATGATCACCTAGCTAGTACAAAATTGATAGGTTAAATTAAACTTTTAATCCTTATAGTTTACACTAATTTTCAATTCAATTCATATAATTTTTTTTTCTTTTCAAATCAATCCTCACACTTATAAAAAATTTTAAAATAATTTATGTCATTAATACCATTAGTTGGCTAACAAAGTAAGTATTTTTTTATTCAATACAAGTTAATTTAAGTGCTCATTTTCTTTATAAAACATTGAATAAGATATTTATTTATTTTAGTATGAGTTTATTTCTTCATAATAAATGTTCTTTTGTCTAATAAGTACTATTTAAATATTTTTTTTATAAAATATCTAATAATGATTAAATTAACATTATTAAAATAAAAGTTAACAATAAAGATTATTTTAAAAATATTTAAAAATATGAAAAACTGATTTAAAAAAAATTATAAAAATTAAATTAAAAATAAGTGTAAACTATAACACTAAAGCGTTAATTTAACCAAAATGATAATAGTAAGTTTTAAAGAACATCTACCTATAAATTTCCTGGACCTGCCCAATGGAATATTCAGAGAATTGTAGATACTTAGCCAATCATTGGGTATTATTCTTGGAAGCATGTGCAAAACTAATAGGAGAATATGCTATTGTTTCATTGATTTTGATTGAGAAAGTCATGAGTTTTTACTACAAAATACACTCCGTAATTGAGAATTTTATGACATTTTTTTTTACAACTTTGTATATCCTTTTAAGGCTCGAGTGATCCAACTGACGTGCTAAGATCGTTATAGTCTGAATTGTTGGAGGTGACTCTATTTTGAGTGATTTCAGTTGAGAAATCTTAGTTACTAGCTTTGAGAGATAGAAATGGTGGATCAAACAAAAAGCTTTTTTAGTTGAAATTCTTGCGGGTCACTAGGAAATGAACATAGGCTTCGTTTTATTCTTTAAGGATATCAACCTACTGATTTCGTCTTCTTCCTCATTCGTTTGTAATTCTTTTTATAATGATTTGAAATTTTTTCATTTTAAACTAAATTTTTAGTTTTTTGTTAAACAACAAGCGAAATATTGCTAAGAAAAGAAAAACAAAAATACTATCAAATGCACTAAAAATACTACTTAACGAATATTTAATATTTTCTATTAAATATTAATAATTATTTAAAAATGACAATTATAATATTTTTGTGTTCTTAATATAGTTTTTATTTAATACTTTTAAATCTTTGAGTACATAATATTTTTAATTTTTTAAATTAATTTTAATTTATTATCAGTATAAAAAATTTATATTATCATTTAAAAATATGTTATTACATTATTTAATAAATTTAATATATAATATAAGTTTTAACTCATTAAATAATATAACAACATATCATTAAATATTAGTATAAAATTTCTTACATTGAATATAAATTAAAATCTAATTTTTAATTCACTAACTAATGCCTTAAAAATTTTTGTGCTCTCAGGATCAGATGAGATTAGTTTCATAGGATTAAATAGATCAAACTTATGGGATATCGTCACTTAAAAATAATAATATTTTTTAGTTAATTTATTTTTATTTTTTTCTATAAAAAAGGGCTAGGAGTAGAACTTTTGGACAACTAGGTTTGAAACGTGGCAAGGTTGTATTTGAGTGGTCTGTCTCAGCCGCTTGGTCTCTTTCAACCAAGGGCTTCGAAAGGAGGTACTTCCCTTTGGTTTCATCGGATAAACACACCCACCCTAGTTGTGTTCTCTCTGTATCTCTCTACAAGGGAATTACAGAACCCACTACACTAAGAAGCAAATCTCAAAATCCCTCATTTATATATGGTATGCAAAGTCACTCCCTTTTCTCTATTCTCCATAAATATGCCTCTTTTTCTTTCGTTTCTTCTGGGTGGTGGGAGGGGCAGCTCTCAAATTATGGCCCACTTGTTATACCCTTCTTGTTTGGCTTCTCTTCTCACCATTCTCATAACTGAAATTGACTCCATATAGCAAAAAGGATGTATCTTTTTGGTATGTTACTTTCTCTATTGCATTCTTTCCTTTGCTCTTCTCTGATTTTTTGATGTTTAATTTTTTTTCTTTTTTCTTTTTAAATAATCTTGCTTATCCATTGAGATGCAAGGGTTTGATTGTAAACATTGAGGAATTTTCTTTTATATGGCAGATTTGCATGTCTTTTTTTTTTAATTCTTCCTATATATATTTGAATATTTAATTAGATTTGTTGACATTTCTCTGTTGAGCATGGGATATATATAAAGTTTTTTTTTCATTTCTCTTTTACCCTACATAAGCCCCCTGTTTGCATACAGTTTTGGATTAACTTTCTTCTTTCCTGTTTTACTATGGATTTTGATATTTTGCAAACTTGGAGGTGTAAAACAAACTGGAAAATTGGGTGTGGCCCGAGTTTGTGTATTACCTTAAGGTCCCAATTTAGGTGCCCGTTGACCAAATGGGGCATTTAGGGAAGTTATTGGGTTGTGTTTAGAAGCATTTCTGGCTGTAGCCTCCATGTCTTAATGGCAATATACATTTATTATGCATCTTACCATAAACCCTATGAAGTATATTTTAGTCTATAAGAAATTATCTTAAAACTCGGTAGCCTTAGAATCCTCTAACTGTCCATGTTTATCTGTGTACCAACCATGCAGCCACCTAGTTCCATTGAGTTTCTGTGATTATTGTGTGAACCTGCAGGTGTTAATGACAAATCCCTGAGTCAATCATGTCGGAAGGTGCAGAAAATGATGAGCGTGTGGACTTTGATGAAGAAAATTACATGGAAGAGATAGATGATGATGTTGAAGAACAAATAGATGATGATGGAGTGGATGGACGCAGTGATGAAAATGTTGAAGGGATTGTTGAAGAACATGAAGAAGACTCAGCAGAAGAAGCTGGTGGGAATGACCAATTGCTTGAAGCAGATAGAAGTGACATGGCCACTGAGTATGTAGAAGATGGGCAAGAACCATCTTTCATTGATGAAGATGAGAAAAAGAAGCATGATGAACTTCTTGCCCTTCCTGCTCATGGTTCTGAAGTCTTCATTGGTGGAATTCCTCGGGATGCATGTGAAGATGATTTGAGGGAATTGTGCGAGCCGATAGGTGATATTCATGAGGTCAGAACTGTTATGTATTGCCTTTTGGAAGGTGCGAGAGAAAAGTTGAGATCATTGAGTAAGAAGTTGATTTCTTGTTACTTTTCAGGTGCGATTAATGAAAGACAGGGACACTGGAGAAGGCAAGGGTTATGCTTTTGTGGCTTTTAAAACAAAAGAGGTTGCACAAAAAGCCATTGAAGAGTTACACAATAAGGAATTTAAGGTATTCATGATGCTTTCTGAAAATTTTATTGTCCTTGACAGCAGTAACATTTTCGGAGCATTTTTCTGCCATGGATCTTTTGTTTGTGATTAGTGTTAATTAATTTCAAGGTTTTTCTTGATGTCAGAGCAAAACTTTAAGGTGTTCACTATCTGAGACAAAACAAAGATTGTTCGTTGGAAATGTTCCAAAAAGTTGGATTGAGGATGAGTTTAGGAAAGTCATTGAGGGTGTGGGTCCCGGAGTTGAAAACATTGAGCTCATAAAGGTACATTCTTGAGCTAATCTGTGCTACTAGCTTATACTAAAATGTTGTAAGGCCCACTTGTTTAGTGCCATTCTATTTTGTTTATTACAGGACCCGCAAAATCCAAGCAGGAATCGTGGGTTTGCTTTTGTTTTGTATTACAATAATGCATGTGCTGATTATTCACGGCAAAAAATGTCAAGTGCGAGTTTTAAGCTGGATGGTAATACCCCAACTGTCACATGGGCGGATCCAAAGAATTCATCCGATCATTCTGCTTCTTCACAGGTAATTTCCTGGGTGAAGGTGGAATGATGTTGAAAGTGGTTTTGAATTGTTTTCACCTAATGGCATTAAGTGTTTGATTGAATATTTAGAGTTGATGATCCTTGCTCCCTGCCCCTTTTGTCTTCTAGTCATAAAATTTAACTCTAAAATATCTATAAATAAACAAAACTTCCATGTACTCTAAACAGGACTAACCTACTTCACCCCATGGGTGCAGTCAGAAGTACATCTTTGGAGTGCATTTTTTTCAGTCTAATTATCTCTGTTTTATATGAATGAAGTCCTAATTCAACCATAATGAATAATGAACTAATCATAAAGCCGCTTTTACAGATGTGTTAGAGATATCAATGATGTATTTGTTTTGTTTTTAAAGTTGTTTACACCACATTCAGCCATGGCTAGTTAGTGTTGCTGGTAATGTTAATTGATGTTTTGCATACAAACTGTTTTGTGGACATTCTCAGGTTAAAGCTCTTTATGTGAAAAACATACCTGAGAATACTACTACTGAACAACTGAAGGAACTGTTCTGTCGTCATGGAGAAGTAACAAAAGTGGTCATGCCACCCAGCAAAGCTGGAGGGAAGCGTGATTTTGGTTTCATTCATTATGCAGAGAGGTCAAGTGCATTAAAGGCTATAAAAGATACAGAGAAATATGGAATCGATGGTACTTCTACACAATAGAAAGTTATAAACCGTTGTTGTTCCTGCAAATCTGTCTTCTGTTTTTCTTTCCAAGTGTTTAAGTAAATTTTTATTAGAAAAGTAACAAGGGTGTGAAACCAACTTATCTATAAATTATTTTGTCTAGAGGAAAATAATCTTAGAAGTATTATGAGCCCTATCTGTCAAACATGTTCTTCTTTGAATATAGTTGTTATGTTTACTTAAATATATGTAATGGATTTGAACTGCAGGCCAAGTGCTTGAGGTTGTTCTTGCCAAGCCTCAAACTGAGAAAAAATCCGATGGTGGTTATGCCTACAATCCTGGACTTTATCCAAAGCATCTTCCACATCCTGGGTATGGTGGTGGCTTTTCTGGAAATCTGTATGGCTCTATAGGGGCTGGATATGGTGTTGCTTCTGGTTTTCAACAGGTATTTAGTGATTTACAACAGATATTTACAATCGATGTGTTTGCTGCTTGATTTACTCTTTGTTCTTGTTGGAAATAACGTTATAGGAAATAGTAGTAGTTAATGATGATTCGTTAGATTCATGTACATAGGAAAAGTGATTCATGTACATAGGGAATAATGTTCTTGAAAATGTAAAGTTGTATTTATTTCACTATATATATATATATCACTCTTGCTAAGTGCTCATGACTCAAGCAATTTGTAAATTTTCCCTTTTACTCTGTCTTTAGTCTCTTTTCAACTTGGTATCAGAGCGGGTTCGATCCCGCCTTTGGTTATCGTCTTAGAATCTCTGCCATCTAGTCCGGCAGAAAATTCCTTAACAAATCATTTGTCACCTGTGTCTCGCTTTTGTCATATAAGCAGTAGTCATTTTGTCCATCTCCAATCAGCGGCCCCGCTCTCAGCCACCCTCACCGTCCACCACCGGAGACGCACTGCACTCGCCCCACCGGACGACTCAAAAGGTTCCAACCGGCCAGCCCACCAAGACCCATCACCAATGGAGTCCTCACGCACCGCCACACACGCCTTTACCTGTCGGCGTGTGAGCTTCACATGCCGCTTTCTTGGAGTCCAATCACCGTCGCACCAGTGCCATCTGAATCGCCGTCTCTTCCTCTTTCCATTCCTACCATCACCTTTCCCAACCGTACCTTGTGCCTCTTCGTTGCTCGTTAACCTTTATAAAAAAAAAAACCAAGATAGAATCCGAAGCTGCCTCTCAAACCTCTCAAAATCCAAAATCAAAAATCCAACCAAGTCAGATACCTACATACAGCCATTCCTTCTCTATTTTTAGAGCCGCAACAATAACTTAAGAAAAGCTAAATGAAAAAAATTATTTGGCTTGGTCAGCATCTATAGAACTTTGGTTTCTTGGTCAAGGATTCTATGATCATTTGCAAAAGCCCTCTAATAATATTCCAGAAGAAAATTGTAGTCAATGGGAGAGACTTGATAATCAACTTTGTGCCTTGTTGTGGCAATCTGTCAAACCAACCATTTTGGCAAACTTTAGAACCTTTAAAATTTGTCATACTTTCTGGAAGAAGGCTCAAAGTGTTTTTGCTAACGATATACAGAGGCTATATGATTCAGTGCAAAAGTTGGCCACTCTTAAACAATCAGACCATGACATGATCTCCTACGTTTCAAAAGCTCAATTTGCAGTTGAGGAGTTAAAAATGTTCTTGGAAGCTGACACCCTTGCAGGTATAAAGACAAAACTTGACAATCTATATATGGTGTTAATCCTTTGTGGGATGAATTCAGATTTTGATCATGTACGTGACCAAATTTTAACTGGTCAAGAGGTCCCTTCAATGGAGAATCTTATTACTAGACTTCTTCAAGTCCCTTCACCAAAAGTGAGAGGTAATTTTATTGATTCAATTGAAACTTCTGCAATGGTATCTAATCGTGGAGGACGAGGAGGTTGTGGAAATCGTGGAGGATGAGGAGGAAGAGGTGATCGTCCTCAATGTTCATATTGCAAAAGAATGGGTCATATCCAGGATACATGCTACTCACTTCGTGGATTTCCAAAAAAATCTATGAATGTCTCTAAGACTGAAGGACAGTTCACAGAGAATGAATATCAAGAATATCTTCAACTGAAGGTTGCCAACCAATCTCAGTCCTCCATTGCCACAGGTGCCCATCATTCTACAACTTGCATTTTTCAATCTAGTAATTCTCAAAGTCCATGAATTATTGATTCAGATGCTTCTGATTATATTGCTGGTAATAGTTCTTTATTCTCCACCATATCTCCACCTAAATTTTCACATTTCATTACTCTAGTAGATGGTTCCAAAGGAATAGGTCATGCTTCATCTACTCCTTTTATGTGTTTAAAATTTGTTTTATTTATACTCGACTATCCTTTTAATTTGATCTCTCTTAGCCAACTTACTCACTCTCTTAATAGTTCTGTAACATTTGATGCCGATTCGTTTGTCATACAAGAATGCGGTACAAGTCGGATGATTGGCGTAAGACATGAATCTCAGGGTCTTTACTACCTCCAATTAGCTCCTTCCGACACTTGTGTTGCAATTGCGTCTGTCAATCTTCTTCATGAACGTTTAGATCATCCAAGTTTGTCAAAAGTGCCAAAATTGGTTCCAAGTTTTGAGAAAATAAAAACTCTTAACTGTGAGTCATGTCAATTCGGAAAACATGTTCGATCCTCTTTTCCAAGTTAGGTTGGAAGTCGAGTAAATTCTCATTTTTCTGTTATTCATTCAGACATATGGGGTCCAAGTCGTTAACTACATCTTTGGATTTTAAATACTTTGTTACTTTCATTGACTAATTTTCAAGATGTACTTTAGTATTCTTAATGAAAGAATGTTTTGAAATATTTTCTATTTTTACCTCCTTTTATACAGAGGTTGAAACCCAATTTGGTAAGAAAATTAAAGTTCTTCGAAGTGACAATACAAGAGAATATTTTTCTGCTGCTTTCTCTTCTTTTCTGACCTCTAAAGGGATTTTACACCAGTCAACTTGTTCTCATACACCCCAACAAAATGGAATAGCAGAAAAGAAAAATAGACATTTAGTTGAAACTGCTCGGACATTGTTACTTCATGCTAAAATGCTCGTTTGTTATTGGGGTGATGTAGTTCTAACTGCATGTTTTTTAATAAATCAGATGCCTTCTTCTCTTGGTAATAAAGTTTCACATTCCATTTTATTTCCTATAGAACCATTGTTTCATGTTATTCCTTGTGTTTTTTGTTGTACTTGTTTTGTTCATGATCTCTCTTCAGGTTTGGATAAACTCTCGGCTCAAGCAATTAAATGTGTTTTTCTTGGGTATTCTAAACTGTAGAAAGGATATCATTATTATTCTCCAACCAATAATCGTTATTACATGTCCGCTGATGTCACATTCTTTGAAGAAACTTCATACTTTTCTTCTTCTGAGTCTAACATTATCCTTGATGTTTTACATGTTCCTTATTTTGGTTCATCTCTTTCTCCTTTGTAGGAACAAGTCTCTCTTGAAGCCCCCAATGAACAAGAAGTTCATCATGCAACCACTAAGTCATCTTCACCTTCTCTTATCACGTATTAGCGTTGTCCATGTATTCCTGATCTAACATTATAAGGAGTTGAAGACCCAGAAGAATCATGTCCTACTCCACCAACTACCTTTACTACGGACCTTTTTGAACCCAATGCTTCCTATTCTTCTTTTGTATCATCCTTGTCCTCTGTTTCAATTCCAAAAAATATTCGTGAGGCACTTGATCATCCAGGATGGTGACAAGCCATGATTGATGAAATGCAAGCTCTTGAACAAAATGGTACCTGGGTGTTAGTTTCCCTTCCTCCAGGCAAAACAACTGTTGGATGTAGGTGGGTGTATACTATCAAAGTTGGTCCAAATGGCTAGATTGATGGTCTTAAAGCTTGTTTAGTGGCCAAAGGTTATAGATAAACTTATGGCCTTGACTATGGGGATACCTTTTCTCTTGTTGCAAAAACCACTTTAGTCCGTCTCTTTCTTGCCACAGCGGCCATTCGTCATTGGCACTATATCAGTTGGACATTAAAAATGCATTTCTTCATTGAGAGTTAGAAGAGGAAATTTATATAGAGCAACCGCTAGGCTTGTTTGCTCAGGGGGAGTGTGGATTAGTTTGCAAACTATAGTGATCTCTCTATGGGCTCAAACAGTCTCCACGAGCATGGTTTGAAAAATTGAGTTCTGTTATTCAAGAATTTGGACTGAAACGCAATGAAGTAGACCATTCAGTATTCTATTGCCATATTTCTCTAGACACTTTTGTTTACTTGGTGGTGTATGTAGATGATATAATTATCACAGGAAATGATCATGAGAAAATTTCTCAGTTGAAGAAACATCTGTTCAATCATTTTCAAACTAAGGATTTAGGAAAATTAAAACATTTCTTGGGTATTGAAGTTGCTCTATCAAGGAATGACATAACTATCTCACAAAGGAAGTATGCATTGGATATTCTTAAGGAAACTGACATGTTGGATTGTAGACTTGTTGACAATCCATGGATCCAAATTATAAATTGTTGCAAATCAGGGGGAGCTCTATTTTGATCTTGAAAGGTATCAGAGATTGGTTGGAAAACTTATCTATCTCACTATAACAATATTAGACATCTCTTTTGCAGTTGGGGTAGTGAGTCAATTCATGCAAACTCCACATATAGATCATTGGGATACAGTGACTAAGAATTTTGAGATACATCAAGCAGGCTCTTGGACAAGGATTATTCTTTGAAGATAAAGGGAACACTCAAATAATTGGATACTGTGATGCAGATTGGGCAAGTTCTCCTATTGATAGACGTTCCAAATCGGGATATTGTGTCCTTGTTGGTCGAAATCTTGTTTCATGGAAAAATAAAAAGCAAAATGTTGTTGCACGATCTAATGCAGAAGCTGAATACCGAGCTATGGCTACAATCACTTGTGAGTTTATTTGGATGGCTACAATCACTTGTGAGTTTATTTGGATTAGACTACTTCGGGAATTGAAGTTTGGAGATGTTCAACAAATGAAATTATGTTGTAATAATCAAGCAGCTCTTCACATAGCCTCTAATCTTGTGTTTCATGACAGAACTAAACATATTGAAATTGTCACTTTGTTCGAGAGAAGGTCCTTTCTAAGGAAATTATTACTGAATCTTTTAGTTCAAATGATCAACTAGCAGATATATTTACAAAACCCCTTAGAGGATCTCGAAGCCATTATATTTGTTGCAAGCTTGGAGCATTTTACTTATATGCTCTAATTTGAGGAGAAATGTTGGAAATAACGTTATAGGAAATAGAAGTAGTTAATGATGATTCATTAAATTCATGTACATGGAAAATAATGTTCTTAAAAATGTAAAGTTGTATCTATTTCACAGTATATATATATCATTCTTGCCGAGTGCTCATGACTCAAGCAATTTGTAAATTTTCCCTTCTAAGTTCTCCAAGTCTTTAGTCTCTTTTCAACTGTTCTAATATGTCTGCCCTTTGCATCTTGTGGACTCCATTGTACGATGAATAGCCAGTGATATATGGTAGGGGTCCAATGCCGGCAGGAATGCAGATGGTTCCAATGGTATTACCAGATGGTCAAATTGGCTATGTCCTGTAAGTTGTTACAAGGCATGGACATGGTTTCATTTCCTTATATGGTATGATGTAATACTTTAACTTTTATATTGGGTTATTCTGCAGTCAACAGCCTGGTGTACAGATGCCGACTCCCCGACCGCGCAGAATTGATAGGAGTAATGGTACTAGTGGTCAGCCAGGACGAGCAGCGGGCAGTGGCAATGATGAGGGCAATCGTAGTAGACGGTACCGACCTTATTAGTAGTACAAGGCAGCTAGATGTGATGTTGGCCATGTCAGCTGACTTGTTTTGTTGTTGGGGAGGAAGGGTTTGTGGACCATAGACATGTAATTTGTTTGCTAGACTAGATACATTGAAACAAAATCCCCTCTCCATCCCTACCCCATAGTAAAGGAAAAAAAAGAAAAAACAATATAAAGAGAAAGTTCTATTAGGATCTGGTGTCTATTGCTGTTTAGATGATTCATATCTGAGTAATTGCCCATCATTTCAGCTTGCAATGCTTCTTGCCATTTTATTTTTTTATTGACAACAGTAGTTAATGTTGATTTGGTTTCAGCAACTTATCACGGTTTTGTTACTTATTCTTCTGGTACTACTAAATAGCTTTTATCTTCGTGGCAGCCTAAAGCATTTTGCGAGCTTTAGATATAGCAATGCTAGTGCCACTTTATTGCACTCAAAACACAACTCTACTTTGCCATTGAAATGTGAAACAATTATCAATGGAGCAAATTATTTCATCTAGCCTAATTTGTGTATCTCGTGTATTTTTTAAGTTTATGATAATTTTGTTTTATTGTGAAATACATTATATCTTTCATAAAAGAAGTTTTAGTTTAATTTATTACATTGCGTTTTTTTAATATAATATGTTTTTTTTTAAAAAAATTGAACAGCAATAAAAAAAAATTACTTTCAAAAGAAGGCTTAACTGGGTTAGCACCTTGATTGCACGGGATTATAAAAGAAATATTTAAAATAATGATAATACTTTCTTATTATTAAAAAAATACATTTATATTATTTTTATGATAAATTACACTTTGCACTCGTGTACACAGTTTTATTTTTGTCATTAAACACCCCTTTATCTTGGTTCATGTTGAAACTATTACTTTTACCGTTAACTCTAACGTTGGTTAGCCCTGACCATCTTTATGGTAGTTTTGTGCGCCTTGTTCTCTTCTATAAACAAAGGATGATCGTGGCCAAGGATTGAAGCTGGATTGAAAGGTGGAGAGGTGGGAGGTTTTTCGTGAATGAAATGATTGATTAAATGAAATTGGAATCAAGTGTGAGGTATATTAGCGTGAGGATTAAGTGCTTTTAATCAGGTGTCTTAATAAATACATTAATAGCGAGAAAGTCTTTGCTTAGGTCCTTGATATTTTAAGAAATTAGTCTTTCACTTATTAGATAGAAGATATTCTGAAAGATAAAAAAAACATTAATAGCTATTTTCTTTTTCATTTAACATTTTATGTTTTAAGTAATTAAGAAGATATAACATTATTTTTTAAAAATAATGTTTATATCTTCTAAGTGAATCCTTCTATCATTCTAATTACTCAAAACAAAAAGGTATTAAATCTTTTGGCTTCCTAAGAGTTAAATGATTATTTTTCATTTAATACTTTTTATCTTAAGTAATTAGAATCTCAAGTATTAGGAAGATATAGCATTGTTTTTCAAAAATATTTTTATATGTTTTTAATAATCATCTTAATTATTAAAAAAGTATTAAATATTTTTTATTTTATAAGAAATTAAATTCTTTTTCTTTTTTATTGAATACTGTGTTTAATAATTTAAAAAAAAAATACCGTTACCCATTAAGAACAATTCTATATCATCCTAATGAATTATTCATAACAAGTCAGAATAAAGTATTAAATAGCTTTGTGATTGATAAGGGATTAAATACTTTTCTTTCCCATTTAATACTTTTTGTTTTAAATAATTAGGATAATTTATTTGGTGGATATAACATTACTATTTAAGAATAATTTTATATATCCATATCCCTCTAATATGTCATTCTAATTAGTTAGAGAAAAAAATATTAAATGTTTTTTCATTTTGTTTTAGTACCTTTTCTTTACTTGGCATAGAAAATTACAGAATGGGGCTAGAATCTTATCCAAGCGTTTAGATCCGCAAAATGGAATCTCCATCCCAGAGGCTTTTTGTTGAAACTCTATGGAGGTTCCACTTTGACCACATCTCTTTCTACTAATACGTGGTGGCCTTCCCTTGGCTAGTGGACAGCGACCTTTTCGCTTTGAAGTTGCGAGGACAACTCATGAGAATTTTCCTACACTTATTTATGACGATTGGAATCGGTGCAACAATGAAGTACCTAGTACAAGGCCTGAGTCTGGTTAAAGAAGATGCCCAAATTTTTCAATAAAGAAGTTTTTGGCAACATTTTTCGACCCAAAAGACTGCTTGAAGCTGGACTAAAAGGTATCCAAAGAAGCCTAGAAATATATTATTCTATTTTTTTTGTCAATTTGGAGCTGGATCTTCACAATGAATACAACAAAATTCTTTAGATCCAAAAATCTAAGGAAAAATGGGTAAAAATGAGAGATAGAAATACTGGCTTCTTCCATACTCAGACTCTCATACGGAGGGGATAAATGGCATGTTTCTTGACGATGGCGGAGGATAAATGGCTTCTTCCATACTGCCTGTATTTATTTATTTCTTTCTTTTTTTAGGGATAATTTTACAAAAGTACCCCAGTTATGATAATGAAATTGCATTATAATATCACACTAATATTTGTGTGCCGCAGCTCTACTCAAATATAAGAAATTTTGTAGTATCAATTTCTTGAAACTGACATGGTACTGAATAAAATATTAAGGTTGCTGAATAATGTATCCTTACATAACCTGCACTGCATGCTTTAAACTGTGATAGTCAAGTGAGAAGTGATTATCATTCATTGAAGAAAATTCTTTATTTAATATATAAATATACATTTTTCACTTGATCCATGTTGATTAAAGCACTTCTCTGTCACAATATTGATCTAGAATTTGAGGCTGGTGACCACAATAGATCTCCTAACCACATGGATCACGTCCGTCCAAGTGAGATACCAAAAATCAACTTTCTTGTCCTTCATCATTCTTGGACTTTCTATCCTCAAGATGCAGCTTAGCTTCTCGTTCTTCTCCCAGAACACCAACTTGTTGGGGATGACGCTCACATAGAACCCTTCAATGTACGTAACGCTAGCAACATAGATTGTTGGTCCCTCCCCAACATTGGTCACTGTTCTCTGAAATTCTTTAAAACGATAAATAAAAGGAATGGAGGAAATATATACCTAAAAAAATAAATATATTAAGAACAAATATGATACATTCACAAAATTATTAAGTCAATTTTTATATTCTTACATCAAATAATATATATATATATATATTTTTTATATTTTATTTAATATCATTCATTATACATATTTTTTTTACTTTCTCTTATTCAATCACATTCCCCAAAAAAAATGTAAATAATCTTACACTATAAGACAAACATTTTTCTTATTAAGCTCATATTCATTTTATTT
Source organism: Ormosia semicastrata (assembly GCA_029884595.1). NCBI lineage: Eukaryota > Viridiplantae > Streptophyta > Magnoliopsida > Fabales > Fabaceae > Ormosia > Ormosia semicastrata. The sequence goes on from JAQQTO010000052.1 coordinate 6,294,327, forward strand.
TTCATTTCTATTTGAAAATATGTTAATTGAGAGTTATGATAGCCGATAGGTAGTGAAAAAGTATCCACACCATGATGATATGTGCAAATAACATGAGTGTGCAACTTTCAAGAGTCAAATCAAATGGTTTCTCCAACTAGTCTTTAGTAACCAGAAGGGACCTGAACCGGGTACTTATGAATGGAGTCATCCCAAGGGTTCACTCACCAGTCCTCCACCACATGGATCCCTCTCAAGGACTTCCACACAGCATTCTTGCACTTGAAACCTGACCCAAATGCTATCTACCACACCCGGTCCCCTTTTCGTACTCGACCCTTAGCCTCCGTGTACGCCAGCTCGTACCACAAGGAACTGCTGGACGTGTTCCCGAACCGATGCAACGTCATCCGCGACGGCTCCATGTGCCACTCCCCAAGCCCGAGGTTCCTCTGCAACTCCTCCAGCACTGCCCTTCCCCCAACGTGAATGCAGAAATGCTCGAACGCAAGCTTGAAATCAGGTATATAAGGCTTCACCTTCTTTGCCCCCATCTTCATCCGAACCAGCGACACCAAGAACATTAACTGCTCCGAATACGGCAGCACCATAGGCCCCAACGTTGTTATGCTCGTCTTGAGAGCGTCTCCGGCCACCGCCATTAGCTTCCTCGCGAGACAAACGCCGAGTTTTCCGGCGTCGTCTTCTCTCTGGTACACGCAGTTGTAGTTCTTGTCATCGGCTCCTTTATGGGTTCGAACAGTGTGGACAAGCTCGTACTTGGACCAGACCCGGTCTGATGACTTGTTGGAGAGGAGCACGGCGGCGCCGCCCATCCGGAAAATGCAATTGCAGAGTAGCATGAAGCGGTGGTTGCCAAAGTACCAGTTTAGGGTTATGTTCTCGGTGCTGACCACAACGACGTAAGAGTTAGGGTTGGCTTTGAGAAGGTCTTTGGCCGTGTCGATGGAGATGAGGCCCGCGCTGCAACCCATGCCGCCGAGGTTGTAGCTCTTTATGTTGGTTTCAGAGGTTGTAGTTGTTATGAAAATAAGGAGATGAAAACACAGCAAACACGATCAAAGGAATAGGCTGAGGCGTGTGAGAAGACATTGTCCTCAAAATTTTTATCGCACGGGTGTACGAATCCCCCAGGATTCAACAGGCTCGTCCTGGTGGAGACCAAGGTAGCAGAACAGCAGAGAAATTTAATTAATGCAGTTAACCCAGGAAGAGAACACAATATTTCAGAAGAGGTAGAGAATACATATATTTCAAAAATCACATTCAGAAAACAGTATATATAAAAGGCAAGAAAATAGTCGTTCAGAAAGTAACGTTAAGTTTGTTAAATTGTTAGAATAATAACATTAGAAAACGGATATGGTTGTTGAAAACTAATTGGAACGTTAGAAACTAATTTGGAACGTTAAAACAGATTTGCCCGTTGGGAAGACCAAGTCAAATATGACCAAATCAGTTTTGACTTCTTCAAAAGCATCATTTTCATGGTAAGCTAAAAACTTAATTAAATATTTCACAAAATGATTCGGGCCTCATGATATCACGCGCAGGGGGGGCAAATCAAAGATTTGCACTGGCCATGATCCTTCGTGCCCATTTTTGTGCATGCGAGCCTACCACCTCATTTGTTTCTTACAAAGCCCAAAACACATGTTGATTTATAAACTCTTTAAAACTTTGAAGACTAAGTAATGTGAGACATAGACTTTTGAAATATCATAACTAAAGTTAAAACAACAACAATCCCCCACATATTTCAAAAGTTTAAAGAAATATTTAAGAAAATTTTAAAACAAGATTTTTCCTAGGTTAATACCATGAGTGTAAATGCATCGAATCTGGTGTCTTTTGGACTATAAACCAGACCTAGACAGATGAGACATAACATACAGTGAGTTGGTGAAGTAAACTTCTATGAACCAAAAACACTTTGCGTACATTAGAGGTCTATCAGTCACACTACACCCCCACAATTCTCACTGTTGTCGCTGTGTTGCGCTAATAGGCCATGCGTGCGCCTGGTAATTCATGAGTGCTCTAGAGATATGCCATAATCTTATACAAGCGGCCCCACTTGACACTCATATAGGTGATTTTATCAAGTGTATACTGCAAATCATACACCACCCATAAGGGATATGAAAATCATTAAAAGCCTTTAAGCTTATCCTCTCAATAATGCAGTCTAACACATCTCACACCATAGGAAGGGACAAAGTTATTAGTGTTAATAGAACTAACAAGTGACTTGTTTTTACCCATATGAACCTTCTTCATAGGATCTCCAATCACAAAGGTTGGGTTATCATCACTATTAATTTCAAATTGGCTTAAGTCTTATTCCCCTCGATGTTTCATATATTGGTTTCCTCCCAAGAGGCTTTGTCAGAGGATCGGCCAAGTTCACTTCTGACTTCACATAATCAATTGATATTGTTCCATCTTTTAGCAGCTGCTTTACCACATTATGCCTCAATTGTATATGTTTGTTTTTACCATTGAAGGTCTTATTCTTTGCAATGACTATTGCCGTTTGACAATCACAATGCATTGACACTGACGGTGTTGGTTTTATTCCTAAAGGAATATTTGCCAAGAAGTTTTTTAACCACTCAGCCTCACTACCAGCCAACTCCAGAGCTACAAACTCTAACTCCATAGTAGATCTTGCAATTATAGTTTGTTTGGCTGATCTCCAAGTAACCGCTCCACCACCAAGTGTGAATACATAACCACTAATAGATTTTGTCTCATCTGAATCTAAGATCCAGTTAGCATCACTATATCCTTCTAATACAGCGGGAAATTCACTATGCATTATACCATAGTTCATGGTACCTCTCAAATATCTCATGAGTCTAACAAGTGCAGCCCAGTGATCTTGATTTGGACTTTGAGTATATCGACTCAATCTCCCCATAGCATATGCTATATCTGGTCTCGAAAAATTCATTAAATGTAATAAACTTCCAATAATTTAGGCATACTCAGATTGAGCAACAGAATCACCTCTATTCTTTTTTAATTGAGAGTTAGAATCATAAGGGGTACTCATTGGTTTCGAGTCATAATGACCAAACTTTCTAAGAAGTTTCTCTACATAATGTTCTTGGGATAGTGTTATACTATCACCCTTCCTTATGATCTTGACTCCTAGTATTACACTTGCTTCACCCATGTCTTTCATATCAAACTTAGATGTGAGAAAAGATTTTGTTCTTATCACAATATCATTATAAGTACCAAAGATAAGCATGTCATCCACATATAAACATATGATTACACATTCACTATTCATTAATTTAGTGTAAACACATTTATCAACTCCAATAAAAGTAAAACCATCATCAATCAATATTTGATTAAATTTTTCATGCCATTGTTTTGGTGCTTGTTTCAAACCATATAAGGATTTGAAAAGTTTATAAACTTTATTTTCTTGACCACGAATTACACATCCTTCAGGTTGTGTCATATAAATTTCTTCTTCCAAATCACCATTTAAGAAAGCAGTTTTAACATCCATTTGGTGAATAACAAGTTTGTAAATTGAAGCCAAGGCTATCAGAATCCGAATTGAAGAAATTCTGGTCACAGGAGCAAAGGTATCAAAATAATCAATATTTTATTTTTGAGTAAAACCTTTTGCTACTAATCTAGCTTTGTATTTTTCAATCGAACCATCAGGATTATATTTTCTTTTAAAAATCCATTTACAACTAATAGGTTTTGTTCCAGGAGGTAAGTCAACTAAAGTCCAAGTGTTGCATTTTGAAATAGAATCAATTTCGATTTTAATAGCTTCTTTCCAAAATTGAACATCAGAAGATAAAATAGCTTCAGAAAAAGACAAAGGATCATTTTCAACAAGATAAGTATAAAAATTATTTCCAAAAAATGACACTTTTCTTTGTCTTTTACTCCTTCTCAAATCCTCATATGAGTTTTCACAATAATTTCCTGAAGAAATATTTTCTAAAAAAATATTTTCTAAAGATTGTTTATTTCCATATTTCAAAGGAAATATATGTTCTAAAAATTCAACATATTTAGTTTCCATTATTGTATTATGATCAAGCACATCGCTTTGCAAAACAATGAACCTATAAGCAGCACTACGTTCAGCGTAACCAATAAACATACAATCATAAGTTTTGGTTCCTATTTTTCTTTTCTTAGGATCAGGAAGCATTACCTTGCTAGACACCCCCACACTTTTAAATATTTTAAATTAGGCATATAACCTTTCCATAATTCATAGGGTGTTTTACCAGTTTTCTTATGAGGTATCCTATTTTACAAAAAACATGCAGTTAATAAGGCTTCTTCCTAAAGATTATCGGGTGCTGAGGAACTAACTAGCATTGCATTCATCATTTCTTTTAAAGTTCTATTTTTTCTTTCAGCTACACCATTAGATTCAGGTGAATAAGGGGGAGTTACTTCATGTATTATGCTTTCTTTTTTACAAAATTCATTAAATAAGATATATTCACCACCCCTATCGGATCTAACCCTTTTAATTTTTTTATTTAATTGATTTTCTACTTCTGCCTTATAGGAAACAAACATTTCAAAAGCTTCATCTTTATTTCTAATTAAATAAACCTTAGTGTATCTAGAAAAGTTATCTATAAAGGTCACATAATATTTTTTACCACCTCTAGTAATTGTATTTTTTAAATCTCCTAGATCGGTATGAATTAAACTAAGTAATTCAGATTCACGTTGTTGTACTGAAAGACAAGATTTTTTAGTTAACTTAGATTCAATACAAATATCACATTTATTTAAGCATACATCACTAGTCGCAGAAATTAAACCAAGACATCGCATTTTCTTAATATAAGAAATATTAACATGTCCTAATCTAGCATGCCATATATCAACGGAATCAATCAAGTAAGCAGAAGAAGATGCAATTTTATTAATAATTTCAGAAATATTGAGTACAAAAAGTCCTTGATCACTATAGCCATTTCCCATAAAACATTATTTTTTGTCATTACTATTTTGTCAGATTCGAATGACACTTTAATCCCAACTTTTCCCAACAGTGATACAGAAATCAAATTGGCCCTAATATTAGGCACATGGAGTACATCATTCAAAGCCAAGGTCTTCCCAGATGTGAGCTTTAGAAGAACTTTCCCTTTTCCCGAAACTGTAGCAGTTCAAGAATCTCTAAGATACACAAGTTCTTCATCATCCTCTACAGAAGTGTAGGAGGTAAAAACATCTTTGTTCGCACAAATATGTCTGGTAGCACCAGAGTCTACCACCCATTTGTTCACACTGGTCACAATGTTAATTTGAGAAACGACGGCAGCCACAATATCATCTCCTTCCGCCAAATTTGCCTTTGACTTGGGAGGATTGTCGTTTCTCACTCTATGCCTGCATTAAGGAGCATGATGACCTGGCTTTCCACAAATATTGCAAGCACCTTTTTCTTTTGAAAGTGGGATTAGTAATTCTAGGAAAGTGATCAGAAGACTTTTTGTTATTGTCATATACCTTTTTTTCGATGATTTATTTTGAACCAGATTTGCTCGAGAAGTCAAAGCCTTCGCCCTTGCAGCCTGACACTCTCTTCGGTTGGTGTCTTCAATGATAATGTGCATGATCAGATCCGAGGGTGACAGTTGCTTATGCTTGTGCTTCAGTTATTACTTGTAGTCCTTCCACGATAAAGGCAGCTTCTCGATGAGGAGTCCAGCAACAAATTCGTCCTGGAGGGTGATGTTTTTGGCCTTGAGATCCTCTAACAGCTTATGGTATTCATTGATTTAGACTTTGATATCTTTGTCCTCGGTCATCTCCCAGCGGTAGTAGTTGCCAATGACAAATTTTTGCTTCCCGGCATCTTCAGCAGTATCCTTTATGGTCATGGAATCCCATATCTCCTTCGTATCCTTGTAAGAACAGTACAAATCGAACAAATCATTAGAAATTGTGCTAATAATTGTGTGACGACATACCTTGTTTGCATGTGTCCAATCCTGAATCAATTTTGGATTGGCTGTTGATGGCGGTCTGGGTTCGGTAAGTGCGAATGCGACTCCGTGCATGTCGAGGATGGTGTGAACACGTTCCTGCCACCTTTTGAAGTTTTGGCCACCGAAAAGCTTTATTTTTGAGATATCTGGAAATGGCTTTGCGTAGGTGATTGGAGTTGAAGTCGATGAAAGAACAGCCTCACCGTTGGTTGGTGTTGGAGTCTGGTTGTCAGCGGGAGCCTGGTTGGCAGCATTGTTGTCAGCCATGGTCTTTAAAATCCTTGAGATTGTTATGAAAATAAGGAGATGACAACGCAGCAAACACGATCAAAGGAATAGGCTGAGGCGTGTGAGAAGACACTGTCCTCAAGGATTTTATCACACGGGTGTACGAATCCCCCAGGATTCAACAGGCTCGTCCCGGTGGAGACCGATGTAGCAGAACAGCAGAGAAATTTAATTAATGCAGTTAACCTAGGAAGAGAACACAATATTTTAGAAGAGGTAGAGAATACATATATTTCAAAAATCATAGTCAGAAAATAGTATATATAAAAGGCAAGAAAATAGCTATTCAGAAAGCAACGATCTGGTTATTGAAAACTAATTCAAACGTTAGAAACTAATTTGGAACGTTAAAACAGATTTTCATGATATCACGCACAGGGGGAGCAATTGCCCTTAAACCCTAAACCCTAAATCCTAAACCATAAGCTCAAAAATTAATTAAATATTTTACAAAATGATTCGGGCCTCATGATATCACGCGCAGGGGGGCAAATTGAAGATTTGCACTGGCCATGATCTTTCGTGCCCATTTTTTGTGCGCGCGAGCCTACCACCTCATTTATTTTTTACAAAGCCCAAAACACATGTTGATTTATAAACTCTTTAAAACTTTGAAGACTAAGTAATGTGGGACATAGACTATTAAAATATCATAACTAAAGCTAAAACAACAACAGTTGATTCACGATCATGACGGAGAGAGATGGGGTAGGGTTGAACAAGCTGCAGCTTACTACTAAGATGTCAATGTCTCTAGGGTTGACTCGTGTTTTGGCGAAGAGAGCGTCTAATGCACCGAACATCACAGCTTCTACCTCCGCACGTGCCTCTTCCATGCACAGGTTCGGTGGCCGAGACGTAATTCCTCTGGGTAGGTACGTCTCGTTGCCAAGACCTGTGTTGAAAAACATGGTTGAGAAGGAGAAAAATTGAAAATTACTGAATGTTAAAATAAAAATGTGTGTACTACTAACAAATCAATACTGTGGATTATATAGAACATGACAAATTAAGTAACTAACTCAATTATTAAGTAACAACCTACACGGGTTGATATTCTTCTCTAGAATTGAAGGGTCTCTTCCTCGAAGGCACCACTTTCTTCTGTCATCTTCAGGAACGATTCTACAGAGATTTTGCGCTCGTTCTCTGGCTTGTAGCATGCAAAGTCGACGAGGTAGACTGGTCTGGAACGTCTGGCCAAGTAGAGGCCGAAGAGGAAGAATAATAAGGGTAAGGCTGCGAGATGGATGAGTGTAACCGGTTGAACCGTTCGGTTGGACCAGAGTTGGGACAAGTGGTCCACTTTGAGACCCTTGAGTTGATGCAGCAGTGAGAGGAACAGAGGTACGATGAGAGCCAAAATGAGAATGGTGGAGGCGTTGCATGAGTAGTTATAGCCTAACTTGACGTATTTGAGCTTCACGGATTGCAGGAAATCCAGTAACCGCGGCCGGATTCTGATGACGGCAAAGGATGAGTACTTTAAGTCCATCTCAACCGTTGTTCTCTCCTTATTCGTGTCTATGCTATTGCGACCCATTGTCTTTTCTTTTTTTTTTTCTCAGTTTTGCATGTGTTTGTTTTAGTTTGAGTGGCTCTGCGTGTGTCCGTAGATTGTCGAAGTGGTGGGTTTGCGCTGGTTTATAAAGCAGGGTTGAGTTTGAAGGAAGCTGTACTATAATTGGATTTGAGAAATTTTACTTAAATTATGAGATATCAATTAATCAAGACTTAATATTTTTATAGATTTTTATATCACATAATTAATTTTATAAAGATCTATAAAAAATTAAGTTTTGATTGGTTTGATACACTCAATTTAAGTGTCCAAAATTTAGATAAGAATTTTTTAATTGGATTATTACTATATGAAGAGAGAGAAAAGAGAGAGAAAAAAAAATTCTTAATATACATGTAATTATATCATGTGATTTTATATACATTTACAAAAAATTAGAGAGAGAAAAAATGAGACCCTCTAAATTCACTCATCATAAAAAATTATCTTTTTTCTCTAATATTTTGTAAATATATGTAAAAATAACATGATATAATTGTATGTAACCAAGAATTTCTTGAAAAAAAATTACTGAAATGGAAGGCCCACGCTTAAAAAACAGTTAGACCACATGGGCTTAGGCTATGAACCGCAAGAAAGCAATGTAGGCCTACATGCTCAAGAAACACTTAGACCACATGGGCTTAGGCTATGAAACACAAGAAAGCTATTATTGTTCATGAATTAATTTTGAGTAACTAATATATATATAAATTGCACCTCAAACATTAGACAGATGACGTGGGATGCTAACACTTTTTTTCATATACACTTATTGGAATAAGCAATGGAGAAATCTAACAGAATAAACAATAAAGATAGGATCTTGATTTTGATATCATGTAAAATTTTAATTTAAAATTAATTAGTATCAAGTGAAATGACCAAATAAAAATATAAATCGTATCTAAAAGATTGAGACATACAATGTAAAATTCTAATACTAAAAAATGTCATTAATTAAGGGTATTAGTTAAAATTTCAAAATAAGCTTTTCATGAAAAATACTACTTGTCATCCATTTACTTTTTTCTGTCTAATTCAGAATAGCATCATTTTTTAGAGTGAGAGGGAGAGAGAAAATGTAAGATTAATGGAGATAAAGGAGAGTGAGAGAAAATATTAATTAAGTAAGAAAAAAATAATTTAATCATATTAAATCATATTTTCTTATTACTTAACATATTTAATAACTTTTTTAATCTTTATTAATTAACTTTAATAGATAGATAAAAGTGAATAAAGAGAATAGAATATTTAATGTATTAAAAATTTAAAAAATTACTTTTTATGCAAAAAAATATATCTTAAATTCCTTAATAAGTACTCTTAGAAAAACACTAAATAAATATCCCAAAAGCAAACTTGATTTTGGGTTGGGTTTTGTTTTGTTAATATACAACTTGATTGGTTGGAGTATAGAGACAAATGGCTACACAAATAGGATGTCAGATTGTCTCTTTAAACAAGAAGGTTATTATTAGGGGTGTCAAAACGGGCCGGTCCGGCTCATTTGGGTTGGTCCATTCGAGATTGAGCTGGCCTGTTCGGGTCATATAAGTTTTGGGTTGATATTTTCCTAACCTAGTCCAACTCATTTAGCATTATGTAGTGTTAAAAAAGCAGATTGGCCCGGCCCATTCGGGCTCAATCCATTCAAGTTAGGTAAGTTTCGGGCTGACATTTTTGCTAGCTCAGCCTTTCTATTTTGTCAAATTATTCGGGCTAGCCCATCGGACTTGACCCATTTTGACACCCTTACTTATTATAGACTACATGGAATTAGGCTATGAAACACAAGAAAGCTATTATTATTCATGAATTTATTTTGGGAGCAGTAGTTTCAACTTTCAAGAAGGGATGGGTAGCTCAACCACTTTCTGATGTGAAGATTCACGAAAACCATTTCGTGTTCTTTAGTATTGCATATAAGTTGAATTGGGTCAAGTTTAAAAGAAGATAAAGTTTAAATCAATCAATCAATTAAATTTGGGTTGGGTTGAAGTCAATTTCTTAAAAAAAAATTTGAGTAACTCGAATCGAATTAACTTAACCTATAAATAGATTGGATTGAGTTATCAGATTAGTTTATTTTAAAAAGATTAACAACCTCAGCATAGAGGAAAGAAAAAAAATAAACATATGGAGCCCACACCAAAATTTCCTTCACATTCATTGGAAAAATGGAATGAATAGCTTATGTTGTAAATTTACAAATTTGGCCATTATCTTCTTATTCATCCCAGCAACAAACTCTATAGAATCACAACAACGCAACAACACAACAATTAAACCAACAACATCATAGAATCACAGTAAAGGGGAAGTCAATAGCGTGGGGTGGTCACACTGAAAAAAAAATTGGCTTTTTAGCGAGAACCACCATGCGCCATGGCGATTGAAGCAGAGTGGTTGCGATGAGGTGAGGTCAGCCGCAGAACATGGGTTCGTGTACATGCTGAGCTAAGAGTGAGAGCAATGGGGGGGGGGGGAGGTTGGGGTCAAGTGGGGGTAGATGAAGTTGATGGGTTGCAAAAATGATGACCAAGTTCAAAGAAACAAAGGAAAATGGCAATACGCCCAAAATGACGTCTTATATACTCGAGTAATCGGGTGGTTGGATCGGGTCTTAGGGTTGAATTTTTGAACCTGTCATTCGAAACAATAATTACACAAATTTTTCAGATTTTACCTGAACTAACTTGATGATCCGAATCGACTCAAAAATTTTATATTTGGTTCTAGACCCATGTGTAACCTTAAGTATTACTGTTTGGCCGCCCACATGAAAAGAAATAAGTATAATTTAAAACGTGTAACACCTGATTTTTTTAAGAGTATAATAAATTAATGGGTTTTATTAAAAAGTGTTATTAATTAAAGGTATTCGTTAAAAATTCAAAATAAGTTTTTCATGAAAAGTATTACTTCCGTTCATTTTTATCTATTTATTTGAGAATATTAATTTATCTAATATTATATGTCTATTTAGAAATTTAAAGAGTATTTATTAGTTTTTTTCAATTTTACCATTATCTTTTTTGGAGTGAGAGGAAAGAGAAAATGTAAAATTAATGAATATAGAGAGAATGAGAGAAAATATTAAGTAAGTGAGTGAAATGATAATTTAGTCATGTTAAATTACATTTTTTATCATTCAACATATTTAACAATTTTTTTAATTTGTGTGCATTAATATTAATAGATAGATAAAAATAGATAGAAAGAATAGAATATTTAATATATTAAAAATTAAAAAAAAGTTTTTATACAAAAAATTTTATTTTAAATTTCTTAATAAATATCCTTAAAAAAACACTAAATTAATATCCCTCAAGCAAACTTGATTTTGGGTTGGGTTTTGTTTTGTTAATATACAACTTCATTGGATCATTGGAGTATCGAGACAATTGACTACACGAATAGGATGTCAGATTTTCTCTTTAAACAAGAAGCTTATTATATACTACACTTCTTTCGCAGTTTTTCCATTTGTACCATTTGGCATGTAAAACAAAAGAGCTTTGCTATATCCTCCTAATATATCCTCTTAATAATTCTCTACTACCTAATAAAGAAAGTATTGAATAAAAAATTAAATGCAATCAATATCTTGAGAACATAAAAAGTATTCAATACTTTCTTTATTTAGTAATTAGGAGGATTATTAGGAGGATGAGTTAGGAAAATTAATCATTTTCCAAAACAAAAATATTTGTAGGGTCCAAGTACCAGTGCTCTATTTTGGAGTCATGTGTGCACAAAGAAAGGGAGAAAGGGAGAAAGGGAGAAAGAAGAGTGGGAAAAATAGGGGTGTAAATTAGTTTGGATAACCCGACTAAACCGATCAACTCGAACCGAACCAATTAAATTGGTTTGATTTGGTTTGAGTATTTTATTTAGTTCGGATAAAATCCTAACCAATGAGAACTTAATTGGTTCGGTTCTCGGATTTAGAATTTTAAACCCGAGAACCACCCGAACTAATCTAAACAGTACACATTTAATCAGTTAATTGCTATTTGATAAAATATGAAGGCCAAAACCATGTGTTTTTCAATTTTCCCAAATTTGAACCCTAAGTCCCTTTCTAATAAGTTTTGGTTGCTGTTGTCCTCATTCTGGCCGACGCAGCTAGGATCGCCGTCACTCGCGCGCCGACGCTCAGCTCGTTGGAAGTCTTTGTGCAATTGGAAGTTTGGAACCATCTTTCTCTCTCGACCACGCACCACTCGTAGGTGTGGCCGTGGCTCTTGTAGCCGTTGGTGTTAGTGCTTTCTACCTCTATTCATCTAAGAAGCCCAAAGGTTTGATCTCTTTCAACTTTATGTCTTGCCCAGTTGAAATCCTCTCGCATACATTTTGATTTACCTTGTTCATCTGTTTGGTAATTTTTTTGTTTTTATTTTATTTCGATGTTGTATTGAGAATCTTAAACAATTGAAAATCAATTTTATGAATGTTTAGAAGTTTAATTTGTAAGAATGAGGTTGGTTTCTGATGGACAAATGTGTCTTTTAGCTTAGTTTTTACTTTGACTGCATGCAAGCTATATGTCAAAATGCCTGAACCATTTATGCTTATTGTTGATTATCTAGTGAGTCCTTGAATCCTTGTATACTGTCTTTGGTGTTTAAGTGTAAATACCAAAAATCGTTTCCATCATTTTGATGGGGGCTCATGCTCTTGTAAGGACTATTGGTGAATATGGATTTGGTGTCACCAAGTTAACTGGCAATGGCACGAGGCTGTTATTGTAGTAATATGCCATAATGTTTTTTTTGTAATTTTTCATTACCTATAAAAGTTTACTTCTGGCTGGGGCTTGCTTCTCTTTTTATTTGGCAATGGCATTACTGCTTGCAAATTGTGTTCTGCCCCCTTTCAAGGCATGCTTTTCATTTTAGAACCTAATTGAAAGACCAATATAACCATTGTGTTACTGAAGAAAATGTCGTTGGGAGCCAAAGGGTATAAACTTCTTGCAGAAGTCTATGTTTGATTCTGTCTGGAAATAAATGCATTTTGTGTATGCATACACGCCTAGGCTGTGTATAATTACGTGTTAGAGGAGTAAAATTTCACTATTTCAATTGCAAAGTCGAGGAGTACACACGCCTAGGCCGTGTACTTTCACACGGCCGTGTATTTTTTTTTGACCTAGGCCCCTTGTATTTTGACGCGCAGCCCTGTATTTTGACTTCTTCATTTTTCGGCCTGGATTCTTCTCAGAAACTCTTCTTTCATTGCTTCAAAGGGAGAAATTGATCTTCATGAATCCATAGCCCTTCTTCAAGTGGATGTCAAGCTTGATTTAGGTTAAATGAACTCCGCCATTCAAAAGTTTCCTGAAAAGTTCAAGTATTAGCATCTGAGAATACATTTAAGCAAAGTTTCACAATAATATTTCAATTAGAGTTTGATATCAGAAACTAAGCTAAATGATGACAATTAAGCACAAATGGAGTTCAAAGAATCAATTACAAGGCAATTAAAATATAGGAATAATCAACAGATCAATTATCTGATGGCTTTGTATAAATTTTTTGCAGGTTACTTGACACCAGCAAATGGCAAGTGATTCATTTGGAACTAGTGGAACTCCAAGCACTGGTGATAGTGGAACTTAAGTTGGGAGTGCTACCACTCCAACAACAACTAGTGACATGCAATTAGGAGAGGTAGTTCCAACATAAAGACAAGAAACGTCATCACATGGAAGAGCAAAGACCAATGATCATGTGACTCAACTTAAAATTGAATGTTCATTGTCTGATGGAAGAGCAAAGGTTAGTCTATGTTCTAATATTATTTGAAATTTTAGATACATTATGTGCATTTTTTTGTATTACATGTATAGTTATTTAGTTAATTTTTGTGTTAAAAAAAATAATAGTCAACCCGATCACCCGAACCAAACTAAATCATAAATGTTTAGTTCGGTTCAATTCGGATTTGACTATCAAAAAATAAGAAAATTGAACCAAACTGAACCAATTAATTTTAAATGGTTCAGATTTATTTTTTCTCAAAATTCGAACTAAACCACTCACTTACATCCCTAAGAAAAATGATTGATGGCCGGTGATTGTTAGTAGCTGGCCATCAAGGACCAATTAATGGTCATGGGGTATGCTAACGTGTCAAAAGCTCAACTCCTTGTAAAAACCGGGGAAAATATCTGGTTTGAGTTCAATCAATCTGGTCACAAGATTTTATCCAAAAATAGAAGTTGGATTTTTTGCAGTTAAAATTTGATAATATTAACTGAAGATTCCTTTATGTTTATATGTGTTTTTCTAACCCCAAAGGGAAATGCCCTTCATCACTATCCAAAGAATGTACATAGACAACAAAATTTAGGGATGCGAGCTGTTCACCGGGAATCGTCAATTTCATTGTATCTGTGATGTTTCCTCTTTAAAAATAATGCATTTCAATCTACTTAAAACATTGGCCATTTTGATAGGCTAAAGAAAGTTGGGGATAAAAGCAAAGAAATCTATAATATGAAATGGTAGTAGCTGATCTAAATATTCAACTATTGTGAATGAGAGTATGTTTGTTCTAAATATGAAATGCAATTGAAATGAACTCTACTATATTTATTCAGGTTGATGGAGAGATGCATTTAGCCCAACAAATTGAAATGGGAAGATTTGAAATGGTCAAACCTAGTCTATCTGGTTTTACAAACTCGTTCGTCAATCAGGCCAAAAATTGTAAAATTAAATAAAACCAGCTGAAGATACTTTTGCATTTTATTCTCTCCAATTACTTTTTTTATTTATTTATTTAAGAATTTTGATATATTTAAAATTATTTATCCATTTAAAAAATATTTATTAATATTTCTTTAACTTTATTCTTATTTTTTATAATCTCTACTAAATTTAATAAATACATATTAATTAATTTTTATAATTTCGTCATTTTACTCTAGTATGCTAGTATGCTACCGTACTTCAAGTGGAACTCTTAGCCATTCTCAGGGGCTTGGTGATTGCTTGGGAAGCTGGGTTTCGTCCGGTGATTTGTGAATCTGATTCTAAGAGTGCTGTCCAGTTGGTTACGGAAACTCATCTTCCTTTTCATAGACATGGGAACATCATTCTTTGCATCAAGTCTTTTATGCAGAAGGATTGGTCTGTCAGGGTTACTCATGTCTTTGCGTGAAGCCAACTCATGTGCGGATCATTTAACTAAGTTGAATCAAATGTCGAGTTCAAAGTCTAGTTAGACCCCCCTTATAGTATATATGGGTGTCTCCTTTGTTAGGTTCTGGTCTTTCTTGTATTTCCTTTACAGCAACCAAAAATTTCTTGTATTTCCCTTATAGCAACCCCAAAAAAAAAGAGCAGTGAGGAGGAAAGAGAAAGCATGAGATTAATAAAGATAATGAAAAAAAAAGTAATTTAATTATATTAAATTATTTTTTTATTATTTGACATATTTAATAATTTTTGTAATTTATATATATTAACTTTAAAGATTCGTTTAGTATAAAAAATAAGATAATATCTCGATACTATTAAATTTGATAATATAAGATTTGATAATATAAAATCTAATAAATAAAAGTTGAGAATATTAAGATGTTTAGAATTATAATATAAAAGTCTTTAGATAAATTTATATATCAAAATTTAATCAAGTTTAATCTCACCTCTCAAAATTTGATTAAGTTATCTATAATTTTAATATATAAAAAGAGTTTAATGAATAAATTTATATAATATAATATTTATATTAAATAACTAATAAAATTATAATATATTATATTATTTTATTCTATTAAATTTAATACAATATGTCAAACAAATCAAAGAACATATAAAAATAAACGAAAAAAATAGAAGTTGTAGGGGGCAGAATTTACTACGTGTCTCAGCTCATGCGTCATTTTTTTTTTACGTGAGTTATGATAATGCGGTTGAAATTACAGCACTTCATGAGATTCTGTTATTAAGTTTGCTCGATGTCAGAAAAGAATAAAATTTAACTTTAACCTTTTTTCTTCAATTTTTTTTATTTTTTAGTTACTTTTTATGTATTTATTAATTTAATTAAGTAAAATTAAAAGTAATAAATGAAAGATAATTAAAAAATTAAAAAAGAGTTTAAATCAAATTTTATTTGTCAGAAAATCCTCAATATTACAGATACCAAAGATAAAGTCCTCATTGAAAATTGTCAGTCCTTTGAAATTTGGATAAAATTGCAAGGTACAGCTTAGTTTTAGCGGTCATCCTCAAAATCGTTTGGAAGCCCTCACTCCCTCTCTCTTCAGGAATTAAAAAATTGTAATTATGATATTATTATTATTATTAATATATATATATTTTTATATTTTTTTATATTATTCATCATATTTATTTTATTATTATTATTTTATTAAATTTGACATTTTTAAAAAACATTAATAATATATACATTTTTAAAAATATATATAATAATCTTTTTTTACAAAATACATTAAATACATATTTGGTAAAGATTTTTTTACTGTATAAATAATTTTTAAAAAAAAATTATTTGTACAATATTATAACATATTTAGTAAAATTAATTTTAATTTTTACACTAAATTCAATATATTATAAAAGTTTTTATAAGTTAATTTTTATAATGATTAAGATTATGAGTGTGTTTGATTTGGATTATGATTAATTTTTTTAAGAAAAAAGCTGTTGTAATAGTATTGAATCATGTTTGGCAAAATTAGTTTCAACTTTTGTATGAAATTTAATGTAAAATAAAAGTTTTTAAAGTTAATTTTTATAATGCTAAAGATTGAAACTTATTATTTTAGTTTATAAATTATTCTTACACTTTGATATGTAAATACCATTTTATCCTCAATCAAATAATTTTTTTAATCATTTTATACCTATTTTAGTAATTTAATGCATAAAAATATTTTTTTTATATTATTCAAACGAATCATCTTAATTTAAAATCACTTTACAACTAATGTATCAAACATAAAAATAAATTAATTATAATCGATTATAACAAAAAGTTTTTATATAATAATCGATTACTAAAATAATTAAATTTTTGTAACTTTTTCAAACACACACTAAAGCTTATAATTTTAATTTTATAAATTATTCATTATACTTTAATATATAAATATTATTTTATTTTCAATTAAATAATTGTATAATTTAATTATTTTAATAATTTAATACATAAAAATAATTTTTTTTATATCATTTAAACAAATCAGATTAACTTAAAATTATTTTTAATTAATGTATCTAAATATAAAAATAAATTAATTATAATCAATTATAATAAAAATATTTTATATAATAATCAATTATTAAACATAATTAAATTTTTACAATTTTTTCAAATACACGCTAAATCAACTAGCTAACCGTCCTCAATCAACTTATCTTAGATTAGAGAGTTGTTATCTCACACGACGCCAACCAATTAATGAAATAAACTCATGAATCACGGCTGGAAAGAGAAACAAATCTAAAAAATTTGGTAGATAAAACGTAATTGCATTACATTACTTTCATAAATTGATAAGTTGTTCTACAAAACAAGGTTCATGGGATTTAGTATTAGATTTTGTATATCGTTGACTACAAAGGATAGTAGTACACACTTTATGATGAACTGAGAACAGTTAAAGTCGGTGTTGTGTTTAATTTACACGTTTTTCTTGCCTAGATGTCCCGACACCTTTGTGTGAAAGCTTTTTACATGGATATTCATCCGTATTTTTTTCTGTCTTTAAAGATTTTTTATAAAAATTAAAAGTTTTATGAAATAATATTAAATTAAGTAAAATATAGATTAAAATAATTAAATTATTATATTTTATTTCATTAAATATGTAAAAAAATATAAAAATTAATTAATATGTGTAATTATTTATTTCATTTTTTTTATTTTTTTAAAAAAATTGTACAAAAATTAAGAAATTATTAAATAATCTCAAATTTTATAAAATATAAAATAATATGATTAAATTATCATTTCTTATTCCATTAAATATGTGTAAGAAATTATATAAAGTAATTAATATGTATAATCATTAGATTTAATAAAGACAATAATAGTAGGATAAAATTAAAAAAAAATTAATGCATCCTTAAAATTCCCAAAGCTAATAGATAAATTGGAATAAAGAGTTGTTATATCATCTTAAAAGATTTTCTTAATAATTTTATAATATTAAATAAATAAAGTATTTAATAAAAAATTAAATGTATTTAATGTCTTAAAAATATAAAAAGTATTCAATATTTTTTTTATTCAGTAATTAAAAAGATTAGTATGAAAATTGTGTAAGAAGATTTAGAACTATTATGAAAGAAAACAAGTTTTATAAAAAAACAGATAAAAAAGAAACGAGAGAGCATTAAGTTTAGTATAGACAATAAAAGGTGGTGCAAAATTAAAAGAAATAAATTAATACATCTTTAAAATTCTCAAATGATAAATAAATTAAAACAAACAAATTTTCTTAAAAGACAGATGAAAAGAAACAAATGAAATATTAAAATTAAGTCTCTAAACTAATAGCCAAGCCTTGGTCTACTAACATAATAAGGAATCCGGTGAATAATAGAAGAGAGTTCAATTAGATATAAAAAGATATAATTTATTTTAAATATAATTAATAGATATTATAATTAATCATGATAGATTCTTATATAATAAAATTTGTGTTTATTTCATTTATAATCAGTTTATGGGTATGTATTTATATTTAAAAATAAGAATTGCTTTTTTGTATAAATTTTCGGTTGTCGCTTCAGCCCCAATTCTCACAAAAAACAAAAAGTAAAAAATGCTAAAGTCAAGTGTATTAAAATTAGGATGGAGCACGTCAGAAGCTTGTAATCAAGTTTGAGAACATCAGTTTCTAATTATCATGAGGAGAAAGTTAATTAGGTGAACTAACACCATTTTCAATCAAGTTTTCTATATAGTAATACAATATGTTTTGTCTCCTTTTTTTCTATTATTATTTAAGTTTTCTCTCCCTAATAGAAATGGAAGAAATTTTTAAATACTTAAAGAATGACGAGAGAAATCTCTATCTCTTATTCTTATATGCAAGACTAATGTCTAAATGAGGTAGGGTTAACTTAATTTAAGAGATTGATTTAGCATTGTATGAGTATGTCATGTGTGGATAATTATAGAATCATATATTCAAATCATTTGGTGGCAAATTCAAGAAATTAATATCCTAATGAATTCCTTATGTTGGCATCGATGGTCTAATTTTAGCTTGATCGAAAAGGTGGATTAATTGAAATGTGTGCAAGTGAGTCTAAATGTAATGAAAAATTTCTTACCTAAAGATCACTTAAATACCTCTAAAAATTAAGCATGATAAAATGTATGATTCACATTATTATAAAATGAGATTTGTTAACGAGTGTTCTTAGGATGCTGGTTAAATAAATAAAAATATAAAGTCTAAAATATTAAATAAAAAAATCATTTATAACATTGTAAACATAAAAAATATTTAATATTTTTTCTTTAAGTAATTAAAAACATTGCTCTCTATCCAATGTCTTAAGTCATTCATTAACAAAACTTTATAAAAATTCATTCTAATGATAAAATCAGATACACATTTCATTCTCACCCTATGAATTAAGGTCGGTGTTGTGTTTAATTTACACGTTTTCTTTTGCCTAGATGTCCTGATACCTTTTGTGTGAAAGCTTTTTATGTGGATATTAAAGTTAAAATCTCTAAACTAATAGCCAAGCCTTGGTCTAGTAACATAACAAAATGAGAAAAAGACTCCTGTTATATATAATTAGTGGATCTTACAATTAATTGTAATACATTTTTATATGATAAAATTTGTGTTTATTTTTCTTTAATAGGATGATCTTGTTATACGAAATGATCCAAACTCGATAATGAATGTACCTATTGTCAATGTCCTTTGAATTCATTTGTAATCAGTTAATGGGTGTGTATTGATATTTAAAATTAAGAACTGCTTTCTGTATAATTTTCCTGTTGGTGGCTTCGACCCCAATTCTCACAAATAAAAAAGTGAAAGTAAAAAACTACTAAAATCATGTATGTTAGAAAATTGTAATCAAGTTCAAGAACACTTGTATACAGTTGTCACAAGCGAAAAGTGGATTAAGTAAACTAATTTAAGTTGTTCTCTCTCTAATAGAAATGAAAGAAATTCTTAAAAATTTATAGAGTGATGCATAAGAGAAATCTTTAATCTCTTATTCCTATATACAAGACTAATGTCTAAATCTGGTAGGGTTAACTCTAAGGGATTGATTTAGTAATAAGTAAGTATGTGATGTGTAATAAGCGCATAATTACATGTTTAAATTTTAATTATACCAATTATTTGGTTCCAAATTCAAGGAATTATATCCTAGTGAATCTCTTGTCTTGCAATGGATGGTCAGATTTTGACCTAATCGAGGAAATGAGTTAATTGAAATGTGTGCAAACTAATTCAAATGTAAAAAAAAAAAAATTCTTACCTAAAGATCACTTAAATAACTTTGAAAACTAGGCACATAAAAAGGTTTGATTCACATTATTATAAAATGGGATTTGCTAGTGAGTGCCCTAAGGGCACTAATTAAAAAAATAAAAATATAAAGTATTAAATAAAAAAAATCGTTCATAACATTGCAAATATAAAAAATATTTAATATTTTTTCTTTAAGCAATTAAAAACATTACTCTTTAATCAATATCTTAAGGCATTCATTAGTAAAACCTTATAAAAAATCATTTTAATGATAAAATCGGATAAACATTTCAATCTCACCCTATGAAATAAAAATATTATGATAGCTGGTTTAGAATATTTTGGCATAACATAATGATATTTGCATAATATTATTTTACGAAGTATGACCACAAACTATTATGAGATTTTCATGAGCTTGAAAAAAAGAAGAAGAATTAATTGAGTAAGGTCTTGTGTTCTTAAATACAGACATATTAATAGTTGTATGTGTGTTGCTTCTAACATTCTCCCTGCTTATTAGGGAGCATCCATTCGCCTTGAATTTTAGTCATTGATTAACTTAAAAAATTCATCAACGACAAGGATTCTTTACTAGCTACTTGGTGAGGCAGTCATACTAGTTGAGAATGAAAACGATGGCCTGTCACCAATAGTTGATGGATTCTGACATCAAAACACAACAAGATTCTGGCGATCCTGATGTGCCTGTTCGAGTGGCGGAAGTCGAAGCCTTTCATATTGCGCAAAAGGAAGCTTCTAGATGACTTTGACGATGGTGGTGCTGTGGTGGTTTCAGGTAATAGATGATTTCTAGGTTGTAATGTCATATACGAATTGTACCCATTTTACAATTCCTCTGCGTTATCAACCTAAACAGAGCTCCCCCTCCGTTTGATTAAAGTGGTGGGTTGATTGGGCCAGTGGCTATGGTGGTTTGGGCTTGGACTAAGGCGGTGGATTCAGCTAGAGGTAGGGGAGCATGGCTGACAGGGGCGGCTTAGACGCGTTCAAAGTAGGTGGAGATGGTACGGGTTTCTCGAGCGACTCATGGTGGCGAGGTCCTAGGCTTGGTGGGTTACATAACTGAGATGCGGTGGCTTAGGTGGTTGTTGTTTGGGTTCGATTATAGTGTTTGTTGGTGGAGGGTGGAGTGGTGATTGGAGAGGTTAGGGCCTGGTGGTTGCAGGTTGGTGTTTTGGGTCATGGTGGTTCGGTGATATATGGCGATGAAGGTGGCAGCAGAGGCAAGGTGGTGACAGTTGGGCGTGGCACAGGCGGGGTGGGGAGGTTCTAGTGGTTGTGATGTGGAGGTGTAACATGTTTGGGTGGTTGAGGTGTGGTGGTCACGATTGGGCGTCGTCGAAGGAGGAGATAAAGCTCGTGTTGTTGGAAAAAAATAGACGAAGCTGGTCGACAGCTTGCCTGTGCATTAAGGCCATGGTGGTGGGTTTGCCTTGGGTTTCTAGTGGTTGTTAGTTGCTGATCGTAGGCGTGGTGGTTTTGGATTTCTGGAGCTTATTTAGTCTGTCAATGGTGAAACCTATTTTCTGACAGATTGGCCTTGCTCGGGTGAAAAAGATCTAACTTGATCTGGTCATAAGTTATTGACTTAGAATAGTAGGTCAAGTAAAAGGTACATCTATGCACCATAACTAAGGATGGTGTATTGTAGCATTAGCTATTGTATGTGTCAGTTGAATTAAGATTTTTAAAATTAAATATTGCTAGTAAACTATCCTCTAAAAAAGGATGAAAGCAACTTGCCCTTGGAGATAATGGCTTGACCATAAGGAGTAGGACCCTTTGAATTCTGCAACATGACATTGGTCTACCATAACAATTGCATACAGATATATAAGAGCCAATGACATTGGTTTTGAGTACTCACTTAGCAAGTGAGATTAAAGTTTTGGGTCCAAATCTTGCATCTATATAATGACAAAAACTTACAAGTTTAAATTTAATTTCATTGGGGAAATCGTAGGATTTGAACTCAAGTCATGCTTTTGTCATCATCAAAAGGTTGAGCACGTATATTTGAATACAAAAAAAAATGAGTGAGAGAGCGAGTACGAGAGGAAATGCTGAATTTTCTGGGGAAGAGCGTGATCAGCTACGAAAGAGTATGAAGAAGGCAAAACATGATGGTGATGTAGGAGTAGAGCAGGATGTTCCATGTAGGAATAACGTGAATGAGGATGCTACTAAGGTATCTAACAACTACATACCTAGCCTTAGTCCAATGGAGGTGGCTATGCCTGTTACTGATGCTATCAACAAGAACCGGCCAAAATTTCCTATGTTGATATATGTAGGGGTGTTATGGCAGGGCTAATAACTTTGGGTAAGAGTCTAATGATTCTGAGGATTTTTTGTGTTAAGATGATTCAGATCATTCATTAGAGGAGGAAGAAGGATCGAACTCAGATATGGAGGTCACTGATGGTGAGGAAGAAGAATCCAGTGAAACGGAGCAAGATATCAATGTTAATAAAATAAAGTATGAAATCTTATGTCCAACAGTGGAAATTTCTAGAGAGAAGCACCGTGCTTGTTGCCAGCCATGGAAGAAATCTCTCATTGTGCATCTATTAGGGAAGAAAATTGGTCTTAAGATTTTGAAAACCATGTTGATAAAGTTGTGGCAACTTGTGGGAGAGTTGGAGATCATTAATATGGAGAAAGACTATTTTCTGGTTCGTTTATCAGATATTAGTGACTATCATAATGCTCTCGTTGGTGGTCCTTGGATGATTGCTAATCATTATTTAGTGGTGCAATGTTGGAGGCCTAAATTTTTCCCATCTGAAAATCAACCTAAAAAGATCGCAGTTTGGGTTAGAATTCATGGGCTTCCAATTGAGTACTATGATAAGCATGTTCTCTAGTGGGTGAAGGATACCATTGGTCAGACCATAAAGGTTGATAGTAATACCTTAAGGTAGAAGGAGGATGCAGAGGATTGCGTTATAACAAAGCGAGCTAAGTTTTCTAGAGTCTGTATCGAGGTTGATTTACGTAAGACTCTGATCTCAAAGTTCAAGTTGAGAAAAAGGGTGTATGTTGTTGAGTATGAGGGCCTCTATCTAGTATGTTTCAATTGTGGAAAATATGAGCATCGACGTGATGATTGTCCTGAGTTAGTGAAAGATCATCCTCAAGGTCTTGTCATGGCTGCCAATGGCGGTAAACCAATCAGTGACTATTGAGAGCAGTTGGAGGAGGCAAACTTTGGGTCGTGGATGTTGGTGCAGAATGATTCATGGAGGCGGGTTCAAAATTTGAAAACACAATCCCCAAATAATAACCAAAATCCTATAGTTAGTGGTCATGGTAAAGGACTGGTTGACTCCTACGCAAATCAGGGAGTGCAAGGCTCCAGATTTGGTATCTTTGTTGATATGGAGTATGTTGAAGAGATCATTCTAAATATGGGAGTTAATGGGGAATCAACTAAAATGCCTAACTTCCAGCAACGTAGAAACATACAATCTTATGTAGCCAATAATAAGGGAGCTAATGAGCAGTTGGGCCCATATAATAAAAGAGGGAATTTGGTGTAAAATGGGAAGAGGAATATCTCTGGATCTGGGCCTTTGGTTATTAAGCCTGACAGAGTACCTCTTGTGAAGCATAGACCTAAACTATTAGTTGTAAAAAATGATATAATACAAACTAACCAGGGAAACTCAGTTTTGGGTGATGTTGTAAGTAATGTCCAAAGAAACGATGTCGTACCCACTCACTCTCAACTGAGTCTAACCCATGTAAGTGTCACACCGAGTTATAGTGTTGGCCATGCTCAGGGTGTGAGACGTCGTTGCAGTAGGGGGTGAGCCATAATACAAGACCTCTAAAGGGGCAAGATAGAGGGGAGCCTATGTTAGTGGATAATAGTGTACAAGTCACAAAGGTGGTTAACCCTGTTAAGGTGGTACTATAGAGTCATTCTTTTCATAATGGAGGACGTTAGCCTCTGTTATCTTCTTCATTTATATTGTTTTTATATTTGTTATTACATAGAACTGTCGTGGGGCTGGGTCTATAGGACCTTTCCTCATGTTTTAAATGAATTGGTTCATCGGCATCATGTGGCTTTAGTTGCTCTCTTGGAAACTTGGGTTAGTGGTGTTTGTGCAAAGAAAATCTTTCAGAAGTTTGCTCTATAAGGTTGTCATCGTGTGGAGGTTGTTGGTTTTTCGGCTGGCATCTGGTTGATGTGGGATCTTAGCCAGTTTTCTGTGGTGGTGCTTAAGGTTCATTCTCATTTAATTCATGTCTGTGTTACAGAGCTATCTAGTTCATCTTCGTGGCTTTTTACCATTGTGTATGGGAGTCCTAGACCACAGCAATGTGAAGAGCTTTAGAAAGAGCTGGGTAGTATTTCGGAGGAGGTGGTTGAACCTTGGCTGGTGATGGGTGACTTTAATGCTTATGCTAGTGTTGCTGAGAAACATGGCAGGGCGAGTCCTAATTAGGTTTCAATGCAAAAGTTTAATGATTATTTAAACTACTACCAACTACTTGATCTAGGATTCTCTGGGCCTTTGTATATTTGGGAGCGTAACAATGTTAAGGTAAGGATTGATAGGGTTGTCTGCAACCTTGGGTGGAGGATGAAATTTTTTAAAGATTCAATTTTAATTTTGCCGTCCATGAAGTTGGATCATAGTCCGATTCTTTTTCATCCCTATAATCTTTGTAGTATTAATAGAAGCCAGCGACCTTTCTAGTTCATGGCTAGCTAGCTTGTTGATGATTCATTTCCAACTATGGTCAAGGAGACTTGGTAGAAAGGTACAAGGTGGCTTGATGTTGTTCCTATTTTTAAAAATAATGCTGAAACTTAGAACAGTGAAAATTATGGTAATATTTTTTTATAGAAAGAAGAACCTCATGGCTCATCTTGAAGGCATACAGAGACACCTTACTATAGGTCCAAACCTCTTTTTTTAGTGAAGCTTCAAAAGAGACTTTAGAAAGAGTTTTGGAACAATACTCATATTTTTCACTGTGAAGAATACTCAGAGTTTTGTTCTTTCTAAGGGCATTCGTCAAGGGGATCCTATTTTTCCCTACCTGTTTGTCCTTTGTATTGAGAGGTTGTCTCATTGTATTGATTTGGAAGTTTGGGAGGGATTTTGGAAGTCTATTAAGTTGTCCAGAAATGGTCCCTTGATCTATCACTTTTTTTTTGTGACAACTTTATTCTTTTTGGGGAAGCATTTGTGACTCAAATGAAGACTACTGTGAAGTGGTTGGACCTTTTTTGTCAAGCTTCTGGGCAGAAAGTCAAAAAATGAGAATATTCTTTTCTAAGAATGTTAATCATACCAGATTTACTAAGTTGTGTAATTTGTCAGGTTTCTTTGTGACTACTGATCTAGGTAAATATTTAGGTGTACCCTTACTTCTAGAAATTTTATTTGGGATTCTAGAGATGGTAGGCAGAGATGTCATGGTGTTGCTTGGAGTGAATTCTATATGCCAAAGTTGTCTGGAGGCATGGGTCTTAAAAACTTATGTTTGTTTAATGAGACTCTTGTCATGAAGCTTGGTTGGGACCTAGTGGCCAAACTAAACTCTTTATGAGTCTAAGTTGTGAAATCTAAATACAATTGTGGGAATGGTGTTATCCCTCGAGTTGGAAAAAGCAATGATTCTTCCTACTGCTGGCACAATATATGTCAGGTATGGGACCATATTGAGAATGGTATTAGATGGATCCTAGGTGATGGTTGTTTAGCTTGCATTTGGTATGATTCTTGGCTAAATTTGGGTGCACTTCTGAAAGATTTTGCTTTGGATGAGATTAGTGAAGATATTATCAATACTCTTGTGGTAAGCTATGTCACTCCTTCGGATTAATTGGATCTTTCTAGTTTCTAACACTTGATCCCCCAATATTTTTGCTCTGAAGTTACTAGCATTCCTCCCCCTCTGCCTCTCCTTGGTAATGACATTCCTGCATGGAGATTCACTAATAATGATGGCTTTACTACAAAGTCAGCTTACCAATCGCGCTGACTTCTCATCTCAACATGCTTGGAGTATGGGGTGTGATAAGCTTTGGATAGAAGTAGACTCAACCATCGCAGTGAAGTTGATAAATGATGGGTGTAACTCTATTCATCCCTGTGCTTCCTTAGTGTTCAGAATTTTTTTGTTGTTGAATAAACCTTAGCATATTCATTTATCTCATGCTTATCGTGAAGGAATCAGGTGACTGATTGGTTAGCTAATTATGCTTATCAGTTTGATGTAGGTCTCCATGTTTTGCCTTCTCCTCCTCATGGATGTGGATCTTTGTTCCTTGATGACTTAGCCAGTATTTAATTCTTTAGATCTATTGTTGTTTGTTAGGAGCTTTTGCCCCTCTTGTTCACTGAATAATAATAATAATAATAATAATTCATTCTTACTAAAAGTTATTTAATACATCATCTAATAATATATTAACATATTATTAAGAGAGTTAGACTTTTTAAATAATTTTTATAATAGTCAAACTCTTTTAATGATTTAGTAAATATATAATTAAATAATAGTGTAAAGAAGTTTAACTCAACTTTAACCCAGCATTTACAAGTGTGTTTTGGGAGATTGACAGATTTTTTTGGCGATTGGTGTATGTTTTTAAGTTAATAAATTACAAAACCAAAATGTATCAGTGCATGGAGCTCGAGCGTGCAAGCAATGAAGCTCTCCGTAGCACAACCCTTCAAATAATCTGGTAGCCATCCTTATGCATTAATGGCACAAACTTCTAGGCAGCATTTAAGGAGTCTAGCCCATCATATACGAACCTAAGTGCTGACTGATTCAATGAATATTTTTTAACACCTCCGATATTCTTATTTTTTAAAAATATTATCTTTTATATTTTTTTAATATCATTTATTATATATATTATTATTATTATTATTTTATTAAATTAAACATCTTTAAAAAATCTAAACAATACATATATTCTTAAAAGAGATATATGATTAATTTTTTTTTCTTTTTCCTTTTTCGAATAATGGTAGTTGTCTAGTTGATAGTTACGGGGCCGTCCAATTGAAAGGAACATATTGGGGTCCGTGATTAGTTTCAGTAAACCAATTAACATTAGTAATATGAAAAACCTCAAGGCATCTTAATTACATAAGAATCTAGGATAAGAGCCAATGAAGATTGGTTTAGTTGGTAGGGTTAAATACCATTGACAAAAATGTCTTAAGTTTGATTCTTGCTATTGATCCTTTATTTATATTTGATCTATTAAATGCTAAGTCTTCACTGAAATTTGTAGCATGTTCTAACTTAAGAATAAGACAAGTTCCTCTTTTCTTATTTTTTTTTTTTAGAAAAAAATGATATACTAAATCATGAGATAATACTTATTCCGTTTATTTTTATTTATTCATTTAAAAATATTAATTTGTTTAAATTTTTTGTTCATTTAAAAAATTAAAGAGTATCTATTGATTTTTTTAACTTTACCCTATTTTTATTATCTCTATTAAATTCAATAAATACATATTAAATGATTTTTATAACTTCTTAAAATTAATTATTCTAGTAAATAGATTGAGAAGGGAGAGAGAATGTGAGATTAATAAAAATATATGAAGAGAAAGAAAATATTAATTAAATGAGCTAAAGGGTAATCTAGTTATGTTAAATCATATTTTTTTATCATTTAATATATTTAATAACTTTTTTAATTTATACTCATTAACCTTAACAGACAAATAAAAATAAACAAAAAAAATAGTAATTACTCATTGTTAATTG
The DNA here is from genome assembly GCA_029884595.1 of Ormosia semicastrata. Taxonomy (NCBI): domain Eukaryota; kingdom Viridiplantae; phylum Streptophyta; class Magnoliopsida; order Fabales; family Fabaceae; genus Ormosia; species Ormosia semicastrata. The sequence continues at coordinate 6,322,462 of JAQQTO010000052.1, forward strand.
TAAAAAATTATGTTAGTATAAAATAGTTATACATTACCATCCAATAATGTGTTATCATGTAATACTGCACCACGAAGAAATTATCATGAAAAGCATTATATATGGTGTGGCCTAATACATCAGTTATTCAATTAATTATTTGAAATTCTCCTGCCATCAAATTCATGCTCTTCTATTTGTAACAAAACTCACCAATCACGGCTGGAGAGAGAAATATACATGGAAAATTTAGTGAGCAGAACGCAGCTATCTTTTGTTTTTTTTTTATCAGTAGAACACAGCTGTCTTACGTTACTTTCATAAATTCGTAGGTCTCGTAGGTCGTTCCGTAAAACAAGGCTGGTGGGGATTTAGCATTTCCATATAATATTAGCCCGCAATTAAACTATATCCAATACACAGAGTAAATCGAATTTCACCTTTTAAGTTACAATACTGACATTCTTATATACATATATTTTTTTACATTTTATCTAATATTATTTATTTTATATATATATATATTTTATTTTTTTCACTAAATCACTTTAAAAATAATATAAATAATATTATACTTCTTTTTAAAAATGTAAGATGATCATTATTATTTATGAGTAATGATCTTAATACTTACTTATGTTCAATTATACATTCTGAGTCTCATTATATGATTTAATTCTTTTAAGAAAAAAATCTAATTGTATGATCCCGGTGAGCACTTGTGATAAGATGATAAAGCTTGCCGTGACTTTATCTGGGGATCTTCTGATCAGGGAAGAAAGGTCCATATGTTGAGTTGGGAAAATATATACAAGCCTAAATCTATGGGTGCTGCTGCGACAAGCCAGAATTGTTAACCAAGCTTATATGATGAAGTTGGCTTGGGCTTTGATCCATTGAACGGACTCTCTTTGGGTGCAGGTTATGAGAAGCAAATATGGGTGTTCTGGAGGCTTTATTCCTACGGTCAAACATAAAGTTAGTTAATAGGTTTTGTTTGACATGATATATTAAGTATGATAAGATAAATTAATATAATATATTATAATTTTATCAGTTATTTAGTATAAATATTATATTGTATAAATTTATTTATCAACTCTCTCTTTTACATTAAAATGATAGATAACTTAATCAAATTAAAGAGGAATTATTAGACTTGATAATTTTGATGTATAAGTTCTTATAAAAACTTTTTTATTATAATTTTAAATATTTTAATATTTCAAACTCTTACGTATTAATTTTTATATTATCAAGTTTTATATTATCAAGCCTTATACTATTAAATATAATATTATTAAATTTTATCCTATCTTTCGTACCAAAGAGACCCTAATGGTTGGAAGGGTATTTATAAAATTTGGACAAAGTTTTATAAGAACCTCATTTGGAGAATAGTTGGTGATGGGCGCACAATTAGATTTTGGCAGGACCATTGGCTTGCAGGTATTAATTCATTACGAGTGTGTTTGAAATGAATAGAAATGAGAAATGATTTGATTTGATTTGATTTAAAAATTAAATTTTGTGTTTAAACTTTAAAAAAAAAAGATTTAAATTGATTTAGAAATTAAATTTTGTGTTTAGAAATTTATTAAAATAAAAATTAATTTGATTTGATTTTATTATTTTATATTTTAACCATTATAAGAAGTTATTAGAGATAATTATTAAGGGTAAAATAATATATTTATTTCAAATCAAATCAAATCCTAATAAATCCTATCAAATTTGATAAATTTAAAAAACAAAAAGAATGAAATCATAAGATTTTAAAAATAAATCATTTTTTATTTTTTAACATTTCAAATACAAAATTTAATTAAATTTAATTTACAAATAAAATTATTTTCTATACTTTTTGTATTCCAAACACAGTCTACAGGACTTTGATTTAATTCAACTAGATGAAGAGATACTAGAAGCCAGAGTTGCTGACTTTACGACTGATGGGAGCCAGTGGGATTGGGACAAGCTCAGTTTGGTCCTTCCCACTGATTTCTTGGACATTTTTCATAGCGTAAAGGATCCTTTGTTTTCTGGAAATGCGGATACAGTGGCTTGGTTTACATCTTCGGATGGCAAGTTCACCTTGAAGACTGCTTATAATTCCATTGTGGGTTGTGGGGAAGCCTCAGGATGGAGCATTTTTAAATCGGTTTGGCATATCCAAGCTCCTCAGCGTCTTCGAGCATTCCTTTGGCTCGTTGCCAATGAAGCTTTGCTCACCAATTCCGAGCGCCTCAAGAGACACATGACAGTGGATGATACTTGGATTGCTCTTGGTGCTATGGGGAAACAGCACTTCTTTTCCCTGATTTGTAAAGATTGGTTGGAATTAATTTTGTTAGATGGAGATGTCTCTGGAAATTTTGGAAGTTGGCCCTTGTTCTTTACTACGACTTGCTCTACCCTTTGGCATCAAAGCAACAGGTTCGTCTTTGAGGGGGAGGCGGACCCTGTGCACTCCATTCCTTTTAATGCTGCGGCTGTTGCTATGGATTATGGGCATGCCCTTGGTGCTGTTACTCATGCTAGGAGATCTATACCTACATACAATCCCATCAACATTTCTTGGTCGCCAACTCCACCTGGTTGGATCAAGATAAATGTTGATGGGTCAGTTTTCCACCATATATCTAAAGCTGCTTGTGGCGGCATTATTTGCAATGAGGTTGGAGGCTTTATCATTGCTTTTGTTGCTAATCTTGGGAGCTGCTCCATTACCTTAGCTGAGTTGTGGGAGCTTTTCTTGGTTTGCACACAGCTTATAATTTAGGCTACAGACAGGTTGTGCTTGAAGTTGATTCTAGTCGTGTTGTGCATCTTGTCAACTCTAATTTACAGCTTTGGCTCCCATGTGCCACCTTGAAGGAGCTTCTTGCTCAACAGTGGCATGTTTCTATCCAGCATGTTCTCAGAGAGACAAATTCTTGTGCGCACGCTCTTGCTAAGCAAGGTCACTCTTATCCTTTTGGCTATCATGTAGTTGAAGCTTTACCTGCTTTCTTGTCTCTTAGTTTTCTGGCTGATTATAATGGTACCCCTTTTTATGTAATGTTAGAAGTTAGCTATGCTTAATGCCCCGATGTTTTCCAAAAAAAAAAAAAAATCTAAATTGTACTCATCTCATATAATTTGCACAACTATCATTTCTTTTAAGTTACTTCTAGCCACTGAATTAAGCTCATGAAATATATTTTGAGGAGTACAGATTCAAAGATGAAGGAAATATATGTCCTAGGTTTTGAAGGCTCTACTTTTTTCTCCTATCATACACCAAACCAGACTCTCCCAACTAACTCATGCTCCAGCTTTAGCTAAGCATTATGCCTTCCATGAGCAAGAATAAGTGCATAGATCTAGCACCTGCAGCATATCTGATAAACGAATTAATTAATTAGAATAATCAATGGAAAAATGAACCTGATAAGGCTAATATGGTTGCTCTACCTACAACTTATGAGGTGACAGAGTGGTAAAATGGGTCAAAATGTGCTCTTCCATGGCACAAAAGAACATAGCAGGGGAAGATAGAGGAAGGGGGGTACCTTGACTCTTCATTATTTTTCTTCAGAATGCCACACTATGTCTTGCAACCCTGATGAAAAGTTTTTGTAGAACTGCAAATAAATTAACGAATAAAGTTAGCGTCAATCAACAACAGAACTGGGATATTGACATAATGTCATTGTTCTTTCCTTAAAGTACAAAGGAAATGAGACAGACGTTAAAACAAACCATGTTTCTAGTTCTATTAACAAAAGAAAAAGGTTATTGACATAAACCATGTCTCTCGGCTCTCGCTAATGCCGAACATTCAAGTCCAGCAGTAGCAAGAGACCAAAATGAGTTCCAAAGATGAATAGATTTCTTCTCTTTTTCCCCAAAAACCAAAGTCAGAATTTAACTGTTCACATGCCTTGTGAAACTCCAGTGTGTCACCTCCGGTCTTTCGCAGCTCCACCATGTGCAAGGAGGGAGCCACTTCAAAAACCTGTAGCCATAGGCAACCAGTTGTACCAATCATATCCAGTCAGAGTCAAATAAATTGGAAGAAACCAATGAAAATCTATTGCATATTTCTTTTGACAATTTCAGTCGTCAATTAATTGAAAGACTCCAATCTACATACATAAGAGTGAAATTTATGTGCCACATTTTATTAGGTATAACCAAGAGTCATGCTCCTACGGTGAGGCAAAATCCTTGCCTCAAAAGTCAAAACAACGCATTTTTTAATGCATTAAGTTAATTAAATAATTATTACAAAAATGTGGCATGCGTTCCAATCAATAAAACTTCAACCACTGCTGCAGTTGAGTTTCAGCATTTTCCATTTATGCACCCAAGTTCCTGTCACTACTAAGCCAGATATTCAATAGTTCAAACACATAACATACTCAGGTCAAGTACATCTGACGACCAGAAATGAGTAAAGTAAGAGTCTATCTCAGCAATTAGATGAATTAGGCAACAGAAGAAGAAATTTGGAATTATCATTCTTAGCCACAAACAATTTGTTACCTAGTGGCTACATACAAAAAAGACCCATGACATAAAGGAATAACTCAGTACCTCAGTAGCCACTGAAAGGTGACCCTTCCTTCCGGTCTTATCACCTTGCAGCTTCATCTGCAGAATTTAAATCTAGGTAAGTTTGAGTACTCCATAACATTAAAAGTTTAAAACGTTTTCTCCTTCTTCACAAAGATTAATCACACGAAAGATAGCTCTTGGCAAATAGATAATGCAGACTAGTGCGTGTAATTAATGTGCCGATATATATATTATTACCTTATAATTTCGCTTGTGAACATTAAAGCCCAGAGGCCTGGCAGCTTCCTCAATTTTAGACATAATTTCATTTGCAGGGCGCTGTGAAGTAAAATGTGTTTCTCGCTTTACAATCCCCTATAGTGTTGAGTTTAAATAAAATGGAGAAAGAAGCATCATTAGCCAGAAAGAATAATAATATCTCATTATCAACATTTTGTTAGCCAATTACCAAAAAGAATCAACTGAATTTAGATCAGGTTCTTAATTAACGAAAAATTGATCCAAAAACCACTTAGTTCACAACTTATTGCAGGGTGATAAGTCAATTTTCATGAGACTTGTAATTTGAACTAAACCTTTATAATGCACAACATTTGAATATGATGAAAGCACAAACTAATTTTAACATACTGTCTGCTTCTCAAACAAACTGTCCAGATTGAAGCTTTGCGACCTGGAAATGAGCTCAAAAGCATTCATCGACTCGGGTTTCTCTTTTCTCTCTGTCACAAGATTTTCCTACATATCAAAGAGAATAAATAAATTACACATAGAGAAGAGCTTCTGCAGAATCTTTCTTGTATTTCCAAATTATAATAACTAATTTTTTTAATCAGAGTACAAATGGAACAAACCAAATAAGTAAAAATTCTACCTGTTCCACTATACAAACTTATTTGTAGAAAAAAGTCCAAGTAAGGAATTAAAGGATGAAAGAGGTTGAATAGAAATATTGCGAATAATCCAGTACCTTAGAATCATTGAAAGCAGCTGCGACATCATCAACATTTACATCCTCTTCCTCTGTAAAAGATGCTGGCTTGTATCCTTTCTTGAACCATTCATCTTCTAAGAGTTCAGGAATTTTTATCCTCTGCAAAAAACAACCCAATATTAAAAAACGAAAAGTATATGCCAACAGCAGGATATTCTTTAACCACATATAAGATATTGAAGGGTAAATAACAGGATTAGTATGGCAACAAACAGAATCAGACAACTACAAGAGTAAGGGCACAAGTAGGAAAAAGAATACATGGAAAAGCAAGAAAGCTTTCAGAACTTACTGTGAGAGGGTTTGGGTCAAGAATACGCTTCAGCAGTTTCTTTGCCTCAGGCGAAAACCAAGATGGACAAGTGAATTCAGCCCTGCCAATCTGAAATATATGTACAGATTTTGACTCCCTTAATTACATAAGCAACTTTTATTTCATTCTTGATTCTGATAGATTATATTCTGAAATTACTTACTTTCCTGTACAGTGCCATATGATTTGGCTCATCAAAAGGCAAGTAGCCAGCCATAAGTACAAAGAGAATGACTCCGCAAGACCAGATATCAGATGTAGAACCAACATAACCTCTATCATTAAGCACCTGATACAAATGCCACACCACATAACATTTACTGCAGTTTGAGGGATAAATGTAGTCTTCAATCTCATCCATAAAGACAAAAAGTAGGTACCTCAGGAGCAACATAATTTGGGGTTCCACAAGCAGTGCGGAGGAGTTCATCCTCCTACAATAAATAATCAATAATTTAAATAAGGATGAGTCCTAATTTTATGCAAATGAACCACCCATAAACTAGGTAGCTGAAGTGAAAGTGAAGATCAAAGAGTTTCAAAACACCAAAGGCTAGCTAGCAATACCGCTCATTTAATAACAAAAGCCAAAAAGCTTAAATGAAAGAACATCTAAAATACAATCTAAAATCAAGTTATTCACGGATAATGTAATCAAACTTGTAATTGTGTCAAGCTAATTGGCAAAAATTCTGCTCCATAGACTAAACACGACATGTTGTATATGTTAATAAAAGCTAGCTCTGATAGATAGGTTGCCGAATGCTCGAGGAATAACTCTAGTGAGACAGTAGAAGGAATTCCGTTGTGTCAGTAACAACTAATAGAGGATGTTTTCAACACTTAAGAGTTCTTTTGGCCAAATAGAAAAACATAGTTATAACTTTGGGCAAGCACTAAATCAGAAATCCATAATATGCACATGTGCTGATTATATGGCAGGTATCATCTTACTTGCTGTGCGTACGTACTCAATCCAAAATCTGAAACTTTAAGAACACCATTTGAGTCCAGAAGAAGATTCTCAGGCTGCAAAATACACTGAATGAGTCTGATTCTTAATTTAACTCAAAGTACAAAGGGAAAAAATAATTTATTCCTGCTCACAGCTATCAATCTATTAATTAAATTACAGGGTGAAAAAAAGAGGATTAAGGAAGTTGATAGACCTTCAAATCTCGGTGATACACGCCTCTACTATGGCAGTAATCAACTGCATTGATTAGTTGTTGGAAATAACTTCTTGCTTCATCCTCTTTTAGTCTCCCATTTGTAGCCTAGAAATCAAATTAAGAGAAAATAGACGAATTCTTTAAGTATAGATGCAAGAACCATACAAAACATCAATGTACTTAAAAAATACAACTTCATATATTCCAAGACCCCCTCCCTCAAAAGAAAAAGGAAATAGAAGGAAAGAAAATAGTATCTGAGGAAGAAATATATAATATGAAATATATAAGCAACTTACAATTTTGTCAAATAGTTCTCCTCCATTGACCAACTCCAGGACAATGTAAATCTTTGTTTTGCTTGCCATGACCTATGCTTAAACAGAGAATACACATTGACTTAGAATTTAGAATATATTGAATATTGAATATTGAATGCAACGGATTCGAATAATAGGAAATAAAAGGTTATATCCACCATTGGAAACCGACACTGTCGTTTGCACTAATAATTATGCAATCTATCACAAACTTATTATAAGAGGATCACTTAACTAAGCATTTACACCTCGTAACAAAAATAGGAACAAGCAACTTTTACAAGAAAAATACAATTTTTTTGGATGGCACAACAAGAAAGGACCTTGCATGCCACAAAATTTGAACATCGACCTCAGGCCTAGGATACGCTCTGATCTCATATTAAAATTAAGAACGGACTAAACCTAACTCAATTCTAAAAATTAGTTCAAGAAAAATGATTACCCAAGTTATTATAAGGGTACTTTGTCCATATACCTAGTTGATATTAACACATGTTGACACTACAAAGCAGCTTAGTTCTTTTTTTTTTTTTGCGCACAAAAAAATTTGCCTACTTTGACATTATCACGTGCTCCACCATATCACCAAGTGGATGCTTGAGTTTCATTAGTTAGTGTGGTTTTAAGAGACATGTAAGACAATGATCATCCAAAAAAATTTCTATCACATATATGACTTCTAATATTTATGGTGCATTGGCACGTGAACCTATTTTATGTCATATACATCAAAAAAATTTTTTTTTTAAAAATAAACATTATTATAAAGCAGAGATTTTTGGCATTCATATTCTTCTAATCTGATAATAAATTACAACATTAGCAAAAATACAATATAAGAAGTTTAATTTCTGTTGTGCTCAAAGAGAACACTTTCTCTGATTCAGGTAAAAAATTAAAACTAAAAATCAGAAAACTGCGTGGTACCTCAAATATTTTGACAACATTTGGATGATTGATCAGCTTCATAGCTGAGATTTCCTTCTTCAGCTGCCAATAGTAAAGGGAACAAAAAACAAATCATTTTTGCATAAAAAATAATAATAATTTTCTACGCACACAGAAACACAAACTACAAAACCGGCATTATATAAGTCATTAATAGCAACAGTCCAAAACCCCATTTACGGGGGTGCGTATCGGCATTCGGCAACCTTAAACAAACAGAAACTAAGAGAAATTAAACACGTTGAAATATAAAATAAAATCCACACACACACACATATATGTATATGACGTGCCTGTTCCATCATCTTATGGCGGAGCACGTGGTTACGGTCGAGGATTTTGATGGCAACGTGCTTTCCAGTCTCAACGTTCTTGGCGAACTTGACCTTAGCAAAGCTTCCCTCCCCAATGGTTTTTCCCAGCTCGTACTTCCCTACACAGGTACGAGGTCTCGCTGGCTTCGTGCTCATGTTGGTTTGATGTTTCCCACAATTAATGTTTGATCAAAGTTTCGAAAGTTGTGATATATCGAAGCAGGTTGAGATTGTTATGGAGCTCAAACGAGTCTCGTACTTGCTACAAATATTTTGGGTTTGAAACGGATATTCTGGACAAATGAGATGGGGAGAGAGAGATATACATGAATGGATGAAGAGGAGAGAGAGAGAGAGATAGAGAAGGTTGAGTGCGTGTTCGATGCGTGTGGTCCTCACATCACATGCTGCGGTTCATTTTGGTTCAAAAGAGGACAAAAGAACAAGAGTGCCCAACCAAAACTGTGTTCCTTGGCTCTGCATCCATTCCTTCTTTGTGGAATGTGGATTGTTGATTGCTTTCCCATAAAGCCCCCTCTTCCCATGTTATAATCTGCCATGACTAGGTGGATGCACATGGCATAAACTTTAAAGGACAGTTAGGGGTGTCTCTTCTACTTTCATCTAATATATTGGTAAGTATTTATTATTTATTTAATTTAATTTATTATCATATATTAATTTAATTTAATTTAATTTAATTTAATTTAATATATAACAATAAATTAAATAAATAATAAATACGTGATAAGATATTAAATAAGAATTAAAATATTTTTTAATCAAAATTAGAGTAAAGTTCAATCCAACTTTAAATTATTATATCTTACATTTAACAATTTTAGAATGGATACTTCAATATTACGACACAAACAACTATTTCATTAGGTTGAATTGGTTACAACAATGTTATATATACATATATTACTTTATATTTATATAATTTTATCTCACATTTAAATAATTTTTATTATCTAATTATAATTTTTTTATCCATTTTTTATATATTTATACTTTAATTTTATCATATAAATAAATATAAAATATATATTTGTCAAAATGATGTGTATCTAACATTTTTAAATTAGTTATATAGGTTAATTGATGTCATTAGTTTCTATCACAACTGTATTAGAAAACTTGACTTGATTTTAATTGTCTACCAAACAAGAATAATTTTATTTAAATTTATTATTTATATTATTTAATTATATTTTTATATTATTAAAAATATTTAAAACTTTTTATATGATGTGTCAACACTAAATTTTTTTATACTAACAATGATTAAAATTAAACTCGTAGTGAACATTTGAGAAATCTTTATGTTGATATTTTACTGTCTAACCTCTTACGTTAAAAAAAAAAAACCCTTGCCGTTGATATATTCTTTTGAAAAAATTACAGCCGGATTGATTAATGTGCTTTTATACTGGAGAGAATAGAAAAAAAAAAAAAAAGAAACTAGCATCTAGAAAAACAGCTTATAGTAATTTTAATTTTAGCATCACTTTCCTCCACAAGCATCTTTCACCGTTTAAGCCTCAGGGAATATCCATCAAAATATACTTCCACAAGTAAAAAGATACTCCAAGTTATTTTAATTCCAATATAAAATGCATTATTCAGTTATATAATTGCATTTCCGATCATAAACTATGATACCACACTTTTTATCAACTTTGCGTTCATTTAGAAGGAAAGAGAGAAATTTTTGTATAAATTTTTAGTATTTAAATTAGATATATTAAATTAATGATATCATTATGATAATTAATTATTAATTAATTAGAATATTTATTTATTAATTAAAAATATGATTACTTTAATACATCTAACTTAAATATGAATGCTTCATGTTTAAACAAAAAATCCTCACAGAATTATCCCTTGATAAATTAAAAATGGTTGAATGTGTAATAGTTATTAATATTTCATATATAATTTTTTTTAAATGTTCTAAATGCTAGAAGCGTAAATATCAACAAGTTTTGAGGATAATTTTGTAATTAACTACGTCCATGACTGCTACTACACACTTGTTTGAGAGTAGGACTTTTCAGCCATCATTATCCAACCTCCAAATTGCTTTCGCAATTATTTATCCTATGAAAACACTGCATTATTGTTAGAATTAATGTTTTTATGACGTTAGAAACTTATCAGAATTGCTTTCATATAGAAATTAAAGTAGTACATCATTAAAAAAAAATTGAAATAGTACATATTTCTTTTTGGCACATGATTATCAGTTACGCTTTTTTATTGCATTTTGGTGAAATTCAAACTTATACTACTTTGAATAATTTACTTTTTAATAGAGTAAATTATACTTACTTTTTTTTAAATTTAATAATATTACATTCAGTTTTATTTTTTTTAAAAGTAATATTCACCTTTATTAATTAATTAAATTACATAATTATATAAATATTATCAATTAAAATTTATAAAATTTTAAGCATTCACAATTATTTATAAAAAATATTTTTTAAAAAAATCAGCCCCATTATTTTTTAAAAATAACACTCACCCTTTAATTAATTAATTAAATTATATAATGTGTAGAATATTATCAATTAAAATTTATAAAATTTTTAAGATTCACAATTATTTATAAAAAATGTATATATTAAAAATAATCAGATATACTAAAAATCTTACTGATTTTAATTAAGTAATATTTATATATAATAATATTTTTTTATAAAAACAAACTTTTACAATTTTCTTTGTGTGGATGTGTAAGGAATTTTTGAAAAAATATATATATTTTTTAATTAGTAATATTATCAAATTTTAATTGATAAAATATATTATCAAATTTTAATTGGTAATATTTATACTGTGATAATATTTTTTTAAAAATATTTCTTTTATAAATAATTATAAATATTAAAAATTTTAATTAATAATATTTATATAATTTGAAAATAAAATAAAATTAAGATAATATCATTAAACTTAAAGGATGAGTATAATTTACTGGGGTTGAGTGTCATTAAAAATGGTTGAATGTGTAATAGTTATTAATATTTCATATATAATTTTTTTTAAATGTTCTAAATGCTAGAAGCGTAAATATCAACAAGTTTTGAGGATAATTTTGTAATTAACTACGTACATGACTGCTACTACACACTTGTTTGAGAGTAGGACTTTTCAGTCATCATCATCCAACCTCCAAATTGCTTTCGCAATTATTTATCCTATGAAAACACTGCATTATTGTTAGAATTAATGTTTTTATGACGTTAGAAACTTATCAGAATTGCTTTCATATAGAAATTAAAGTAATACATCATTAAAAAAAAATTGAAATAGTACATATTTCTTTTTGGCACATGATTATCAGTTACGTTTTTTTATTGCATTTTGGTGAAATTCAAACTTATACTACTTTGAATAATTTACTTTTTAATAGAGTAAATTATATTTATTTCTTTTAAATTTGATAATATTACATTTAATTTTATTTTTTTAAAATAATATTCACTTTTATTAATTAATTAAATTATATAATTATATAAATATTATCAATTAAAATTTATAAAATTTTTAGTATTCATAATTATTTATAAAAAAATATTTTTTTAAAAAATCAGTCCCATTATTTTTTAAAAATAACACTCACCCTTCAATTAATTAATCAAATTATATAATTATGTAAATATCATCAATTAAAATTTATAAAATTTTTAGATTCACGATTATTTATAAAAAATTTATATACTAAAAATAATCTGCAGATATTAAAATTTTCTGATTTTAATTAAGAATATTTATATATAATAATATTTTTTTATAAAAACAAACTTTTACAATTTTCTTTGTGGATGTTTAAGGAGTTTTTTAAAAATATATATATATTTTTTAATTAGTAATGTTATTAAATTTTAATTGATAAAAAATATTATTAAATTTTAATTGATAATATTTATACATAATAATATTTTTTAAAAAATATTTTTTATGAATAATTATAAATACTAAAAATCTTATAAATTTTAATTAATAATATTTACATAATTAGTAACTGATTAATTAATAAAAATAATTATTTTTAAAATTTAGATAATATCAAAACTTAAAGTGTACTATAATTTACTGGGGCTGAGTGTCATTAAAAATGGTTGAATGTGTAATAGTTATTAATATTTTATATATAATTTTTTTAAATGTTCTAAATGCTAGAAGCGTAAATATCAATAAGTTTTGAGGATAATTTTGTAATTAACTACGTCCATAACTGCTACTACACACTTGTTTGAGAGTAGGACTTTTCAGTCATCATCATCCAACCTCCAAATTGCTTTCGCAATTATTTATCCTATGAAAACACTGCATTATTGTTAGAATTAATGTTTTTATGACGTTAGAAACTTATCAGAATTGCTTTCATATAGAAATTAAAGTAGTACACCATTAAAAAAAACATTTGAAGTAGTACATATTTCTTTTTGGCACATGATTATCAGTTACGTTTTTTTATTGCATTTTGGTGAAATTCAAACTTATACTACTTTGAATATACTTTTTAATATGTTCAAAAGTAAATTAGTTACATTGAGACTGCAAGATCTACAAAATTATTTTTTTTATAATTTGATTTTAAGTAATTGATATAATTAAAATTTAAATATACAATTATATATTTATCTATATATTATATGTTCATTTAAGACTAAATAAACTCCTTAAGACTTGTTAAATACATCTAATTAACTCTACAATTTTTTTTTTTCTTAATGAAAGTGAGATGTCATCTTGAATTCTTATAAATGACTAAATAAAAAATGTGAAATTATTAAAGATAAGAGTTTAATTCGAACAAACGTATACCCCAAATGTGCAAATATATCCACATGTTTGTAATTAGGATGGGTCTGTGAATTATAATTAAGAAGGTCCAGAAAATAGGCATTTTTGGCTTGTTGATGGACATGGACACTACAGCACAATGGAATGAACACGGTCCACGTATGTATCTGACCTCTAGCGGACCAGATATTTCTTTCGATCATGGTCCCACCTTTGTGGTTATCCTTAATTGTATTTGTACCATCGTCATACGGTCAAAGAAGTAGACATCAGTCTAGAACAAACCACAGCCCCCCACCCAAAACAAAAACTAAAATAAGACATCAGTCTAGCTAAGTTGGCGTACACTCACAAATCAGTAGTCACAGACAAAGAAGTTATCCAATTGTAACAGCAGCATAAAAGAAAGTACACAGTTTTTAAATTTTTTTAATCTGTATAATATTATATTATATTACAAATTTCTAATGTTTTATATATAATTTGATAATTCTATATTATTTCTTTTTATCTCCATAATTGTGTACAATATTATCTTAAAAAAAATCTCGATTAAAAAATTATTATTATGTCAATCATTTCTTTTACTTAAGCGAAGAGAAATTATTTTATTTAAAGTCCGATCATATCTAATGTGTTTATGTTTGACATGAAAAATAATAATTTCATCCCTACATGCATTGTGTTAAGAATTTTTTTTATATACTATTAAATTTACACATGTTAAGGATTGACAATTTTATTGAGATTTTAATTTTATAAAAACTGAATTCGTCAATTTTTTGAGAGGTAAAAGACGGTTATGTCTAACAAGTTAAAATGGTTTTTTATTCTACTAAAAAAAACTGATGGGATTTATTCTTTTTCTTTTCATGCAGAATGGTTAAGCCCATGATTCTCGGAATTGTGTCACTGTGTTGAGTGAAGCCCAATATGACATGGTTCAAATAACCAAAACTTGAGAGCAATAGTTGGATCTAATTTTTGCATAATAAGGCCTGCTAAAAGCCATAGGGTTCAGTTCAGGGTTTAGCACCGAAATTTCCACTAGGCCTTTGGGCTATACAAACAGCTACTGAGTGCTCTGCTATACCGGGCTGTACTTTTTTAATTTTGGACAATGACTAGGTTGCACTTTGATCATAGGCTTTTCACTCTTTTCTTTTGACCGAAAACACTTTATTCCCTCGTGTTTTATTATTTTGAACCCATCTCAGAGAAATTAGATCCTTCATGATTTTTTCTTTTTTTTAAAAAGGAAGTGGGGGTAGAAAGAAACCTATTAATCAGTGAATACAATTGTCAGTACATAAAAGTGCTTCATGTTTCCATCAAATATGAAGTTCTTTCTGACCCTGATCAACAGTTACGCCCTTGGAAATGGTTTCTGTTCTGGATACTGACCGAATCCAAGGTAGTCAGAAGAAGATCTATCGAAGTTTCCTGAGCGGAATGTCAATGGAGTCAGCTCTCAGGTCCACCGATCAGTTTGAAGAATTTAGTCAATATATTAAAAGGCTAAGAGAATTAGAACATGTCCGGCCTGGACAATCGAGCTGGCTTATATATGAACTGTTCCTCGGATTCCTATCGTTTTAAGGTCGTTTGAATCTCTAACCGGTGTGGTCTACGTTATGCTTGGTCTTAATGATATGGAACCGATTCTGAACGTTGGTCATCAAGTCAAGATCCGATGATTGCTAACGGTCATCGGTTCTTGACTTGATGACAACTGTCCATAATTTGAAATCTCGGGTTTTGGTAGGTCGAGTATGGGGACCCGAGTATTACCAGCATTAGATCGGCCCAATCGGCCGGGGACATAGGTGCTCCGATGACAATTGAGCCAGTACGGTCCACAGCCCCCCAGCTCGATTAATCTTTAGATTAGACCGAGCTTGAGAATTCAGCCGACACAGTTTTCAACTGGGTATGTAAGCGTCCGGATAATAACTGGGCCTAGTATAGTCCACAGCTCGGTCAATCTTTAGATTTGTCCGAACTTACTTTTCATTGACCGGATGAGGATGGATCAAATCACCATAAATTTTCCTTCTAACCAGGCGCTTCGTTATCTGTGTACAAAATTTTAAATATCACTTGCCACGTGTCATGCTTTTATTTATTAGACGTCAGTTACGTCACTTCACTATTAATTACTCCTGACTTCATCAAGACCTTGAAACATTACGATTCTTTATCTTCCACCGTTAGATACATCCAACCGTCCTGCTTGAAACTTTTCATTTTTCCTTGATTTTTTTATTTTGTCAAACTATGCTTCATTTATTCGTTTTACTTCACTTCCCCAATTCTTCTTCTTGACCCTTCCTCTCCTCATTTTCTGCGTGCTACTGGCGAACATCACCATCCATTTTAATCCATTCAGTTTCCTCATTCTGCGCGAGCGAAAACTTCCATTTTTCTTCACACAGCCTTTACGCACATTCCAGGTAACCTCTAGAATACAATCTTAAATTTCCTTTTTGTTTTAGTATCCGTTTTTGAAAGAGAAGGGTGCATTACTAGGATTTGTGTTTTATTCACCTTCTTCTCCAAACCAAATAGGCTAGTTCAGTGTTGAACTTCAACTTTAGTAGAAGGTTATTGTCGACAAATTCCTCTAATCACATGATCCCGGGAGTCCGAAACAGCAATGACAGTTTTACTCTTTTCTCCCGAGCTTGGGCTCCTTAGTCTGGATTGATTTCCGTCTCTTGTCTCTTTTACTTCTCTACTACGGCTTCTACGCCGATATATGTATTTCCCGAGATGACCTTCTCAGATGAGTTGCTCGATTCTATCTTTCAATGTAATGCAATCCTATGTTGAGTGTCCGTATACCTTATGAAACTCGCATCTTTTGGTCTTATCAACATTTGCCGAGATCCTTTGTTTTCCTGCATCCATCAAAATTTGAATCAAGCCAGTGCTATATATTTCTCGCAAAATCTGATCCTGAGGAGTGTTCAAAGGGGTATATTTGTCAAAGATAGATCGAACTCTTCCAAACGTCTCCCTCGAACCTCGATTGAACCTTTCTGATTCGTCATTATTGCGTGTTGTGGTTCTGCCTCTTTGATTGGATCGCCCCCCTTGAAATTTTTCAAATGAAACCGAGCGAATAGAGATGTGAGGGCTGCTCCTGTTTCCTATCGTTTCCAGATCGAAAAATTGCCGCTCCATCTGCTTTCTTGCAAGGGCTATCTCTTCCATGTTTATATATCCTGTAGATCTACCTCGCAGATCATCAAGGTCCAAAGGGGGTTTTCTGGCCAAAGAATCTGCAAACAGTCCTGGACGTAATCTTGCCATGATTGCATGCAAGGATACAGCCGGGTTTAGATCTTTAATCTGAACTGCTTCCTCCCCGAATCTCCACATAAATTCTTTAAGGGATTCATCTCTTCCCTATCTTAAGTTGATCAGACTTGCCGGAGTCTTCTGATGTGTCCTGCTAGTAGAAAAATGGTTAAGGAATTTAATGGACAATTCAAAAAAGTCATAGATTGAACCTGCTTCGAGGCTTGAAAACCAAAGTAAGGCCGACTTCTTCAATGTTGTCGGGAAAGCCCTGCACTTAATCGGATCCGACTCGCCATTCAGAAGCATCATGGAATTAAACATTGTAAGGTGCTCCTGCGGATCGGTCGTTCCATCGTACAATTCCATCGTCGGAAGTCGGAAGCCTTCCGGGAGTTTGATTGACATTATAAAATCATAAAATGGATGATCAGCAGCCAGGAGAGAGTGATTCTTGTGGTTTATCTGCAAACGAACCTCCTGGTCGATTACTCTTGGCTGGCTAGAGCGTTGATGAAATTCTCTCGCTACGCCCTCATTAAGTAACCCTTCAACCTCCCTCTCTGGTTCTACTCCATGTTGTTCTCTGTTGTTCATCCGATCAATCTGGTCAATCTAGCTGTTAATATCCCTAATTGCTTGCATAAGCATCTCCATTGGACCGGGCTAAAGATCACCCGGATTCTCGCCATTGACAGCATGGTTCTCATTTGTGGCCATAACTAAGCAATGGAGTGAATTTTTCGGACAACGAAGTTGGTTGCTTGTGAGGTAGGAAAAGTTTTACCTAGCCCCACGGTGGGCGCCAAATGTTCCGGATACTGACCGAACCCAAGGTAGTCAGAAGAAGATCCACCGAAGTTCCCTGAATGGAATGTCAATGGAGTCAGCTCTCAGGTCCACCGATCAGTTTGAAGAATTTAGTCAATATATTAAAAGGCTAAGAGAATTGGAACATGCCCGGCCTGGACAACCGAGCCGACTTATATATGAACTGTTCCTCGGATTCCTACCATTTTAAGGTCGTTTGAATCTCTAGCCGGTGTGGTCTACGTTATGCTTGGTCTTAATGATATGGAACCGATTCTGAACGTTGGTCATCAAGTCAAGATTCGATGATTGCTAATGGTCATCGGTTCTTGACTTGATGACAGCTGTCCATAATTTGAAATCTCGGGCTTTGGTAGGTCGGGTATGGGGACCCGAGTATTATCAGCATTAGATCGGCCCAATCAGTTGGGGACATAGGTGTTCCGATGACAATTGAGCCAGTACGGTTCAATTTCTTTGCCGCTGAAATGGTCTTGAGTAAAAGTAGCAAACAATTTCAGCCACGACAAATAGTTGATTATGCCCAACAAATGCAGGACTTGTCCTCATTTTTTTGGCTACAAAGCAGGAGCAGATCAAGCATGGAATGAAGATTTAGTAGTTGGTATAAGTCTATATATAAGTAGCATGCTTTTGGCTAGGCCAAGCAATTAAACTTTAAATACATATCTCTATTTTGATCAGTAGCAACAATCAGAAAAACAAGTGAGAATTGGCTATATACTAATGCCATGTGGGTGGCTGACCAGCACAGAACATGTGCATCATAATAGTAGTCATGACAGTGTGGCCTTTACTGCAAATTTGCGTTCTTTCCTCAACTCTCTCCATTGTCAGAATCTTTTAAACTATAGCCGTGAATTGGAGGAAGATATCCTTGAGACTTTATGTTTTTAGTTGCCTAGCTGCACGGAAAAGTTTGTAATTGAGACTGAATAGCTCATCATTTAACAGGAGTTTGCAAGTCTATGACTAGCTAGGGAAGGCCAAAAATTGTATTTAAGGATTCAGTTTAGCTCATTAATGCCCACGATTTAATTGGGGACACATTATTTCAAGTAGGTATTATAATAAAAATCATTTAATTGAAAATGAATAGAATGTCGGTGTAATGAACCTAGAGAGAAGTTATTAAATTGAGTAATGCCATATAGAGCTCTCGAGTGCCTTGTGTTTGTTCTATTTTTTTTTAAATTTATTTAGATAATTCGTTACACACATTTTAATAAATAAATAAAAATCATCTAATGGTTGATAATCTCGAGCTCAATAACGCTTGAGGTTTTTTTTTTTTAAATAAAAAAGCGCCTGAGCTTTCACAAGCATCACATTATTAAATTTGATAGATTAAAGTACAAACACATAAGACGGTTTAATTATTGACTAATGCTAATTGATAGTTGATACCAACATTTTTTTAAGAACCATTCACAAAAGGTACACATTATAGGGGGAGGGAGGTAGGAGGTTCGCTATTTAAACAAACTAGCAAATATTTCGTATATTGTATGAGTTTTTTTTAAAATCGAATAGAATTTAAATAAATATATATAAAAAGAAAAATAATTTTTAAAATTATAAAGAATATATGTATAATTAATTTATTAAGGTAAAATATAAAAAAATATAGATTAAAAGAAAAAAATATTTAAAATTATAAAGGAGATATGCATAATTAATTAAAAAATAAATTTAAATTTAAAATTTAAAATTTAAAAAAAAAGTTAAGAATGACATTTAACTTTTAGAAGGAAAGTAACGGGGAAAGTAGAGTAAGAAATTATGATACTCAAAAATTTGTAATCTAATTTATTATATAAAAGTGGATTAAACGAAACAAAAAAAAATACTCTGTATAAGAGGGGGTTTAGAGGGTTTTGATTGGGGTATATGAATTGAGAAATGTTATTTGAACTTTTTTTTTCTATATCAAAGTTTGTTTGTTTGTTTATTATGGTATTTTGGTTCAGGGGAAGCCCTACCACCATGGGTGACGCCTATGGACCCCTAGTAGGACCCAAGGCTGCTTTGTGGGGTCAGGAAGGAGGTAGAGGTGGTAAAATGATCAATCCGTCTCGTTTCACATTTAACTTACTAAAATGTGAAGAGATGGATTGATTTCATTTTGGTTAGAAAAAGTCACTATTCTGTTTTAGGAGGATTGATCCGCATGTAAAGAAAAATGAAAACAAAGTATCACTTTAACTCACCTAAAAAATAAAAAAAAATGTATAAAAAATAAAAAAAAATTCACAAAAATTTAAAAAATAAAAAAATTATAATTTATAGAGATTAAAAAATAAAGAAACAAAATAAAATTAATATCATATCTATAAAAATACTACAAATACAAATAAAAAAATTCATTTATAATACTTAAAAAAATTTAACACAATGGGGGGACTCGCTTAACAGTTATACAAGTTGAAAAATAAAAATAAATTAAAAATTTAAACTCAATTTATTAAAAAATAATAAATTAATAGATTAACCTAACAAATTAAAACCATTTTGTTACGAGGTAGGACAGTACAAGGAGGACTCTTGACAAAGTATCTCGTAGCTTAACACTGAGCTAATTGTGGGGGACTTTTACAGCAAGCTTTATATTTTCTTTTCTGAGAAAATAAAAATAAAAAGAGGAACTATCGAAAAATGTTTTTTTTTTTATGTTTCCCTCTTTTTTTACTAAAAAAAAGAAGGTGTAATGTTTTGATGTAGAATAAAATGTGTGCAAATAACAAAGTTTATATGAGTTACTGGAGACATTGAGAGATTATGTCATATTTGATATAAATTATCAATATAAAATATTGATATTTAAAATATGAAAAATTATTGGTAAATATAAAAAATTTAAGGCATGTTTGATTCAACTTATTTTTAAAAAATTTATTTATTTTTTAAAAGCTTTTTCATATAATTTTTTATTATAAATTATTTTAAATATAAAATAAATTATTTCAAACACGCTTAATATCACGAGCTTCTCTTACCGTCATTATTTTTTTCTTCATTATTATACATATTTATGTGTATTTAATGGGCAAGCTTGCAAAATGTGAAATGCTGATCGAAAATATAATGTTTTTCTGTTCTATTTAGTACTCATAAGCTTTTGAATCTAGTGATATCACTGATATGAAATAGAAGGTCCTAACTTGCTTCCTCCTATTGAATTTGTTTTAGGAAAATATTTTTTTAATAACCAAATATATTTAACATTTTTTTCACCTTATTTTTGTGTGAAAAGAATATCAAATTAAATTATATATAACTATAACATTTTTATAAAATATAATATAAATTTATAAGTGAGATGAAAAAAAGTTAAAATAATTTTTGTGGATGGATGGATAGCGAGACCGTTTGTTTTATACGTAAGTTCCAACCCAAAGGCATTTCGTTGCAACTGGGGAAGCTAAAAGAAGGAGATCCACGCACAATGGATTTGAGGTGTGACAATTACAAGTCGTAATCATAATAATCTAACCATTTCTAGGTTCGACTAGTGGGGGGGGGGGGGGGGGTGTTGTGGATGCTGTGATTCTCCTTCAACGTAAATATTATCCTAATTGACTACCTGACATCAATTCCTTTTTTTCTTTGGGGGGGGTTAAAATTCCCCTTAAATTTTCTTTGTTGTGCCGTACAAGAAAAGCTATTAATTAAAATGAAATTCTTTAAAAAAATTCAATCAAACTCAAATGTTAATTTGTTGATAATTACTGAATTAGTTGAATCATATATTATTTATCTATGGTTCAAATTAAATATTTTTCTAGTACTACTTTCTAATGAATAATGTTGTAAGCTTTTCTTATTTTATTTAATTTATAATTTAAACATATGAGTATTATAATCTTAATCGAATACTAAATTTATAAGAATCATGTCAATTGTATTATCTTATTTTATTTTTATTTTTTTTTATTAAATTCAAGTTTTTAATTTTGTTGTTCTTATCCTTGATAAATTATATTTTTATTTATTAAATTGTCGTGCTGATATATATTGCTTTTTTCATTTAGTAACTTCTAAATTTATAAAAATTATTTCAATGTCATTATTTTATTTTTTTATATCTTATTGAATTCAATTTTTTTATTTTTAATTTTGTTAGCATTATCTTTGGTTAATTATTTTTTATTTACTAAATTTGTGGTGCTAGCACATGAATATCCCAATCTTAGTTAAATATTAAATTTATAAAAATTCTTTCAATTGCATTAGCTTTATTTTTTTTTATTCTTATTAAATTCATTTTCTAGCATTATTCTTGATTAATTATTTTTTATTTATTAAATTTCTCGTGTATTGCTTTTTCCATTAAGTGACTCTTAAATTTATAGGAATAATTCCAATAGCTTCATCTTGCTTATTTTTTTTTATTTCTTCTCTATAAATTCAAATCTTAATTTTATTAACATTATCTTTGATTAATTATATTTTATTTGTAAAATTTTATTTTTTAATTTATAAAATTTATAGTGCTGTCATGTGTCACTTTCTTTATTTTCTCACTTCTACTTTTTGTAATATATACACAGAAGATTATTAGCATATTTTTTATATATATCTTTTTTTTTAAATTTTGTATCGATACAAGTGAAATAATAATAATAATAATAATAATAATAATAATAATAATAATAAATACTAATTTTTCATTGAATCTCAAAGTGTGCTTTTGCACACCCACAATAACATGTGGCTCTACAACTGATTGTATTATAATAAAGTTTTTAGGTTTAATAAATTAAGTTTGAATTTGTAACTTGATATTATTTTTTTGCATATATTTAGTTAAAATTAATATTATTTGACAAAAAAACTAAATGATAATGTATATTAAATTTAAATATTATTGTTATGTTTTAAAAATAAATAAATAAATAAATATGTATACCAAACTAACTCCCGAACTAATAAGTCAAACAAGAGAAAATTTATATTTGACTCATTTAATGAATGAACCAAAATTTTTCGCTCAATAAATTATTAACAAACCAAGTTACAAGCATGTTCACGAATTGATGTAGAACCAAAGGATTAAAAGAACAAAAAATCCTTAAGATTTTAAAGGCATTTGGTGTCAAGAGACTCGGATTCAAAATAAGAATATAATCCAACTGAATTTAATAATTAATAATAATCAACAACCATCTAAGTGCATAGGAGGGTATTTATAACTCTAAAATAAAACAAACTAAATATAAATCAAATACAACTAACTAAAGATAAAATTTGGGATTTGATAGAATCCCATTAAAATCCTAATTATAAAATAGATAAAATCCTTAACTAACAAAATAAAATCTCAAATTAAAATAAAAGAAAATCTCTAATAGATAATACATTATTCTCCCACAGCGAAGACTCTCCTCTGGAGAGGTAGAAATCAGATACTCCTCCAAAGTAGGATCTAAAAGGTAAAGATCATCCTTATAAAGTCATGTAGCATCATTAGTAGGTCGGTTCTTCCACCTCACAAGATAGTGGCAAAATAGAGCATAAAAAGAACTAACAAACTCATCATCTAATATATGATCAATAACATCATCATCAATCTCATCATAATCATACTATGGTGGAACTGGAGGAACCTGAGATATGCGACTTACAGAAACTGTAGGAAACAACAAAGGAGGCTCAAAGGTGTCTCGGTAAGGTAACGAATCCTCCATATTGAAAACATGACTAATAGTGAAATCAGCAGATAAATCAAGTAAATATGCATTAGGCCCAAGCTTATAGAGAATTTGGTAAGGTCCTTTAGCTCTAGCATAGAGCTTTTTGAAGCGTTGGTTAGGGTAACGCTCAGGGCGAATGCATACCATAACATAGTCACCTACATTAAAATCCTTAACTCAACGATGCATCTTAGTAACAAGTTTATAATTAGCACTACTCGATGCAAGCTTACGCCTAATGTCAGCATGTACATCACGAATGTGAGAGGCAAAAGTCTCTAATACCAAATTGATGTAGAACTAAAGGACCAAAAAAACAAAGAACTCTCAGGATTTCAAGGCACTCAATGCCAAGAGACTCGATCTCAAAATATGAATATAATATAACTGAATTCAATAATCAATAATAATCAATCATATTCTAAAATCTAATATTAGAGTATTTATAACCTCTTATAAAAAAAACCAATCATAACTAAAATAGATAATGAACTAATTCTATTTTAATTAAAAATCTTAATACAACTAACTAATGATAAAATTTGAGATTTGGATATAATCTCATTAAAATTGAAATCTAAAAAATATGGAAAGATAAAATTCTTAAATAATATAATTATCTATAAAATTTTAAATTATCAAAATTATAAATAATCATAACCTATTCTACACCATTTTATCTATTTTAGGATTTCGGCTTTTAATAAGATTCTATCCAAATTTCAAATCTTATCATCATTAATTATATTAAGATTTTGAATTAAAATAGTATTAGTCTATTATCTATTTTAGTTATGATTAGTTTCTTTTGTAAGAAGATTATAAATACTCTCATAGCAAATTTTAAAAGACGGTAGATTATTATTGATTATTGAATTCAGTTGGATTATATTTTTACTTTGAAATCGAATCTCGTGCCTTGAAACCCCGATAATTTTTTGTTCTTTTGGTCCTTTGGTTCTACATCATAAAATTTCTAAAAATGTGGAAAGATAAAATTCTTAAATAATATAATTATTTATAAAATCAAAATCATAAATAATTCTAATCTATTTTACATCATTATCCTCCTTTGAGAGGACTCTCCTCCGAAGAGATAGAAATTCGATACTCCTCCAAAAGAGGAGGATCTAGGAGGTAGATATCATCCTAAAATATTCAAGTAGTATCACTGATAGGTTGGTTCTTTCACTTCACAAGATAGTCGCGAAATGAAACATATTTTTCTTGTCAATTTGATGTAAAACAAAAAGATTAAAAGATCAAAGAATCCACGGGGTTCCAAAAGTACTAAGTACTAAGAGATTCAGTCTCAAAATAAAAATATAATCCAACTAAATTCAATAATCAATAATTTATCAACAATCTCTAAGTGCATAGGAGGGTATTTATAACTCTCAAATAAAATAAATCAAATATAAATCAAATACAATTAACTAAAGATAATATTTAGGATTTGATTAAATTCTATTAAAATGTTAATTATAAAATAAAAAGATCCTTAACTAATAATATAAAATCTCAAATTAAAATAATAAAAAATAATCTCTAATAGATAATATATCACAAATTGGCAAAGCTTAATGCTACTCCATATTACACAATCCTATTTAAAAATAGAGTTTTTGAGTGCCATAAGGATGTTAAAATAAAAAAAAATGAAAATAAAGTAAATAATAAAAATTTTAATTTTTAATGTATTAAGTATCTTATTTTATTTAAATTTTTTATTTAAATTTTTTAATTAATACATTAAAAATATTTTTTAAAATACTTGGTAACAAAACGCTTAAAAATATGGTTAACATCTTTTTGTTTTTATAATACATATGCCTTTTACTTAATCATTAAAGTGTCCTTTAATTTAAGGACCCAAGTATTTACTCCTCCAATCAATGCAAGGCCTTTAAATAATGTTTTTCGTGTACGTGCTGGGGAGTTGGATTCTGAGGGGACTAGATTTGCCTGTGAAGGCATTCAAATCCCATTTTCTTTATAATTTTTAAGATGTAGACCCCAGAAGAAGTCTCATGTATCTACACAAAATTTCCCCTAGATAAATAAACCACGCAATGATAAAGAATAGAATACAGTATTCTTGAGACCTCGGGTTTTAAAGTGAAAATGGATTGAAAGTGATATGTCACTTCCAAAATTTGATTATTTTATGGTATTTATTTTAGTTATTTATGAACAGTAAGAATTACGAATAATATAACTTAAATGCTAATTACTGGATAATGTAAAGTTAAAGTGTTAAACCTATGACCTTCTTGTAAAAAAAATTATTTCAATTGACCTACCTAAAAAAAATTAGTTGGACTAGTTGGAAAAGGGATTACTGTTAGTTAAAGAATTGCTTACTATAACTAAAATAATAAAATAACCAAAAAAAAAAACTCATGACCTTGTTATTTCAATATTTAAAAAGTTTGGGTTTGGCACTTTTTATTGCTATTTCAGAAAGCATAAATAATTCCAATTCTTTGTAAATTTTAAAAACTAAATTTACTCTCAACTAACATAAAAAAGAAGTCCATTTATAGATCGATTTGTCAAACACCTATTTATTAGTGTTTCGTTTAGTTGACAACTTCACGATCTTAGGTTGAATTAATAAATTAACTAGTTTCGGGATAAAAAAAAAAGGTTATAAATGAAGGGGAATCAAACTCAAAATAGTATTATATAACGATAAATACTTTTTATGAACAAGAAAAAGATAAATACTTTTTTACAGTATTATTTAAATGAATTTTCATTTCACAAGATATAAACTGTACCTTTTTTTTATGGCTGATATAAACTGTACCTAATATACCGAATAGATAATGTGAGCATGGAATTTAATATGCAAATTTATATTCGATTGAAATCTTGGTAAAAGCGACTTAATACGACTATATACTAGTACATAGACATAATTTAGATGATGAGATAGGTGGAAAATTCTTAAAAAAATAAAAAATCCCCTTAAATGGTTTTTTATTTTATTTTTTCATTTTTGTTCCAAATTGGAATGATGATTGGTGAACCACCTCTGCCCACTGCCTCAGCCGCTGCAGTATCCTAACAAACAAACTGGTTGACAAAATGGAAAACAAACTGTGAACCAGAATTAAATATGAACCAATTCCATTCTACCCCAGTTAACTTCACCTCATGAATAAGTGTCAAAACCTTAGACGTAATCAATTTATCCCTAATTTTTATAGTCTTTAATAAATAATGACAACTATGATCAAAAGCAAAAGGCACGCCTGATAAATATTGCTCAATAGGAACTCACTTGAATGACTCATATAAACAAAAACCCACATCATATTGGCCTCTTGCCCCCTTAGCTTCCCTGAACTCATGCTCCTCAGCACCTATTTCTCTCCTCTGTACCATCCTCCTCCACAACATATTTGACACTTGTGCTTCTTCCATAGCACTTGCAGGCAGGCAAGTTTTCTTGTATTCTTCTTATTCAATATGGGGGACTCTGTTGATACCCTTTTTTTAGCAAATGAGAAATAGGCTTTGTTTATTTCCAATTTCAGGGCTAGCACATTCTTTCTGGGGCTGCAATTTGATGGGACCAACTAAAGGAGTGGAAAATGGAGAATACAAGGAAAGCCAGAGGATAACAAAGCCATACTTGATTATTTTGGTCTTGTCTTTGTTGATAAGCTTAGCAGGAGGCTCTTTGTTTGGATGGTGGCTATACAAATATCATCCAACAAATAGGCAGCTTTGGATGGTGCCCTTTGGCCTCATTCTCTTTCTTACCCCAGTCATTGTTTGGTTCTCCCTCATCATTTCTGACCTGTGTATCTACAAGACCCAGGAAAAGGAGGCTTCTAAGATGAATCAACGTATTCATCCAGTGGATAACTTACTTTGTGACCCAAAGAGATGATGATATTTGGCATATAAGCTTTTTTGTGTAAGTTGGAACCTCCATGTTTTATGATTTTGACTCGTGCAATATCGGATACTGTTCAAGCGATTGAACTGGAAAGTAGGTGTTATCATCATTTAGAAAAATCTCTTCTGGCAATTTTGCTTGAAATAGTTCAGAATGCTTCTTGGTGGATGCTGTATACTTGATAGTGTATACTTCAACTCTTATTCTTGTCTATAATTATCAACAAACCGATAAAGTTTATTTAGATTAAGTGAAGGACAGATCCATTTTTCAGTATTCAATTCATCCACTTTATTCCTCTTTTTGTTTTTAAGTTATAACTAAAAATATTATATATCTCACAACATGACATGATGAGTTGATATCTGGGTCCTGGGACCAAATTTTCCAGTATTAATGTGACACCTTTGGTGATTCTAAAAAATTGGTAATAGGAAAAATCCATGAGAATCTAGGTCATATATGATGCGGAAGCAGGGGCAGGCGAGGCAGAGATGTTGCCTTCCCCAGATTATATAAATCCAATTGGAATTGACCAGGCATATATGGTAAGTCTACTTGTATGCTAATGGTAGCTTTCAAGATAAACTGATAAAGCATTCTTTGAACCGTCCCCTGATTTCTCTATTTATTTCCAAGAGATGACGTTGCTTTCCAATAATGCAACCACTTGGAAAAGTACATGTGCAAGCAAGGGCATAACATGAATTTTACTGCTCTAATCTAAGGATTTTAGAGTAAATATAAATTTATCGTCCAAAGATATATATAAAGTAATTATTTTATATTTAAAGTAATAATTAATACTTGATATTTAATAATTAATAGAGTCATTAATTGTTTCGCAAATCTCAAGTCAATTTTTATACAAGAAAAAATCTGTATCATTAATTTAAGATTAGTGTCCTAAAGTTTATGAATGTTTGTTTAAAATCAATAGTGGAGATACTTCCTATAGCATACATTAATTATGTTCTAAGAATGTGTTAGAATTTCTCATATATATATATAGATAGATTTTTCTCATTTTATGATTTTATAAAAAATTTAACTTAATTTTAATTATATAATTAATATTTAATAATATATAGTGACATTAGTTACTTCTTTACGTTTGAGGAATAATTGTTAATATTTAATAATTTATATCAGAATATATAGTGGCATTCATTGATTTCTTCTTTATATTTGATAAATAATAAATAATATTTAATTATTGGTATCATAGATTGCTCTCAGGATAATCTTTCTAATACAATATATATATATATTCTTATTTTATAATTTTGTTAAAAAATTTCTAACACAATTTAAATTAGATAATCATTATTAATAATATGTAGTAACATTAATTGCTTCTTTATATTTGATAAATAATAGTTAACATTTCACAATCAAAATCATTAATTGATTTCAAGGCAATTTTACTAAAAAATATAGATATATCATATATACAAATATATATATATATAGTTAAATCTTTCCAACTTTAAAATTTTATTAATAACTCTCTAAAATAATTATAATTATATAATCAATGTATTTTTTTATTTGATTTCTTAGAGTATCTTTCCATCCGATAAGTAAGAAACTAATCTCTTGAGATATGGTCAAACCCTTAAGTAAGAACCTTTCTTAACTGTGTTATTTTTATACACACGAATCACAATATAAATGTTTATATAATCAATGTTTAATAACATGTAGTGACATTAATTACTTCTTAATATTTGATAAATAATTGTCAATATTTTTACATTAATATTTGATATATATATATATATATATATATATATATATATATATATATATATATATAAAAGATAATATAGATAGATATAGATAGAGATATAAATATATATTATTAGGAAGTCATTTTAATCGGGATAGTATCTAGTAAATTAGTTTCATAATAATACCTATATGGAGATACTTTGATCAAAAATTAAAAATAAAAAATTATTGTCCAAAGATATTTTAGCGCGTCTTGACTTGAGCGCCCATAACCCAGCGTCTAGACGCTAATTACGTAACAACACACATTATTTTCTATAAATTAGAAAAATTATGCTAAACTCAATACATTGGGGAATACACTTTGCATATCAAGCAGAAAATTCCTAATCCTGAGAAAATAGTTTAGTGGCAGCAGGCTTTGGAGGACAAATTCAGAGGAAGGGTTGAAGGTTAGAAGATCATAATCACTGTAAAAGGAGTTTTGATTTCTCTTTCCCTCTAATTTTCCCTTTTCTTTGAGTTTTCTTTTCATGTGTTTGTATTTTGATATGAGTTTATTTGTATTGAATATGAATAGCTAAACCTATAATTAGGGTTATGGAAGATCTTATTTTCCTAATTATTTGGGTTTGATTTCTAATTTGATTAAGGTAATTTCTTTTAAGGTTTGTCATTTTGTTTGTATTCTTGTCATAACTTGATCACTTTTGGCATGTGTTAATTCATTGTTTGACCGGTGACCATCCACATTCAATGAGTGGATCTATATTGTAAGCCTAGGATTAGATTGATGAATGACCAAATATCAATTTTTCCTACCAATGGAATTGACAGGTATGCCAGTTCATCTCTTGAATTAAAACTAATGCATTCATAATTAATTCAACTAAATGACCAAATAGGTGATTTAATTTAGGAATAGAATATTGTTTCATTTATGACCATTGAGATTCAATAACAAGTAAGAAAATATTGACAAAAGAATTACCTTACATCATAAATAAAAAAAAATCTGAATAAATGAATTCAAATGAACCTTGTGTCCTAGTCTCTCTCTCATCGATTATCTATTCTTTATTTGATTTTTTATTTTTTTATTTGCTTTCTGATTTTATTTTGAATTTCTTCATACACTTTTGATTGTCTTGATAACAAAGAGTTTTACGAATCTAGTAATTACCACCTATTCCTTATGTGATTGATAACTGAGACTCAAGTCTTATATTACTTGGCGTTTTGGTGATAAAATGTACTTGCTCTTAGTGTATTTTACGCATACCAAATTTTTTGGTGCCGTTATCGAGAAATAAGTTTGATAATATTAGAGGCGAAAAGTTCTAGTTAATTTAGACATATTATTATTTTGTTTCTTATCTTATTTTTAATTTTAATTTTATTTTTCATTAATTTATCACCTCATTTTTTATGCTTACTCGATCCCAGTTTCTTGATTTGACATTTGATCTAAAAATTGAGAAAACAGCTCGCAGGTTAAGGAAGTAATCTAACATTGAAGCTATGATTGAAGAAGATAAAAACAGGATGGAGAGACTACTAGTTAAGGGGAATCGTGAAGAAAGAGCTACCCTGTAACACCCTCCTTAGGGCATCACATTTCCAACTCCCGATTCATAATCTGAAAAGAAGTTCGCACAAAGTTTGAGTTATAAAAGATGAGTTTCAAAATTTCTTCTTTACTGAAAAGTAAATTTTACTGAAAATATTAGGTGATATTGAAAATCATATTTTAACTATTCATTATGCAATATTGACACCAATTAATATCACAATTTAAAGAGAAATATAAAATTAACAAACTTATTTTTTTTTTACAGTAACAAACCTCATGACGGGTCCTACTTAATAGCACGGTACAACGTTAACGAGAAACTTTAACATACTTATTCCTTTTTCTATCCATCTTGATGCATCAGACATCTGTTCCTTTGTCAACACTGCACACCTTCGAGTCTTGAATGTCCACTCCTTATTGTTGTCACCAATCTCAGAATATCCATCGCTCGTTATGTCTAAGACAACTCGATCTTTCTATTATTTGATTTTAACAGTACAGACACAGCAAAACAGGATAACAAAGAGGTGAGATCACCTACACCAATACCAATATGGCAGCACAGAGATAACACAAATAGCAATATCATACAGATAGATCATACCATAATCATGCTATCAGCATTAATCAACTATCATCATCTAATCATTTATCAATTCAATCATCATCCAAGTACTCAAAATAATTGTCATAGCCAACATTCCTCAATTAATATATCATACAGATATAAATGTTCAAATTATGCATATACACAAGACTCGATTTCCTACTCCATAGAGCTAAAACTCAGGTCAGAGAAATGATCGAAAAGATATGTCGGTACCACATGCCTCAGACCACATGCTAAAATTCTCATTTTGATTTTTGCACATCTAACATATACACGACATTCTTTATCAGATCTTAATTAAGAATAGTGTCTCGGTCAGGATCATCGGTGTGTTGCGTTGATCTAACCCACGGTTACAGTAGAGCGACTCACTGCCCACTGTAGGCAACCCGCACCCCGATGCCCCCAAGGTCAACGAGTGACCTACACTACGCATATCGCATCCACTCAAGAGGTGTACGTTCCTCCTAGGTAATTAGCCTTATCCAGTCCCTCGGACCATTCCAATGCATGTATAATGCACCAAAAACCAAATCATAGATAGAATATCAATCACAGGTTTAACTCATAATTTTTCAAAATATATTTTATACAATGCACTAATATCTTAGTGCAAGTCCAACCACAAGGGCCATACTTTTTAATTTTATTTGTTCAATTTATATCATATGCTTCAACGCATATATATATTTTTTTCCAATACGTAAAGTGCCCCAAATACCAAATACAGACATCTCTTTCCAATGCATATAAAATACATCAAAAGTCAATCATAGGCAACTCGACATTTTCTCACACAATGTTCATACACTATTTTGGCAGTAATCATCATGTTATCATGTTTTTATAGTCATAAAACACTTCTGTCGTATTTTCACAATCGCGTAACAATTTTGTTACATTTTTACAATTCAAAAACATTTCTGTTACGTTTTCAAAATACTGCAATACTTCTGTTGCACTTTTAAATCACGTATTTAATTTTTTTTAACGTTTTTCTCAATCACATAAAAATATATATTTCTCAAATTGCGTAACAATTTTCCACCATTTTCAAACTCGCATAACTTAAAAATCATTCTTTTAAGTTGCGTAAATCATTTTCCATCATTCTCAAAATATTTAAAACACTTTCTAAATCACATAAGATTTTCTATCATTTTCACAATTACGTAAAAATATTCTATCATTATTTAATCACGTAGTGATTTTTAATAATATTTTTAATAGTATAAAATATTTAAACGCTTCCCAAATTGCGTAGAAATATTTTAATATTTTTTCAAATTGCGTAAAAATATTTTATTATATTTCTAAACACTTAAAAATATTTTTCGTATTTCAAATCATGTATTTTAAAAATTACGTTTTTAAGATACGTAAATTATTTTTCACCACAATTCTATTACGAAAAATATTTCTCAACCTTCAAAAATTTTATTTCATCTTTTCTCAAAATATTATGACTTTGTATTTCATTTTTCACATTTTGTTACTCAAAAAAATCTTTTTCCACGTTTCTTTACTCAAGAATTTTTTTTTCAAATATAATCCACAAAATTACCTTTCCATCAATGTTTCAAAACTTAACATTTTCTAACGTACTTCAAAACTCAAAAATAAGTTATACGTTAGTAGATTTTCATAATACCATTATATTCTCTATTTTTTCCAAATAATTTCTCAAGTAC
This sequence comes from Ormosia semicastrata, assembly GCA_029884595.1. NCBI lineage: Eukaryota > Viridiplantae > Streptophyta > Magnoliopsida > Fabales > Fabaceae > Ormosia > Ormosia semicastrata. Next base: position 6,355,240 of record JAQQTO010000052.1, read on the forward strand.
TAAAATACTCTGATTTCCTTTTCAAATTTCTTGTATTAAATTAATTATATTTTCACTTGAAAAATCACTTTGTTTCATTAAAATCAATGCATTACAAGCCTTCGAAAATGTGGACATGACTATTGAAAATTATCAAAATATTTTTCCTTCTAAATTGATATGGTTTTACACAAACAAAGCTATTAAAATTTTATTTTCAAAACCAAAGGACTTATGGTTATAAAACCAAACTCATTTGTTCAAATTCATTTTTATTTTCTTTCAAATTCCTTTTTATTTTCTTTGCAAATCCTTTTTCACTTTATTTGCTAATTCTTAAAATCATCATTGCTATTTTCATTTAAATCTCATGTTTTGTAAAATACTTAGAAACTTTTTACACAAAATAAATCAATAAAAAATTTCTCAAAAATCATGTTCTTGTACTCTTTGAAAAATAAATTCTTTGTTTATTTTTCTTATTTTTCTAAACATTCATTTTCATCATTCATGAAAATATAAATTTGTAAACACCTATTTTGAGGTGTCTTGATCGAAATTCTCATTATTTAGGGATCAAAATTTAATTTCCTTGTTCTTGAAATTTTTCACATTGACCAAATCAAGGGCATCAAAACCATAACTCTTCTTTGGCCATTGGGACCAAGATTAGTTTTCTTTCCATCCACACATCATGGCATACATATATATATTTCATCATAAATATCACAAACATGTCATATACTCATCATGCATATTATAAGTATACTATCAAAGACATAAAATTATGTAAAGCATATTAAGCATAGACAAAAATAATCAAAGCATAAGAAAATAAATTAAAGCTCATAAACATAAAATTAATTATTACATGACCATGAATTGGAATCCTCACATAGATTCACCATCCATCAAATATAAGACCATCTCTCACCACCATACTTGGTTGGTGAGATGGATCTCCCTCTTACCTCTTGAAGATCCTCAAAAACTCCTTGTTTTGTTTCTTTTTCCAAGTCCTTCACCACCAAGGGCTTCTCAAATACAAAACAAAATATATAAAAATTAGTATACTAAGCTTAATTAAGAGAAACCATGGATCAAACATGGTTTAGATCATGAAAAAGAAGAGAAGAAATGAAGTCTTCTTATACTTCACCTCAAAAATCCAATAACTTTGATCTTGAAGGAAGTCCATGAAGATGAATGATTTAGAGAAAGTCTCCAACATGAAAGTTGCTTAGAATATCATGTAGATTCAAGATCTATGGTTGGATGAAATTAAAAGTGATGGAAGGTGTTTTTGGGTGAGGAGGCCGAACTTATGGAGAGAAAAGGAAGGAAGGAATGCTTGCTTGGTTTTTGAAATTTTGAGAGAATAAGATGGAGGCTTTTTGGGTGAGAGAAAAAAGTGAAAATGCATGCACAAAGTGAGTGGGCTGCCGTGTGAGTGTTGGAGAGTTTGAAGAGTTTTACTTGAAATAATATCCCATTTTGGGTTCATACTTGAAACACATGGTCTTCCACTTTGTCATCTTTTTCTTTGGCCTAAAAAGACTACTCCAATTTGTCTCCTCCTTTCCAAGCATCTCCAACCATCCCCCCTCTTCATAATGCATGCAAAGTTGTCATCTTTTCATGCCATTATTTAAAGCATTTCTAGCCATTGATTAATTCAATGGTTAGGATTTAGGTAGACTTTTGATTTTTAGGAGACTTAATCTAGGCCATTAGATCTTTTTCCTTTAAATTCTAACCATTAGATGTGTCTCCAAAATAAAGGGTCAAGATTGCTCCTTCAAACTTTAAATCCAAGGGTTATAATTAGTCATAACCTTTTTAGAAGACCAAATCTCCACCTTTGATTAATTCTTCATCCAATGATCATAAATGGTCTTTGTCACTTTTTAAGACTAAATCTCCACCTTAATCAATTCCAAATCCAATGGTTGTAAATGGTCACTTTATATAATCAAATTTACACCGTTGATTAAATCTACGGTTGATATTGAAGCTTGCCTAACTAAGTTTATTCTCACACCATTGATTAAATCAATGGTGATTATCTAATGCTTCTTTATTAAATTTATTTCTTAACCATTAATTAAATCAAGATCAAGTCTTCACCGTTAAATAAATCAATGATGGATATCCAAATCACCAATGTTGACTTAAGCAATATAATTTTTATTTTTATCTACTAAAAACCTCACGAAAGAATATATTTATTGTATTTTTATCGCCCGATAATTAAATACAGTACCAAACACAATACAAGAAAATTTTTAAAACTGTTTCCGGATTCAGGTTTAGTAAGATCCCCTGTCTCCCTCTAAACAGTACAAATTTTTCTATGCGTAGAAAAATTTTCACTTTGCGAGACCCACCTGGGCCCACGTAAGGTCACCCGGGCCCACCTAGGACCACTTGGGCCCATCTAGGACCACTTGGGCCCACATATAGTCAAAAAAATTCATAATCATCCACAAAAATCATAAATATTAGAAAATGTGTGAAAATCAAGTCAGATTGTTAAAAATAATTAACAGTTAAGAGAAATAAATACAGAAAGATTTTTTCCGGCCCGAAAATTATTATTTTCCTGACACAAAGTAAATCACTCAAAACGATCAAATATGCTGACGGAATAATCAAAATAATTTTACAGCACACAAAGATCACTAAACAGTAAAATTCTGTTAACTGTCAAAATTACTATTTAAGAGATAGGAAATTTGGGGTGTTACATACTCCAGCAGAGCAGACCATGCTTGAGTATTCCATATCCACTGCTGAAGGGTATGGAGGGAGTATTATAAGACCGACTATAGCGGCTAATAATTTTGAAATCAAACCAGCATTGATCTCCATGATTCAGAATTCAATTCAGTTTGGTGGATTGCCTTCGGATGATCTAAATCAGCATTTGGTTAGGTTCTTACAGTTGTGTAATACTATAAAGTACAATGGGGTGACAGATGATGCAATCCGATTGCGACTCTTCCCTTTCTCTCTTAGGGACAGAGCGAGTCAATGGTTAACGTCACTACCAAGGAGTTCCATTACCACATAGGATCAGTTGACACAATAATTTTTAGTTAAGTATTTTCCTCCTTCTAAATCTACTAAGTTAAAAAATGACATATCTTCTTTTGTGCAGTTTGACATGGACACTCTTTATGAAACTTGGGAGCGCTTTTAAGAGTTGTTGATGAGATGTCCACATCATGGATTTCCCGTATGGCAACAGGTACGAACTTTTTATAATGGTTTATCGCCTGCAAACTGTTCACTCATTGATGCCACTACAAGAGGTACAATTTGGAAGAAAACACCTACTGAGAGTCAAGCAGTGATTGAAGAAATGGTACTGAATAGTTATCAATGCCAAAATGAGTGTCAGGTTCCTAAGAAACAAGCAGGTGTGCATGTTGTTAATTCCTTTATTGCTATTTTGAGTCAATTGGAAGCATTGATAAAGAAAGTGGAGACTTTGATGATAGCAAACAATGCAGCCCCACCAATCATATGTGAAGTATATGGCGGACATGGTCATACAAGTGCAAACTATTAAGTTGGTAGTCCTTTTGCCCCCGAGCCTGAAGGAGTAAATTTTGTTGGTAATTCTAACTGGAAACAGTACAATCCATATGTCAATACGTACAATCCCGGTTGAAGGGACTATCCAAATTTCAAATAGGAAAATCAACAGGGCAATTAGCTGAGCTAACAGAGAGTTCCACAACCACCTCCAGGTTTGCAAGCATTTGAAGAGAGGCAAAATTTTGAAAACTTTGTAATGAAGTATATACAGAATTCAGAAGCCAAAATGAAGAACATGGAGACTCAGATTAGTCAATTGGTTACTTTGATGACAATGAGGGCACCAGGAACATTGCCTAGCACTACTCAGACTAATCCAAAGGAACAAGTCAATGCAATTACCTTGAGAAGTGACAAGATTTTGAAAGGATAGATGAATGAAGCACCTAGCTCGTCAGGAATTGAGACCACACAAAATGATGTTTTTACTAAAGATGTCTCAATTCAAGATATCAATAAAGAAGGAGAGGTTGAGAAGAAAGAACCAAAGTGGCAAAAAGTGAAGAAGGATCGTGAGCAGCACACAGTATATGAACCATTACCATATGTCAAGATCTCATTCCATCAAAGGCTCAAGAACACTAAGCCAGATAAGGAATTTGCTAAATTCTTGGAGATGTTTAAGAAGTTACAAATTAACATTTCGTTTGTTAAAGTCATATCTCAAATGCCCAAGTATGCAAAATTCTTGAAGGAAATACTTACAAAGAAATGCAAGCTTAAGGAATTTGAGACAGTATGCCTAAATGAGGAGTGTTCTGCCATCCTTTTGAAGAAGTTACCCTAAAAATTAAAAGATCCGGGGAGTTTCACTATTCTTTACTCTACTGATAACTCTTATTTTGAGAAAGTATTATGTGATTTAGGTGCTAGTATAAATTTGATGCCCTTCTCTATTTTTAAGAAATTGGGAATGCAGGAACCAAATCCAACCAATATTTTATTACAGTTGGTCGATGCATCCATCACTTACCCTCGTGGTGTGGTTGAGGATGTTTTGGTGAAGGTGGATAAATTTATATTCCCAGTTGATTTTATGGTGTTAGGTATGGAAGAGGATGCAGATATCCCTCTCATTTTTGGAAGATCATTTCTAGATACTTCAGGAGCTGTGATTGATGTACTTCAGGGTGAGCTCATTTTGAGAGTGAATGGAGATTCTATGACCTTCAATGTCTCTAGCGAGGTTAAATCTTCCCCAATGTCAAATCTCCATACCATTATTAATATCGTTCAAGCTAAGAAGCAAGAAGCCTTAACTATCAAAGACCCCCCACCATCATATAATGTTGATGTTGATCTTCCGGAAACTCAAGTTGCTAAAACAAATAAAGGTCCTCCTATGATCCATGCTCCTTTACAAATTGGTCTTTCATCTGTTGATCGACTGAAACCACCATGGTTTAGCGGGATTTCTTATGCCAAGGCAATTCCAGAGCAACCAAGTCCTTATCAAGCTCAAAATGCTTTTGGAGGCACCTCTAAGGTCATTAACGAAGGGAGGAAGCATTGTTTTGAAAGGAATGTGTCATCTTATTTCTCTTGCTTTAAGCCATCTTGATTTCCTTGAATAAAAGGCAACGTCGAGTTAACGACGTTAAACAAGCGCTTCACAGGAGGCAACTTGTGTTTCTTCTTTATATATATATATAAGGCATATCTAGTGAGAGGAGTTTTTATTGTGAGAGGATGAGAGGAGTAAATCTTGACCATACAGCCATACATGGATGGTCAAGATTAAAAGTTACTTGAACGTCATGTGACCACTTAAAAAAATCACATGCATTTATGTTCTAATCTTGACCATTCATATAAGATCTAATGGTTAATATTCATTTCTCTCATCTCTCATTAAATATAATAAATACTATTATATCATATATATATATATATATATATATATATATATATTCTATTTTCCTTATTTTTGTTATTTTTATTATTTTATTTTTCTTTTAGATGCTACTCATGTGTTTTGAGATTTTTTTTAGATTCTGTTGCAACGCTGACTCTTATACTTCTTCTATGCCTGACATTGTATCAATGTTCATCAGGTTATGTTGCTCTTTTCTTTACCCCTTTATTTTTTTTCTTCCACATTGAGGACAATGTTTATCTTAAGTGTGGGGGGTACTTTTATAATTTTTTTGAAAAAAAAATTTGATGAGCACTTGAGTATTACTAGTAATTAAGTAGGAATTGTGTATTAATTTCTTAATTTATTTTAAGTTGATAGAGATATATTTTTAAGGGGATTCCATTGATCATGAGCTGATAATGTGTGAAACAATCCTTTTCAATTAAGTAAAGTGAAAGTATTTTATTTGGAAATTAGCCATGTCTGTTTGCTTTTATTCTCTTTATTAACTCTAGCCAGAAAATGAGTTTTGAGCTTTAATGATTGGATTTTTCATAAATAAAATCCTATTTTTCTTATGGAGTGAGTTTTCTCTTGATTTATGTGTGTTAGAACTTACTTTGATATCTTTTTGAGATTTTAATGATTCACATATAGACTTAAATATGATTAATGCAATTATGTTTTATTCTTTCTTACCTTTCATAGTTGTATTGATAAAATAACCCTTTAGTTATCCCATTTGAACATGAAATTGATTTCTTTGAATACTCATTTGAATAATCAGGTTGAATTCTTTGGAGCATTTGATGTGATGATTGAAAAGCCATGAAAGGTTACTTTTGTCTTCAAGGGTTGAAAAAAAAACTTGAAAAAAAGAAGAAAAAAAAGGGAAATGATTGAGAAAAAAAAGAAAGGAAAAGTTTGTTGGTCAAGAATAATGAGAATATTAGGTTGAAAGTGAGAATTTGTTATATCTTTGTATATTATGCTCTATTTGTCATCTTTTTAACCTGATTCTGCTTTATTTTGATTTATCAATGAGCATTCTTTACCTTTATTTATCTTTTTCCTACCTTTCTTTATACCCTTGGCCCTGTTACAACTAAAGGAAGTCATTTTAATTCTTGTTCTATATGTGAACTTGGAAGTGGAGATGAGATTGATAAGCAAGCCTATGATATTACATTTTTCAAGAGAAATTTGAGTGATCTCTTTGTCCTTAAACACTTGAGCGATAGAATCTCAGATGTTTGGCGAAGAGAAAAGTTGCAAGCTAGACTCAAGAATCTAATTGTTTTAAGTGCTAAATGATCTTACTTGATTGAATTTGATTGTTGAACTTGAATTTTTTAAATTGTGAAATTTCCATTGATTCATGTTTCTTGATGTTGAGTTTGATCTTGTTATTAATTCTTATTCTTTGCTTGAGGACAAGTAAAGCTCAAATGTGAGAGAGTTGATGAACCGTCAATATATCATATTTTTATGGTTCAATTCTTTGATTTTTCATATTCTTTTTATATTTTTTTTATTGAACTTTGTTCCTAAGTTTTGTTATATTTTTGGTATTATTTAATTATATTTTTATTATGTGTTTTATTTATTTTTGTTAGGGATTGCACATGGAGAAAACTAGACATTCAAAGAAATAAGGAAAAGAATAATTTTTCATTAGCGTTTAGCACTTGAGCACTGAGGAGTGGAGCGCTTGGGCACCCAAAGCGTATGCAATAGTGGTGATTCAGCGACCCAGCGCCTAAGCGATGGGTGAGGAGCACTGGGTGAGGAGCGCTTGAGCACACAGAACATAACGCAGCGTATTTTGACTTAAGTGGCTCAGCACTTGAGCGCCCATAAGCCATCGTTTAGGCGTTGGTCGCGTAACAACACATGTTATTTTCTATAAATTAGAAAAGTTACGCCAAACTCAACATACCGGGGAATACACTTTGTATATCACGTAGAAAATCCCTAATCTTGAGAGAGTAGTTCCGCAACAGTAGGTTTCAGAGGACAACTTCAAAGGGAGGATTCGATTTTTGAAAGTTAAAATATTATAATCACTATAAAAAGGGTTTTGATTTCTCTTTCCATGTACTTTTCCCCTTTCTTTGGATTTTCTTTCCATGAGTTTGTATTTTGCTATGAGTTTGTTTGTATTGAACATGAGTAACTAAACCCATAACTAGGGCTATGAGAGATATTGTTTTCCTAATTATTTGAGTTTGATTTCTAATTTGATTAAAGTAATTTCTTTTAGGTTTGTCATTTTGTTTACATTCTTATCATAAATTGATCACTTTTGGCATGTGTTAATTCATTGTTTGATCGGTGACCATCCGCATTCAATGAGTGGATCTATATGGTAAGTCTAGGATTATATTAGTGAATGACCAAACATTAATTTTTTCTACCAATAGAATTGACAGATATGTCAGTTCATCTCTTGAATTGAAACTTAATGTATTTTTAATTAATTCAACTAAATAACTAAATAAGCAATTTAATTTAAGAATAAAATACATTGGGATTTAATAGCAGGTAAGAGAATATTGACAAAAGAATTACTTTACATCATAAATGAAATAAAATCTGAATAATTGAATTCAAGTGAACCTTGCGTCCTAATCTTTCTCTCATTGATTATTTATTCTTTGTTTGATTATTCATTGTTTTTCTTTATTTGTTTTCTGATTTTATTTTGAATTTCTTCATACGCTTTTGATTGTCTGATCAACAAAAAGTTTTACGAATCTAGTAATTACCACTTATTTATCGTGGGATCAATAACTGGAACTCAAGTTCTATATTACTTAGCGATAGAGTGCGCTTGCTCTTAGTATATTTTATGCATACCACCTGTAATTTGAATTATATGTCACATTTTATTTATTTATTTATTGGCATAAATAACTGAACATATAAAAAATCGTATATATTTCAATTGATAATATTTACACACACCTAAACCCACTCACAAGAAAAATAGATCACTCTTTTTTTTACCATAGATGTTGTACATACAAAAAAAATTATAAATTTTAATTGGTAATATTTGCACATATTTTTTTTTTGCTGCAAATAATTAACTATAAATATAATTTTTTTACAAATTTTAACTAGTAATATTTACACTCACATAGACCCACAAACAAAAATTTTAAGTTTAAAAAGTAATTATAATATAATTATAAAAAAAACTCGAATAACCAATTATAGTAGACGAATTTTGTGGAATCCTTGAAGCTTACTGGAAGTCATTCGATGGAAACATCAACATATTTCAAAAGCCATCACATTCTCCAAATCATTAGTAGGCGCAGCCATGTGGAAATTGGAAAGATAGTTGTATCGGCAAAATCTGCGGTCTGACCTCTTAGGTTGGTCTACGTTTCTGTTACAACAGATTGTTTAAGCAATTTAGTTAAATCTGAGTGACTTTTTTTAATTCAAATTTCAAAAAATGTAATTTATATGATTTGGAACATGGTACTTAAAAAACTATTACAATGAAATGATTTTATCATTATACCACAAGCTTTTATTGACTAATGTTCTCAATTTTGAAATCTGTATTATTATTTAACAAATTTGATTTTAGAAAATTAGAACTAGATAATTATTATTACTAATTTAATTTCATCATTAGTATTGTTTCATATGATGTAGTTTTTTTATATAGTATTTTTTTATAGAAAACACTTTTTTTCATATAGTATTTTATAAAAAAATTATTTTATTTTTGTCCAAATTTTTTGGTTCAACTGCATAATCCACGGTCGACCGTTGACTTGTTGATAAGAGTAAAAATAAGTTAGGCAGACTTTCGGAAACCTATGGTTTAGCTTGATTTAATCTAACATGTTTAACAAAAAGGTTAGGCCAAAATTTTTCAAAAAGCTTATTTAGTTAAACGAATCAAGCTTTAAACGTATGAAAAAATTTTTTAAGTTTAACATGTCGACTTATTTAATTATATATATATATATATTATTACTTTATATATATAATATGATATTTTAATATTTATATAGTATAATTAATTTTATAAATAATAAATATTTTTTTAAAGCTTAAGTTCTTTATCTTATATAAAAGTCTAGATCCGTTAACTTATTTTATTGATCTATTTGAACTTTCAAAATCTTATTATAAAATAAATTTTTAAATAAGTTTTAAATCAAATCATGACTTAAAAATAATAAGATAATTGTATTTAGAAAACAAGTCAAATCCTACCTAAATGGGCATCGACCCATTTCTATCCCTATCGACCTTCTGAACTAATCAATCTCCTACCTAGGGGTGGGCATGGTTTGGTTCGACATAAAAAACCGAACCGAACCGAACCGAACCGGTAATGTGGTTCAGTTTTCAAACCGAACCGGTTTCTTATGGGGTCAAACCGGTTTTAATTTAAACCGGTTCGTAACCTGCTTAACCTGTTTAATTTGAAACCGGTTCGTAAACGGTTTAGATTAAGAACAGGTTCAACAGGTTTAAAACAGTTCGAACCGGTTTAAAACCGATTCAGAACCGGTTTTAAACCGGTTTCGAACCGTTTACTGGTTTGAGTTTTCGAACAGTTCAAAAACCAGTTGAATTTTTTCATGAAACCAGTTCAAAAAATTGGTTTTTCTATGAAACCAATTCATAAAATTGGTTTAAAAATGATTTTGCTGCATGTAAAAAGTAGATAGATGAATGCATTGAAATTTATTACTTTACTATCTGCTATTAATTTGAAAAGCTGATCTCTTTTCTTTGTAAAATGACCCCAAGATTCCATAGAGAACAATGGGCATATGGTTGCTGAAAGATTTGATATAACCTGATATAAAGATTAATTAACCAATACAATTAAACCAGAGATGGAACTATGTATAAGAAATCAAGAAATCAGACATGTAACTATTAAATAGATTGTCACATCATGATGAAACTATTACAGGTAATTAAATATTTAACAACACCTTTATATAATTAATTAATGTAGGAAAGCTCAAACCATTAAACTCTATGGTTGTATTCTGGTTTTTGTATTCTGGTTTTCTCCAAAGGGATCCAATATTTCAATCAATAAACCAAACACAATAAAGGCAATCAATCACATCTCAAGATCACTCCAAATGAATTTGATAGCTTTGATGAAGTGCGTGAGCTCTATGAAGGAGGAATTAAGCTGCCTACAGATGTACTTAGTAAAATTAGTCCTTTACCAGTGTTAAAGGAAATCTTCCGAACTGATGGTGAACAGTCCTCAAGTTTCCACTGCCTAAAGTAATTCAAGGTACCCTACCTGTCAGAATCAGCCACTTGTATCTAAAATGGCACTTCCTAGTAACATGTTCTAATTTTTTTGCATTCAACAGCATGAGAAGCTAATGGAGATCGTTTGAACTAATCCTATTTGACTATGGTTATATTCTTCATAATTTTGAGCAGTGAGCAAGTCTGCATGGATGACTGATGAAGAATTTGCAAGAGAGATTATTGCTGGTGTAAATCCTGGCTTAATTCGTAGTCTTCAAGTAAGCTTATGAGGTCATTGTTAAGCAACTACATGCATTGATGACCTAATGGAATATCATTGTTTAACATCATTCCCATCCCAAATGAGAAAAGGAAACCCAAAGACAGATATATCAGTAACATTGTATTAGTACCGAGTACCAGCCAACCTCATTAATGAATCTAGGAATATTCAATTCAATGAAATCCAAAATCTGGTGGATGATGGCAAAAAATGTTGTTTATAATATTCAACCCAGATCAGAAAATGAAACAGGAAATAGAAACAATTTGCAATTAGAGATTCAGAAATTTGAATATTCATTAATATTCAAATTCAGTTTTAACTTCAACAAAAGAGAATCAAAAGCTTCAATAAAAATAAATGACCAAGCTTCAACAAAATTCTAACTCTAAGACTCACTCATACTATTCTTTCATTAGGATTATATACAGAACTCAAGAAAAATTCAAAGAACTAGCATGATATATGCAAAATGAAAAATTAGAATCCAAAATAAAAAAATAAAAAAATCAACTTACACTAATCAAAATAAATGCTCTGCAAATAGGGGTGTGCAAAATCAATGAAGAGTGAAAATCGATGAACATAGACCAGGGGTTCTCACCAAACAAGTTGAAGAAGAGTGAAGAGTGAAGACGTAAACGTGAGCGACGTAGCTTTACGAACTCAAACTCGAACTCGAACGTGAAGAGTGAAACTCGAACTCGGAATGTTCGAACTCAAACTCGCAAACAGATCCGAGAAGACGAAGGGGAGTGAGGGACGTTGAGGGGCCGAACGAGGAGGAGGAGCGAACTTGAAGGAGATTACCCGGCGGAAAGGACGGTGGGTTACTGGGTTCTTCGTAGATGGCAGAAAGGGAATTAGGGTTGAATTTCAGAATTTGAGATTGAAATCGATTTGGTATAACGAGATTTTAATTCAGATGCAGTTCGTTTTTTTAAGTTAACTGACTGATTTGATATCAGTGAACCACATTGTTAAAATATTGAAAACGGGTTCAGTTCTAGGAACCGGTTCTTCTAAAATGGATTTAAGTGGTTTGGTTTGGTTCAATTAATAAAGTGGTTCGGTTCTATTGGATTTTTGCCCACCCCTACTCCTACCCGAGTTATACCACTACGTTATAAACTATATCCATACAACCTATGCAGAATGCACCCAAGCATATTCAAGCGGACAATATGGACATCCATCATGTAACGTGCATTTTGTTTTTCCTTTTTTTTGTTTTAATAGGTTTCTGCACACTCATAAGGTGTAAGATTGATTCTTATTCGGAGTACTCAGCCTGTCCCTCTCCATAATTACATTCCCACAAACTCAAACCACATTGCACAGGCCCTTAAAAACTCTTAACTCAAAGTTTATTTACCAATTAAGCCATCACTTATGAGTAATATAGGATGCATTCGGTCATATAGTTGGAGCTTTTTAAATAATACTTCATGTGGTCGATATGAAATTGAAACCGTGATAGAACTACCTTTTTTTTAAAAAAGATAAAGGGAAGACGATGATTAAAGAATTTTTTTATTTTAAAATATGCTTACTTTAATACTTTTGTCCCACCAGTAAGGCAAACATAATAAAATTTTACATCATTTTCATATATTTTTTAACTAATAAAATAAGAAAAATATGCATTCCAAAACACACTTTCTCCATTTTTTTTCAAATCAAGAAAAATATAAAAGGTAATTTAACAATTTGACATGCAAATAACATAAGCCTTAGGATTACGCTAGCACTAGTGAATCTCTCTTTTGCTCTCTCATAACTGGATTATTCTGCTACAGGAGGAGAGGATTCAAATTCACATAAAATAAGCCTTAAAATTTGAAAGTGATCAGTGACCTTGGTACAAAACAAGAAGCTTCCGCCTTCACCCTCTGCAGTCTGCACAAAGCAGGCTACATGAACATCACTGGTTTTTGCAAAGTTTTTAAGCTGCCCATCCTCGTATCTTAATTCTTAAACGAGAAGCAAGAGTCTCCGTTCATGAAAATCTTTATGTAATTAAAGTAAAATGAATTCATCTTCCTTTCCATTCTGTGTATCTTGTTACTCGAGGGGAAAAGTGGTCGGAGTCATAAGATTTTAACCAAAATTAAGCATTAGATAATAGAATGAGGTTCTTGACTAGACAAAGTCAGATTCCTTTTGGTGGTGGAGAGTGAAATAAAAGTATAGTGATCGAAAGGAATGAGAATGTGCTAGGTAGTTATGCATCTTTCTATATACATGGGATACAATGAATATCGATTTTGGACCCCACAATATCTTGGCAAGTCGATCTTGTATTTTGATGAACATTTGAATCTTTATATTTCTTTGACAAAAACAAAAAAAACAAAATTCAGTACAAGATAAAAATCGGATTGATAATGGCACTTACTGATAGAACTGAAACTTCTACTCTAATCAATCAAATCCCTCAAACAAGACTACAGAGCATATGTAATGCTACATATGAACAACACTATGGAGACAAAAAGAGATATCAAATGTTAGCCACTGAACTGCATGTGGATTTCTGCGTAGACACTGCAACAAATCTAGAGGTAAATTTAATGGTGCAAAAATGAGTGAGTTTTAATATGTGTATTGTTTATATTGCATTACCCTTCACTAGACTCTAGAGCATTAGGCTAGATGTTAATGCTATATATGAACAACACTTCTGAAGACAGAAAGAGATATCAAATATTAGCCATTGAAATTGCATGTGGGATTTGTGCATAATAGTTTTGATGCGACACAGCACAAATCTGGAGGTAAATCCAACGGTGCAGAAATGAGTGAGTTTTTATATGTGTATTGTTTATTGTTTATATTGCATTACCCTTCACTAGAACAGTGCAATAATAGACACAGCATATTTACAAATACTTTTTTCATATAAAAGAAAGCATTAAGCATCGAGAACAAACAATGCTGACCTCTGAGCTTTAATATTATGAGTTGTTTTGAAATGCATCTGATAGTTAGTTATCCAGGCCTTCATCATAGTTGTAGGTCAATAAGGTATTGATAGTTGAATCAATACCTCATTGAATAAACAACAGGCCACAAGTTCATAACCATCATGTCATAGTCACAGATGAGCTAATGAAAAGTTCTCATGATTCTGCAGTCATAGCTTAAAATCACCCTGACATAATGCATGATATGTCAAGAGAACGGGATTATGCCGAGCCTCAGCCACGAGTTAACAATAATAATGCATGCCAGCCTGAGAATAGCATGATCATATATCAATTCAACTAGGTGAAAGAGAAAATAGCATTGTATTGATTACCTCTATTGAAGTTGTGTTGCCTAACAGAAGAGATACATGCATAACCAGGAGACAAAGAAGACTCAGGGCAAAGGCTAAATTAAGAACTGCATCAAGGCACACAATATGTAAGAAACATTGGTAACGAAGAGAGAATAAACAACAAGTCGGTCAAATGAACTTGATTCTTGGCTCCACCGAAGAATCTGATAAAACTAGGTACCAGAGCTAAGCAATCCAGCGTTGTCTCAAGGACTGCTACAGCTATGAGTTATCAATAGGTGGAGGAGAGAGAAATGAAAACTAGGTAAAACAAATACTAGAAAGTAGCATGCCATATGTCTAAATTAAACAGAGAAACGGAGGGGAGAACTGAGAACATTTACTTATAACTAAAAGTAGTAGTTAGGAGGAACAAAGGTAATATATTTACCAATAAGAGAAGAAAATACTTTTAGTTATACACTCCAACGCAATTCCCAAGCACAATGTTGTTGATCCATCTTAAGAACACACCTTTGGCGTACATAAATGTGAAGTCTCAGGTGCAACTTGGTTTGCCAATGTCATAGGGGTCGTAGCTTCTAAATTCTCCTCGTCTGATATACTCTCCAATTTTCAGGTACAGAACCAGAATCATTGAATCTATATAATATATAATGAAAGAGTCCACTGGTACTACTATATACTAGGACCAGGTTAATAGTACAAGATGCATATAGAATCCACATCGTGGCATAAGATGATCATGAATGGGTACATTCATTATTTTTGCACATTTTGTTAAAAGGAACACATGCAACACTCATAGGCACCAAAATTGTTGAATAAAGTACATGTTTACAAAGAGAAAGTAACCAATCATTATAATACCAAATGCAATTGATTGGCCTTGACATCATTTGCTTGTACACATGAGACATGATTTCCTGAGGGTGAACCTGTATAAAATTATAAATCAAAACCGCTTGACGCAGCTAATGCCCCATGATGAAACCACAAGTTCATCATAGAACAGGTGGACTTCAAAATTGGCCTGCGTGAGTGTGAATCTGATTGGGCTCTTTTGGGCGTGTAATTTGTGTAGCAAGCTAGCCCAACAACCCAGTCAACAAAGTCATGCTCATAAATTTGTATTTTAGCCTAAATTTATTTTATTATTATTCATCAAATATATTTTTGAAACAAAAGAAAATTTCATCCATTTCAATACATATTTATAATTATAATAATAAAAAAACAAAATTTAGTGTAATAATATGATATATTTTACGAGCATTAGGATTAAACTAAATCACTTCCTAATTTTTACGAGCATTTATTAGACAGTGTAAATATGATATATTTTATATAGATTTCAACTCATCTAACTCTTTGATTTGGGAAAAGACATTAGAAACAATCTACAAAAGTTGATAGATATTATATAACATCTAGAAATATGGTTTACTGGAATGAGAATAAAGGCTGACTAAATTTGTGCAAGTTAGTCAAAGAAAAGAGTTGGGTTGGAATGCAAAAACAGACTGATATTAGTCGTATATATTACTTCCTCTATTCTTATTGGAGTGGGTAATAATCGCTAGTTGATTTTGTTTGCCATTTCATTAAGTTCTTGCTAAAAACCTATCTCAATGTCGAAATTGGCTTGAATATAATTCAAATTATTTCTATATGATAAGATAGTGGGAGGTTATTCTTATACATTATGGAAGTAGTGTTGTTTGCTTACTATTACAGTTTATTGTAGTCTTTAATTAGGTGTACTCCATGCACTTACATCGCTCAATCTATTCTAAGTGGCCATGACAGGTATTTCTTTTACTAATCATATCAAATCACACTTTCTATATACGAACTCTTTAACCTTGTCTCTGTTAATAACTAAGTGCTGGAAATATACATTTCCTTATGTTATCACTTATTTTGCGAGAATGCAGCAATCATCAAACAAGTTTATTTAACACAGGTAAGAATTAAGATTCAAGCTTTAAAGCATAAAAAATGGGAACAATATGTTTTTTTATTTATTTATTATTAATACATATATTTAGTGTTTATTTTACTTGTGTTCACTAATAAATGAGCTCCTAAAATTTCCAATTTCCACTAACTATAATCGCTAATAATTTTTTATTTTTAATCTTTGATCAAAATATCTCTATAGATATTATTATGAAACTAATTTACTAGATACTATCTCGATTAAAATGACTTGCTAACAATATATATTTATATCTCTATCTATATGTATCTATATTATCTAAATAAAATTGACTTGAGATTTGTGAAGTAATGATCCTATTAATTATGAAATATCAATTATTAATTAATTTTTAAAATATAAAATCATTACTTTGAGAAGTAATATATATATATATATATATATATATATATATATCAAATATTAATTTAAAAATATGGACAATTATTTATCAAATATTAAGAAGCAATTAATGTCACTATATGTTATTAAACATTGATTATATAAACATTAATCTTGTAATTTATGTGTATGAAAATAACACGAGTTAGAAGAGGTTTCTTCTTAGGCACTCAATTATATATTAAGAGATTAGTCGTTTACTTATTAAGTGGGAAGATATTCTAAAAAATCAAATTAAATACATTAATTATATAATTATAATTATTTTAGAGAGTTATTAATAAAATTTTAAAGTTAGAAAGATTTAACTATATATATATATATATATATATTTGTACGTATATATCTATATTTTATTAGTAAAATTGCCTTGAAATCAATTAATGATTTTGATTATGAAATGTTAACAATTATTTATCAAATATAAAGAAGCAATTAATGTTACTACATATTATTAATAATGATTATCT
This sequence comes from Ormosia semicastrata, assembly GCA_029884595.1. NCBI lineage: Eukaryota > Viridiplantae > Streptophyta > Magnoliopsida > Fabales > Fabaceae > Ormosia > Ormosia semicastrata. The sequence continues at coordinate 6,372,355 of JAQQTO010000052.1, forward strand.
AATTTAAATTGTGTTAGAAAATTTTTAATAAAATTATAAAATAAGATATATATATATATATATATATATATATATATATATATATATATATATGTTTGTATTAGTAAGATTATCTTGAGAGCAATCTATGATACCAATAATTAAGTATTAATTATTATTTATCAAATATAAAGAAGAAATCAATTAATGCCGCTATATATTCTGATATAAATAATTAAATATTAACAATTATTTCCTCAAATGTAAAGAAGCAACTAATGTCCCTATATATTATCAAATATTGATTATATAATTAAAATTAAGTTAAATTTTTATAAAATCATAAAATGAGAAAATTCTATCTATATATATGAGAAATTCTAACACACTCTTAGAGCATAATTAATGTATGAGATAGGAAGGATCTCCACTATTAATTTTAAACAAACTTTCATAAACTTTAGGACATCAATCTTAAATTAATGATACGGATTTTTTTTTTGTATAAAAATTGACTTGAGAGTTGTGAAGCAATTAATGACTCTATTAATTATTAAATATCAAGTATTAATTATTACTTTAAATATAAAATAATTACTTTATATATATATATATATATATATAGTAAAAAGAGTTTTTATTGTGAGAGAGTGAAAGAAAAAAATCTTAATCATACAACCATACATGGAAGATCAAGATTAAAAGTTATTTAAATGTCATGTGACCATGCATTTATGTTTTAATCTTGACCATTCATGTAAAATTCAATGGTTAAGATTTATTCATCTCATCTCTAATAATAAATACTTCTCTCACTAAATACATTTTTATTCACAAAGTCTAAAGTTAAGTCTTTTGGGCATTACTTTGGTACCATCTTTTTTTTTTTTTAACTTTGTATGGTAGTTGTCAAATATTTAATTAGTTGTTAGTTATATTAAAAGAATTTTAAAAATTTATTATAAAATCAACATTAAAATCACTCTAAATATATACCTATAGCAAATCTCATTCTTTTTTTTTTGTTTTTTAGAGTATTTCCCCATCTGATAAATGAGAGACTAATTTTCTAAAGTACTATCAAGTAATTAAGCAGAAACCATTCTTAATAATTTTATTTTCATATATATAAATTTAAAAATTAAACTCAAAATTATATATTTAAATAACCCAAACTTCTTCTACTCGAACCAATTCACGTTACTAAATTTCATTCCTTTTAACATGATCCTCATATTTAAATAATAACCTTTTATAGAAAAGCCGCTATTCTACCTAATTATACCTAATAAAATAGCTTTCACCAATGAATATATTGGAATTCATATTTAAGTATGAGCCATAATTTTATATTCATGCAAATTAAAGTTGGATTTTGAATAAGGTAACTTTCATTAAAATTAACATTCAATAAATACTTAAGAATTCATTCTAAATATTATATCTGCCATGTTACCGTACTAAATTCCATTCCTTTTAACATGTGAGAAGATCTTCATTTAAATAATAATTTAATTTACAAAAGCCGCTAATCTACCAAATAAAACAGCTTTGTAACCCCCCCAAAAAAAAAGGCTTTCATTATTAAAAGGACCTTCTGTTACTACAAAGTTCGAGGGTTAGTTTTACAAAATTGTAAAAATACTTAATCAAAGAACAAAAATTAAAAGTTAATTTTAAATAAGACAGCTTTCATTAAAAGTAGCATTCAATAAATATTTATAAATTCAGTCTAAATATTATACCTATCATGATACTTTAACAAATCCTATTTTTTAACAAACGAGAATATGCTCATTTGAATAATAACCTAATATACAAAAACCACTATTCTACCAAATAAAACAGCTTTCACTATTTACAAAAAAAAAAAAAAAAGCTTTCACCGATGAATATATTGGATTTCCAATTTAAGTTTGAGCCATAGTTTTAAATTCTTGCAAATTTAAGTTGGGCTGTGAATAAAGTAGCTTTCGTTATTACCCCAACCCAAAAAAAGAGATAAAAAAACTTGTGCTTATCCCATTCATGCTGTGCTACAGTACAATGATCCGAACCGGGCTCAAAATGAAGCCACGGTCAAACTCAGACAGGGAGAATACGAGGACATATAAATAGCCAATACTTGAGCCTTGTCGTTTGAAGCTTGGAACTGCCAAAGCCGAACCACACCAAATCTAGCAAACTAGCAAGTATAGTTTGGTTTGGTAAATTTTTTTTATTCAACAATGCTAAAGTACCATAATTTATTCCTTGTTTTTTTTTGTTTTTTTTGTTTTTTTTTAATGTTATTGCTTTGTCTTCAATTCCAGAAACCTCGTCTCTTACATAAGCGTCCCAAAAAATCAAAGATCATCAGAATCAGAAGACAGGCCCAGTTCCAAAGTGTTTCCTCTCATACCCAGGTCCTATTTCTCTCTCTTTCTCTCAAAGTTCTTGTCTTTTTGTTGTTTATTTTGAAGGGGTTGTGTAACATTAACATGTTTCCATTTGGGTTTGGGGTTTATTAACCGTTGATTGTGGTAATTTCGGCGGAGTTAGGGTTTTTTTTTTCTTTTTCTATTAATTTCAGTGAAAATATCAAGGCGGAAAAGATGCAGCAGACACCGCAAATGATTCCTGTGATGCCTTCATTCCCACCTACAAACATTACCACCGAGCAGATTCAAAAGGTATTCTTTTTACTCTTTAATCCCACTGTTTTCTTCATAAGTTACAGGGTTAACTTGAAGGTTTTCATGGTTTCTTCTGTTTTGTGTGTGGGGGGTATTAAAGGGTGATGGTTGTTCAACTGAAAAGAGAATGAATTGGATGTTATGATAATCTGTGATAAATTTAATCCTGTAGTTTGTTTTTCCAGAATTTTATGTAATCTGTATTGCTTGCTTACATTTTTCATGATATGAGCCAAGTTCTAGAACCTGGGTCTGTGAAGCGAGAGGATTCTTTCTAGCTGTGAGTGAACAGATGATTATATTGGATCATTTCAACTAAGAAGCTCACAAATAGTGACTGTGTAGACGAAGGAATGAGTCTTTGATAATGATCTAAGGAAAGGGTTTCGTGTGGGAGGTTTGTGGTAAGAGTGACATCTGTCTCAATTAATTCCTTGCACACCAAATAATGAAAAGCAAGAAACCACAAGAGATGCATGCATCTAGCTGAGGTTGCAATTTTAATCCATTTATTCTTTGAGCTGTTGATTTACCGATGTTAGAATATCATCTAGAGGTATATAATATTCGGTATCATTGAGAACCAAGTTAGTGTATCGGAGTATATAATTGCGGTCTAAACAATTCTATATGCTGATTATTTCTAATTATGATTTAGGACTCCTTGATGTTAACTGGAGCCTATTTATTGTTTGTTACTTGCCAAAAGGCATATCGGAATAAATTTATGTCACTGATTGATGACTTCCTATTATACCTATCTAGCTGGCTGTGTCTTAGTCTGTATGGGTGTTAAACAATGACCAACTTAGATAAACTTTTGGATGGGCTGATTGCGTGACGGGCCTGCTATCATGAGAACCTCTTTTTAATTGGAGACTAGTGCAATTTCTCTATTTAATGTGAGTCATCTTCCATAGACACCTGAGAGACAAACCCTTAGAAACTGCTCTACTTTGTGATGCTATGTGGAGCATCCATACTCATCTACTTTCCAGTGAGCAAAGGAGATGAAGGTAGAACTGATATCTTGCCAGTGATGCTTATAGATCTAGTGGCATCTATTTAGCCTTTAGAAATGAGAGTGAAGGTTTTGAAGTTATGAATTTTGAGATTTGTAGCTTTGTCTCCAAACTACATACATGAATTGTTATTGGCAAAATTTAATTTGCGGCATAGGCTCATTATTTTTTCTCTTTCCTTGGAAAGTTCAATTACTTGTTAGGAAGTAATGAAGTTTTATTGCAGCATAGGCTCATTATTTTTACTCTCTTTCCTTGGAAAGTTTTTTACTTAATTAGGAAATTGAAGTTCATAAGTTGAAAGCCTAATCTCATGAGGTGAGGTCGCCACATGGATAAACCAAAGCCATAGATTAAGGTCTTTTTTAATGGTTTCAGCTGAAGTTTTCTTCAGTCGTCCTCTACTTTCTTTTTTATCCTTCAATTTTTTGGATATCCTATGTTTTTGAAAGTTTTTTTGGTAAAACACCAGTGTGTTGGAGTTGCCTATGATCAATAAAGATGGCCTTTTCAGTTGGGCATCTCATCATTCTCATGCATTTAAGTGATTTGTTAGATGGAATGTGGCTGACAAAATTTTTGGGGAGTTATGGTCCATGAATCCTTTAACTTATAGTTTGATGACTGCAAATAATTGAGTTTCACCATCCCTGTTGATTTACCATAGCAGTAGGATTTAGGTCTTAACTAAACCACCGGAAATGAGCAGGCTGTTGGTTGGGCTATAACAGTCATGTGCGTAATTTTTTTGGACAGGGTAAATTGATTTTTCATAGTCATACACGTTATCATCACATGCCTGAGCAACATAGAATTTGGCATCACTGGTATCCTTCATGATATAGAATTCTTGGATACTGAGAAGTCTGAGGACAACAACATTAAAACTAATGGAATTGATGTGCGTGGAACTTTTTCTATAATACGCTTGATCCGTTAAAAATTATTTTGTCATGAAATTGTTCATTTATCCTTTTATGTATTAGGAAAAATTTCAGGATAGAATTTTTAAGTCACCTAAGGTTTCATTTCTCATCATCTATATATCTACTTATCATGATAATTATTACTTCACACCATTGAAATGATATGATAGCTAAACCCAAATAGGCAGCAAGAATTTTCTTTATTTGATTTGAATGCCCTGTCATGGCACATGATGCAGTATCTTGATGAGAACAAGAAGCTGATTCTGGCAATATTGGACAATCAAAATCTTGGAAAACTTGCTGAATGTGCTCAGTAAGTGACCTCTCAATTGTATCTGCATGTTTTTATTAGTGCTGACTTTTGGTCTGACTTTAATTATTAGTAGATTGTCTCTTTTTCATGTGTATGATGGGTGGGGCTATTTCCCCACTAACTACATTTAATTGGCAATTTCCTAAATTATATAATATATTATCGTCTTTGTTTCTGATAATTGAATCTAATAATGAAGTAACTTGGTCCTCATCTATTTGTGAGCAATTATTTTCTTGTGTTTGTGTGTACTTGGCACAGGTTTTATGTATTGGTTGTGTGATGATTTGATGTCTTAGGTACCAAGCTCAGCTTCAAAAGAATTTGATGTATTTAGCTGCAATTGCTGATGCCCAGCCACAAACACCAACCATGCCTCCACAGGTAGAATTAGAGCATAGTTGGTCCCTTGGAAGTCCTTTCAGTTGCCCATAACCTTGGTTTTGTTGCCTTGTATCACTTGCAGATGGCCCCACACCCTGCGATGCAACCAGGATTCTATATGCAACATCCTCAGGCTGCAGCAATGGCTCAGCAACCAGGAATTTTTCCCCAAAAGATGCCATTGCAATTTGGAAATCCACATCAAATGCAGGATCAACAGCAGCAGCTACACCAGCAACACCAACAGGCCATCCAAGGGCAAATGGGACTCAGACCCGGAGGGACAAATAATGGCATGCATGCCATGCACAGTGAGGCTGCTCTTGGAGGTGGCAGCAGTGGTGGTCCACCATCAGCTACTGGTCCAAATGATGTACGTGGTGGAAGCAAGCAAGATGCATCTGAGGCTGGGACAGCTGGTGGAGATGGCCAAGGCAGCTCAGCTGCTGCACATAACAGTGGAGATGGTGAATCTTCTTATCTGAAGGGGTCAGAAGAGGCAAAGTGACATGTTTTCTTGTACCTTTAATAAGACACATGTGACTGTTGATAGTAGGTTTCTCTTAAAGGTAGGATCAGTGTGATCTGATGACCTTTGATAGGTCAACCAAAGGACAAAAGAGCTTTTCTTGTTTAACAGATTAGGTAGATGTTGTGTTGTTAGGGTTTTGGCATGCAGCGAGTTTGCATAAACTGAAAACTGCTGGTGCCACAACATGATGTACTGGTAAGAGGAAAAGGTGAAAGCATGTACCATGCCCTTCAAATTTGTGATTACCTAGATTGCTTGCTGGTTTTTCACAATTTTGCTTTGTAGTTTGATGTGTTAATATGAACGAAAATGTTTGCTTTTTGGGGCAACTGCATTGTATACGGGGCATCAGAGTTGAAGCAGGAATTACAGTGGATGAACTCACGATCTTGAATTTTATTCAGGATCTATTCTTCATTTGGCCTGGAACTAGCAATTCAGGAACAATCCGAAGCCAAATAGTACTTTGAGCTGGTGCTAAAGGATATGTAGATATGTTCCTTTTGCACAGTGATTCTGAGCCTGGTATTTGTTTCTTCCTTGTTTTTTGGGCTGGTATCGGGTGTGATTTCTTGTTATCATCTAGTTTATGGGCATCTAGCCATGAGATAGATTTTATTTGTGTATTCAACGAAGTATTAATCACTCTTCTGAAACTTTTGGGATGTGATTTTGGGATTTGAAATAGCCCAGTGACAGACAGGCATAGTTGAATTAGATGGCGATGGAGATATGATCATGTGATCTGGGAGAATGTAGAAAGTAGAAACAGAAGAGGGAGTAAAGGGAAAGAAAGTATGAAGAATGGTCCATGACTCTCAAAAGAGGAGCAAAGATAAAGTGGTAAAGAGAAATATCATAACTGGGAACTTTTCTTTTTTTCCTCAATTAACCTTGTTAGAGAAAATTAATAATGAGGTTTGTGATGTTTAGAGGGGTCCAAATTACGGTTTTCACTATCCAGTGTTCTTGGGGCTGAGATGTTGACCTTGATTGAAAATAGTAGTTGTGAAATTTAATATTCTGATTAATGCAACTTCACATGCAAGCCAAGTGGGTGGAACCCCATTTATGTAATAGGTAAGTTCGTAAGTATATTCTATTTATTTTCTCCTCTTTAAGTAGTGTAAAACAGTTGAAAATGTTTTTAGTAATTGAGTTTCAGTAAGATCAAAAAATAATAAGAATCTGTTTGAGGAAAAAGAGCAAGAGGTTTAGGGTTTAGGCCACGTATGTGAAATGTGATATCGATACAATTGGCTTTTTTTTAAGTGTATTCGAGTATCATTAAATTTTTAGGTGCTTACTTGTGGGTTGGAAGATGAGCTCTTCTATTCCTAGTGAATGCTTAATATAAAATTCCAAATCCTTATTTTGTACTCTATTTTTCATTGCCATTTGACCTGACTAATTTATTGTAGAAAATAATATTATTTTCTTTCACTTTCATTAGGTATTAAAGGGGATATTCTTCATATTTTACGATTTTTCTTCCTTCATCAGTATCATTAATTTATTTTATGATGATAACTAAAGGGGATATTCTTCAGATCTTACGCTTTTGCTTCCTTCATCAGTTTCATTAATTTATTTATAAATAAATAAATGAATTGCGTAAGGAAACAGATAAGGGCTTCAGCAAAAACATTATATAAATTAAATTGACTAAATTACATTATTTCCTGTAAGGTTTGTTGTAATTACACTCAGTTCTCAATTTTAAAAATTACTGTTAACTTCCCAATCAAATAGTTTTATGTTTAGTTTTTTAAACATATATACTCACATAGTTTTTCGTTCAAAAATAAAATTATAAACCTGAGAGACTAATATAATTCTTAAAGAGAAATGAGAATATCAGAAAAGAGAGAGAGATGAATATAATCTAAATAAATTTAAAAAATCTTTTGATCTCCGAATTCGTACGTAAGAGTGTATTTTGAGATAGTTGTAAAAATTAGATTATTTTAATAATCGATTATTATATAAATTTTTTTTATTATAATGGATTATAACAAAAAAATTTATGTTTGGATATGTTAGTTGAATAACAATTTTAAGTTAATTTATTTTATTTAGATGATATAAAAAATTTATTTTTATAGATTAAATTATTAAAAAATATATAAAATAATTAAAAATATATTTAATTAATTAAAAAAATTATTTAATTAAAAATAAAATAATATTTATATATCACAGTTAAAAATAATCCCAACAAATTTTTAAAGAAATGTTCAACCATAAGCTATTAGCTCTAACAGCTTTGTTTTTTTTTTTATAAAAGCTATTGATTGTTTTTCTCAAACAACCCAAACATCTTAAAAAACTTGCAACAGCTTATATGTTTGAAAAAAAGCTACAAACATGCTATAAATCGTTAAAAAAACGAAATTGAAAAAGAGAGAAAGATTTTTTATTTATTTTAAAAAAAAAAGGAACAAATAATTGGCAGATTAATACAGTCACACTCACCGACTTCCTTTTTTAAAAATATATCAATTTTATTAAACTTCTAAAACAAGGCAGAAAGATACTGCATCTTAATATACATAATCCCCAAATCCTTTCAAAATTATTATTATGTGCTAAATTCTTTAACTTCCAATTAGATGGCAAATATAAAAAAAAAAACACAAAATCTTATTAGATGGCAAATATACATGTTATTAAATATTGACACTTAAAATAATCTTGTTAGCCTCAAATTGGAACATAAAAAAGCATATGATTTTTCCTTAATTATTGGATAATAATGACAATAATATAGGTAAAAGTAATAGAAGGCAAAAAGAAAAGAAATTAAAACAGAGAGAAAGAAGAATGAAAGAATTATATGTTAAAAAAAAAAGAGAGCACATAATTGGAAGATTAATACAGTCACACTCACCGACTCCCTTATGTCTAAAACTATATATCAACTTTAGTGAGCTTCTAAAACAAGGCAGATAGATGCTGCATCTTAACATACCTATACTCTCACCTCCTTTCAAACTTGTTTAATTCTTTTATCTTAATCAGATCCCAAAAATACATCTTATTAAATATTAAATATTACAGTTGAAAGAAATCTTATTGGTCTCAAATAGAAATAATAAAAGCATGTATTTTTCCTTCCTTAGTTACTACATAATAATGACAATAATGATAGCTAAAATTATTAAAGATAGTCGACTTAAATAAAAAATAAATCATGATTCAACATAGGTAGTTACATAATTAAATTTCCATACCCCATTCATTAATTTTCAATCATAATATTTTTTTGAAGAGATTTTTCATCATAATCTATTTTCTAATTTTATTTCTCAAACTATACCCAGCAAATCTGATTGGTCAAATCCATGTAGTAAAGCTACGCAACCAAATTCCAAAACCGTAATCCTCTGACTCTGTAAGAACCATCTTCTTCGTCTTCATCGTTTCTGTGGTCAGTAGTTGTCGGTACTCTTGTCCAACCTAAACAGCAACATACACACACAACAGAAAGAAAGAAACAGTCGAAAATTCCTATTATGTCCCCTCTCTGTTTTCATTAGTACTACAACAAACATAACAACCTATAATTCCCATCAAAAACTTCACAAACAAACATGAAAACAGAGCAACACAACAAGAGACTATCATCAACTGCTACAATCCTCAGAACAGCGAAACCCACGGCGTATTTTATCCTTCTCTTGCTAACTTATACCTTGGGTTACTTATCCGCTTCTTCTTCCACTTCATCACCACTGTCACCGCCACAGCCGCCGCCGCACGCTACTTCTTCTGCAATTCTCCGCCTCTCCAATACCACCACCGAGCTGGACTCGTTCCGAGTTACGACTCAGTGTGCCGATCCAGTACCACCGGAACTCGTTGGCCGGACGGTCATCGACCGCCTCTTCAACGGGACGTCTCCGTTCTCTGATTTCCCGCCGGAGCACGCTGCGGGGATGCTCCGGCGAACCACGAGGGTGAAGGGGTGGGGCTCAAATGGCGCCGTTTTTGAGAACCTCATTCGCAAGGTGAGGCCCCAAACCATCGTTGAGGTTGGCACGTTCCTTGGCGCCTCGGCAATTCACATGGCCGAGTTGACCCACCGGTTCGGCCTAACAACGCAGATCCTCTGCGTCGACGACTTCCGCGGCTGGGCCGGGTTCAGGGACCAGTTCAAGGAGATAGCAATTATAAACGGTGACGTTTTGCTCTACTACCAGTTCCTTCAGAACGTGGTCACCTTGAACCAAACCGGGTCGGTTTTACCCGTACCCTTTTCGAGCGGGTCGGCCCTCATGAAGCTTTGTGAGTGGGGCGTATTTGCTGACCTGGTGGAGATTGATGCGGGTCACGACTTTTTCTCGGCCTGGTCCGACATAAACCGGGGTTACCGGATCCTCCGACCCGGAGGGGTCATTTTCGGGCATGACTATTTCACTGCGGCAGACAATAGAGGGGTTAGAAGAGCGGTTGATTTGTTTGCCCGAATTCACAGTCTCAAGGTAAAAATTGATGGCCAGCATTGGGTCATTCACTCCACCTAACTCCTAAGTTCACAAACTCTGCTCCAGGGGTTCATGCATATATTTTTCCTCCTCCTCCTTATTATTATTATTATTATTATTATTATTATTATACCTATATGTGGGGCTTGAAAGTTGAAAGCTACACTTCAAACTTCTGAGGTCAAGAAAAGAAATAATTATTGAATAAGTTGATATGATTTTTGGGTTGTATTATAAAAGGTTCAATTTGAGGAAGTAGGTTGTGACTTGTGATTTTCACTTTGTTCCCTTATTCTCTGCCCTGGATTGGTCAATATCAAGCTTCCGTTTCAGTATCTTCATTTTTTTACTTTGATTTGCTTTTAAATTTAATTTATCATTGTGACTTGCGTTATGTTACAAGGTTACAGGGATTTGACTTGCCCCAACCCAAATGTGCACCTTCCATTAGGCATTAGGCTTAAGCCACTACTACATTTCAATATTATGAGTGATTCAAATGCTTCTTTTTTTAACATTCAAATGCTTAAATTCATAATATCAAAGTATTTGATTTTTACAAAAATTCAACATATTTTTACTTTTGATCAATTATGTACTTTACTTTCTAAGATCTCTTTTCTACACAAATTGGAGACATTTATAATGCTCCTAATAAAATTTTGAGCATCTATGCTCCAAGAGAAATTACTTGTTATTGTAAGTCACTTTTCAGTTTTCCATTATTTAGTTATTATCCCTAATATTTTGGATTATTGCTAGTTAGTCTTTGTGGGAAGACACTGTCGTTCCTTTCGATTTCTCAGGCAGAGACGTTTTCGACTGAGTCAAGGAATTGGTGGTTGATAGGTGAGGTCTGAGTGACATGGTGGTACAACGGTAGTTTGTAGACGAGGTCTAAGTGCGGCTGGGCAGAAGTGAACAGCGACAGCTTTGGGTTATGGGTAGAGGTGAAACAGCAGTGGCTTTGGGACGACAGAGACACAGTCGCCGCCGACCACACGCCGCAGATGCCACTCACACTCACCGTTGACGCCTTTCACACCCGTCGACCACTCGCTGTCGACCACTAACTACCACACCTCATCTTAAAATTTGAAATTTGAATGGGGGAAAAAGGAAGAAATGGTGAAGCAGAGACGAAGAAGGAGAAAGAAAAGAGAGAGAAAAGAAAATAAAGTTGAACTTTTCATACAATTTCTTTTTTAGGGATAAATCAATAAATTAATAATTTTGACACTTTAACTTATTGAATAAGTTGCAGGTGATGATTTTCAGCCATTGATATAAAATTCTTCCAAATTAATGAAAAAAAATCACAGAACATAAATACTCTAAGCTCGTTTAAGAACATTTTAAATGTTTCCACACAAACATGTCAAGAAATTGTGCACAAATCAAGCACGGCTGGCTCGACTTGCCTAACCTGCCCTGAGCTAGTTAATACCTGATAGTGCCTTTGTCTAGCCCATCTACGTCCCTTTACACCATTTTTTCTTCCCTTCATGTTACCCTAGTCACCACCAACTATGATCCCCAACGCCACCCAATCACCAATAGTGCTTTGCACCTTCATATTTGTCTGATCTAGTGCTTCATGCCTTCACAGTTCTGAACTTCTGGTGCTTCTAGACTTCTAGTACCCAATGCCTCTAGAAACTATGAGCGTCAATTGACCATCGAGCAAGTGCGAACAGCAGTGGCTAGCGGATGTGTAGCACAACCACTAAGCGGTGAGTAACAGATGTGAGTAGAGGATCTATGTAACCATTGAGGGGGTCTTTGCAACCATCAAGCAGCTACGATTGTGGATGTGTTCCGGATACTGACCGAAACCCAAGGTAGGTGTTTTAAAAGGATATCCACCGAAGTTCGCAGAACGAAAAGTCGGTGGAATTAGCTCTTAGGTTTGCCGATCAGTTTGAAGAATTTAGTCAATATAATCAAAGGCTAATAGAATTGGAACATGACCGGCCTAAATGACTGGGCTGGCTTATATAGGGACCATCCCTCAAGTCCCTACCGTTAAGGTTATTTTAATCTTCAACCTACGTTATATTTGATCTTAATGGTATATCGCCGTTTTTAGACGTTGGTCATTAAGTCAAGATCCGATGACCGTTAATGGTTTCACAATTCGAAACCTCGGGTCTTCGTGGGTCGGTTGTCGGACCTGAATATTTATTAGGCATTGGATCGGCCCAATTAGTCAGGGTCATAGGAGCTCGGATGATAATCGGGCCAGTACGGTCCACAGCCCCCCAGCTCGTTAAATCTTTTAGATTTGACTGAGCTTATTTACATAGGTGCTCAGATGACCATCGGGCCAGTATGGTCCACAGTAGATTTGACCGAGCTTATTTACATATGTGCTCAGATGACCATCGGGCCAGTATGGTCCACAGTCCCGCAGCTCGGTAAATCTTTAGATTTTAACCGAGATTGTTTATTTGATAGATCGGATAAGAGTTCAGCCTACACGGCTTTTAACTGGGCGCGTAAATACCCGGGAGACATGTCTAGACCGTAAATTCTTCTTCTGACTAGGCGCTTCGCTTTCTGTGTATTGGGTTTTGAATATATCTTGCCACGTGTTATGGTTTTGTTCTCCAAGCGTCAGTCATGTCACTTCATCATTAATGCATCTGACTCCACGTACTTTTAAAAGGCTTTGATTCTTCACCTTCCACCGTTAGATCACCGTCAGATATATCCAACCGTCCTGCTTGAAACTTTTCATTTTCCTTGATCTTTTAATTTTAGCAGTTTTATTGTTTTAAAACCTGCCCAACTTCCCTTCATTTATTTTCTTCTTCAACTCACTTCTCTATTTCTTCTTCTTGACCTTCCCTAATCTCATTTCTGCGCGCTGCCGGTAAATCTTTCCAACCCACTTTAAAGTCCAGAATTTTTCCTTATTCCTGTACAAGCGAGCATTCTGGGTCTCTTCACACAGCTTTTTCCCTCGCTCATTCCAGGTAATTTCTAAGATACAAGTTTGATTTTCCTTTTGTTTCGACACCCATTTCTGACAGCAAAAGGTGTATAACTAGGATTTTGTTTTTTAACCACCAAATAGGTTTATTCTCCTTCTTTTCCAAACCAAATAGGTTAAAACAGTGTCAACTTCTCTTAGTAAAAGGTTTTTGTCGAGAAATCCTTCCAACCGTGATGTCCGACCGTTCAGGAAATACATCGCCAGGGGAAGAGTTGATGCCGAGTTATGACTGGGTTCACCCAGCAGTCAGTAAATTTCCTTCTATTTATACTACGGCCGAGAGCATTGACGTGCTCCGACAACGTGTGTTACTTAGCCGAGATGATGATGAAGGTCGGTTCATCTGCCTCCCCTGCCGAGGAGATGAATTCGTATTTATGTCATCGTATGGCGACAACCAGGTCGGCTGGGTGTATATGTACGAAACCTTTTTCAATCGCCTGAATTTAAGGCTTCCTTTTACCGATTTCCAGTGCTCGGTACTTGGTCGTCTGAACGTGGCTCCAACCCAACTTCATCCCAATAGTTGGGCTTTTGTTAAGGCTTTCGAAGTTTTGATGAACTTCCTTGATAGAATTCCCAGCATAGAAATTTTCTTTTTCTTTTTTCAGTGTAAAGGAGTTGGTAAGGGAGGTTGGGTTTCACTCAACAGTCATCCTCGTAAAAAACTTTTCTCAGCCTTTGACTCATCTTATAAGAATTTCAAAAGTAAATTTTTTCGAGTTAAGAGCCGTTACGGCGACATACCATTTTATGCCGACCGACTTGGGATAGAGAAGTTCCCTCTCTATTGGAGAACGGAACCGAAATCTATTCTGAGTATTGAATACCGAACCCTTTCGCCAATCAATCGTGAACTAGTTGACTTCTTGGAAGATTGTCCTGTTCTGGATATCAGTGTATTTGTCAGATTTGGGGATTATCCGGACAAAATTGCAAAATTAATGAGTAAGTTTTAAATCTACTGTCTATTGACTCGGCTTTCAACATAAACTGACTTTTAACGTCTCCTCTTTTTTTTTTTTTTAGAATCGATGGCACCCCGAATCTAACTAAAGCAGTTGAAGAAGTTTGCAAAGAAGAAAGAATTACCGACCGACTTGGTCGAGGCGGAAAAAACGTCTTCCAAAGCAGAGAAGACCGAAATTTCGATCCAAATTTCTGACTCTCTCGAGACCCAATCAGAACCCTTAGTCGGAAAAAGGAATCGGGTAGAGGGTGAAGAATCAGTTCCAACAATTTCTGCATCCAAACGCCGAACCCTAGGTGAGGGCTCTTCCTCTGAGAATCAGGAAAAACAACATGCGTTTGAGGCACTGAATGGCTTCGATGCTAATGCAGATAGCCCTTCGCTCTGGGCTTCTTCCTTCCCCTTCGAATCCTTCTTGGAGACACAGATTTCTCTGCCAAATGACAAGGAACGAAAGGATAAGGTTGGAGGGATCGGACTATGCCGTTGGACTGAAGTTCAACTTCTTCGAGCAACAAGTGCAATCCGATCGGTAGAACACGAGCTAGAAGATTCAAAAAAGAAGTTATCTTCTTTCAATTCACTTTCCGATCAGAAATGGAGAAAACTCGAGAGCTCACCAGGAGGAGGTCTCAACCTTAAAGAAGGAAAATAAAGTTCTAAGGCACAAGATCCTTCATGTCGACGAGCTTGAGGTGTCTCTTGCTTCACTGAAGAAAGAAAAAGAAGAAGCCGAATAAGAGCTTTCAATTTTGAAGAAAGCTAAAGAGGATGCAGAGAAACAAAAGATGGAGGCTAACCGAGTCCTGATAGAAGCGTTAAAATCAAGAGATGCCTTTAAGATCGACTTGACAAGCTTAAAAGAGGAGGCGACCGAGCAGAAGATCGCTGGTTTTGAGTCTGGTCTTGGGCAAGCAAAACTCCTTAACCCTGATGGAGTATTTGATGATCGGCTTGGAGAGGTCGGTCCATTTAAGATTATTAAGGACGACCGAATCATTGATCCTCCCGAAGATGAAGATGAAGATGAAGATGAATGAATTACCAAGCTTTGTCATTTATATACTTTTGTTCTGTTTTGGCCAAAAATTATTGTAGCCTTCAGACTGATCTGTAAAGAACATTTTGTCATTAAATATATTTGAAAATAATTTGCTGTTATTTTATTTACAATTTGCTGTTATTTTATTTCGACTTCGACCTTTGTATTATGCCGCTTTGTTTCGACATTATTTCGTCTAATTTTTAAGCCCCAACCAAATATTTGGTCGGCCCGAAATACCGATTTCGACATCAAACAAAGTTGATAAAGGAATTTCATCAGCTCTGGCCGGCACCGATTTTGGTCGGCGTCATTTACTCAAAGTGGAATCAAACGTCACTTTGGTCGACATCGACTTTGGTCGCATCGGTACCGAAGATCTAATAAAACATCGCTTTGATCGGCATCGACTTTGGTCGACATCGGGAAAAAGTCGAGTCACACATCACTTCATTGGCATCGACTTTATTGGCAGATTTACCGAAAGTCTAATAAAACATCAACTTTGGTCGGCATCGACTTTGGTCGACATCGGTACCGAAGTTTAATAAAACGTCACTTTGGTCGGCATCGACTTTGGTCGACATCGGTACCGAAAGTCGAGTAAATCACATCGACTTTGGTGGCATCGACTTTGGTCGGCATCGACTGAAAGTCGGAATAAAACATCACTTTGGTGGCATCGACTTTTGGTCGCATCTCGAAAGCCGATAAAACATCGACTTTGGTGGCATCGACTTTGGTCGATCGATCGAAAAGGGAATAAAACATCAGCTTTAGCTGGCATCGACTTTGGTCGGCATCGGCTGAAAGCCGGAATCAATATGTATCGAAAATATGCTAAAAGATTCTAACATTTTGATTTAAGTGACAAGATGTGCCTCGTTAAAACCTTCCAGGCAAAACCCAGTGGGAAAAATCCTGGTAAGGAAAAAGAGTACAACATCCTCGGTACAAGAGATTTTAACTATAAAACTTCCTTAAAGAGGCCGAGTTCCAGGACCTAGGAAGAATTTTGCCGGTGAGTTCCCCGATCCTGTAAGCTCCTCCTCCAACAACCTCTTCAATTCGAAAAGGCCCTTCCCAGTTGGCCGACATTTTCCCCTCACCTTGTGGTCTTCTGGAGTCTTCCATCTTGCGCAGCACCAAATCGCCCTGCTGAAAAGTTCTCGATCTGACCTTGCGATTGTACTTCCTTGCCATCCTAGCTTTGACTGCTTCTTCGCGGATGTGGGCGACTTCCCTCTCTTCTTCCAGCAGATCAAGATCGGTTCTCCTATGCTCGTCATTCGCTTCTTCAGAAAACGTCATCCTTCTAAAGCTCGGCTCCCCGACTTCAACCGAGATCATAGCGTCGGCTCCATACGTCAGTCGGAATGGTGTTTCTTGGGTCGAGGATTGGGGTGTCGTATGATATGCCCACAGCACACTATGTAATTCTTCTGGCCAGAGCCCCTTAGCGCGATCCAGTCTCTTCTTGAGTCCTGCCAAAATGATCTTGTTTGCAGCTTCGACCAAGCCATTGGTCTGCGGGTGCTCTACCGACATAAAAACCTGTTTAATACCATTTTTAAGACAAAATGCTCGAAAATTCTTGTCAGTGAACTGTGTTCCATTATCAGACACAATAATAAATGGTAAACCAAACCGACATATAATATTTTTCCATACAAACCTTTTTACCTTTTCTGACGTTATGCTGGAAAGTGGCTCGGCCTCGATCCACTTCGTAAAGTAGTCAATTGCCACCACAATGTATTTCACTTGTTCTGCTGCAATTGGTAAAGGACCCAGCAAATCAATTCCCTATCTACAGAATGGCCATGGAGTGTCAAGGTTATGAAGTTCTTCCGGTGGGGCCCTGTGCAAATTTGAAAACTTTTGGCATTTTTCATATTTTTGGACGTACTCCAGACAATCGGTCTTCATAGTAGGCCAATATAATCCTGCACGTAAAACCTTGCCGGCCAAAGAACGTCCTCCGATATGACTACCACAAACACCTTCATGAACTTCCTCCATTACCGACATAATCCGACTTCGCTCAATGCATTTCAGTAAAGGTAAGGAAAGTCCCCTCTTATATAGATCATCACCGATCAAGACATAATAGCTTGCCGACTTTTTAAGCTTCTGGGCCTTTGGTTCTCGGTCGGTCAGAATCGCCATGTTTCAGATATTTAATGATCGGAGCCATCCAAGAATCTGGGTCAGTGTCAATAACAAAAGATTCAACTGCATCAATGCTCGGACTTTCTATCACCTCCTGTATGACCGATCTATTGTTTCCGGCTCTCTTAGTACTGGCCAGCTTGGATAATAGGTCGGCACGAGCGTTCTGGTCTCTTGGAATGTGTTGAATTTCAAACTCCGCGAATTTCTTGACAATATCCTGCACCTTTGACAAATATTTGGTTAGCTGAGCATCTTTAGTTTGAAATTCACCCCTGACCTGTGCAGTCATCAGCTGGGAGTCTGATTTTGCAATCAGTCGGGTTGCTCCCATCTCACCAGCAAGGGAAAGCCCAGCTAGGAGAGCTTCATACTCTGCCTGATTATTACTGGTTCGGAAATTGAACTTTAATGATTGTTCAATCAGAATCTCATTAGGCCCCTCCAATATAATTCCTGCCCCGCTTCCTTTCACATTCGAGGCTCCATCAACAAAAAGATACCAGAGGTCATTATTTGGGTCATGAGAATAGGGTGAGGATAGTTCAACCAAGAAATCGGATAATACCGTGCCTTGATTGGTCCCCTAGGTTGATACTTGGATATCAAATTCGAAAGCTCGACCGACCAAGAAATCATACGACCTGCTAACTCTGGTTTTCTTAGAACTTGTTTAATAGGTTGGTCGGTCATGACAATTATTCGATGGCTTTGGAAATATTGTCGGAGACGCCTTGCCGTTACCACGAGGGCCACAATGCCATTTTCTCTATCCTTTGATATCGACTTCAGGTCCTTGCAAGACTCGACTCACGAAGTAGACTGGACGCTGGTCCCTTCCATCTTCCTTAATCAATACCGAACTCAAAGCTTTGTCAGAGACAGAGATATAAAGCAATAAAGAATCACCTTGTTCGGGTCTCGTTAGGATTGGCGGCGTGGTTAAGAAGTGCTTCAACTCTGCAAACGCCTTTTCGCATTCCTCGGTCCATCGAAAATTAGTCGGTTTCTTTAAGCACTGGAAAAATGGGATAGCTCAGTCGGCTGATTTTGACAGAAACCTTGATAGAGCAGCGATTCTCCCTGTTAGTCTCTGGACCTCCTTGATTGACGAGGGACTCCTCATGTCTATTATAGCTCTACATTTGTCCGGATTAGCCTCAATCCCTCTGTTGGTTAGGAAGAAACCGAGAAATTTCCCACCTTGAACTCCGAACACGCATTTCTCTGGATTCAATTTCATGTTGTACTTCCTTAATTGAGTGAAGATCTCTAGGAGGTCTGAACAGTGGTTACTGCTGGCCGGTGTCTTTACTACCATATCGTCAACGTACACCTCAATGTTTCTTCCAATTTGGTCCTTAAATATTTTGTTCATGAGTCTCTGATAGGTCGCCCCGGCATTCTTCAGTCCAAAAGCCATAACCCGGTAACAGTAATTCCCGAACTCGGTGATAAAGGCGATTTTCTCCTCATCTTCCCGATGCATCCTGATCTGATTATATCCCGAATAAGCATCCATGAAGCTAAGGAACTGATAATCGGACGCACCGTCGACCGATCGATCTATGCTTGGAAGCGGGTAGGAGTCCTTCGGACAGGCTTTGTTCAAGTCGGTAAAATTCGTGCACATCCTCCACTTCCCTGTCGACTTCTTGACCATGACCACGTTAGCCACCCACGTGGTATACTCAACCTCCCTTATGAAACCGGCCTCCAGCAGCTTTTTTGGTCTCCTGAGCGGCGGCCTCCGCGCTTTCGGCTCCAGAGCTTTCGCTTTTCTGAGCAACAGGCTTTATCTTCTGATTTATTGAGAGTTTATGAGTAATTACCTCTGGATCAATTCCTGGTAAGTCCGTGCGGTCCAAGCGAACACATCGGCGTTGTCCTTCAGCAGCTTTTCCAACTCGTTCTTGACATCAGCAGGAAGATTGGAACCGATGCGAGTTACCTGATTCGGTTTCGGCCCCAAGGATATAACCCGCAAATCTTCTATTGCTTGAGGTCGATCCTGTTCATCACCCCTTGGGTCTAATTCGCCATATTAATGTGTGGGTTTGCCTCGACGACTCAGCTCGGTCGCACACCTCTCTTGGTTTTGGCTTCAGACTTTCGTTATAACATATTCTGGCCTCTCTTTGATCCGCATGAACCACACCTATCTCGCTTTTGGAAATGGGAAACTTCATTGTTAAATGCGGGGTTGATACCACCGCTCCCAAAGAATTAAGAGAAGGTCGTCCAAGGATAATATTGTATGGAGTATGAGAATCAATAACCAAATATTTAACAAGAATTGTTTTCAAGAGTGTACCTGTTCCGAAAGTCGTTCGAAGTTCAATATACCCTTTTACATTTACCTGCTCACCTGAGAAGCCGACCAGACACCCATCAAACGGTTTTAACTCGGACTCTGGAATTTGCAATCTACGGAGAGTTGACAAATAAAGTATATCTGCCGAGCTTCCCTGATCGACCAAGACCCTTCTGATCTGGAAATTTTCGGCGATGATGGAGATCACCATTGGGTCGTCCAAGTTTTCATCGAGACCTGTGAAATCTTTACTGGAAAAAGAGATCAACGGGCTCTCTTCACATTGTACTGGAGAAGGATGACTTACCGACATAACAGCTCGGAGGTGTCTTTTCCGAGATGAATTCGAACTCCCTCCTCCAGCGAATCCTCCAGCGATGGTGTCGATCACTCCCCTAATCACATGATCCCGGGAGTCCGAAACAGCAACTACAGCTTTACTCTTTTCTCCGGAGCTCGGACTCCTTTGTCTGGAATGATTTCCATCTCTTGTCTCTTTTACCTCTCTACTACGGCTTCTACGCCGATATATGTATTTCCCAAGATGACCTTCTCGGATGAGTTGCTCAATTCTGTCTTTTAACGTAATGCATTCCTCTGTTGAATGTCTGAATACCTTATGAAACTTGCATCTTTTGGTCTTGTCAACATTTGACGGGATCCTTTGTTTTCCTGCATTCATCAGAATTTGTATCAAGCCAGTACTATATATTTCTCGAAGAATCTAGTCCTGAGGAGTGTTCAAAGGGGTATATCTATCAAATATAGATCGAACTCTTCCGAACGCCTCCCTTGAGCCTCGATTAAACCTTTCTGATTGGTCACTATTGTGCGTTGTAGTTCTGCCTCTTGGATTGGATCGGCCCCCTTGAAATTTTTCTAACGAAACTGGGCGAATAGAGATGTGAGGGCTGCTCCTGTTTCCTGTCGTTCCTAGATCGGAAAATTCCCGCTCCATCTGCTTTCTTGCGAGGGCTATCTCCTCCATGTTTATGTATCCTGCAGATCTACCTCGCAGATCATCAAGGTCCAAAGGGGGCTTTCTGGCTAAGGAATCTGCAAATGGTCCCGGTCGTAATCCTGCCATGATTGCATACAAAGATACAGCCGGGTTTAGATCTTTAATCTGAACCGCTTCCTCCCCGAATCTCCGCATAAACTCTTTAAGGGGTTCATCTCTTCCCTGTCTTAAGTTGATCAGGCTTGCCGAAGTCTTCTGATGCGTCCTGCTTGTAGAAAAATGGTTAAGGAATTTAATGGACAATTCAAAAAATCATAGATTGAACCTGCTTCGAGGTTCGAAAACCAAAGTAAGGCCGACTTCTTCAGTGTTGTCGGGAAAGCCCTGCATTTAATAGGATCAGACCCGCCATTCAAAAGCATCATAGAATTAAACATCGTAAGGTGCTCCTGTGGATCGGTCGTTCCATCGTACAACTCCATAGTCGGAAGCCGGAAGCCTTCCGGAAGTTTGATTGACATTATGAAATCCGAAAATGGATGATCCGCAGTTGGGAGAGGGTGATTCTTATGGTTCATCTGCACACGAGCTTCCTGGCTGGTTACTCTTGGCTGGCTCGAGCGTTGATGAAATTCTCTCGCCACGTCTTCATCAGGTAACCCTTCGACCTCCCTCTCGGGTTCCACTATATGTTGTTCTCTATTGTGCATCTGATCAATCTGGTCCATGCGACTGTTTATATTCCTTATTGCTTGCATAAGCATCTCCATTGAACCGGGCTGAAGATCAACCAGAGTCTCGTCATTGACAGCATGGCTCTGATTTGTAGCCATAAGTAATCGAAGTAGTGAACTTTTCGAATAACGGAGTTGGTTGCTTGTGAGGTAGGAAATGTTTTACCTAGCCCCACGGTGGGCGCCAAATGTTCCGGATACTGACCGAAACCCAAGGTAGGTGTTTTAAAAGGATATCCACCGAAGTTCGCAGAACGGAAAGTCGGTGGAATCAGCTCTTAGGTTTGCCGATCAGTTTGAAGAATTTAGTCAATATAATCAAAGGCTAATAGAATTGGAACATGGCCGGCCTAAATGACCGGGCTGGCTTATATAGGGACCATCCCTCAGGTCCCTACCGTTAAGGTTATTTTAATCTTCAACCTACGTTATATTTGATCTTAATGGTATATCACCGTTTTTAGACGTTGGTCATTAAGTCAAGATCCGATGACCGTTAATGGTTTCACAATTCGAAACCTCGGGTCTTCGTGGGTCGGTTGTCGGACCTGAATATTTATTAGGCATTGGATCGGCCCAATTAGTCAGGGTCATAGGAGCTCGGATGATAATCGGGCCAGTACGGTCCAGGATGGTTTCTATTATTTGCTGTTGATTTATGCGCAACCACCGAGTGAGAGCGACCACCACGACACCATAATTCTATGATTTGTGACCAATGACGATTGGTTGACCATCACAACAAACGTGTGGTTGGCTTTAGACAGATAAGAGAAGGGGTGAAGGGCTTTCAAGCAAGACTTTTTTTTTTTGAATTTTTATACATGTTATAAAAGAGAGGGAAAAGAAACTGATGATCCAATCCGAACTGATCCGATTTTAGAGTATTTGATTCGGTTCAATTTGAGTTGAATGAAATATTTTTGTAAACACTATTCAACTCAGCCCAAACCTAAATAATTGGTTTAAACTTATTTTTGCCTATAATTAATATGACCCTCGTGCAACCCTACATATTGTCTAATACTCATATAAGGCCATACATTATTTTCTTTTTAAATCAAAGTTGTAATTTGTCTAATTTGACATCCTTGCTCATAGGCCTACCAGGGAGGTGCGATGGTGTAAACCTCCCATTGGGACTGCAAAAATCAACATCAATGGGAGCTGCTTTGATGATCCTAGACAGGCTGGTTTTGGTGGCTTGCTGAGAAATGAGGTTAGGGAGTGGATATCGGGTTTCTTTGGTTTTGTAGGTGTTAACGAAATCCTTTTTGCTAGTTACTTGCTGTCAAACATGGGCAATGACCAACTTGGGTTGAGGTGAGCTGGTTGGGGCTCTCCTCCCTTAAACAAGTGGTCCGGGGTTCGAATCCCGACCCTTGCGTATGGAAAAAATCCAAGTTAGGAGGAGACTCCCACCTTAAGTGGTGCCTTCAGTTTTCTCGCTGGAGATTAGTCATTATTATCGGTGGTAGATACTTCTGGTCAAAGACCAAAAAAAAACATGGACTCTTGCATACGTGAAATTTTGGGGCTCGTTCAATGTGGTGCAAGACTGATTCTTTAGAAGCCTTCCGCCTCGCTACATCTCTTACTCTTCCTACTTTTACATCAAGATTTTGAAAATTAGACAGATCATTAAACTAGAATATATATATTAAAAATTACAACACTATTTTTCATTTATATCAGTATCATTAATATTTATAAATAGGATTTTAATCTCTTAAATACATTTTTATTAATTTGGAATCTTAATATTATATCACATGCAGTATTGAATTAAATAAATATAACTAAAGTAAAATGTTAAAACTCTTTACAATATTATTAATTAAAAACTAAATTATTAATTTATTGCTATATTTAAAATATATGTTAACGTTATTATATAAATATTTTAACTCTATACATTAAAATATCCAAACACAAATATGAGATATAATAATAAAAGGTTGGCACTAAGAATATCAGTCGTTGTTAGAATAGCGGTAAGTGTGCTGCTTATCATGCATTAGGAGCAAAGTGTGATCCTCACATTTGTCACTTTACTATTTTATTTAAACAAATGTTTGAAATGAATCGGTTCAAACTGTGGCCAGTCAGCATGGTCTGACCGATTCGCATCTGGTTCGCCGGTTTAAAACCGGTTTTCAAATATAACGGTTTTAGAAGCATGACCGGAACAGACAACAAGAGGTGCAGACACACACCCTTCGCGAGAAAAATGCTAGGGCAGACTTTCTAGCCAAGAAGGGACATCATGATGGTAAGTTTATCGCCTGGATTCTCCCAGCATCGGTTCGCTTTTACTTGCTGATTGTATAGGGGTCCAATTTATCCTCCTTACTTTTCTCTTTGCCTTTACAATGTACAAAAAAAAAATTGTAATTTGCTAAAAGGATAATTTTTGTCATGTTCAAGCGATTTTGATGTTGGGAGAATTTAAGGTGACGTTTGGTGGGTGCATGTGTAATTTTACTTGGTATCACCGATTATTCAATTCTTTTTTAAACTATGTCATAATTATTTTTTAAATCTAAAATTCTTGTCTCTAAGCTCGAGTGTGTATAAATATTACTAATTAAAATTTATAAGATTTTTTATATACAGAATTAATTATCTATGACAAAAAATATGTGTAAATATTATTAATTAAAATTTATAAATTTTTTTGTATATATAATTATTTATTATAAAAAATAAAATTAAAAATAATCTAAATTTCTTGTATATAAATTTAAGTGTGTATAAATATTATTAATTAAAATTTTAAAATTTCATATATATATTAATTATTTATAATAAAAAAATAAATAAATAAAATATAACACGTACTTCAAGTTACATATCATCAATATCAACCTTGGATGTTGATTCAAATTAACGGTTTAAATAGTTGGTGTATGTCATGCAACCACCGTAGGCATGTTAAACGTTTCCATATTTTAAAGTTACAAAGTTAGTTAACTTGCATATTCTCTAAAATTTTCAAAATCACATATTTTTCTACCCTAAGATTTACTTTAGGGTAGTGTGATCCTTCTAGAAAAATATAATAAGCACTAAACTGTTTCGACAGAAGTTATAAAGATACACGGCATTTCATGACTCCTTTTTTCGTTCGGGTTCAGTGACCCTATCTTTTCAGTTTTCAACGATTTTTCAATTTTTTTCATTTCAAGCTATCGAAATCACTTATCCACATTTCTGTAGAAAATTGGTTCTTCTTAGCATAGCTTACATTTTTATTAATTAATTGACGAAGATGATCCTTTGAACATAGACACATTTTCCCATTTTCCTAAGTAGGTTCATAAAGCACGTGTATGCATGTACCAAAAAGAAAAAAAAAAGCACGTGTATATAAACTATATGTAGATTCATGACACCAATAACGACGCAGCGATGCTAAATGAATTTAAGCAAAAACCAAAAACTGCAATAATATGTTTTTGTCATTCTTCTCTGAAATGATTCAGATGAAACCGGACTAATATCTGCTATAGCAAAAGAGATATACTACAGTTCACAGTTGCGTAAAGAAACTGGATCTTGTAAGCAATTTGTGGGACTTATAGGACATTTAAATGAAAACATGAGTAAGAAGCACTCTATCAAAATGATATATAATATATACTTGATACTATTATTTGACCATAATGACTGAAATTTGATATCATATATTGGTATAAAAGGTGTCAAATGAATGAATTAGTTTGATTTTAGATTAGATTATAATAGATAGATTAAAATAAATCATAAATTTATTTAAAATTTATTACAAAATATTTAATACAATTTAATCTATTCACGATCTAATTTAATGAATAAATATTCAATCCATTCATTAATTCATTTTAATAGATTGGATGGATGAATATCTAATTTACTCACTTAAAAAATTATCTTTAAGAACTTTCATTCTCTCTAAAAAATATTTTTCTTTCTCTCTCTAAAAAATGTTTCTCTTTCTAAAAAATTATTTTTCTCTCTAAAATTTTCATTCTCTCTCTAAAAAATGTTTCTCTCTCTAAAAATTTTCTTTTTCTCTAAAAAGTTTCATTCTCTATAAAAATATTTCTCTCTAAAAATATTTTTATCTCTAAATTATGTTTCTCTTTCTAAAATATTTATTCTCTCTCTAAAAAAATTCTCTGTAAAAATTTTGAGACTCAATACTTTGTGTTATAGACTTTTGGGACTTTAGTGAAAGTAAAAGTATTAAACCCAAAAAAAATGTAAGATACATTAGATATTCATTAGATTGATTTTTAATAGATATCTATTGGATATCAATTGGTTAAATTACTAATTATTCATAACTAAATTTATTCCATTAGATCCAATCTAATAAAACACATTATTTTTATTGAATGGACTGGACTGATTTTAATATGTATGGATTGGATGGATTAAAAATTAATAGATTTTTTTTGCCATTATACTTATGTAGATAAATATTACTTATTAAGGAAATCCAATATTATTTTTAGTTATACACATTACCCTCTCACTAAAAAAATGTAAGGAAATCCAGTTGAGTTCTATTAAAATTTTACTTATATTTTTCTAGTTATGTAGTATTAGAATAAAGTTGGCAGCATTCAACACATGCGGGTGGTCAGTCCAACATTAAGATTGGGATAAACTCTAATACAATATTTAAATAATTAGATTTAACTTTACACCAAAAGTTAACTAAAAAAAGAAAATTGTCTAAATTATTATAAGAGATACTTTATCTATATATCTATCCAATGTAAGTCTTAACATGCAGCATTACTTGGAAAAAAAAATTAAGCTTATAGTTTTTCTCTCCTTGGGGAGTTGTTCAACGAGGTGCTTGTTAAACTTCTTGTCATTCAAAGCAAACAGAAAGACCATAAATTTAGTACCTATGCCTAAGTGGATTTTTGGCCATTATTTAACGTGAAAGTTGTTAAATGTTGCCAACATAATTGGTATGTAATGGACAAATACATTTCTGGTGAGACAGAGCTATACACACACATATATATAGGGCATATCTAGTAAGAGGAGTTTTTATTATGAAAGGGTGAGATAAATAAATTTTGACCATACAACTATACATGGATGATTAAGATTAAAAATTATTTAATGGTTATGTGACTACTTAAAAAAGTTACATGTATTTATGTTCTAATATTAATCATTCATGTAAGATCCAATAGTCAATATTCATTTTTCTCACCTTTTATTATAAACATTTCTCTCACCACATACGCTCTATATATATATATATCAAAAGTAAATTAAAGAACTTGATTTATGTATATATATAATTGTAAAATTTAAGAAAAAAGATTTATAATACATTAATATCATTTCTATAAATTGAAGATTTATAATATCTTAATATATGTCATATGTGTCAATATATGCTACTTAATAAGCCCCACTCAAAAAATATGGAATATAATTTCTATTGACATTTTCTAAAACATCTCTTAAACCAACTTTTCCTAATAGAACTAATCATGTACAAGTATATGTGCATCTAAAAAATTAATTAGAGGAAACAGTGGTGTGAGGCAAGCTTTGGTGACGACGAAGTGGACGACTTGATACAAGTAAAAGTAGAAGGAACAAATGAAAATAATGATATGTGAAAAGATAAAACTTAAAAGCCTAATAATGACATGTGGAAAGATAAAATTTAAAATACTGGTATGTGAAAATATATCGTGACTTAGGACGTCAGTCATGTTATCGGGTTTAGGTGAATTATGAACTTACTAATTTGACGTTAGTCATGGAAATTAATTTTTTTAAAAAACATATTAATGGGTCGTATCCAAGTCTTGTCCAAGCATATTCGAATCGTGTCTAAGATGTGTTCAAATCGAAAAACAATAATTTTTTTAATTGACACATTCAAACACGTGTGTCCCTTTATATCTAACACAGACACGTGTCCAATACGTGGACACACTTCAAAATAGCGTTTCTGTACTTCATAGGATTGAACTATTGAAGCCTAGCTCGTTCGTTAATGATTAATGCTATATTCTCCTACAAGTTCTTCCTAATAATTCTCCTAATATTAAATAAAAAAATATTAAATGAAAAAAATAAATGCATCTAATATTTTGAGAATATAAAAAATATTTAATATTTTTTCATTTAATAATTAAGAGAATTAGTATAAAAATTGGGTAAGAAAATAAAACATTTCTCTTTCATTATTAGAGACATTATTGATAGGCATTGTCTTTTAAGACTTAAATGAGGCTTACTATACAGGTGAACTTTGATAGGAGTATTTATAATACATCATACCTACTCGGGAAAAAATTTCATTGATGTAATAATAAAAGTATATTTTTCATGTTTAAACGTTTAATTATTATGTTAAAATTGTTATCATCATTGATACTTAATTTACTATTAAAAACATTTAAATTGAAAAAATTAGTGACAAATTATTTCCGTCACTAATAGTAACAAATTTGTCATGAAATTTCGATTCAAATATACAATTTAAATTCTGTCAACCACGAGATTTAGTTTAGTTGACAAAATCGGACTTTCCTATAGTCAAGAGGTTTAAAATTCAATAAAAATATATTGTGGCCAGGGTAAAGGTAATACCTGAAGAATTAATCCCACGCTAAAATTAATATCGAGACACCTCGTCATCATAAAAAAGAAAAAAAGAGAGTTTTATGTGTTAGAGAAACATCAGAACTAAAGATCCCCCACCCATAAAAAGAAGAAAAAAGTTGTGATAATAAAAAAGCTTTTTCTTTATAGGCAATTTTTTTTAGTTGTAAATAAATAAAACAAGAACTTTGCTCTTAAGAATGTATATTCATCTCTCTCACACATATTTTATTTATCCGGCGATAACAAACATGTCATTTAATTAAATTAAATTTTATTTAACATTAGAACTATATACAAAATAATATAATAACTTGAAAAAACTATTCATTCACAAAGTTATCAAACTACGAATTAGAAATTATAACTTTATACTAAAGTATGTAGTGTTGAGTTCGATTTTAAAATTTTTGTATATAAAAATAACATCGTTGAAAATAGTTTTTATTTTAAAATTTAATTATATTTTTAGAGATTGATCTCTCACTTATCAGGTAAAAAATACTCTAAAAAAATGAAATAACTTTATTCTATTCTTGTTTTATGAAATTATCATTTTTATGTACCAATTTCCCTGAAGTAACAAATTTTGGTCGCACAATCCTTCTCGCCAAAAACGGAGGGCAGAAGCCTCTGTTGCTAAAAGTCAGGATTGGCTTGAGCTATTAAAACTATTGCTAATCTATTGCTAAATGGGTTGGACTTGCAGTATACCATCATGTAATGTGTGTATATGATGTGTATTTCAATTTTTTTAGTTAAGTAAAAAAATATTTTTATGAATCTCTTAATCTCTTAATGCTCGATAAATCTTATTATCTCATAACAAATCACTTTTCCAATCCCTATTTTTCTTCCTATATTTATTTATATTGAGTCACCTGTGTTGTAGTTTCTTTTTTTTTTTTTATGTGACCTGTGTTGTAGTTGACGCATCAGTACAAGAAGGCGGATCTCGATCCTGCAAGTGGAGGGGCTTTCCATACTACAGAGGTCGCTTGGGAGCAACTGCTCCTCTTTATTTCTCATTTTTTTTTAACAAAGTAAGGTTCAATTTTTTTAGCAGTTTGTTGCTTAAGAAAACTATCTCTACTATCTCAACTATCTCAACTATTGAATTGTACTTCCGAGTGCCCATGCCTAAATGTTTCATCAGAAAATAGTTATTCTTCACAATCTCCATGCGAGCTACCCTGTTGTCGCTGTGGTTAAAGTTGTTAAAATAGGTAAAGTTCGACAACTCGAATGAACTTAATAAAAAGTATAAGTTAAATTAAAAAAATTGAAGTCAAAATTTAATTTAACTCGATTTAATTTGATCAACATTTTAATTATTTTTTAATTTAATAACATATACATAAAAGGAAATTATCATTTTTTGTTTAAAAAATTAAAATTTATTTAATAATTAGACTAATTATTTAATTTATTTATTATTAATTAAAAATTAAATAACCCAATTTTTTATTTTTTAATAATTTATTTTTTAAAATTAAATTTATTATTAAAAAATAATATCGAGTTGATAAACCAACTCAATCTACCTTCAATCCGTAAGGAATTAAACAGAACTAATAAAATATTAATTCAAAACATATTTAACCCGAAAATAATCTAACCCATCAGGCTAAGCCGAAACATTTTGTTAGGTATAACTGTGGTCATCTTCTTCTACCATACATACCTGTCATTGGCTTTGGCTTTTTCACTCTTATTTTCATTAACACTCAAACTCACCTAGCGTCCCCCCCCCCCCCTCCTCTATTTGAGTCAAAAAGTTAAGTTTTTCTTTTACCTTTTTCTTTCAAGAAGCATTGAAGGAATAACATTTTATTGAACCATTCTCATGATTCATGAGGTGATCTCTTATTCAATCAACTTCTATACTCAGATTCTATTGTTTTAACCTTCTATTATCTTAATTTATATATCTTTTGCAATCAATTTCCGTACTCTGGTTCTATTATTTTGTTTTTCATAAGAATTTAAATATTCAACTAGAAAATATGACAAAATGTAAGAAAAAATTATAAAAAATTAAGCTCGTAATTATGCATCTCAAAATCTTAAAAAAAATATATTTCAATTAAAATATTATATTTGTACTAAATAAATTAAAGAACTCATTAAAATTTAGATTTAGGAAATCATTTCTGTTTAGTTGCTTGCTCCTACGCAAAGAGTCTAAGTCTTAAACTTCCCCTTACACCACTCTCACGCTATCACAAGCCACACGAAAAAATTGCACCTGACATAATGACATTCCTATATCTGACTATGCAACCGCCTCTATTATTTCCATTTTCGGAGAGCCACCAACATTTAATTTCAGTCCTTTACTCTCTTTTTTCCGCTCTTCATGACAATTTATTTTCAAATTAAATAAAAAAATTCAAAAATAGATTTCCAGAATTTGATTTTAAATGAATGGAAAAGGTGAAAAAAAATAGATTTCTTTTTTTGCCAATAAAAAAATAGTAATTGTTCCTTCCCTTCTCTTGGATGGCTAGCGTAAGTTGTTGAGATGACTCCAGAAGCTTCTTCTATGGGTCAGATATGTCAAGTTGGGAGATACCTGCAAGGATTCCTACACTCAAGTCAGTAATTAATATAAAAAAAGATGCTAAGAAATATAAAAGGATAGAAAAAAAATCATTTTTGTCAGAGATGTAGTGCCTATATATAGTAGTTTTGAGGTGCACAATATGCAACCCTAGGATATAGGTAAGCCTGTAATAGGCAAAAAAAAACTCTTTATTATTTCAATGTTGACATGTATCTTGATCGTTATGGATATTTTGGAAAGTTTTTTAGGCGACAAGATCGTGTAAAATTCACAGGTTTAGAGTCGGGTCTAAATCAAAGGGTCGGGTGGGTCAAGTAGGCATTCTGTAATATGATTTGATGGGTCGAGTCTTGGTAAGTGAGTCAAGTCAGGTATAATATTAGAGAATGAGTCACTACAACCTGTATATAAAAGGTGTGTTATGAGCTTTGGGCCAAATTTGAGATATTGAGTTGGGCTCTTCTCTTTGATATGATACCTGCATAACCAAATTACAAACAATTTCATGAAATAGAAAGCTACAAATACCATTAGAGTCTCAAGTTCAAAAACCACAATTTCGTTTTTTTTATTACCAGCACGGTTAAACAAAATAAATAGAAAAATGCTACTCACATATTAGTATTACACATATTTATCTTATATTTTTTATGTGGTATATTTAAAGTGTAAATATGTAAAAAATGATATAGATTCAATTATAATCAAATAGTAAAATTTGTGAAAATGTAAAATGATATAAGTAAAAATATGTGTGAATAGTATCACTCTTAACAAATATTATACTCCTTTTCAATCTGATCGTCTCACCTCAAAGCAACCCAATTATATTGTTAATACTATTTAGACTTCTATTCTTTTAAGCAATAATGAAGGGATTTGACTGTAATCTCAATCATAGTCGTGTCACTTGTTTTTTTAGCTCAAATTCTTGTCACTATCTTTTTTAGAATTTTAATGGTATATATATATATATATATATATATATATATATATATATATATATATATATATATATATATATATATATAAAATATAATATTTAGTATTTAAAGTAAGTTAATAAATATTTAGTATTTATTATAAATTCAATATTTAATAAATATTTCACAACTTACTTTAAATACTAAACTCATCATGATATTATAAATATTCTTTTTTTAAATGAATCATGCAGAGTTTCGTCTCATCATGAACTGCTCCTGCGAAGACCAAATAAGAATGGTTAGGTGCGAAAAGTTAAGTAAACCCAAAACAACTGCGAAATGTCTAACTTACATAGCACGTTAGCACCTCACTGCAATAGTAAAATAATTATGCAATAGCCGCATAAAAAAAGTTTTATATTGTCAATTAGTCGTTTTTATATTATAATTAAATAATATTTAAGTCAATTTATGTGTATTTTAATTAATTAATTTATGCAAGTAGAATATTTAACTTACTCTAATTATGTTACATTTTTTCTATACCAATAATGAAAAGAATATCAACATTGACAATAAATTAAATTCAAACCCTTAATAAGAATATTGCTCTAAATTTATTTTCTTCTAGGAATGATTGACATGTTATGTGCAAGTGATTAGTTAGACACAGTTGTGGTTGAAAGTATTATTAAGCCCAGTAGCCCACGTGTGAATAACATGTATTAATTCTTCCTAATGGGGAATAGAGTCAAATAATACTTCATGCGATGACTTTTTCCTCCCTTCTTAAGTCATATTTCTTCTCTTTCTTTCTTTTTTCTTTTTTATTGGTAGAAGGGTTACATTTCTTTATTCATCTTAAAAGTACCAAGTTTTTCTTCTTGGGCAATGATGATTGCCAAACTTTCTAGTTTGATAATATTCTATGACGTACATATCTGGATATGTACAGAGCACATGATATAAATATGGAAAATATTTTTTATCTAACTAAATATTTTTAATTTTTATCTATTATATTTTTATGTGAGAAAAGTATCAAATTAAATTATATATAATTATAATATTTATGTGGAATACAATATAATTTATGAGTGAGTTAAAAAAAATTAAATATAAAAGTTGAGCGAATAATGAAACTATATAAATATCGATACGGAGATATTAAAATTTAAAAGATTATAGGATACTGAAAATAATATATATATATTAATATTAAAATAAATTAAAAATTTTGGTTTATATATATATAATTGTAAATTTTTTAAAAAATTATAATTTATTAATATTATTTCTATAAATTTAAAAATTTATAATATTTTAACACATGTTATATGTGTTAATATTTATTATCTAATAAATCACATCTAAAAAATATAAAGCATAATTTTATTGATATTTTTTAAAAAAATTGTAAATTAACTTCTCCTAATATAATTAACCATGTACAAATACATGTATATCCAAAAAAAAATAACTAAAAGGAATATTGATGTGAGACAAGTTTCAGTGATGATGAAGTGGATCACATGATACGATGAGAGGTAGAAAGAATAGATAAAAATAGTAGTGTATAAAAAAATAAAACTTAAAAGTTTAATAGTGGTGTGTAAAAAAATAAAATTTAAAATATTGATATGTAAAAATAATAGCTTGAGATCTCAGTCATGTGATTAGATTTGAGTGATTTATAGAGGCTTACTAATTGAATGTTAATCATGAAAATTATTTTTTTTAAAAATATTAATAGATTGTATATAAGTTGTGTCATAAATATATTTAAGAGTATTTAAAATATGTTTAAGTGTGTTTGAGACATATTTAAATTAAAAAATAATTTTTTTATTAAATACATTTGGACACACAAAATATATATATCATATAAGTATCCCTATATATTTAACATAAATATATATCTAATATATAATTATACCTTAAAAATAATGTTTATGTATTTTATAGATAATATTCCTTTCTCTTTAGATAACAATAAGTCCATAATTTTCATAATAATCTTGATTTTCTCTGACAAGCTTTTTCTTTAGTCATCCTCCGAACTAGCTGACGAGGCCCGGTTAAGGGAGCCCAGAGGTTTCGAACCGTACACGAATATTGGCTTAGACATTTCGAATACTAAGGCTTGAAGACTTACGGCCATTATTTGCACTTCGGCAAGAAAATAGGTTTTCGGTGAGAGAATATAGAATGTTTGAATTTGCTTAAATTATAGAAAGAAATTTCTTTTTTTCTTCTAAAAGCTCCCTTTTTCTTTCTTTCTAAAAGTTCTTCCAGTAAGATTTTTATTATAAATTATTTTTAATATAAAATAGACTTATATATATATATATATAGTTAAAATTTCCTGTTAAAAATTGTGTCACGTGTCACTTTTTAAAAACTATAATTCCCTTCATTTTCAAAGACTTTTTATTAATAGTAAAGTTTTTAAATTTAAATTTAAAAAAAATATTTAAAAAATATTAATTAAAATAAAAATTAATGAGTTATTATTAATTCAAACAGTAATAAATATAATTGACCCAATTAATTATTACTAATTAACGACTATAATTAACAAATATTTATTAATATTTAGCCTGTAAAGATTAAGCTACCAATATCTACCCACTAAAAAATCTTTCAAATTATTTAGCCACTAAAAAAAAATTCACAATATTAAGGTATTTTTTTGGTACACATTCAATTTTTTGATACAACATTATTAAGTGAAAATATGAATGACTTTGTGATTTGATATGTTTTAAGGAAATCACACATCAACACATATCACATTATTAATAATGTGGCTCGCATTTAACATGGTTCTGTACACATTCATATCAATCTATGAAGCATGAGCATGTTGTTTTTGAAGCGTGTTTACATGTTGAATATGTATTCATATTGGACATATGAAAATACTTATATGACACATATGTTCTATGTATTCGAATGTATCTGATTTAAATTATTATTTTTAATTTGTACATATCTTGAATATGATTGAATACGTTTCGGACATATTTAGATATATCTAAAATATAACTTGGACACAACTCATTAATATTTTTTTAAAAAATTAATTTTCATTATTAACATTCAATTAATAATACTGCAACCCATCCAAGTTCAATCACATGACTGATATCTCAAATTTATTATTTTTATATACTAGTATTTTAAATTTTTTTTTTACACATCACTATTATACTTTTAAGTTTTATTTTTATATACCATTATTTTTATTTGTTTCTTTTACTTTTATTTGTACCAAATCTGTGATTTTCATCACATTGTCACCGAAACTTGTTTCACACCAACATTCACTCTAGTTATTTTTTTTAGATGTACATATACATGATTAATTCTATTAAAAAAGTTGATTAAGAGATTTTTTAAAAAATATCAATAGAAATTATGTTCTATATTTTTTAAGAAAGACTTACTAAATAATAAATATTAGTACATATGATAAATATTAATATATTATAAATTTTAAACTTATAGAAATGATATTAATAAATTATAAATTTTGTTCTTAAATTTTATAATTTTATATATATGTCATGTCGGTGTATGTGTTTCATAGATATAACACAATCTATTTTTTCAGGTCACGTATTTTTTTTTGTATACATTTGTACTAAATCACTATTTGATTATTTGCTTTTGGCTAATCAAATCTTTTAAACTTTTATTATCAAATCACTCCAATAACTAATAACTATTCAATTAATAACTAATGCCCGAAAAGGATCAATTGTGATTAACTGCCCCTTATTTTTTACGTGGCATAACAATTAAATTTAATAAAATATCAATTAAATTTAATAAAATTCATTAAAATTATGAGTGTAAGTCAACTTGAGTGATTATCACAATTGATCCTTTAATGTCATACGCTTTAACCAAAAGCAAATCACAATTGCCAGCCATCCTCTGTTAGATTAAATGTCTCATGTGATAAACTTGTAATTTATCTTATTAGTTTAATAAGTAATGAAATTAAGTTAATGACAGTTTTGTAATTATAGTAACTATTAACTTGATAGAAGTTAACAGTATTTAAGGAATATTTTCTGCATAAAACTCTAGGTCTATTCCTGACCGTCATAGTTTCTTCTTCCCTCACCATCACTAAAGTAAAATAATCATAAAGAAAAGGCAAAGAAATAGAAAGTGAGTTTTGGGATTTTTCTAACGCTCTTGGAAGTAGTCTACCAACTATTCATAGATAAAGGTTAACTGTTTTTTTACACTTTTATTTGTGGGAATCATAAATTCTAAGATCCTTGTATTTGAATGATGGTTTTCTATATTAAGACTTTTAGAAAACTTATAAACTTACATGTGGTATCAGAGCATGATTATGAAATTTATGATTCTCCGTTGACGATAACTATTTTTCTCAATTTGTATGAATCCTAATTATAAAAATTAGGAATTTTTATTATGTTATTCCGCTGCATTGTATGAGTTAATTTTATGATTTATTATTGACTCTAATTATGAATTATTAAACCTAATTGTAAAATGATTGTATAAAGTCCTAAATTATGAAAGATTGTAAAGCCATACACATGATCATCTTTTTTGTCCACATAAAATTGTACTGTATAGTGAAAGAACGTGATTGTTAGAGTGATTGTTAATTTGATGCTTATTGTTTATTGTCTAGAGAAAGTAAGTTTTATTATATTATTATAATTTATAATTGATTGTTCCAAATAATTATATCAATGATTTACTGTTTTAATGATTGCAACAATAAATCAATTTGATATATTGATTGTAATAAATTAACGAATATTTTTTAAAATGCATATGATTGTTTTCAAAGTTCGTAAATCAATGATAGAATGCTAAAGTGGTTACACTGGCAATGACTAATTATGGATTTTATTATGCTATTACAATCGTAAAGCTATTATGTCTTTATGGCACCAATTGTTTATAACAATTATAATGATTATTCTCGTAAATCTATGAAATCAATGGAAAGAAAATAGAGTTTGATGGTATTATGTGTTTTTTTATGATTCAACTTAAAGCAAATACTGTGAATCAAATATTGTTTGATGGTATTTATTAAATAAATTAACGTAAATCAATGTAAATCAATATTATTGATTCTAATAGCATATTATTTTTTATGTATAATGCTATTAATTTGGGATAATATCATATGAGATTTGTTAATCACTAAAGTGGTCAAATCTTTAAGTTGATTTAATGTCAAATTATATGAAAGTTATTTTAAAGAATATGCAGTATTTGATTTTTATGCATAATGATATCAATTTGGAATTAATGTATAATAGATTTATTAATTACTAAAGTAGTCGAATCTTTAAGTTGATTTAATTCCAAATTGTATGAACAATATTCTTTCAATTACCCATAGAATAGATGCTATAAATGACATGATGACTATTTGTGTATGGGTAAATTGAAGTTCATTGTTATAAGACATTTATAGATTGTCCAAAAGTTGATTAGCTGCCCTTATAATAAATGGATATGATTGTTGGTAGTGTAAATGTACTATTAGTTTTATTTATACATCTAAAAATAATAAATATTTTTAGTTAGTACATATATCATTGCAAAAAAATTTTATTAGCGTCATTATGTTTATTGTTGTATATTGATGGATCACTTAAAGGAGAACATTAATATACATTGAAAGCTTAAGT
Source organism: Ormosia semicastrata (assembly GCA_029884595.1). Taxonomy (NCBI): domain Eukaryota; kingdom Viridiplantae; phylum Streptophyta; class Magnoliopsida; order Fabales; family Fabaceae; genus Ormosia; species Ormosia semicastrata. Next base: position 6,409,688 of record JAQQTO010000052.1, read on the forward strand.
GATTTGCTATCTGAATTTATATAGTATGTTAATTTATGACTCAAAGTATTATTGTCAGACATGTAATCATTACAGTAACTATTGCTATGCATTCACATCTCTCATCTGTTCTAATTTTAATGGACTTAATTTCTCTGAATAGAATGAGCAAATCTAGTTTTACCTTGGGGTAATGGATTTGGATTTAGCTTTTCAAGTAGAGAAATCAGATGTTATTATTGTTTTAAACACTGATGAAGAAAAAATTCATTATAAAAACTAGGAAAGATCAAACAGATTGAGTCTGATGTATATATAGATGAGTATAACTAGCAATATTAAGTCAGTTCTTCCTAAAATTGAGAATGCTAAAGAAATGATGGAGTTAGTTGAAGAGCACTCTCAAACTGCTGACAAGTCTCTTACTGGGACATTAATGAGTATTTTAACCACCATGAAATTTGATGTTTCCCGTACTATGCATGAGTACGTCATTGAAATGACAAACATTATAGCAAGACTCAAGTCATTGGGAATGGAAGTGGATAAGAATTTTCTTGTGCAGTTCATTCTGAACTCATTACCACTTGAGTATGGCCCATTTCAAATAAACTATAATACCATGAAAGATAAATAGAATGTGCATGAATTGCACAGTATGTTAATTTAAGAGGAAACTAGACTTAAGAATCAAGAAAATCACTCTATCAATTATGTGAACCATCAAGGAGCTAGAAAGAAAGTTTATATATGTTTCAAATCAAATTTAATAGAAGTTCCCCATAATACTTGGTGAATTGATTCAGAATGTACAACTCATGTTTATAATACGATGCAAAGATTTCTTACAATCCAAACCATAAGCCCAAATGAGAAGTTCGTCTTCATGGGAAATAGAGTGAAAGTTCTAGTGAAAGGTGTCAGGACTTACCGTTTAATCCTAGACACTGGACATCATCTAGATTTATTTGAAACTTTTTATGTACATAGTATTTCTAGAAATTTAGTTTCTTTGTCTAAACTTGATGTTGCTGGATATTCTTTTAAGTTTGGTAATGAATGTTTTAGTTTATACAAGCATACCTATATGATTGGTTTTAGTATACTTTGTAATGGTTTATATATAAACTAAATCTTAATAATTTATATGTTGAAACTGTTATGACATTGCATCATAATGTTGCCACTAAACGTAATTTAGTGAATGAACATTCGGCTTACTTGTGACATAAACGTTTGGGTCACATTTCCAAAGAAAGAATGGAAAGGTTGGTAAATAATAACATCCTTCCAAATTTGGATTTCACTGACCTTAATATTTGTGTGGATTATATTAAGGGAAAACAAACAAAACACGCAAAGAAAGTGTCACGAGAAGCACTCAGCTTCTTGAAATTATACACACCGATATATGTGGACCCTTTGCTGTCAAATCTTTCAGTAAAGAATAGTACTTTATCACTTTTATTGACAATTATTCACGTTATGGATATGTCTATTTACTGCATGAGAAATCTAAAGTAGTGAATGCCTTGGAAGTTTATATGAATGAAGTTAAAAGGCAATTGGACAGAAATGTGAAGATCATATGGTCAGATAGAGGTGGTGAGTATTATGGAGGATTTGATGAAACTGAAATTGTTCAGTTCATTGAGAATGATGAAACCAGTGGGAGTGAAACTTCACGAAATGTGGAGATTAAAGAAGTTAGAGTACAAATTCCTTTAACTCGTGCTCCTACTTATGAAATTGTTGTTTCTCATGTTGTTGAACTGAATAACAATAAAGAAGAACAACAAATTAATGATATCGAGGTTAACAATGAACCTATAGTAGAACAACTACAAAAAATAACATTAAGAAGAACCTAAAAAGAAAGGAGATCTGCTATTCTGAATGACTATGTGGTGTATCTACAAGAGTCAAAAAACATCTTGGGAATTAATGACAATGATCCGGTATCGTTTTCACAAGCCATTAATAGTGACAATGATAATAAATGGTTAGATGCCATGAAAGATGAGCTTAAATCAATGGAACATAATGGTGTATGAGACCTTGTGAAATTACATGAATGAAGCAAGAGAGTTAGATGTAAATGAGTCTTTAAGACTAAGCGTGACTCTCATGGCAATCTTGAACTTTACAAGGTCCATCTTGTTGCCTAAGGTTTTATTCAAAATGATGGCATTGACTATAAGGAAACTTCTTCACCAATTTCCAAGAAAAATTATTTTAGAATTATCATGGCATTAGTAGCTCATTATGATCTAGATCTACATCAAGTGGATATGAAAATCACTTTTCTAAATGGGAACTTAGAGAAAAATATTTATATGGATCAACCAATAAGGTTTTCAGTTGAGGTGAAAGAACACATGGTGTGTAAACTTGATAAATCAATATACAAACTTAAGCAAGTTTCCCCGGAATGGTATCCCAAGTTCAATGATACTGTTATATCCTTCGGATTTAAGGAAAACACTATTGATCATTGTATATATTTGAAAGTCAGTGGGAGTAAGTTTATCTTTCTAGTTCTGTATGTTGATGACATCTTACTTGCAACTAATGATCTTAGTCTATGAAGTGAGACTAAGAAATTTCTCTCAAATAACTTTGAAATGAAAGATATAAGAGAGGTAAGTTATGTGATTGGAATATAAATATTCCATTACAGGTCACAAGGATTATTGGGTTTGTCTCAGAAAGTCTATGTCAATAAAAATATAGAAAATGGATAAATGGCCAGCAAGTATAGTTCCAATTCAGAAAAGGGACAAATTTAATGTTATGGCATGCTTTGAGGCAATTATTAATGAATTATGGTTACAAAATTTTATTTAGGACTTGGAATTGTCGATAGTATTGCTAAGTCACTAAAGTTTATCTTCTAAAAAAAAGGACAATTATTCTAAAGGTGCTAAACCTATAGAATTGAAATACTTTACCGTTAAAGAAGAAGTTCAGAAACATTGAGTGTCAATAAAGCATGTTAGCACCGACCTTATGATTGTTGACCCCTTGACGAAAGGGTTACCACCTAAAACATTTAGTGGACATGTTGAAAGTATAGGCATTATTGTATATTATGTTAATGATGGTGTTTTATGTACTTTGACATTCTGAGCTCATGAATGAATATGTTTTTGTCTTACCTGTTTTCCTAATTTGTATACATGATTGAATAGGAATGATGATAACATGTTTTATCTTTAATAAAGACATTATTGTTAGACCAATTATGTGCTTCACATTTATAGGTCATCTCAAGGAGAGGACTAATTATGTGGTACATAGAATAAACTATGTCGATTAAATAATATACAACCGCCATGACTCATGTTAGTTTATTCTTGGTTATGATGAATGATGTATCCAATGTAAAGAAGAGTTTGACTATGTATATATGAATTCATATTATGTTTTGACAGACTTATCAAATTATAAAGAAGGTAATGTCACATGAGTCAAGTGGGAGAATGTTAGATTAAATGTCTCATGTGATGGGCTTATAACTTATCTTATTAGTTTAATAAGTAATTAAATTAAGTTAATGAGCTAAACTCTTATTGGGTAAAAGGGAAATGACAGTTTTACAATTATAGTAACTGTTAACTTGATGGAAGTTAACAGTATTTAAGGAATAGTTTCTGTGCAAAACTCTAGGTCTGTTCCTGACCGTCAGGGTTTCTTCTTCCCTCACCATCACTAAAGTAGTAAAGAAAAGGCAAAAAAATAGAAAGAGAGTTTTGGGATCTCTTTAACGTTCTTGGAATACAGTCTACCAACTATTCATACATAAAAGTTAGTGTTTTCTTACACTTTTATTTGTGGGAATCATGAATTCTAAGATCCTTGTGTTTGAATGATGATTTTCTATATTAAGATTTTTAGAAAACTTATATGTTGGAACCAGAATAAACCCCTTAGATGAAAAAAATCATCTATAACCTAGAAAATAATCATGTTGATCATTAGGAAATTGTGTGAAAATTATGCGGAAGTGTACCTGAATTAATAATGACTAATAACTCTTCAGAGTTGTGCAGTTTGGTCTTCCAGATCTATACATATTCCTTGAGAGAACCTTTTAGCTTTCCCTCTACTTCTTTCTGATGATTTGATGTCAAGAAAGATGAGAACGATACGTGTGACCCGTGGACCATCACCTATTTTATAGACAACCCTAGGGTTATCTATTGGCGTTTCTATTTTAGCTCATCGCAAAAATAGAATTACCCTTTAGTCTCTACACATTAAAGACCCATATTCTATTAGATACATTAAAGCCCAAATAATCCAAACCTTATCAGATCACTTTTAATTGGGTTCAACCTTAAGTAACAGCCCACAATACATAATTATTCATATATAAGGTCAATGTTGGATTAAGGATCCAACAATCTCCCACTTGGACTATATGTGTAACCTTATAATTATGTATTACGAAATTAACCATATGAGCTCAATGTTGTTGTCATTACCGAAAGTATCTATAACCAATCCAGTCCATCAATCATACCAACATAGGATCAAAGCAGTATTCACTACAATTATTGTAACTCAACCCATCAATGGACACATATGCTGATACAAATGAATGACATGGATCATGATATAGATGTGTAGCATGAAATTTTCATGTGATGTGATTTTAACATGCCTAATTCCAATTGGTCTTCCTTAAACCTTAGTGAGATCAAAACATAACAAAATTAGAGTGTTAATACACCAAAACTTTATTTCTGCAGAAAATATTCTTAAACCATACATAAACAAAAAGTCTATATCATAAAAGCATTTAAAAGTTACAAACTCCCACTAAAACTAAACATCACTTAATGACATAACACTCATATGAGCAGTGTGCTCATGAAACATTTTGTGTGGTAACCCTTTAGTAAGCCAATCCGCAACCATGGAGCTTGTTCTAAGATGCTTTGTAGACTACTGTCTACTCTAAACTCGTTCTTAACAACAAGGAACTTGATGTCTACGTGCTTCGACTTTGTCGAGCTCCTGTTGTTGTTAGAAAATAGAACTGCTGATTTATTATCATAAAATAACTTGAGTGGTCTTTCAATACCATCCACTATGCGCAGCCCCGTGACAAAATTTCACAGCCAAATTCCATGATTGGACGCCTCATAACATGCTATGAACTCTGCTACCATAGTAGAAGAGGCTATAAGAGATTGTTTAGCACTCTTCCAAGAAATAGCACCTCCAGCTCGCAAGTATATATAGCCCGATGTAGATTTCATACTATCTTGGCATCCAGCAAAATCGGAGTCAGTATACCCAACGATTTCAAGCTTATCCGACCTCTGATATGTGAGCATGTAGTCTTTCGTTCTCTATAAGTATCGCATAACCCATTTGGCTGCTTTCCAATGGTCTAGTCCTGGATTACTCAAGTATCTGTCCAGCACCCCTGTAATGTACGCAATATCAGGACGCGTGCAAACTTGAGCATACATCAGACTCCCTACTGCTGATGCATAGGGAATCTTTTGCATTTCTTTTTCTTCAAAGCCATTCTTAGGACACTGATTGAGAATAAACTTGTCTCCCTTAGCCACAGGGGTATCACCTGATTTACACTCTTGCATGCCATATCTCTTGAGAACCTTTTCAATATAGCCTTTTTGTGACAATCCAAAAATACCCCGAGAACGATCTCGGTGTATCTGTATGCCCAATACAAAATATGCATTACCAAGGTCTTTCATCTCAAAATTCTTAGCTAGAAATCTCTTGGTTTTATGTAATAATTCTATATCATTGCTAGCAAGCAAAATGTCATCAACATATAAAACTAAAAAAATATACTTGCTCCCACAGAACTTATGATATATACAGTCATCTACGAAATTCACCTCAAAATCAAATGAGATGATTACTTGATGAAACTTGAAATACCATTGTCGAGATGCTTGCTTAAGCCCATAGATGGATTTCTTAAGTTTTCAAACCATATTGTTTGAGTCTTCCGAAACAAATTTTTCTGGTTGCACCATATAGATTGTCTCATCAATGTCACCATTGAGAAACGCTGTCTTTACATCCATCTGATGTAACTCAAGATCAAAATGTGTCACCAATGCCATTATAGTTCTAAAAGAGTCCTTCGAAGATACCAGAGAGAAAGTCCATTTATAGTCGATGCCTTCTTTCTGTGTAAGTCTCTTTACGACAAGACGAGCCTTATATCTTTCAAGTTTCAACATCGCCTTTTGAATCCCTCTTGATCTTAAATATTCATTTGCAACTAATGGGTTTTGCGCCTTCAGGCAATGGGACAAGATCCCAAACGTCATTGTCCTTCATGGACTTAATATTTTCATTCATGGCATCAATCCACTTTTGAGAGTTAGAACTTTCCATGGCTTGATCGGATCATCTTCCATCACTCTAATGTCAACCTCATGTTCTTGGAGAAATACAATGTAATCATCTGGTATTGCACTTCTCTTTTCTCTCGTGGATCTCCTTAATGGCATAGGTTCTTGAGGTGGAAGAGTTTGTTCTTTTAGAATAATTTTTTGCATGTGAGGTTCAATATTGTCTTGATCTATTGTGTCTTCAACAGGGTCAGGAAGAGGTTCCTAAACAATGTCAATAACACCTGTGGGAATATCAACATATTCCTCTTCAAAGACAATGTTCCTAACTATATCTCTCCTGGCAAACTCGACATCCTCAAAGAACCGAGCATTTCCCAATTCAAAAATTAACTTACTTGTGGGATCTTAAAACTTATAACCCCTGGACCTTTCAGAGTATCCAATAAAATAGCAACTGACCGTCCTTGAGTCTAATTTCTTTTCATTTGGCCTATAAGGCCTTGCTTCAGCTGGACAACCCCAAACATGCAAGTGCTTTAAACTAGGCTTTTTGTCTGTCCAAAGTTCGTAAAGGGTTTTGTAGTTGCTTTAGTTAGAACTCTATTGAGGATATATGCTGCATTTTGAAGTGCTTTTCCCCAAAGTGATTCTGGTAAGGTAGAATGACTGATCATACTTCTTACCATGTCTTTAAGCGTCATGTTTCGTCTTTCAGCAACACCATTCATAGTGGGTGAGCCTGGCATAGTGTACTGTGGGATGATACCGCATTCCTCTAGGAATTTAGCAAAAGGTCCTGGACGTTGTTCACCTGAACCGTCATATCTGCCATAGTACTCACCACCACGGTCAGACCTGACGCTTTTGATTCTTTTGTTGAGTTGGTTCTCAACTTCAGATTTATAATTTTTGAACACATTCAATGACTTTGCATTTTCATTAATGAGATAAATGTAGTCATATCTTGAAAAATCGTCTATGAATGTTATATAATATTGTTAACCATTCCAAGCAGCCGTAGGGAATGGTCCATAAATATCTATATGTATAAGTTCTAAGACGTCCAAAGTCCTATTGGCCTCAAATCTCCTTTTATTGTTTTGTTTGCCCTTACCCATATACTTCATTGAAATTAGTTTTGCCAAGAGCGTAACTATTTTAGCCTTTTCGTTCTTGACAAACCTTTTTTCAATATCTGCAAAGAATTCCTTAGCTGTAGTTATCTTTTCAGATATTGTGTCCCTGAATGCTTCTGGAATGACCTTCTTCATGATCATCACACTTATGCGATTTGACCTCTTCCACCTTTCCATCTCCTTCTTATCTTCAGAGGTACTTTGATCCGTAAGAGGTGGGGGAGAGTCAACCCTTAATGCAAAGTCGATGTCCATTACTCCAAAAATTATCAAGATATTTTCTTTCCAGGACTTGAAGTTTGAGCCATTCAGTAGAAGAATAGAGTTAATGTTGGTAGTAATACTTGCAGGATCATTCATAGATGAATAGAGAACAATAAACAAACAAAACATGCTTAGATAAATCTCAAAATCAAAGTAATACTAAATTCAAATAAGGTAAACCTCATCTCAAGATACCAGGAATCCATTAACATTTTATCTTTGGACAAAATATTAACTTTTCAGTGATACCTTGGCGTAGTAATCAAACACTGATAATAAGAACTTGTCAAACAATAAATCTTCCTTTGAGCCGATTCATTATTCACATGTAACATCGAATAGTTATCACGTATTTATCATCACAAATGCACTTGCAATTCTGTAAAATACTCACCTTCCTTTGGGCCGATCAGTATCTACATAAATTACAAGTACACAACCTTTTATATTTTAAAATAAATTAATCTCCACAAGAGATGTCACTTTGGTGACATATTGTTTCAATTAATTTATCCCAAAATATATATAAAATTTTCCAATATTTGAATTTAGGATGACTAAAAAATATACCCAAAATAAACATATAACACTTGTAATTTTCCAGAAACAATACATACAATTTAATAAAATCAATCTATGTTTGTGCGTGTGATTTTTAGAATAATATATACATACAATCAATACCAGATTATTGCCTTTATTGGTTCCTGATCATACTATAGCTTTAAAGCAATTTTAATATTCCTTTTAATATAATAATAATTGTTCATTATAAACCCATATATAATAAAGGAGCTGTAACACGTTTGACCAAGGAATATACATTGCTACAAGCGCATATGTATTTGAAACTGAATTCATGATCGATATATATGCGCAAAACAAATTTACAATGATACACGTAAATTGAAAAGAATCAATTACGCAAGTAGGCAAAAGACGCTGGAAACAATGTGGTGCTCTGATTTCTAATCCAAATCCAAATAATATAGACCGAAAAACATGCAAATATCCAGAAAACCACCGCTTAATTCAATTTTAAATCATATAAATCATAACCAGTTTCATAAAGAAAATAAAGAATTTCTTAATGATGAAACATAACCTGCTCTAATACCAATTGTTGGAACTGGAATAAACCTCTTAGATGAAAACAATCATCTATAACCTAGAAAATAATCATGTTGATCATTAGGAAATTATGTGGAAGCGTACTTGAATTCATAATGACCAATAACTCTTCAGAGTTGTGCGGTTTGGTCTTTCAGATCTACATGTATTCTCTGAGAGAACCCTTTAACTTTCCCTCTACTTCTTTCTGATGATGAGATGTCAGGAAAGATGAGAACGATACGTGTGACCTGAGGACCATCACCTATTTTATAGACAACCCTAGGGTTATCTATTGGAGTTTCTATTTTAGCCCATTGCAAAAATAGAATTACCCTTTAGTCTCTACACATTAAAGACTCATATCCTATTAGATACATTAAAGTCCAAATAATCCAAACCTTATTAGATCACTTTTAATTGGGTTCAACCTTAAATAACAGCCCACAATACATAATTATTCACATATAAGACCAATGTTGAATTAAGAATCCAACATTATAAACTTACATCCTCATCTATATATATTTCTTTCTCTTTAACTACCCAATTTATCATTCTGTGTTTTCCATTTTTCAAGTTTTCGATTTTAATGACTTTTGTTGCTGATAAGATTTTTAACATAACTTTACAAAAACAAAGTTAGAATGTGAAAGCTCGCGTTTTCTGTTTGTGGATGATTTTAGGCTATAACAATGAAAAAGGTCCAAGTTCCATGGAAATGGTTTTGCTTGATGAATTTGAGAATAATTATATTCTAATATCAAATAACCTAACAAATAATATTTATCTCATTTTTTCATTTTGTGACTTTATCTTCTATGTGAAAACAGAGAGGGCGAATTTAGGCCTCGTTAAGAGAACGTTGGCGTATAAACTTGAAAAGTTGGTTGCTGAAGGCCAAGTACGTATATGAAATCAGTAAATTAATTGTTGGTCATAACACTGAAATCTTCCGGACGACCAAACATAGTACTATCTAAACTTCTAGTTTCACTCCAAAGTTGACCATGTCGAATCTTCAACAATTTTGCGTTATGGTTTTGACCTTTTTTCCTTTTGATGATATCCTTCAAACAGATAATGAGTTCTCACATTTAGTAGATAATATATAATTTGACATAATATGATTTTAAAGTTAGAATGTATTGATTTAATTGAGTTTTTACATGGAATGCATTGGTCTTATATATTGATTTTACGTTACAGAATATGATTTTAAAATTGGAATGCATTGATTTAATTGAATTTTTAATGGAATGCATCGGTCTTCCTCATAGATATTGATTTTTAAGGTGATGTGGATTTTTAATTGAACTGTTCAAAGGATTTGCTGCAGGTAATATCATTCTTGCTTTCTCATTTCTTTAGGCTGGCTCTCTCATTTTTTAAGGTAAGCTCTTCGTTTCGTCTTCTTCTCCTTTTCTCTTTCTTAACCTCTCACTAATTTTCACTTCCTCTCAGTAACAGTAGATTCGTTAGATTTCAACCTTGGTTGAGCCTCTCCCGTGTTTTGGTATCAAATTCATTTAATTCCTTTTGTTTTCTCTACTATTTACTTAAAATTTTCATTTTTAATATCAGTTTATATAACTTCATTTTGCTTTATTTTCTTTTTTCTTTACCTTCTTTAACTTTTTTCTGTATTTTTTTTCCAGGATATGAAGCCTCATATTTAAGGTATGGCTAATTCTTATGCATGTTTTCTATGTTTATTTTAGTAATTTTTGATAAGTTGATGTCTCAATGTTTTTAAAGATTTGGATGTCTCTATTTGATACCCACTTTTTTTTCTGGATTTTTTACCAAATTGTCACTGTTGGCAAAATTATTTATCAAAATATCATTTTTTAAAATTATTTACCAAATTATTACTTTTTTTAAACTATTTATCAAAATGTCATTGTTTTGAAATTATATACTAAACTGTCACCCTTTTATCTTATGTGACATTTTTTAATATTTTCTGGTCACCTAGGATGCCCCAACAAGGGTGGCGTATCCTAGCCAAATGTGCCACCTGTGTTGGCGCAACATGTGTATATATTCACTACCCCCACCTCCCCCGTGACATTCATTCTATTTTCTCATTTCTCTCTATCTCTCTACAAATTTCTTCTCTCTAGACGCTCTCAACTCTTTAAACGAACTCAATTCTCACTAGAAGTGGTGTTTGGATCTCTATCGGTAATCAAATTCAGATCGTATTCCTTATATGTAAGTATCTCTTTCAATGTTTAAATTTTTTGTTAATGATTTGTGCTTAATTGTTTTATTATACATTTATGTTATTATATACGTATTTAGAGGTCCAAAATTAATTTTCCTTGACTAATTAATAATGTGATTAATAAGATATGTAGTCTGATTTGTATGAAATATTTTGTACGTAAAATAATAGGATAAAAAATTTTTCTTGAGTACTTGACATGGTTTAAATAAGTAAGTGTAGTTTAATTCAAATTAATAAGGTTTAAGAAGTTATTTGTACATAAAATAATAATAATATAAATTAATTATTATGTGTGCAATTTTATTTTAATTGACACGTGTATATTGAATACATATGTGTTGAATTGTTATTGTTCAGAAGTAGAATTAATATGGCAAAATCCCTGAATGTACACATTTACTTCAATGAGACAATGTATGATGATGAAGAATGTCTCATGTATCAAGGTCCTCCTCCAAGGCCTATTGTGATCACAGCCAGTATGACTTTGAATGGGTTGAAAAATAAGATCCATTCAAAGTTGAGGCTTCAAGCAAACCAACATGTGCCAAAGGTTATCTATCGGTGTCCACAATGCTACAATCCATAGAAATGGGTAGGTCTTCCATTAGAAGACGATGATGATGTAAAGTATATAATAGATTCCTTCTATCAAACTCCAAACATGGCCTCGATGAAGTTATATGTTGAGGTAGAAACAAATGGGCAGGAAGAGCATGTTGAAGCTCCTGATGAAACCGAAGCTCAAGTTGGTCCTTCTAATCAAGTTGAGCCATGCAATATGATTGTTATTGGTGGTGCAATGGTTAAAGCTGATAACCCACTTGTCAAATATGTAGTATGAGAGACAAGTGAAGATGAAGAACAGGTAGCTGAGGGTGATGATTTAGACACTGACATAGAGGTAGAAAACTTTGATGCCAAAGAAAATTTATAAGTTCCATTGTCAGTTGCTCCTTAATCCATGTTTATGCCTCGAAGACCTGAATCTGTGTTTGTGCCACCATGCCCTCAGTAGTCTCAAATCAACTGGGATGCATTGAGTAATCCTGATAACTTGCCTGAATTAGATAGTCGTGGGACTTGGAGCATCAATGATGAATTCTATATTGGCTTGCAATTTCCACCAAAAGATGTCGTGAAGTTGGCCCTCAAACATTATTCGATTCACAGGCATCAAGAGTACAAGTTTGTGTGAATGCTTATGTCTCTAAGGCATGTCAAAAGGTTTTTGATGATAACAAAAGCAAAAGAGAAGATCAAGCGCAAAAGGAAAAATCAAGATCAAAGAAAGAAGACAGAAGGTTTACTTAGTTATAAGACTTAAAATATTAATGTTAAATGCTCTCAAGATTTCTCAAATGGTTTTTCAATATATGACTTCAAAATAAATGGAAAATTTCAAAGTTAAACATGGCTTTCAATAAAACTTGAGTTTCAACTTTAAATCTAACACTCTTAAAAGGATTTATGTTTAATCAAGTATCTTGAAGTGTTGGAAATGACTTACAAGCGTTATTGGACTTGAAAAATGTGTTCAAAGGCCAATGTAATCGATTACATAATGTTTGTAATCGATTACACAGCAAACAGAAGGCATGTAATCGATTACATTATAAATGTAATCGATTACACGAAAGTCAGAGGCCATGTAATCGATTACACAATATATGTAATCGATTACACAAAGCCCAGAAAGGCAAAGAACACGTTCGACGAGTCATGTAATCGATTACATGGATATTGTAATCGATTACAAACAAAGTCAGAAGTCATGTAATCGATTACATGGGCAATGTAATCGATTACACAAAACCCAGAAACTCAAAGAACACGTTCGACGAGTCATGTAATCGATTACATGGATATTGTAATCGATTACAAAGAAGTCAGAAGCCATGTAATCGATTACATGGGAATTATGTCGATTACAAGCAAAGTCGAGAAGCCATGATCGATTACACCAAGAATGTAATCGATTACGAGCCCAGAAAGTTCGTAAAACGTTGGAACAATAATGTAATCGATTACGAAATATGTAATCGATTACACGCTACGACAACGTCCAACGGCTATATTAAATGCATTAATGCATGCCCAACTACCTCCAACGGCTCTATTAATTGAGAAACTTATAAATACCAAAGTTGGGTCTTTATTTGCGGTTGACCTTGAACCAAAAACTAAACATCAATACTTCAAAACGTGAATCAATCCTTAAATTCATTTCTTGCTCTGTTTTCTGACTAAAAACGTGAAAAATCTTTGAGAGCATATTAGAGCTTCAATTTGTAAACACTTGCTCTAGAGAGAGTTTCTTTTATTTCAATCTTATACATTCGATTAGTGAGGGTGAGGTATCCCTCAAGTATTGTAAGGGTGAGGTATACCTTGGAAAATAGGGGCTCAAGCTTTTGGGTGAGGTATCCCATATTGTTGAGTGCTCAAGGTTGTAGTGGTTTTTCAAGCACCCATTGAAGCTTGAAGATATAGTGGAAAATCTCAAGGTGTTGCTTGGGATTTGGACGTAGATCACAAGTGGAGTGGTGATCGAACCGGGATAAACGATTTGTGTTTGTTTTCTCTAAACCCTCCTCTGTTTTTATTGTTGTACAACTTGTTTCATTCATTTGCTTGGATATTGTCTTCTTGGTCATTACGGTTATAAGTAAAAGTGTTTATCTCATCTATCTAATTATTCCTAATCATTCAATAGCTTCAACAAAAATTGATTATCAAACGATTTGCGAAAGATTTGTGAACTTATTTTTAACTACTCAATTCACCCCCTCTTGAGTATTGAGGCCACTTGGTAACAAGTGGTATCAGAGCTAGACTCTTGTATAAAGAGCTTAGCAGCTTCAAGAGAAGTGATGGCTTCAAATGGTTTTTCAAATGAAGGTTCTTCTATAAATAGACCTCCTTATTTCAATGGGGATGGTTATGCCTATTGAAAAGAAGATGAAATTTTTTTATTGAAGCTATTGACTTAGATGTGTGGGGCCTGAGTTGAAAATGATACTTTTGTCCCTACACAAACTAAGGATGGTGTAACAATTAATACACCTAGAAGTGATTGGACCGATGATGATAAAAAGAAGGTTCAATATAATTTGAGAGCTAAGAACATCATCACCACATCTTTGAGGTATGATGAATTCTTTAGGGTGTCAAATTGTAAGACCGCAAAAGAAATGTAGGATACCCTACAAGTAACTCATGAAGGTACTAGTGAGGTAAAAAGATCTCGAATAAACACTCTTACTCATGAATATGAATTGTTTAGAATGAATCAAGGTGAGAGTATTCAAGATATGCAAAAGAGATTTACTCATATTGTTAATCATCTCATCTCATTGGGAAAGACATTTCCTAATGAGGATCTTATTAACAAAGTCTTGAGATGTCTAAGCAGGAATTGGCAACCCAAGGTAACGGCGATTGCGGAATAAAGAGATTTATCAACCATGTCTCTAGCCACCCTATTCGGAAAACTTCAAGAGCATGAGCTGGAACTAAATAGGCTCAATCAAAATAAAGAACATGACAAAAAGAAGAAGGGAATTGCACTCAAGGCCACCTCTTCCATACTTGAAGATGATGATGAAAATGGTGAAGAGGATGGTGAAAATATTGAGCTAAGTGAGAAGAATCTTAGTCTCCTTGTGAGAAAATTTGGAAGATTCTTGAAGAAAAAGGGATTTCAAAGAAGATCACCCTTTCCTCAAAAGAAAGCATATCACAAAGGAGAAGGATCCTCTACTACTCCAAAATGCTACGAATGCGAAAAATCGGGGCACATGAAAATGGAGTGTCCTATATATCTCAAGAAGACGGAGAAGTTTGAGAAAAGACCCTCCAAGGAAAAGAAAGGAAGAAGAGCATATATAGCTTGGGAGGACAATGACTTAAGCTCTTCTGACGATTCAAAAAATGAAGAAGCCCATCTTTGCCTCATGGCTCAAGGAGAAGAAAGTGGAGAAAGCGACACCGATGTAACCTCTTCTAACCTAGAACCTCCACCTTCTTATGATGAATTGCAAGATGCCTTTCAAGAATTGCATGATGAATCTTTGAGGCTCACAAAAATGATTTTGTCTTCCAATAAAATAATCTCCTTATTGACAAAGAAAGTTTCTACTTTAACCAAGGAGATAAATGAACTTAAAATTGAAAATGAGACTTTAGGACTCATAGATGCTAATTCATCATGCATGATTTGTTCCTCACATGATAATGCATCCATATCATTACCTTGTTTAGCATGCAAAGCTTTTGAAAAAGAAATTGAAGACTTGAACAACACTCTTGCGAAATTCACCTTTGGAAGAGACAACTTGAATGTGTTGTTAGGGAGACAAAAATGTGTTTTCCAAAAAGCCGGTTTGGGATTTAATCCAAACAACCATCAAAAGTCTTATAAGAACTTCTTTGTTTCCTCAAAAACTTCAAGTAGCCCATTTGTTAAATGTTTTCATTGTGGTAGGAAAGGGCATAGTGCATCCACTTGTAATGTTAGAAAGAAAATAAACACCAAGGTTGGAATCAAAAGGGTTTGGGTCCCTAAAGGCACCATACCTAATTCTAACACACAAGGACCCAAAACAATTTGGGTACCAAAAGTTAAATCTTGAATGTGTGTTGTAGGTGTGCTTGAAGACCAAGAGCTCAAGTTGGTATCTTACTTGTTGAAGGACTTAAACATAATTTACTTAGTATTAGTTAATTGTGTGATAAAGGAAATAGAGTTATATTTGATTCCTCTTATTGCATAATTGAGGGAAAGGATGATAAGCAAGTTAAGTTTGTTGGTCATAGGGTCAATAACATATATATGATTAGTCTTGATGATATTTCCTCAAATGATGCTAAATGCTTTATGAGTAGAGAAAATGATTCATGGTTATGGCATAGAAGAATTGCTCACATTCACATGGATCACTTAAACAAATTGGTCTCTAAAGAACTAGTAATTGGTCTTCCAAAGCTCAAATTTGAAAAAGACAAACTTTGTGATGCATGTTAAAAGGGAAAACAAGTTAAGGTCTCTTTCAAAGCTAAAAACATAGTTTCAACTTCTAGACCTTTACAACTTTTGCACATGGATCTTTTTGGACCTTCTAGAACTATGAGCTTTGGTGGAAATTACTATGCATTAGTGATTGTGGATGATTTTTCTAGATTTACATGGACATTATTCTTGGCCCACAAAAATGATGATTTTCAATCATTTAGAAAACTTGCCAAAGTTATCCAAAACGAAAAAGGTTTTTGTATTGCATCCATAAGAAGTGATCATGGTGGTGAATTTGAAAATTATGAATTTGAAACTTTTTGTGATGAACATGGCATTGAGCATAATTTTTCTGCCCCTAGAACACCACAATAAAATGGTGTTGTAGAAAGAAAAAATCGATCTTTAGAAGAAATGGCAAGAACTATGCTCAATGAGGCTAACCTTCCTAAGTACTTTTGGGCGGATGCGGTTAACACCGCTTGTTATGTTATGAATAGAGCCCTAATAAGGCCAATTTTAAAGAAAACTTCATATGAATTATACAAAGGAAGGAAACCTAATGTGTCACATTTTCATGTTTTTGGATGTAAATGCTTTATTTTGAATAATGGAAAGGATAACTTGGGGAAGTTTGATGCAAAATCTGATGAAGGAATATTCATTGGTTATTCTATTCATAGTAAGGCCTTTAGAGTCTATAATAAACGAACTATGACCATAGAAGAGTCCATACATGTTGCATTTGATGAAACTAACCCAAATGAGTCGAGAAAGGAGCTTGTTGATGATGTTGCAGAAATCTTGGAGAAGACGCACTTGAAAAATCAAGAGAAAGAGCCCAAGAAGGAAGAAAAGAGACTCCTTGATCATACATGGCAAGAAGATTCAGAAATCTTAGATCTACCCAAGGAATGGAGGACTTCAAGATATCATCCTCTCGACAAAGTGATAGGTGATGTATCAAAAGGGGTAATCACTCGAAACTCACTTAGAGATGCATGTAATCATCTAGCCTTTGTCTCTCAAGTTGAACCTAAAGACATAAATGAGGCCATTAATGATGAGCATTGGATCTTGGCCATGCAAGAAGAACTAAACCAATTTGAGAGAAATCAAGTTTGGGAATTAGTTCAAGGCCCAATGATCATCCAATAATTGGCACCAAATGGGTCTTTAGGAACAAACTCGATGAAACGGGCCTAATAATAAGAAATAAAGCTAGGCTTGTAGCTAAAGGATATAATCAAGAAGAAGGCATAGATTATGAAGAAACTTATGCTCCGTAGCTAGGTTAGAGGCCATTAGAATGTTACTTGCATATGCTTGCATCATGGATTTCAAACTCTATCAAATGGATGTCAAAAGTGCTTTTTAAATGGTTTTATACAAGAAGAGGTGTATGTAGAACAACCTCCTGGTTTTGAGGACTTTGAAATGCCCAACCATGTTTTTAAATTGAAAAAGGCCTTGTATGGCTTGAAACAAGCTCCTAGAGCTTCGTATGAAAGGTTGAGCAAATTTCTTTTAGAAAAAGGCTTTTCTAGAGGTAAAGTTGACACCACTCTTTTCATAAAACACAAAATGCATGACATTCTTCTAGTTCAAATCTATGTTGATGACATTATATTTGGAGCTACTAACAACTCTCTTTATAAAGAATTTTCAAATATTATGCAAAGTGAGTTTGAGATGTCCATGATGGGTGAGCTCAACTTCTTCCTTGGTCTACAAATCAAGCAAACAAGAGAAGGAACATTTATAAGCCAATCCAAGTATTGCAAGGAGCTGCTCAAGAAGTTTGGAATGGACAATGCCAAGCATATGGCTACTCCTATGGGCACCTCTTGCTATTTGGACAAGGATGAAGGAGGTAAATCAGTAGAAATTACAAAATATAGAGGTATGATTGGCTTACTCCTCTATCTCACTGCAAGTAGGCTTGATATAATGTTTAGTGTATGCATGTGTGCTAGATATCAAGCTAATCCTAAGGAATCACACCTAAGTGCTGTTAAGAGAATAATGAAATATCTAATAGGCACATCACATATGGGTTTATGGTACCCTAAGGGTGCCTCATGTAGTCTTATTGGATATTCCGATTCTGATTTTTCTTGGATGCAAAATGGATCGAAAAGAGCACTAGTGGGACATGCCACTTGCTTGGAAGCTCACTAGTTTCTTGGCACTGACAAGAAACAAAATAGTGTGGCATTGTCTACTGGTGAAATTTGAATATGTTGCGGTGGGAGTTCTTTGTGCTCAAGTCCTTTGGATGAAACGACAACTCTTGGACTATGGTCTTGAGCTTGATCACATTCCCATAAAATGTGATAATACTAGTGCAATTAACTTGTCAAAAAATCCCATTTTGCATTCTAGAACTAAGCATATTGAAATAAGACATCATTTCATTAGAGATCATGTTCAAAGGGGTGATTGCATACTTGAATTTGTTGAAACAACTAAACAACTAGTGATATTTTCACCAAAGCCCACAGCAAAAGAAGCATTTTTCTACATTAGAAATGAACTGGGTATATTGGATCATTCTGCATAAATTAAGGGCACATAATCTTGTATTTTTCTGCATAATCACGCCAAATTGTTGCATAATCTCTGAATTCTTTCGTTATATTTGAAACCAATACTAACTTGAGCGTCAGAGATTTCCCCTAAGTTGTTTTGCAGGTGCTCCCTCGTGACCAAGACTCCCAAGCAACTAATATCCTCAACAAATTTGTTGAAACTCTTGGTAAAAATGGTAACTTCAATCAATTATATGAATTGAATCATAACATGATTTGATTATATGTTTAAATGATGATTTAAATTGATTTAAGTTGCTTTAAAACTGATTTGGATGGATTAAAATTGATTATATCTTTGTTTGGAGCATAAAATCTGCGAGTTAAAGAGTCTTGTGTCGATTACAATGACTTGTAATCGATTACACATGTTTGTCACGCATGTAATCGATTACACACCCTTTGTAATCGATTACAACTAACTCGAGAACTCGGTAATCGATTACGTCAACTATGTAATCGATTACAAGGTTCCAGAAAGCATGTAATCGATTACATCAAAAATGTAATCGATTACATACCCACCAAAATGCATGTAATCGATTACACACTCAATGTAATCGATTACACGGGGTTTTTTAAAAGGTTTCGACGCGTAGAGCTCATTTCTTTTGGAAACTGTTCATCTTCTTCGTTCTCTCCTTCTCGCTCCCACGCACCTCAAATCTCAAAATCTCTCTTTTCTCACTCAAATCTCCATCAAAACCCGTCATTTCACCTCTCTCAATCTCGGAAAACCCTCTCCACATAGCCCATCGTTCAAAATTCCTCACATCCCTCATCCAAATCTCCCCATCTTCTCTCACGAACCCCATCTCCATTTCTCTGCCCTAATCTCGTCCTCTCTCATCCCCAATCATTAATCACTCATCCCTTGCTTCTCCTTCTCATCAATGGCTGAATCCTCTCATCGCTCGAAGCGCCCAAGAACGAGTGGGGCTTTCTTTGTTGGAGGGTCCTACGGTGGCTCTTCACGTAATATATCCGGCCTGGACCTCACGAGACACTTCTCCCTTTGTGAAGAAAGTGAGTTGTTCGGAAGAACTTCCACTTCACAAAATCATCTCTCCCAAGTATCTTCCCATCACCTTCTGCGAGAGTGAACCTTTAGAGAGCTTTAGGACAATAGAAAACTTAGGCTTGCTGGGATTCCTGAGTATAGAGAAGGCCATCTACCCTAACCTTGTCCGAGTCTTTTATGCGAACACGAAGGTTGAGGATAATTGCATAATCTCTGAAGTGAAAAAGCAACAAATCGGGTTAACAATGGCGAGTGGTATAGGCTTACAAAGCTCACTCTGATGGAGCTCGGTTCGTGGAAATGCCAATGTACGGGGGCATGAGTTTGAGCATAAGGCTGCTCTTCTCTCTTTGATTAGGACCTGGCTACCACCTCCCTAGTGATCCTAAACGCGAGAATAATGGCCACGGCCTCACTATGGAAAACGGGGTTCTCCACTACCTTTTGGTTCGTGGATTGATTCCCAAAGGAGGAATTACTCCCAAGTCCTCAAGGATGATGTAGTGGCATTATGGGCAATGACCACAGGGCACCCAATAAAGCTGGGGTTACTACATTTTAGAGCATATCTTTGGACGTCAAGAAAAAGAAGAACTCTGCTCTCCCCTTCGCCATGTTGGTCACCACAATCCTCGAGTACTATCGCATTTCGCTGGCTGAAGAGTCCAAGGGCACCAGCTCGAAGGGACCCCAATCAATCTGGTTGCATACTCTGAAGAAACTTCAGCTCTATAAGATGGAAGATAGGTGGCATTACATTACTCATGGCACGTTTGGTCATATCCATCACGATCCAGATAGTGATGATGAGGAGGCTCGATGCCACTGCCTCACTCCCCTGCTCCAGCTTCTCTTGATCTTGCTCCAAGAAATGCGCAACCCGAGCGCCAACGTAAACACACGCATGGATCATATAGAGCAAAGATTGACCATCTTGAGTGAGGATGGACTACTCGGACCGGGAGCTTAGCTCTATTTGATCCTTCCTAAGTGGACCTCCTATTCTGAGTGTCCTGCGCTGCTTGCACCTCCCACATCCTCTGCCCCTCCGGTTCCCCTATCGCTTGATCCATCCGGAGTTCCGGCGATGATGAGGAGCTTACGGACTCGACGACGATCTTATACCCCCGATGATAACATTGATCTAGGAGACTCTGCTGCGGATCCAGAGGGTGAAGTCTTTTGTGACAATGAGGACACGTAGTGATCATGGCCTATTGCCTTGATATTCTCTTGTATTGATGACCACCTTGTACTTATTTTGTTTTAACTCGATTATATAAAATTGGTATACCTTTATGGTTATATTTTGATTATTGCCTCTTGGTTATGAATGTTTGTTTGGGTGATTATTAATACATGAACTTGTTTTCACCTTAATGTTTGGCTTTTGGAATATTGATTGGACTGATTAATCTTTGTGGCTTTTATGTTATGGCAAAAACTTGGGAATCATGAAATATAGCTGTCATACTGTCTATTTTTTCTTAAATGCTTATGTCTTTTTGATAATGCCAACGGGGGAGAAAATGAGGAAAAATGAAAATGAAATGAAATGAAATTAATGGTTGCATGAGAAATTAAAGGTTGCATGAGTACGGGGGAGTTATTGACCTTTTAAGACATTAAGCTTTTCATATGCAAAATCTAACCCAACATCATGCATAAACTCCGGGGGTAGCATTGTACCTAAATGACTATTATATACAAATGCAAAAACTCTTTCTTTTTCCTATGATCAGTTTGTCATCATCAAAAAGGGGGAGAATGTGAATGCTTATGTCTCTAAGGCATGTCAAAAGGTTTTTGATGATAACAAAAGCAAAAGAGAAGATCAAGCGCAAAAGGAAAAATCAAGATCAAAGAAAGAAGACAGAAGGTTTACTTAGTTATAAGACTTAGAATATTAATGTTAAATGCTCTCAAGATTTCTCAAATGATTTTTCAATATATGACTTCAAAATAAATGGGAAATTTCAAAGTTAAACATGGCTTTCAATAAAACTTAAGTTTCAACTTTAAATCTAACACTCTTAAAAGGATTTATGTTTAATCAAGTATCTTGAAGTGTTGAAAATGACTTACAAGCGTTATTGGACTTGAAAAATGTGTTCAAAGGCCAATGTAATCGATTACATAATGTTTGTAATCAATTACTGAAAGCGAAGCATGTAATCGATTACATTATAAATGTAATCGATTACCAAATCGAGAGGCCATGTAATCAATTACATAATATATGTAATCGATTACACAAAGCCAGAAAGGCAAAGAACACGTTCGACGAGTCATATAATCGATTACATGGATATTGTAATCGATTACAAACAAAGTCAGAAGTCATGTAATCGATTACATGGGCAATGTAATCGATTACACAAAACCCGAAACTCAAAGAACACGTTCGACGAGCCATGTAATCGATTACATGGATATTGTAATCGATTACACAGCAAGTCAGAAGCCATGTAATCGATTACATGGGAATTGTAATCGATTACAAGCAAAGTCAGAAGTTATGTAATCGATTACACCAAGAATGTAATCGATTACACTGAGAGCCCAGAAAGTTCGAAAACGTTGGAACAACAATGTAATCGATTACCCGAAATATGTAATCGATTACATGCCTCCTGACAACGTCCAACGGCTATATTAAATGCATTAAATGCATGCCCAACTACCTCCAACGGCTCTATTAATTGAGAAACTTATAAATACCAAAGTTGGGTCTTTATTTGCAGTTGACCTTGAACCAAAAACTGAACATCAATACTTCAAAACGTGAATCAATCCTTAAATTCATTTCTTGCTCTATTTTCTGACTAAAAACGTGAAAAATCTTTGAGAGCATATTAGAGCTTCAATTTGTAAACACTTGCTCTAGAGAGAGTTTCTTTTATTTCAATCTTATACATTCTGATTAGTGAGGGTGAGGTATCCCTCAAGTATTGTAAGGATGAGGTATCCCTTGGAAAATAGAGGCTCAAGCTTTTGGGTGAGGTATCCCATATTGTTGAGTGCTCAAGGTTGTAGTGGTTTTTCAAGCACCCATTGAAGCTTGAAGATATAATGGAAAATCTCAAGGTGTTGCTTGGGGTTTGGACGTAGATCACAAGTGGAGTGGTGATCGAAACGGGATAAACGATTTGTGTTTGTTTTCTCTAAACCCTCCTCTCTGTTTATTGTTGTACAACTGTTTCATTCATTTGCTTGGATATTGTCTTCTTGGTACATTACGGTTATAAGTAAAAGTGTTTATCTCATCTATCTAATTATTCCTAATCATTCAATAGCTTCAACGAAAATTGATTGTCAAACGATTTGCGAAAGATTTGTGAACTTATTTTTAACTACTCAATTCACTCCCCCTCTTGAGTATTGAGGCCACTTGGTAACAGTTTGAAGATTCTGATTCACAAAGATTTACAGCTAAGTGCCCTAGTTTTGACGAAAGATGTAATTGGAGACATAGGGTCATACAAAGCAAGAGGTCGAATATGTGGCAGATTACAAAATATAATAGACCTCACAGTTGTGTAAACCTAGCTGTGTCAGTAGATCACTGCAAGTTAGACTCTCGTATGATCTGCTCTTGCATTTTGGAGTTAGTTAGAACAAAATTCGATGCACTTGTATGCTTAATTGTTGAACAGATTCGAAGCCAATTCGGTTACCAAGTTGCATATCGAAAAGCTTGGAAGGCAAAATAATTGGCCATTGTGAATGTTTTTGGGGATTGAGACAAATCTTATGAGGTGTTGCCCAGATGGCTAGCGGCCATGAGAAGAGACATGGAAGGCATAGTGGTGGAGTTGCAAGACGAAGAATGTTTTATGAATAACTGACTTGATCGTTCGAAAAGAGTCTTTTATCGATTATTCTGGATATTTAAACCATATGTTACTGGCTTCCAATATTGTAAGCCCATTGTTCAGATTGATGCCACTCATTTATATGACAAATACCGTCATAAGTCGTTGATTACAACAACTCAAGATGGAGATAGAAAACATCTGCCAATTGCTTTTGCCATTGTGGAGGGGGAGACCAAGGATGCCTGGAGTTGGTTTTTAGCTCATCTAAGGTTGCATGTCACACAACAAGAGGGCTTGTGTTTGATCTCTAATCGACATCGAGACATCTTACAATCAGTGGCAAATGAAAATCTTAGATGGCAGCCACCGAATGCGTATCATGTCTTCTGCATACGGCACATTAGTTCTAATTTTAACTCCAAATTCCAAAATAAGGAGTTGAATTTTTTTTTATTAACACAGGTACTTAAAATTTTCAACTTGTAATCTAATTTATGATAAGAATAGTGAGTTCTTAATACAAACTCAATTCATTTGTTGTATTAGGGTATGAACCAATTGCAATAAAATTTGATGCTAGGCTAGAGAAGTTAACAGCTACTACAAAAATAGCAAATTGGATTAATGCAATTCTAAAAGAAAAATGGAGTTTGGCATATGATGGTGGTCGTAGATTCGGTCATATGACAACCAATTTGCCAGAGTGCATCAACGGAGTGTTGAAGGGTAGCAAAAATCTACCTATAACTGCATTGGTTCAGTTGACATATACGAAGTTAGTAGAATACTTTGTCAACCGAAAAGATGAGGCAAATGTGAAATTGATGACATTTGCGAAGGAATAGAGTGATGACTTATTGAAGCATTGGAGAGTCAACATGGCAAAGGTCAGCTCACACCAAGTTTGCCGGTACAATAGAGAAAACACAACGTTCATGGTTGAAGAGGCTTTTAACCCTGTAACACAACAGGATGGAATTTCTTATACTTTAAACTTGGAAGAATGCTGGTGTGATTGTGGGGTGTTTCAAGCATTGCATTTTCTATGCTCCCATGCGATTGCTGCGTGTGCTTCTATGGTAATTGACCCATTCCAATATGTGCATAGGGTATACAGGATGAAGAACATTTATAGAGCTTACGAGTTTAATTTTGAACCGATTCGGGCTGAACCATGGTGGCTTGCAGGTCCTGACATAACTTTGGTGCCAGATCATGCATTGCTTAGATCTAAAGGTCGACCAAAATCAACCCGAATCAGGAATGAGATGGATTGGTGTGAAGTAGGGACATGACAAACGTGTACAAGATACCATCAACCTGGACACAATTCTCGCACATATCGTGTCGGTGAATCGAGTTCCTTGAAGGATGATAGAGTTGGGCCATCTAGTTGATCTAGGGCATATTTTCATTGTCAGAATCTTGTATTAGCCAACCATCAATGTGCATTTTGGAGTTGTATTATTTTGTATCACTGATCTATGATATTATATTCTTGCCCATATTAATATATGTTAGTTGATTATCAACGTGCACTTCATTTCTCTCATATTATATTTTAGTAGAGTAATCATATGGTCATATCATATTATAGTAATCATATTGTCACACTAATTGTTATTGCTTGGTATACAGCTGACAGATGACATTCCATGTAAACCCCGGACTAGAAGACAGCTCGATATTAGAGTTGCAGGAGTACCATGTTTCTCAACATGTATGACAGGAACATAAGGACCGGCACCTGCTTGTAAGACGTGCTCAGAAGACAAAACATATAGACCCCCCTGCACCAATTCTTCCGTATCTACAACAGGCTGGCTTCTTGGGGGTTGCCTATATGAGCTATTGCAACATTGATCACTCCTTGATCATTGCGTTGGTTGAGAGATGGCGCCCAAAGACGCATACATTTCACATGCCTACCGGATAGTGCACCATTACGTTGGAGGATATCAGTATCATATCGGGTCTTCCTATTGACGGCGTTGCAGTTACTAGCCTTACCCATAGGACTGATTGGCTCGGTTTATGTGTTTGGTTGTTAGGGATTGATGAGACTCCCTCGCTCATATCTGGTGCACGCATTGATATGATATACCTGTGGCAGCTGAGTGTTACTGTAGTCTCTGAAGATGATGATGATGAGTATGTGCAACAACGTGCATGACATTACATACTTCGGTTGATTAAGGGTTTCTTATACCTCGATAATTCTGATAAGTTTGTGCACTTGATATTCCTTCTATTATTAGAGGACTTTGTTGTTGTCGGGACATATAGCTGAGAGTCTGCAGTTTTGGCATACTTGTATAGAGAGCTTTGTAAAGCTACAAACAACAAGGAACGCGAGATCAGAGGGCGTGCATCTTATTGCAGTATTGGGCATGGTATAGATTCCCCCGGCTTGCCCCTACACTAGCTGACCATGTTGAACCTAATGTGTTCTATGGTGCTGATCATGGTCAATTACGTCCCTTAGGATGAGAGTAAGTTTCTATTTCATATCATTTCTTTACATTACTTTGTTCTATGACTTTCTTAATATTTATAACTGACGTTTATAATACTTTTATTTACAAATAGGTGGGGCAAGCATAAAGTTTTGAGTGATACTGTGATCGATGTCTTTGGATATTATTGCCAGTTCTTTGATCAGTTGAAGAATGATGAGGTATGTCTTATTTTACATTCGTTTGAATTATTTACTTATGTATATGCCATCTTAATTTTGTGTGCTCCTCATTTTTTGTAGATTATATGACAACCATATACAGATGAGAAGGTGGCATCACTCCCACCTTTTTGTGTGGCTACTAGGGACATAACATTAGCAGTGGTCCCTCTCATATGTTTCCACATTGTTAAGTGGCACAAGCCAGACTAAGTGATGCACTAGTTTGGGCTTGACCAGCCCATACCACGAAGATCCCTCTACCTTGACAGTTTACACTTAGTTACACTGACAGGTAGGTATGATGAGGATTGACCAGTTACACATGCTGTTTACATAGCCACATGGGATAGTCGACGAGAGAAGCTTGTTAGGAGAATCCCATTGCTCGCACCCTCGGTTCACGTTCTGAGTACTTGCGTTGGTATAAAAGAATTATCAGACGCTGGATGTTTCCCACTAGTGTATCTATTGGGAATGCGGTAAACTCTTTACTAATTTGCTAGTGACTATATGTATTTTTTATTCAGTCTAATGAAATAATTTATGTCTGTTTCTTAAGCGGACATTGCAGAACATTTGTTCAGTTCAACTATTGACACTGCCGCTCGAGAAGCTGCTACACAGATCATACACTCATTGCAGGAACATGACCACATTACAATGAAACATCTGCTTCCAGCTCTAGCAAAAGATGACATTTCAGGGTCGCCCGAGGAGTCCAGTCAATAGGGAACATGGCATAGACGGAGAACAAGATTAGCAAGCACTCGGACACGGTTTCGACATCCCGAGGATTCTGGCTCTACCAGCCAGCACATGACTCAGCCTCCTACCACTGTTACATACCCACTCACTCAGCTACCACCTACATATCACCCTTATACTCACCATACCCACCATACCTTTACCCACCGTATCCTTACTCGCCACCGGGTTACCTCTCATATCCTTACCCACCACATAGTTACTCGCCATATCCTTACTCGCCACCGGGTTACCCATCATACCCATCACAGTCAGATCATTCTTCCGATCCTTCTCATAGGCCACCACATTCTGATGCGAGCCCATCTCATTGCCGTGTATATTATTTATGTCATTAGTGTATCTGATAATGTAATGTTATATTTAGTAGTTTTGTGTAAAATATTATTGATAACTTTCTATTGTGATTTTGATTCGCTTGTTGGATTAAATATATTTTTCACTTAGTTTTAGTTTTTATTAATGATCTTTGTAAATTGTAACTGGTTGAATTAAACAGGTTCATGTGCTTTTGGGGAGGTCCAATATTCAGAAAAAAATCTGTCAAAATTTTTACTCCAATTCCAATATTTTGAACTGTGGTTTAATTATATCAAATATTATGTCCTTCTGCGTTAACTAAAAATATAATAAAAAAAGTCACTCCTCAAAATTAGGAGAGACATGATTGGGATCCTATTCACCAAATAAATGTTTGAAACAATGCAGTAACATACACAAAAAAAAAGAAAAATAAAAAATGACATTTTTTTTAACATACATCCCTATTATCGTATTCATTTTTTTGTATATTTAATGAGATTTATCACATTAAAAGTGATAAATTGTAAAGACCTATCATTTTTCATGTAAAAGATAATCATTTTGTCTCTCACAAGATCCTGTGAGCGATTGAGGAGTTAGACAGGACAGTGTCTAACTCCCAAAATGCTTTTGTCTGAAATTTTTTGGGAGACACGGTCCTGTCTAATAAAAACAAAAATTTTGGTGTAAAAATTGGTTGTCAGTTACGCCAAAAAACTTGGCGTATTTACAAAGGATGCGCCATTTTCAATGGCAAAATCACCTAGGATGCGCATCCTAGGTGACAAAAAAATATTAAAAAATATCATATAAGATAAAAAAATAATAATTTGATATATAGTTTTAAAATTGTAATATTTTAGTAAATAGTTTAAAAAATAATAATTTAATAAATAATTTAAAAAAATAATATTTTAATAAATAATTTTACTAATGGTGACATTTATAATATTTTTTGTTCTCATGGGAAAACGGATAATTCCCATTGTCTCGCTTTAAGGTATGGATAATTCTCATGTATGTTTTCTATGTTTATTTTTGTAGTCTTTGATAATTTGGGAAAACGGATCTTAGCCGTGTAGTTGGTTTGTGGAGTGGTGAAGTATAAATAAAAATATAATTCAAAATTTTTTTTTCCATTAGATTAGGAATTATACACGGTGCAGTTAGATTAGGAACTCCACGGATCCTCAATCCGATAATTTGGATGTTTTTCTAATGTTTTTCATTGTTTCTATATTTTAATAATCTAAATTATATTGTTTCTATACTTGGCTAGCTCCGTATTCTTGAATGCATTTCTTTATGCACTTCATTTTCAAAATCCTGCTTCGCCAGATTTCAGATTTTGCTGCTATTAAAATTGTTAGTCCCTTGAATTGTTACAACCAATGTGGACAACTTCTACCTTGAAATGAAACAAGTATTGACCTGCCAACTAAAATTGCAATGGTTTTGGATATATACATATATATATGGATGACATATTTAGTGAGATAAGTTTTTATTATGAGAGAGTGAGATGAGTAAATCTTGACTATACAATCATATATAAATGGTCAAGATTAAAAGTTATTTAAAGGTCATGTGACTACTTAAAAAAATCACATGCATTTATCTTCTAATCTTGACTATTCATAAAAGATTTAATGATTAATATTCATTCCTCACACTTTTTACAATAAACACTCCTCTCACCTGAGTAAGATCCTATATATATATATATATATATAAGATCTTACTTAGGTGAGAGAAGTGTTTATTGTGAGAGGTGAGAGGAGTGAATCTTGACCATATTTTTTATGAATGGTTAAGATTAGAATATAAATGCACATGACTTTTTTAAATGGTCACATGACCTTCAAGTAACTTTTAATCTTGACCATCCATGCATGATTATATGGTCAAAATTTATTCTTCTCATCCTCTCACAATAAAAACTCCTCTCACTAGATATGTCCCTTATATATATATATGATCTTATTCTGGTGAGAAGAGTAGAGTGTTTATTGTAAGAGGTGAGATGAGTGAATCTTGACCATTAGATCTTACATGAATGGTCAAGATTAGAACATAAATACATGTGACTTTTTTAAGTGGTCACATGGCCTTCAAATAACTTTTAATATTTGTCATTTATGTATAGTTGTATGATTAATATTTACTCCTCTCATTCTATCATAATAAATTCTTCTTTCACATATATACATGCAGTTTAAGTCATTTCATATATTTAGGTGAACAATGATGACAAGAGGGCCAGTAGTGCTTTGAGGCTTTGAGCATCTTCCTCATTTTATAAGAATGGAGTTATTCATCATGGTTGAGACTTATGCAAGTAAACAACAATGCTAAATTTTTCCTTGAAATATGTACAGGGATAAAGATAATTGATTGATGTGATATTTAGTGAGCCTCTACACGGTGATTTATTTTAGGGAAATGGCACATGGCTTGGGTTGTGGAGGCTATTAAGATATGTCTTACGTTTTTTTCTTTTTAAAAAAAAATTGATTGAAGTAACAAAAAACTTCCTTTTTGTTACTCAAGAGGCTCATGTTACTCAAAAGTCGAGCTGTGTAGCATAACCCTTTAGGAGTGGAAACAGGCCAGATCAAATTAGGCTTTGCCTTAAACAAGCTTGACCTGTATCTCAATTATAAGGCCTGAGCCTGACCTATGAGCCTGTAATAGGTCAATTTTTAAGGCCTGACTTGACCTTTTTAAAAGTCTAACCTGACTTGAAAGCCTATTTAAAGGCCTACTTTACAATGAGACCTTTAAATAGGTTAACAGACCTACTTTTAAATAGGTCAACAGGTCTTTACATAGATTAACTGACCTACTTTTAAATAGGTTAACATGTCTTACATAGGCTAACAGACCTATCGTTAAATAAGTCAATATGTCTTTACATAAGCTAACAGGTCTAAGTTTTGAAATAAGCCAATGGGCTAACTCAAAGTCAATAGGCCTTTGTTATAATTTAACACTTACTTTCTAATTTTATAAATGCTCACTACTTTCTTACTCTAATCTTTAGTCGATGTGGGACTTGGAGATATAATAAATTACTCACTTTCTTATTCTAGTCTTTCAAGTCCCACATCGACCAAAGATCAGAGTAAGAAAATAGTGAACATCTATAAAAGTAAGGGACGCGTGTTATAGATATTCACTACTTTCTTACTCTAGTCTTTGGTCGATGTGAGACTTGGAGATATACCAAGTTACTTACTTTCTTACTCTAATCTTTTAAGTCTCACATCGATCAAAGATCAGAGCAAGAAAGTAGTAAGCATCTATAAAAGTAAGGAGTGAGTGTTAACTTATTATTTTTATTCTAATAAATATATTACATTAAATATATTAATAAATATGTTATTTTTATTTTAACTTAAGTTTTAATTATTGAATTTTATTAAAATTTAATTAAAATATATATTAATATATTATAATAAATTAATAATTATAATTATAATTTATAATTATTATAATAATATATATTATATTATATATAATTAAATAGGTCAAGCTGACCTACCAAACTTTTAAAAAAGTCTTGGCCTAGCTTGTTTAGTAAACAGGTTAGGCCAGGTCAACCCTCAGGTAAGCTAAGCTACAGGCTCCTAATGAATAGCTTGACCTATTTCCACCCCTAAAGTCAGGTTAATCTATTTTTCTTTTAAAAAAAATAACCCAATACTTGAACTAAATCATATCAAGTTTTCAATAATTTTACTTGAACTAACTCATACTTGACCCAACCTGAAAATTCCCTATTAGATTAGTTCATGTTAATTAGGTTCACGGGTTGATCCAGGCTAATGATCACCTCTATTAAACAAGATCTCATATAACAAAATGTACTATTTATCCAATAGCACGTCAATCATGAGTAGCATCAATCTTGTATAGTAGCAGATAGGACTCTTGCTTAATTTCTCCTTTTTCCTTTTCTTGATAGATTAATGAGTTATTTTAAACTAATTCACTAATCACTATTGTCCAATTCAAAACCACCCCTACAATGATCTAAATCTCGGCCTTGGATACATTTAGTGCTTGTTATAGAATTTCAATTTTCTTCGTCTCATTGGACAAACTCTTTGTCCTTGTGGTGATTTGGTATTCAAAATAGTATTTTAGCTAAGTTTATGATGCTAGCTAGGAGCCCACAGTGAAGAAACAAGTTCACTTTCAAGCCAATCTCTTTCAAATTTTTTGGCACAACAGTTATGTTATATATACATATACATATATATATATATATATATATATATATATATATATATATATATATATATACATTTTTATTAATAATTGTGATTAACTAAGACCAGCTGGCTTTTTTGGCGATTATTCTAGTTGTAACCAATTGATATAATTTTCACACAACATTACCACAAATATTAGAGGAAATATCCACTTCAGTCTTTTAAGGATATATATAACATCACGTTAGTCCTTCCTTTATAAATGTATTAAAATTGGTCTTTTAAATAGGGGTGACAACTCCTTATGCTCATGGGAGGCGTTAGTCCCCGCAAATTGTTTCAAAATTTCAAGCATTCATATAGAGAGTTTTTTTAAAAAAAAATTATTTCTAAAGCATGGCCTCTTCCAAACACTAATCATTTTCCCCTCTAGCTCCGCCACTGCATTTAAAAATATGTACACCATCAAATTAATATTTTAATATCATATTTTTGCTATCAATGTGGTCTTTAAAATAAGATCAAATTATTGACGTTTGATTCTGCCAATGAAGCTAACTTTTATCCAGCCAAAAAAAAAATGAAGCCAACTTTTATTGGTATATAATGTAAAAATTAAAAGATATGTAATTATTTTACCCAAAAAAAGAGACATAAAAACAACATTCAGTTAAACTAACAGTTCACTCACATGTAAAAATTAAAATACATGTAATTATATTACCAAAAAGTGACATGTAATTGGATAAAATTAAGGTAAAATTTCTTAAGTGCTTGTAGTACTTGTCTCTAATAAAAACATAATAAGTGTATATTTTTTATAATTCATTAATAAAAATTTTAAAAATAATAATTAAATAATTAAAAAATAAGACACATGTCATATTTTTATTAGAAACAAACACCACAAGTACTTAAAAAACTTCTTCTAAGTTTCTCTCATGTAATTGTAGTATATGAAATATTTTAATTTGATACTTCTTTTTTATTTTGCATTGTTTTAGTACTCCCTCGAGTCACAAGACAGAATAACATTTCACTATAATAGTTAAATATACAACTCGCTTTTAGGAGAATAGGTCTGGCGATAAGGATGCTACTCACACTAAGAAAGAAGTGGGAATTCACAAAAAAGAAAGAAAGAGCTAAGAAAATGAATTTCGATAAGAGAAATAATCATGAAGCACAATAAATACATGCATTAAGAAAGATCTTCATCATTAATTTTAAATAAATTTATATAAATTTTAAATTATTAATTTAAATTAAAGATAAATATCTATATTAAAGTATGTATTTATTATACTTCAATAACATATAATAATTTTTCATTTGAACAATAACCATAAATCCGTATGTGCAAAACTCTTTGGTACATGATGTCTATATGACGTAGCATCGGAATTAAAATAGGAACATCGTACATAGTCTATAATTACAAAGGGTTGTCTTTGGCTTTTTTACCCGGTTAATGTACCTTTAAATTTTATTTTTGGATGTACCGTTGTTTTAACATTTTTTCTCGCAATACGTTTATTTTAGGTAATATTGAAAAGTTGATTTATCTCAAATTAATTTTTTAATGTGAAAAGTTATATTTTTTTAATATAATATCGAGAAGTCGGTTTAGGCTATAAATTAATTTTTTTTAACATTGAAAGTCGGTTGCTTAAAATCCAAATTCTCAACTGGGTCTTTAATTTTTTTTAACATTTTTTCTTATTTACTATATTTTAAATCTAAAACTCTTCTTATTTTCTTTGTTAACATTTTCCTCTTCTCTTTTTTATTACTAACATTTTTATTTTTACACCTTTGTTTATAAATAATTTTTTATCCATATTTTATAATAATATAATTTATTTTATAATAATTATTTAGATTACATGCAATTTATGAACCAAGTATACAAGTTGAAAAAAATATTTAATATTTACCAACGGGAGTTTCAAGTACTGGAAAATTAAGGATATTGGCCTTATATAATATCATGATCCATAGTTGTGTCATAATCCATGAATATAGAGAGATATTAAAAGTCAGTCACAATCTAGTCTCATTTATAATAAGATGGACTTCATGGGAAAAGATTAATCAAAACTATATGGATTATGCAAAAATGAAGATCATACTCGTCTAAAATGTTCTAATCGTGATGAGACATCTGGATAAAGTTTGCATCAATATGATATCCACTGCTATGCTTGCATATTTTGTAATATTGTATTCTAATTAAAAACTATATATGATATTAAATAATAAAGTTTTGTTCAAGTTTAATCAATCATTTATAATCCAATAATTAATTTAATTTTATGTTAAACATATATTATTAATGTGCATATTTCTCTAATGATGCATATTTTTTACTTTATTATTTTAATATGAAGTAAAAATGAAAATGTTAAAAAAATATAAAGAGTTTTAATTTAAATTATAATAATAAAAAATAAAAGACATTGTTGGAAAGTTGACTTTTAAGCAACTGACTTCCTAATAGGAATGTAAAAAATATTTAATTTATAATTCTCAACAACATATTAAAAAATTAGGTTTTCATGTTGAAAAATCGATTTATGATAAACAAACTTTCTAAAGTTAGTTAAAACAAGCATATTTTAGAAAATAATATAATAATGATATATCAAAAAATAGAATTTAAAGTTACATTATCTGACTAAAAAAGCCGTTATCTTGCGCTTGTCAAATTATATTCATCAATGCGCAATAGACAACAGTTAGCTTGGAGATTTTTGTCTGCAAGTGAATGACTACGATTCGAACGGTATAAACAATGGGCGTTGTTATAGTAAAGTTTAGATGTATTATGCAACTTTAACTTTTATTTGTAATAGTAAGTTTTTTTTTTGGATAAATTGTTCTTTTTTTTAGATCATATTATTGTTTATATCAGAAGTAAATTGGAGGTATTGTTCATGTTAAAAATATTATTTATATCAAAAAAAATATTATTTATATCAAAATAATATTATTCATGTCAAACAAATACTGTTTATATCAGAAAAAATAATGTTCATATAAAAAAAAAAGAATACTGTTATGCCAAAAAATATTGTTCACATATTTTAAAATTATTCAATTTTATAAATAATATCAATTAAAATTATATTAATTAATATTTATATTTTTTTATAAATAATTGTGCATATTAAATTTTTTTCTAAAACTTTTATTGTTGAAAAATTTTATAAATTTTAAGCGATAATATTTATACTGAGTTATACAATTTTAAAAAATTAGAAGTGATCGAGTTTCTTAAAATTATAATTATGTTTTTAAAAAATCTTATAAATTTTAACTAATAATATTTATACGATTATATAATTTAAAAAAATTAGAAGTGATTAATGATACAAGCTAAGTAGTGTAATCGATGATAATGGTAGTAGTAGTATATAAAAAATATAATATTAAAAAAACTATAAAAAAATCTATAAAAAAAACTTACTTAGTAAATTTTTTATAATTGATCTAAATTATTAATTTATTTTATAAATAAATTAATAATTTATATTATAAGATGTATGATAAGATGTATATTAAAAATGGCCATAAACAATACAAACGTGTCATTTGAAAAAGTTGTCAATAAGCTGAGTTATCAATGCTGTGGGGTGAGCTTTGCCTCACTGTCACTGCAGTGCTGCATTCACATGGGTTCTGAATCTGATACATACAACTTAGTACTACCTTAAGGAAAATAAATAAAAACAGCACACGTCCCGTTCTATTTGAAGAACCTTTCAACCTATCACTTCACTCCGGTCCTGCAAAGTTCTAATCTGCAAATTTCGTAATTATCTCACTATTTGCAAACAAGGCGACAGTCACTTAGCAAGCCGCTCAACTCAACTGTTGTTGCATACTGTATAATCGACACATGTTTCTAGTGCCTTTTAGCTGTGTTTAGTGGTGGTCGTGGTCAGAACTCCAAAAGGAGTTGATGTATATGCCCAACTTTCTTGCCATTGGTTTCAACTTTCATTCACAAAAAGTTGAAGCAACATAAAAGGATATTTTGGGCCAGGCAAATTCACTAACACACGGAATTCCCTGCATCAATTTCCCCCTGTTTATCACATTCACAAAGAAAACTCTACGGTGACGTTATTCTTGAGTTATTAATTGGTGCATGTTGCCATAAATTTGATACTGAACACAGGAATATCTATGTAAAATATAAATAAATGAGAACTTATCAACTACTAAAGAGTAAATTACATGTAGCTCCTCCCTCGTTTGCAAAATAACAAACACCTCCTTAAAGTGACAAAAGAAAAGAGCATATGTTTTTTTTTAAGGTAAATAGAAAAAGAGTAGATTGTTAACGTCATCTACATTTTTAGGAAATAAGACATTACCCTGTTAAGTTATAACTTTGTGTGTGAATATGCATTGAAGAGCACTGTCTTGTATGATCGTATGCATTAGTACCTGTTGTGTACCAAATTTTTCGTTTCCATTTCCACGTCCGTTTAGAACTTTAGATAGCATGGCTCTTAAATTTTAGTTGAAAGAAGATTAGGGAAAAAGAGCCGACGTGAACCCTGGTCCCCTGGTTCTGTGAGTGGTAGAGTTAGAATAAATGTTGAGGAGTAACATACAAAAAGAAAGAACAAGTCAAACGAGAGGAGTAGATATAAAAAGAATTATAGCTAAAAAAAATTGAAAAAGAATAAAATTTCATAGGAAGAATCATAAGCCACAATTTGAGGAGATATTCAAAGTCAGCGAGGGCATTTGCCATCAATCTAACATGTGAGATGTGCACTTATCACCCTAAGTCAAAATTAAGAAATTCATAAGAGCAGCTTGGCCCAAGTAATTAGAATAGCCAAGATGAAACATATGACCATTTACTTATTCACTCATTACATACTTGTCAAATGTTAAACTAATTTCAGTTATCAATAATTTTTTTTTGGACACATTTAATTTGAGGTTATAGTCACAAATTTTGAGATTCAAAGTTAAGATGGAATATCAGATTAATTTTTTTGTATGTTCATTGTAAAATGAAAGAGAAAAGCTAAAGTGATGTATATCTTATTTGTCTATATGACAATATCAAAATGGAGATATGCAAAAAAAAAGATAAGATAAGATAAGATATAATTAAATAGTAAAAATTATATAAATATAAAGTGATATAAATAGAGATGTGTGTAATTAGAATTATTAAAATAAAATAACTTTCTTTCTCATGTTAACGTTTAAAACTTAAAAGTTTTTTTTGACGTTAAACTTTAAAGTATGAAGTTAAAAAAAAAAAGACTGGAAAAATAATTTTAATATTTTTATCACAAAAAATATATATATTTATTTTTATATTTTATCTAATACTATTTATTATATTTATTTTTTTATTATTTTTTTCTCTCAATTACATATTTAAAAAAAAATATGCAATACCTGTCCTACTAAAAGAGATATAAAATCATCTTTTTTCTCCATAAAAATACATGAGATTGAACTTTGCCACGGTATGTTGGGTTGTTTAATTAGGAACGTGGTGTTAACGCAACCGATCAAAAGCTTTGATCTTGATGTTACTTTGGTCTTTCTCTCCTTCTTCCGCTTCCTCCTCTTCTTTTCTCCCCTTTTTTCTCTTCCCTTCATTTTTTTCTTCTCTGTTTCTCTTCTCACCTATGAAATTTTCCATGTAAATTTGGTATACCCAGCAAGATTTCAATTTTCAAGTTGTTAAGCAGAAAGGTCAAATTTGATTAATTACCAATCTTTTTTTTTGAATGATTAATTACCAATTGTTACCTTGGTATAATAAAATAGTACTTTCGAAACTATCCAATAATTAAAATTATAAAATTTATAATTTATAATATATTATATATAAAAAGAGAGTTACGATTTATACAATTATGACAAATGATTGTTCAAGTTGTGACACTAATATTATTTAAATTTGAAGTTTATCATTATTCTATTAAAAAGAATTAAAGAAAAATATAATTTTTTTGATTATCATTTTTAATTATGTCATCAATGTAATTTAAATTTAAATTTAATATTATTCTTTTAAAAAATAAAT
Organism: Ormosia semicastrata; assembly: GCA_029884595.1. Classification (NCBI taxonomy): domain Eukaryota; kingdom Viridiplantae; phylum Streptophyta; class Magnoliopsida; order Fabales; family Fabaceae; genus Ormosia; species Ormosia semicastrata. Next base: position 6,447,239 of record JAQQTO010000052.1, read on the forward strand.
TATTTTAAGATTTTTTCTTATAAATATTATTTTTAAATTATATTACCATTGTCTTATTACAAATTTAAATTTAAATTTCATTATTATTATCTTATTAATATATATATATATATGAAAACATTTTTAGACATTTATTTATAGAATAAAAATATTTTTATCATAATTTCAAATTATATTATAATATACAAAGATGGAGGCACAAGAGTCAGCAGTAAAGCTGAAAACACATTTTTAATGATATTTGAAATTTTTTAAATATTCTCAAAATATTATATATAAAATATAAATTTATATTTGATATACCTTATAAAAGTAAAACAAATATTTAAATCTCAATATAAAATTTTTATATGACCTACAGTGATTTATAAAAATAATTTTTATAATAGTAAAATAATTATCATATATTATTTTTAAATATTTTATTTATTTTTTATAATCTCATTCATTGTTACGGTATTCTAATAACAACTATTATATTCTTACATCAAATAGTATATATATTCATTTTCACACCTCATGTAATACTATTTATTATATATATATATTTTTATCATTTTTCTCACTCAATCACATTTCTTAAAAAAAATATAAATAATACTTACATCTTTTTTTAAAAGTATAAAATAATTATTTTTCTTCTAATAAAGATAAATAAAAAGGATACATTGGGATACAGGGGTTGGGTCAGAGTTTCACAACCAGTCTCATTATTTGTCTAATAGTGTAACTTTTTTAATTTATTTATAAATTTATTTTATATCTCATAAAAATAATACAATTATATACAAATTAATTTAATATATCTTTCTTATTAATATACAATATAAATATATATAATGTACATATAAAAATTACGCTCAACATTTCCCTTTCCTAATTCAAATCACGGTAAATTCTCGCAAAGGATCGAATGCCTTTCTTCCACTATTTCTGGAAAGTTTCAAATGCATGATACTCGATCATTTTGGACTTATGTTATTATATTATGTCTGGAGCCTTGGAATAGAAATAGATACAGAGAAATCCTAAACAATACACTAAACTCCTTTATTTATTTTGGTCTTCAACTACAAAATCCAAAAGGATATGCAAATAGACAGGCTTCTTAGATTCCTCAGGTCAATAATATAATTACATAATTGCAGATACGAACCACCAACTCCATCAAGCAATAGCACCACAACAAAGAGGAAAAAGGTAAAAGAGAAAAAAATCTAGATCACGATTATTAGAGGACGTACACATAAGTGACTGCTATGAACAGCTAGCTTCTGGAGATGTGGGTAATTAAGCTTGCAACTACAGATCCAATCTCATGAGAATTGCAGATTTAAGACCCTCTTCGCTTCTCATCCCATTAGGAATCTTAACAACAACATCTTGAAGCATAAGGTCATTAACACACGACATGCTGGCATGGTGTACCTGAAACTCCAAGTCCCTTAACGCACTCATTAGTCTCGCCCCAGGGTGGTTCACATTCTCGGATTGAACCCTCACCATGGCATCACCTCCTACGATCTTGACATCAACCTCAAGCGCAAAAGTACCATTAGGCCCCGTTTGGTCCACCACAGTAGAAGTTGTGGTTGCGCTGTGGTTATCCATGGTATCCGCCATTTCCAACTTCACCTTCTTAATGCTAGACTGATCCCTCATCTGCTGCTGTGACTCTAACTCATCGATCTTGGCTTTGAGCTCGTTGATGTAAGCCACGGCATCAGATAAAAGAGAAGCCTTGTCCATCCTCGAAACGTTTGGCACCACCGCTCTCAACGCGTAGAACCGGTGATTCAGCTTTTCCCTCCTCTGCCTCTCTGCCTCCACGTGGTTCAACGGGGTTTCGCGTCCAAGCAATGGTTTTCTCCCTCTCTTCTTTGGTAACTCTTTTTTCTCTGAGGTGTTGTCGATTGCCAATAGTGGACAATCTGAATCAGAATGCTCAGAATCCACATAAGAAGATTGAAGTGATGACCCAAATTTGAGACCTGCTGAATCGTTGTTCTTCATCTTGGGTTGTTCCATTTCCTTCCTCTTTATCATATTTTCTCCATCTTGGACACCAGCGATGATGCCGATGTCAGCAAAAGAGATGTTCTGGTCGTCGAGGATTTGTATTGGGTTAAGGTTGTTCTTGTCGTGTGGGATAGCCATAAGATCTGGTGATACTGATGATCCGAACAGAGATTTGGCATGTTGGACAAGACCCCAGTTTTGTTTGATGAGGTCGTAGGAACCCATTTCGATGACACCGTTGTTTGTTGGGATGCAAATTAGAGTTTCGATCCCGTGCATATGAGCTTCTTTGGTTCTTTCGCAGTTGTAGAATTGAAGCTCGTGCTTGCTGTTCAACCAAAGCACCGAACCTAAAGCGAAGGCCTTGCCGGGGAGGGATGATGAAGATGAAGATGAAGAAGAAGCATTGCTAACAGAGAAAGTGCGAGTCAACGACATGACGTAGAACCATTCAGCGTCGTTGAGGTCGTTGTTTGTGCTCGTGTTGGTGTCGTTGATGAGGGATTGGATGCCTTTCAGTAACTTCCTTTGCTGTGTAGAATTGGGATAATGGTGGGGAAGTTGTTGAAGTAGTCTAGGGGATGTTTCTTTGGTGCCTTGGAAATGGCCTTCACCCCAGGACAAGTACAGGTTGCCATTGTCGTCGTTTGTGACCTGCCAGAAAATGGCGTAGACCCACCAATCGGGTTGGCTCTGGAGTAAAAATTGAAGCTTTTGGTGAAGGGTTGGTGGGTTTTCTTTGGGGAGAGAGACTAGAGAGGAGGATGAAGAAGGAGAGATGATCAAATCTTCCATGGCAAAGTAGTGCGTAGATTTGAGAGAGCGATGAAATTGGAAAGTAAGAACTAAACAAGGGGGTGAGAAAAATTGGGCATTAATAGAAAAAAACAGATGAAGCTTAAATTATATGTTGTACGGATAAACAGTCCTTTTAGCGTAAAGAAACAGTGTCAATTACCAAACACATCGAGAGAAAAAAAATGGGATTTTGTAGAGAGAAATGGGGAGTTGAGAGTGTTGAGAGGAAATTGGCTGGGGTGGGTTATATGGGGAGCAGGTGTTGTGGAGTGGCAAAAGTGCGTTAATTTTGGTGAGAATGGCTGGGAAAATGGGGTCCATATCAGCTTAATATACAGTCAATTCACTATTGGGCACCACAAGCACGTGAAACGAAAGCGAGAGGTCCAGTGACGCATGGATAGGATATAGAAGTGGTATGTGGGGCACCGGTATGACTTGTTTACTAGAATCGATGAATGAATTTCCGTGGCATCGTGGGAAATTCATATACAACGTTAAATATAATAAATAATAATAATTAACTCTCTTTGGCTTATTAACTGTCTTGTCGTTGTTCGTTTTACGACTTTTTAGTGCCACGCGAATAATTAAGAATAGCATACGACTTCTATTAATTAGACAACCCAATCGGGGCTTCTTTTTCCTGCTACAAGGATACTTATATGTTCAAAAAAATATAAAAAATTGCATGTTAATTACTTAATTAGAGTAAAAAGTTAAATATATTAAATAAGATTTATTTTATTTCTGCATTTGGAATATAATATTAGCATGGAATCAAAGCATGTCTATAATCTCTGGCCGACCGCTTTGTCAAATTGACTCGAAAATATCCTATTTATATCTAGAATTTTAGGTTCAAATAAAAATTGAGCTGGGCATGATTAGGAGTCATTAGTGGCTCAGGTCAAATTTATAAATTTATAAATTTAGATTTAATTTAATTTATGAAATATGGGTTGAATTAAGTTTATAAATTAAGTTGGGTTAAAAAATATTTTAACTTATCGTTTGTGGATCAGGTAGTGAGTTAAAACACGTTTAATCTGTTCAAATTTGATTCACTTATATTTTTTTAGTAAAAAATTATTTAGATGATAAAATATATATAAAAAAATAGATAATAAAATCAATAATTATGTTAATACATATGATATATGTGAGGACATTGATTTGATTGGTTATATTAATTTATTATTTGAGTTATGGTAATTTTATATAATTTATTTCAGATTTAGTGAGACTTGTTAATTATTAATTTGTTATGTACTTATTGAATTATAATGTTTAATTTATTTGAGATTAAGACTTATTATGTTTGAATAAGGTAGGTTGGGAAACTTATGGTATTAATTTATAAAATTAAAATTTATTATGTTTGAGAAGACTTATAGTATTAATTTGTTAAATTTTATATTTTGACTTTTTAAATATTTTTTAAATATATATATATATATATATATATATATATATATATATATATATATATATATAATTCAAGGGTTCGACTTAATCCAACTCACTTTTGAATAAGTCGAATTTGATTTGATTGAGAGAAAAAAATATCATTGATCTAACCCAACTCAATCCACTGATATGATAAGTAAGTTGAGTCCAAAAATACTGCTACTAAAAATACTGCTGAACTTATCTAATCCACTCAATAGACACCAGTAGGCATGACCTTAGTAAAAGAAAATTTGAGTTTGAGCTATTTAGTAAAGATGTATGTTTAATTTCTTTTATCTTATTATGAATCTGATGAATGCTTTTACAGTGCCATTTCTTTATCGATGCTTTAGATAGTTAGTAATCAATATTTAATTAATATTTAACTATGTATCATACTTAAAATATAAAATTTAACAAATTATTACTTTTTATATTTTAATAAAATAGAATATGTTATTAAATATTAATAATTAATTATATCGATATCCTTATAAAAATAAATTATCGAATGAATCTTTACATACTTGTATATTTTTTGGTACATGAAGGAATCTTTATATTGATGTATATTTGTGTAAATATGTTCTTTATTTACCAAAAAAAAAAAAAATATGTTCTTTAATATTTATTTAAATTAAATAAGTTCTAAATTTTCTTTTGGACATTGACTGGGTTTGAACTTGAATTTAAACTATAATTGGGCCACGATCCAGCCCAAACCCAATGGATGTTTTATTATTAGTTAAAAACAATATATTTGTTTCTTTTTCTTTACAATAAAATAAAAGCTTAGCTGCACTTATAATCGTAGTAAAAAATAATAAATTTTTTAAAAAAATAGATATAATTTTACATAAAATTAATCAATAATTTATAACTTTTTTTCTTGATTCATAAATCTATTGATGACGATGAAATTTTACTATATAAAGATCAACACATAACGTATTGTCGTTTAAAAAAAAATATAATATCTCTTATCTCAATTGATATGAAAAATTTAATATTTCGTAATATCAAGATATATGATGAATTTGAGATAACTAAAGTTAGAAATTTTAAATCTATCATAATAATAAGTAGATATGAAAAATTTAAAATTAAATTATCTAAATTTATTCAAAAGATCATTTATCTAAAATATCTAAATAAATTTATTTTAAAAAAAACAAGAAAGTAAAAAAGAAAATTGAGAAGGTTACGGCCAAATGATACGAGACTATTATATTTGTTTCTTTTCATGTTTTAATTATTACAAAGTTGATATGGAATGGTGACCTCTCCAATAAGTTAAAAGGAGGAAGTTAGTTTTTTATTTTATTTTTAAGGTTGTCCTTGGAGGTTTCTCTATATAATTTAAATATAAAACTAATAGATTGTCCTTTTTAACACGTGTTTTTCTACAAAAAGAGAGTGATTTAAAATTTTAATTATATGGCATTGGTTGGTTTTTTTTTGGATAACTCTTGTAGCATAAGAACCACAACCAACCATAGCGTACGACAAATACACCTCATTTTCAGGCGTTGGATAATATTGTTTAGAAATCTGGCTTATTTCTACCCTGCACAAATTCAACTAATCTCGAGGAAGGATGTCACTTTTTTTTGGTTGAAATGGGCGTGTGCAAATATCGAGTAGCATTGTTCTATTAAATTTTTTTTTTGAAAATATCTATTCTGAATTAGGTTTTGAGTAAGTATTTTAAGAGTAATTTGACTTACTAAAATAATTTCAAATATTTATATTTATTTTTAGATAAGTGAATTTATTTATTTATAAGATACAAATCTATTACATAATTTTTTATAGATATTGACATTGATTATATCTTATATAAATAAAAAAATTAGTTATAAGAATTAATACTCTCATAGATTCTGATATTAAATAATATCATTTAATTCAGATTGAATTACAATTTTTATCACACAAGGTGCTCCTATAAATATCATACAAGGTCTCAAAGGTATACTTCTATTTTCAAACACTACCAACCTTATATACAGTCTAACTTGAGCGTCAGAGTGCCTTTTGCATGTACCCACCCCTCGCACCACTGTCACAACTGTCGTGCATCAGAGGAAACCACTGTTGTCAACCTGTTCAAATATTTCTCTAAACCTTGTTCAAAACATTGGTGTCGTCTGTAGGAATAGATAAAATTATATTCCCATCATCACCATCATGGTTACCACGAGGAGAAATCAAGCATTTGTCAATCAGAAGCGTACCCCTAGTTGTGCAGAACCAATTGTCTCCTAGTCGTCATCTGATGTCATCCCCCGCCTAAGAGAGTTGATCCAGGAACCAGCCGTTGCCCAATCGAAACCCAGACAGGAAGGGTTACAAACTTATTATATCGGTGAGAATTTCCCCCCTCCGCTCTCGTGAATTCCAGTGAGGCAACGTCTCGATCCATAATGAGCACCTTCTAGAGATGCCAAACAGTGGGTGTCGGCACTGTAGCGCCTAAGAGCTTGGGTGGAGAATGAAGAAGTTCGGTCCTGCCATGCTGAAATCAGTCTCCTGAAGTTATCCATAGCAGAACTTATCTAATTCGTTAGACTCCAGGATGAATGCATTCATAACCTGGATAAAGTTGACTACCAGGAGAAAGAAGGCGAAAATCTATTTCCAAGAAGGAATTAAGAAAATTAAAGGGACAAAGCTCACGACGGGGTTCGTCATCCAGAGCGTTCCAGGATCGCAGAACTCGGTCAGAGCGCCAAAATCCCTATTTGAGGGGAAAATTAGTAGGATCAGAAGTAAAGAACTCGGTTTCACAAAACCAACATTTCTCGGACATGCTTATGACCTATGAGATCCCTAGGCATTTTAAATATCCTACAAATATTGAAGCCTATGATGAGACCACAGACCCTCAAGAGCACTTAGTTGCTTATATTTTTGCTCTCCTATTTGTTGGAAGAAATGACCTACTCATATGTCGCGCTTTCCCTCTATCAGGTAAAATAAGGAAACGATAAGTCTCTCTGAGACTTTATATCCCAGTTCAATAAAGAAATAGTAAATATATGTGATTGAGATGAAACACTCTGATTGCACTACATGAGGGAAGAACTTCGCCTTAGGCGGCTTTCTTTTTTTCTTGCCAAGAAGGACCCCAAAACCATGGATGAGTTTCGTGCTTGAGCTGACAAGTATATCAATGCTGAAGAAGTGAAGCATCTTAAGAAAGAAGAAGATGCTAAACTTAAGTTCGGACAACCCAACGAACATAACCGAAACTCGAAGTCACCTTTCAAGGGAAAATACAAGAACTATACTCCCCTTAACACACCTCAGACTCAGATTTACCAAGAAATCATGAACACAGAGTTCAGAGATGTGACCTCCTTCCTTAAAGAAACACGCACAAAGGGACAAGTCTAAGCACTGTGCATGGCATAACGGTCATGAGCATAATATGGAGGATTGCATCAACCTTCAAGATGCCATTGAGTCATTGATCTGAGATGGCCGCTATGTGTGCCAATCTGGGAGCAATAACTAGAGGGGATGGCAGAACTACAGGAAAAGGAGCTACAACCCATGAAGAAGTCCTTCTCCCCCATATTAGAGAAGATATTCTCTTGCTAGTTATTAAAATCAAGGCGCAGGCCCATCCCAACGTAATGCCTAAAATCAATAAAAGGGCACAACTCCGGGATGACAATTAAGATAATGAACGCCATCATGCCAAAGTAACTTGGACAATCAACACCATCTTGGGGGGCTTCGTGGGTGGCGGTGAGTCAGGAAATGCCAAGAAGAAAGTACTTTGGGTTGTGCTGAGCGTGGCATCCCTCTAAGGAATTGAGTTTCATGGCAGCGTGAGAAAACCCCTCGATTTTGTTTTGTGACGAGAATTACATATGCACTATCCCTTATCACGATGACCCTATGGTGATATTGGGGATAATTACCAATGTTGAGGTTCGCCGAATATTTGTTAATCAGGGGAGCTTAACTGACATCATGTTCCTAGACTTATTTGAGAAGTTAGGATTATCAATAAAGGAATTGATCCCATACACTAGCGAGCTGATCGAATTTACTAAAGACAAGATCACCCCAGTGGGATATATTGAGACCTACTTGACCTTGGGGAAAGATTCCCTCTTCAAGAAACTCAAGGTTAAATTCCTAGTAGTTGACTGTCTCTCGGCATATAATGTTATATTGGGCTGCCCTTCACTCAACGCCTTTGTAGTCGTGATCTCTACACTCCACTTGGCCATGAAGTTTTTGGACTAGTATGACAAAGTTGTTACAATCAAAGAAGACTAAGCCAATGTGAGAAGATGCTACAATGAAAGACTAAAAATCACCAAGAAGCCTCAGATCACGGACCAACACAATAGTTCTGCTTCAATCACTACGGACCCTGTCAACGTCCTCTTGACTAAACTGGATGTTTATGAGAAGATCCATGGTACACGCCCTCAACTTGATGGTGAACTATAACCCTTTCGACTTAGCTCCAAGTTAGACCAGGTGATCAAGATTGGAAGACATTTGAATCAAGAAGAAAGAGCCCAGCTAACTAAGTTCCTAATGAAAAATAAAGATCTTTTTACCTGGACCTCCTTAAACATGTTGGGGCTAGACGCAGAGTTCATCTGTCACTGACTCTCTATCATCAAGGATACGAAGTTGGTAGCACAACAAAAAAGGAAAGTTGGACCTGAGAGGCAATAAGTAATCCAAAAACAAGTAAAAGAACTCCTGGATATCAGATTCATCAGGGAAGTTTCTTATACCACTTGGCTCTCTAATGTGGTACTGGTCAAAATGGCCAATGAGAAGTAGCATATGTGCGTCGATTACACTGACTTGAATAAGACATACCCAAAAGACCCTTATCCACTTCCCAACATAGACAAATTGGTGGACAATTCATCTGGATTCCAGCTACTTTCCTTTATGGATGCCTATTCTAGATACAATTAGATTTCAATGATCCTGGAGGACGAAGAGAAAACTACGTTCATAACTAAGATGGGGGGCTATTATTACCGTGTCATGCCATTCAGATTGAAGAATGCAAAGCAACTTACTAACAAATGATGAATAAAGTCTTTGAAGGATAGATTGGTAAGATGCTATAAATCTACAGATGATATGATAGTCAAGGCAGCAGAGAACGTTGACCACATCAAGGACCTGGAAGAAGTGTTCACCTAAGTACAGAAGCACAACATAAGGATGAACTCAGAGAAATGCGCTTTTGGTGTATAGGTTGGTAAAATTTTGGGGTTTCTGTTAACAAATTGAGGTATTGAGGCTAACCCAGAGAAATGTCAGGCTGTTCTCGACATGCGCAACTCACAGTCTGTGAAAGAAATGCAATAATTGACAGATCGGATAGTGGCTGTCACACACTTCCTAGCCAAGGCTCTTCAAAAATCTCTTCCTTTTTTCAAAATCTTAAAAAAAGGAAAGAACTTTGAGTGGACCCCAGAGTGTGAGGCTGCCTTTCGAGAATTAAAGCAGATACTGTCCACACCACTGATTCTGACAAGACCAGACCTCGGTGAAACACTTTGTGCCTACCTCTCTGTTATTAACTAGGCGATAAGCTCAGTCTTGATAAAAGAAATCGATAAAGGTCAAAGGCTGGTTTATTTTGTCAGTAAAGTCCTGCAAGGCCCCGGGATCTACTGTCAGAAGATTGAGAAACTAGCATTCGCATTGTTGATTACAACAAGAAGGCTAAGGCAATACTTTTAGTGTCACCCCGTGATAGTGAGGATAGACCAACCAATCCGGCAGGTATTGCATAAGCTAGATTTCGCTGGAAGAATGATTGCTTTGTCATTGGAGCTCTCTGAGGTCAGTATTACTTATGAGCCAAGGCTAGCCATAAAAGGTTTAAGTATTATCCAATTTATTGGTTAAGCTTACATTGGACTCCGGCCATCCTAGAGTGCATTCCTAGACCATCTATATCGATGGATCCTCGAATCCCAAGGAGATTGGTGCCAAAGTATTGCTAGAAAATGAAGCTAGCCTCCTATTGGAACATTATTTGAGGTTTGAGTTTCCAACTTCAAGCAACAAAGATTAATATGAAGCGTGTATTGCAGGCATTAGCATGGCAAAAGAGATGGGAGCCACATATATAATCTTATGCAGTGATTCACAGCTAGCGACATCCCAGATCTGGGGTGAATACCAGGCTAAGGAGCCCCTATTGCAGAATTACTTAGCCAAACTCAAGAAGTTGATGGAAAACTTTAACAGTGTAAAGATAGAGCACATCCCAAGGGAGTAGAACTTCAGAGCCAATATCCTATCAAAGCTTGCCAGCACCAAGAGCCTTGACAATAATAGGTTCGTGATCTAGGATGCCCTACTCATTCCCAGTATTACGAACAATGAAGTCCTCATACTAGAAGATGTCAAAACCTGGGTGACGTCCATAGTTACCTATCTACGCAACGAATCATTACCTAAAGATAAAAAGGAAGCTAAGAAAATAGTATAGACAATGGCTTAATATACCATCTTGGACAATCAGTTGTATCGTGGCGAATTTTTTTTTCTCCTCCTTAAGTGCCTTAGTCCTAAAGAGGCGGAGTATGTCTTGGCCTAGATTCATAAAGGGAATTTTGGCCATCATCTTGGTGGAAAGTCCTTAGCATGGAAAACACTGAGGGCTAGATGCTATTGGCCTACAATGGAAGCTGACAATAAAGAACATGCTCAAAAATGTAATCAATATCAGTGACACTAAGACATCTATGCAACCCTACTTGATGAGTTATCTATGATATCTGTCCTTTGGCCATTCTACCAGTGAGGGATGGATATCTTAGGTCATTTCCCTCAAGCACCAGGGCAGATTAAGTATCTAGTGATAGATTTTGATTATTTCACCAAGTAGATTGAAGCAAAACCATTATTCACCATCAGCTCGGTACGAATCCAAAAGTTTACTTATAAGAACATCATTAGTAGGTTTGGAATCTTGAAGTCTAATGTCATGGATAACAGAACCCAATTCACAGATTAGAAGTTCAAGGGTCTTTTAGCCAATCTCAAGATCAAGCAGCATTTCACCTCGGTGGAACATCCAAAGACCAACGGGTAAGCTAAAGCTGCCAACGGAGTTATACTTAGAGGAATCAAAAAGAGACTTGATGATGTTAAGGGGAATTGGGTGGAGCGGCTCGATCATGTCTTATGGGCATATCAGACTACACCTCATTCTTTCACAGGAGAAACTCCCCTTTAAATTGACCTATGGTTGTGAGGCTATGATCCCAGTAGAAATAGGAGAACCAGATGGAGAAGACAGAACTTTTCTGAAGCAACCAACCCAGATCTCATCCACCATGAATTGAACTTGTTGGAAGAATAATGCCACATCGCTCATGTCTATGAAGCTACCCTTAAACAGAGGATCGCAACACGATATAACTCTAAAGTGATTCCACGACAATTTAGCCCAGGTGACCTCGTACTTCGTAGGGTGAATATCAGAGGAAAATGTGAAAGATGAGAAGTTAGCTCCTAATTGGGAAGGTCCTTACAGGATCATATTCAAAACCAACACAGGAATCTATACTCTAGAAACTCTCTCTAGTAGAACTATCAAGAATTTTTGGAATGCGGACAAGCTAAGAAAATATTATAGTTAAATGCCTTTAATTATTATTTTTATCATGTAAGTGATGCGTTCTAACATGAATAAATTAATTATTATTTCTTCAATACTTGTTTACTTTATTCATCTATGACTAGTACAACCCACAAGGTTATCTCACATTGGAGAGGCCAAAGGAATACAAGGTTCGAAGATGATCAAATATTCTGATATCTATACATGATGGCCAAACAAAGGAATTTACTTGACCAGTATCCTAGTTCAAGGAGTGTATTCAAGGGTTTTTACTTGTACTTTAATGAGCCTGACTTTAACCCATAAACTTAAAATGTTTACAGAGGTTAAACGTATCCAACTGTAGCCTGGGACAGTGGACTCCACATCAAGATGATTCCATGTTAACTATATTCTATAATTTCAACATTAAGCCTAACCTATAAGCTGAAAAAGGTTTAACATGGTTACGAGCGTTAAACTGTTGCCCAGGATAGTGGTCACTACTCTAAGAGGCTTCCATGTCATAGTTTTAGACATAAACATTTGACTAAGTGTCAAACATTTCTGAGCGGATCTGACCATCGAGATCGAGCGTTGGACCCATCTCGATTGGGAAAGGTACAAGTGTTCACTAAGTCTAAAACAGTCACTGAGATCAAGTGTTAGACCCATCTTAATTAGGAAAAGATGAGTAGTTGCTAAGTGTGAAAGAAAAATACTAAGATCGAGCATTGGACCCATCTCGGTGCAGAAAAACAAAAGTAGCAAGAATATGAGAAAAATATGCTAAATGCTTAAATTAATGCCTGGAATCAGGACTTATCCATTTTCAAATATCATGGAAACCCCACGCAAGGGGCAAAGTGAAAAGCAAAAAACAAAAGAAAAATACAACAGACATCCTCTGAGGTTGTCTCCACGACCATCTCTGAGGTCCTCTCCACTTCCACTGTCTGGCCGCCCTTCAATGTCCCCTCCTCCTCCTCTTCATTGGCGTCCGCCATTGAAGGAACTTGGTTAACAAGAGTAGTTGTGGGAGTGGCATCTACGATCCAACCATCCCAGACTAACTTCATTGAACTAATTCCCTCATCATTAAGGTTTAGGTTCAGAAGGTGAAGTTGGGCGAGCGCATTTGCGAATGATTCATCCACTGACTTAACCCATTCATCCTCAAGAACCATAATTTCATCATTCAGCCTGGCTTCAGTCTGGTGGAGAAGCTCGTTCTTAGCTTGGAGGGCAGTTAAAGTAGTCTTGGTAGAAGAAAAGTGATCTTTCAAAGTGTTTTCCTAAGCCACTCCTTCGGCGACTTGAGCTCGGAGTACAACCACGTCGGCAACTTCCTCAAAGAAGTGGGCAACCCTAGTCTGGAGCCTGGAGATTTCGGCTCTATGCACCTCAAGCTCTTCAGTTACTCGAGCCAACTGCCCATATTTTGGGGCAACAACTAGCTCAAGCCCTTGCTTTTCACCCTGAAGGGCATCAAGCTCTTTTTCTAACTCCCGATTCTCACGAATGGACTCAAAAACTCCCTCCATAAATCAAAGGACAGACGTTGCACAGGCATCATACTTGCGCGTCCTGGAGAAGCTCCATCATATTATGCTCCTATTAATGCATCTGAATCGGTAGAAGATAGAAGAATGTTGTCAATGATCATTGTGGGATTAACCTTTCTGCCCTAAACTGACCCAAGAGAGAAATACAATGGAGCGCCATTCAGGATTGTAGACCCCAGACTAGTAGGAACCTCGACAGGAGAAACCTCGAAAGCCGACCTTTTTCCCCTTTGCTCCCTACGGGCGTCATCTTTCCTCTTTCGCGGTCAGAGGGGTTGCACAAGGGAACCAAGCCCCACTTTTTACACTGTTACGGGTGGAGGTGGAGCAATTGTGACCATGACCTTTGGGGCAGCGGTTGAGGCCCGTGATCTAGAAGCCCCTGCTCTTCTGGCAGCCAGGCATTGGGTAAGAAGCTCGAGACCACTGGGGGGTGCCATACTTTCTGCAAAAAGAAAGCAAGAGTGTTACAACACTTAGGAAAAAATCAAAATACAAATGAGTCAAATATATGCGGGATGAGATATCTAATAACGACTTTATTGAGTCAGCGGGCTCGTCGAGGACATCTTTACAGTATATGGCCCCACCTTGTCGGCCCATTCAACAAGGAAGTGGAGGACCTCATCCTCATCCTCCATCCTCAAGAAGCTCAGAGATTAGAGTTTCTATTTCATTTATTCTTTGGTCCCATAAAGCCTAAGTCTAGTATAAATATATATGAGGTTTGCTGTCTGAGGTAACGAAAAAAAGAGTTGACCTCGGAGCCCTTTTAACTCTGAATAAATCCTTATTGAAGTTTTTGAAGGATTCTTGGTAGGACTTGAACACTTTGTGCCCAGCTTGTGCTCGTAAAGTGACCCACCTTTTTTTATGATTGTTCTCGGACGGTGAGAACCGGGTGAAAAGAAAGAAAAAGGATCTGATAAAGTACGGCCATTTGAAAACCCAATAAAAGAGTTTAAAGGCCTGGATGAATCCCCATTCATTTGGATGCAGCTGGGTTAGAGCCACATGTAAATGGTTAAGGACCCTAATCTCGAACTCGATGAATGGAAACTGGACCTCGATTCTTGTAAAAAGAGCCTCGTACATATATATATATATATAATGGTCGCCTTCTATTCGAGTAGAACATTCTCTCTCCTGCTTAGTCAGAACTCGAATGACATATTCCCTATCTGTTAACCCATCAGTAATTAACTGCAAGTGTTCCTACTTCTCATGTGCATATTTTGCGCTTATTATACTCGAGGGAGTGCCCAAGACTTCATGGTCGACCCATTGATATAGGTCGACATCTTGAGGGAAGTTGAGCTCTCTATGTTCTGATGGAGCCATTCTTCGAAGTGCCATAACATTACCTACAAAGGCCGCACTTGATACGCGTAAAATACATTAAGAGCAAGTGCACTTTATCGTATAGTATTATAGGACTTGAGTTCTAGTTGTCGATTTCATAAGGAATTATAGGTAATTATTAGATTCGCTAAACCCTTGATTATTTAAACAATCGTAAGTGTAAAGAGAAACCCAAAATAAAATCAGAAACTAAATAAAGAAGAATGATGGACAATTAAACAATATAGAGATTAATTAATTAGAGGAAAACTAGGGCGCAATGTTCACTTGAATCTAATTAATCAGATTTTTAGTCTTTTATAATGGAGGGTAATTCTCTTACCAATATTCTTTTAATTGCTATTGAATCCCAATGGTCATGGATAAATAATATTCTATTCCTAAATTATTCACTTATTTGGTCATTTAGTTGAATTAACTAGGAATGCATTAAGCCCTAATTTAATAGATGAACTAATATAATCGTTAATTCAATTAGTAGAATAAATTGATGTTTAGTCATTCACTAATCTAATTCTAAGTTTATTATATAGGTCCACTCATTGATTGCGGATAGTCATCGGTCAAATAATGAATTAAAGCATGCTAAAATTGATTATGTCTTGACAAGAATTCAAATAAGACAATAAACCCAAAAGAAATTACCTTAATCAAATTCAAATTGAAAATCAATTAATTAGGAAAACAAGATCTCCCATAGCCCTAGCTATAGGATCAGTTACTCATGTTTAATAACAAACCCAAATCACAATACAAATTCATAGAAAGAAAAACCTGATGAAAGGGGAAAAATTAGAGGGAAGAGAAACTAAAACCCCTTTAATGAAGATTGTGATCTTAAAGCCTTCAAGAATTTTGTCCTCTCTTTATAGTCATCCTCCAAAGATTCGTGATAATTCTATCTTCTGATATGTCTCTCAAAGTCTACCGTCACAAAAGTTATTTTCAGGTTTAGGGGTTTGCTTCTATTTATAATATTTGGGGCAAAAACTACCATTTTTACGCACAAGAACCCTCACACGGCCGTGTCTAAGCTCGACACGGTCGTGTGAGCTTTAAAAACAATATAACTTCAACGTAAAGGGAGACACAACCGTGTGACCCAGAGACACGGTCGTGTCTCCATTCCAGAGACGTTTTCCAAGTTAGACAGAGTCATATCTAACTCATCAATCGCTTCTGAGTTGACACAGATGCCAAAATGACCATCTTTTACTCTAAAAATGTGGTATCTTTGCCTGCTTTCATTTCAAATATGATAAATATTTTTTAATCTGCAAAAACAAAGACAATGATAAGAATCCATCTAAAATTCATTAATAAACATAAGCAAATCACCACAATTCATCCTGTTTAAGACTATAAAATATAGGCTTATCAACACTCATGTTAGATTTAGAAGAGGACTCACTAAGGTTCCCTAACTTTATCATGAGCTCGGAGATCAGACGTGCTGGCCTTTGCCTTGCAAGCTCTCTGGCATGATCCATCCTCCTGATTTCTTCCAAGATATTCAGCCTAGTTACCAGGCTCGGACCACTATCAGAACCCCCACCGTGTGAATAACGCCTCCGTCGTGACTGAGGCGATGGGGACAGCGAAGCACTAAGAATCTCTACAGAAACACCATTATTTTGCGCTATCTCCTCACTACTATTCTGAGACATTTTCCTCTCTCATAATGGTGTTTTTAGAAAGGAAAAAAAGGCTGGAGAAGGAGAGTACCTTTAAATTAAACGGTGAAGAAAACTTGAAAAGAGCTGAAAACCACCAACAGCTGCCGCTGGAAATCACCTCTATTCATTGGAGGAAAAATGCAGAAATTCCAAAAAAGGAGAAAGTGGGGGGAGAAACCCCTCACTCCTATTTATAGACGAAGGAAACCTCCTCAACCGTTGTCATGAATAGGGGCAAAAACATCTCTTCCCTTTCATTTTAAAATTTGAAAATGACTAATCATGACATTACAAATCCCAAATGACGGTTTCTATTATTCTTCAACCACTTGGCATACTATTTCTGAACAAAGCAGTTGAAAGGAAAACGCTCAAAACATTCAAAAAATTGAAGCGATGCATGATGTTTCAAGAGGACATTCAAGCCGGATCACAGGCTTGCATCATGATATCATGGTAATCCATAACATAGATCTCGGTTCAAGATCGAATTACTCTCAGAATTAGATAGGCCCCACAAACAAATCTGTATGGGGGCAACCTACCACGTATTCCAAATAACCTTGTGATGACTTAAGCAGAGTGATCTATTTCAAATCCCGGCCTTACTCATTAACATTGGGGGCATTCTATGACACATCACGGACCTCAGCCTTTTGGAAAAAAAATATCGTGAGATCTGACATTTATATTATGACTTGGATCCTTTTGTTCTATGTGTGCCGTGTGCTCTAGCTGAACTCAAACATCTTGATACTTAATTGTCACATCTAAGTGCCAAGTTGGGGTAAACTATTTTGGACTGTGTTTTAGGTAAGCGGTTCAGGAGTAACTCAGCCTACCAGAATAGGATCTTAGATATTTATGTGTGCTTTTAGATAAGTGATTCTACCTATTTATGAGGCACAAATCTCTCACAGAATCCCTCATAATTATATATGGACACTAATTACATCCCACATAAAAAAGAAAATTAGTTATAAGATCTAATAATCTCATAGATTATGATCCTAAATAACAACATTTAATTCAAATTGAACTACGATTCTTATCACCCAAGACGCTCCTATAAATACTTTACAAGGTTTCAAAGGTATGCATCTAATTTCAAACACTATCAACTTTGTGTAACATCTAACTTGAGTGTCAGAGTACCTTTTGCGGTTACTCGCCCTCTCGCACCACCATTATACCTACCATGTATCGAAAGAAACTACCGTTGTTAACCTATTCAATTATTTCTCTGACCCTTATTCAAAACAATACCCAATATTTTTTTAAAAAAAATATAAATATATAAAATGTAAGTTGTATTTGATATTGTTGCATTAATGACATATAAAATAAACATTAAAAAATTTCTTCATTAGTATATCACTGTATATACTGTTCTCACGAATCAAATTTTTAAAATTTGTCATTGGTGAATATTCAATTTTTTGAAGGTCTTCATTCAATTTTGGTATGATTGCTAAACAATGTTTGGAGACTTCCAAGAGCAACTGAATGCTTCCTTTGTCATGTTTTCAAAGGTAAGTACCAAAGTACTGGCCATTTCTAAGATACACCCTCCAAAGGATGGTGTATCATACACCTTATAACATAAGCCATTGATTTATTCATAAAATAAATCAATGGCTTGGATTAATTACAAGAAACCGTTAATAATAATTAATGCAGGTTTCCTTTTTTTATTTTATTTTTCAATTTTTTTAGTATTATATTTTTTTTACATACTATTACCATCATCATTCATATTATATTGCTTCGACTAAAACTTCTCAATGTAATTTTTTTAAATTGTATAATCAGTATAAATATTATCGTTAAAATTTATAAAATTTTTCAAAAAATACGATTATTAGTTTAGAAAACTCGATCACTTCTAATTTTTTAAATTGTATAATCGTATAAATATCATTAGTTAAAATTTATAAAATTTTTCAACAGTAATAGTTTTAGAAAAAATTTTAGTATACATAGTTATTTATGAAAAAATATAAAGACTCACTGATATAATTTTAACTGGTATTATTTACAGAATTGTGTAATTTTAAAATATATAAACAATATTCTTTTCCGGCGTAAACAGCGTCTCTTCCTGGATGAACATTGTTTTTCGATGGGAACAGTAATTTTTTTGACATGAACAGTAAATTTTTCGGCGTGAACAGCGATTTTTCTGACGTGAACAGTGATTTTTCCAATATGAACAATGATTTTTCCGGCGTGAAAGTGATTACTGCGTGAAGATTGTATTTCACATGCGTGAACAATGTACATGATTTAATGAGAAAAAAAAAACACAAAAAAAAAAAAAATCTTCTTAATATTGTCACTATGTCATAGCAAAATTTAAAAAAATAGTGAAGATCATACACCCCAACTTAATGGGGTGTATATTAGCAAGCGCCCCAAAGTACTATCCAAACGCAATTTTCCTCATAGTGAACACAGGTTAAAATTTCAAGGGCGTGGAGTGGAGGTCAATGATAAAATAATTTTGATAATCTTATCTATTTTTAATTATATTATTTTTTATATTACATAAAATTAATTATTAAAATATAAATTTGTAATTAATGACGTATATAAATTAATTAATGAGTATATAAAAAATTAGTTTAAAAAATAAAAAAAATAATTAATAACATATATAAATTAATTAATAATGTCAAGTTAAAAATATTACATATTTATATATATTTATTAATTAATAATTTATATTTTATTAATTAATTTTTATATAATGTTAAATATATATATATATATATTATTTGAAATAAAATGATCATTATTCATGTTGAAACGTGGAGATGTACTAAAGGATGCAGTTAATTAATTAGATAAAAGGCTTAGAGGTGTTAACACAAAAATAAATATTAAAAAATAAATAAAAGGCTTAGAGGTGGATATAATATTAATGTAATATGATGACACACGGGTTATTGGTTTGCCTGGATTCCAAATGCCTAATGTTTTTACGCAAGATTGGTGATACAACTGATTATCCTAGACACAAAAACACATAATGAAAAATATGGTACTGCCCAAGGTTAGGAATTTTCTTTGGATGTTGTCAGTTGCTACATCATATAATAGATAGTTTCTTTTTTATCCAAATAATGTTATTATATATATATATATATATATATATATATATATATATATATAATTTTACATTTATATATTTTTTATCATTTAATTATAATTAATTTTATTTCATTTTTTATATACCTATATTCCTATTTTATACATATTTCTAATATGGGAGATGTGAACTATAAGGTGATATGCATTAAGCATTTTTCTTTTTATCCAAGAAGCACTCCATAAAGTTCTAAAGGATCGTCAGTGTTGTTTCTTGAGCGATTATTTGATTACTTCAAAATGACTAGATAAAGAGTGATCAATCTATCATACACTCAACCAAATAATTGAGCCATGTAAAAAAATAAAAATAAAAAACCATATAATTGAGCAATGAGATAAGATATTTAAATATTCACTATGCATTCCAAATAAATGTTACATATTTAATGAGAAGGAAAATGTTAATTAACACAAAAAAAAAATTCTTCTAATAATCTTCTTAATATTGTACTATGTAGAGAATATAGCAAAATTTAAAAAAATTTACCATGAAGAGCTACAAATGACGATACCGAATTTAAATGGTTTGAAGATATACTTGTAAATTCAAATACACTTGTATTTTGGACCATGATTCGAGATCTCGTCTAGGTGGATCAATCCAGCACACATATAATCGAACTTTGCCCTAGACGACATAACTAAGACCTTGAAGGTAGTTCGAACCCCAGAGCCATGCATATCTGGCAACATTGGGCCATAATATCAATATTGCGTGATCCATGCAGAAGAGATATCCCTAAATATCTGTAACTGTTAGTCATCAACTTACGATATTATAGGACTCACAGTTATCTCAGATGACTAAGTAGCTTCTATATCAGAGTTCCTGTTTTATAGGAATTCGCCTATTAATAGTGGGAATGTTATCTTACTAGGATACTAATCTTAAATATATGCATTCAATACATATTGCATGAGGATTTTATACACGCTCTATAAATACAAAGCTAAGTAACCTTAAACATGTATCAGTAAATTACTCACTATAAACTGCCTAACTTGTGCGCAGCCTGACTTGAGCGTTGGAGTCCCTTAGCAGGTACTCACCCCCTGTGTCAATAAGCTCGGTTGCTGCTCAAGGAGGAAACCACCATCTCATGCTTGTTTCAGGTACCCTCTGAATCCACTTTAAACTACTGGCTCCGTTTATGGGAAAACTATAAACTTTTAATCCCACACAATCATGGTGAACACACGTTAGTACTCAAGAAGGAATGCTGCGCAACCCTCTGCTAGTTAGAGGTAGGGATCAACAGCGCTACGCCCTCCCCTTCTAGCGCTAAAATCTGCAACTAAGGCCTCTGCAGTGGGAAACTAAGCATTTATCCCACAACCTCTGCGTGACAGCCATGAGACCTCACTGTATGATGAGAGTCCACACCCGTCACGAAAGCAGTCCATTTTGGATAGGCTTGGCCACCTTGGAGAGAGAGCTCATAAAGTTGTTCAAGGGCCTCGAGCTCCAGTGCAAACACGCCTAGGCCCCCTGAACAACAGTGCTATTAATCGCACTTCTAGTCGAAACACCACCCATTCCGAGATGACTAGAAATCACCTTCAGGAGCTAGTGGCCCAACATATGCTGCAGATCGAAGAGCAACGCCACTAGTTGATGACCAACGTCGCTGGCTGAACGACCTCGAAAGATCTATACACGTTGAGTCTACCAACGGAAGACAAAATATAGCTCAAAACCAGAGAGCCCCGTCACGCGATGAAGTCAGTCGTGCCCTCGGAAACAATCTTTTATTGCTCGAAGGCCTTCAACAACCCTTCTTGGAATGGAGTACATGGTCCCCAGAAGCTACAAGTCCCCGATTAACTTGGAGCCTTATGATGGAACAACTGACTCCCAGGAACATTTGGATGCTTATACTCACTCCATGCAGTTCCATGGAGGATCCTCGGAGCTGTTCTGCCGAGCCTTTCCCCTCTTCTTGAAGAAGGGCGCCCTACATTGGTTCTCAACTTTACAACCGGGGTTAGTCACCGGATGGGAGGATCTTACTCAACGTTTCCTGATACATTACACCACTGCTAAGGAACAACTCAAGTCCGTTGATTCCCTTTCCATAATTCGCCAGGGGAATAATGAATCCTTTCATGAATACATCAAAAGGTTCAAGGATGCCCTTGCTCGTATTGAAACCCAGACGACAGAATAACTCTTCATTATGCCAGGAGTGATTTCAAAACTGAAGAATGCTATTAGCTCCGAGATGTCATTGAGTTCTTAATTAAGGAATGACGACTTCAAAAGTATATTATCAGAATCCTGAACAATGACAACCCTGGAAGACGGAGAGAGCGAAGACGTAGCCGTAGCCCCCGGCAAAGTCCAACCCCATGACAAAGAAGGAGAACATGTAGCCCTGTCAGAAAATCCCAGACTCCCCCGCGCTGTGACACTGGCAACCGACAGGATCAGAAATAGGATACTCAGAGTGGGGCCAACAGAATAGGTCAGTTAGTCAATACTATCTCTGGAGGATTTGTAGGAGAAGGTTCATCCAGTAATTCCCAAAAGAAAACACTACAGACTGCGATATTGAGCGTTTCTGGCTCTACGCGTGATAACTTCACAGAGTGTAGTTATTTGTGCCCTATATTTGTACTTTATGACATGATTAGTCCTTGTTTGTAAGCATGAATGGAAGGTTTTAGCATCATTTATATCTGATTTCATTCTCATGACTTCCATTGTGATCCTGAGAAAATACTTTCAAAACTTTGATTAAATTGAGTACATTTGCATGATTTAACGAATTGATACTTTCTTTGTTATAGGCAGGTCTCAAATAAAGCAGAAAAATGAAGAATTTGAAGTAGCTTTGGACCAGGAAGCCTAAGAGGAAACTAAAAATGAAGATCAGCGCTCAACGCCGCAACGTAGGAATGAAGACGCCGCGACGCTCCCCTGCTTCAGTACAAAAAACTTGAGGCTGAAGCGCCACGACGTTGAAGAGTGGACGCCTCAGGCACCTGTGACCTAATTGCACGCGCGCCGCGGCGTGACGTGTTGGACGCCGCGGCTTTGCTCTGTTTTATTCAACCTATAAATATGTTTGAACCTATTTTCTACGGAGAGTTTTTTATCTTTTTGGAGAACAGCTGCTAGTTTTGGGTTTTTAGACCTAGAGGAAGTAGAAAAGGCTAAGGTTAGAGGCCATCCTTCTTATGGAAGGTGAATCAAGCTTAAATGATGAAATCTAATGAGCTTTCTTCCTTTCCTTTCTTCTTTTTTCTCTTTATTGATTCATGAACATGATTTATATGTTTATATTTTCATGTATCATGACTAGCTAGGCTGTATATAACTTTTCCTTTGTAGTCTCCTATGGATATTGATGATTTTGTAATCTTTTGAGTATATATTGAAGTTTAGTTATTTTCAATCATATGAATCTTAATGCTTTTGAGGGTTTGATCAACTTTTGATTAATTTGATGAAATCTAATGAACCTAGATATAGGAATTTGGATTTTAGATCATACTTATGGTTGATGCATTTTCTATTTCATTTAATTGGCTTAGATGAGATGATTCGTTAATAGGATAAACATATACTTATTGGTCATGCATAGTGTGTGATTGAGAATAGATCATTCAAGAGTGAAGTTTGCACTGGTTCTTAAGGAAACTTAGTGAACTGGGTAAATGAAATCAGGGTTAATTGACCTAAACATAGGCTTTTAACTAAATCAGATTCTCAAACTAACTTAACAATTCATTAATGTTGCTTGAAAGGATTGCATGTTATGAGTTGAAATAGGAGATGAAAAAGAATTCCTTATTTTTTTATTTATCTATTTATCTTAGATTTACTTTTTTTCAGTCTTTGTATTTCTTTAAACATTCCTTTATAAATTTAATGCCTTTGGATAGCATTAATTAGACTATTAGTTAATACTTAGCTCTTATATGAAATACGTATTCCTCGTGGGAACGATATCCGACTCTTAGCTATAATACAAGTGCGATCCGTGCACTTGCGGTAAGCAAAAGAACAATCAACGCGCCGGCCTTGTGTTGATGATAAAGAAGAACCATCGATCTCTTTCTCCACTAAGGACTACGTTGATATTAGCCGGGATCAAGATGATCCACTCATCATCTCCGGAATAATATCTAATGCTGAAGTCCAGCATATTTTCGTCGACCAGGGCAGCTCAACAGACATAATGTTCATGGACGCCTTCAAAAAGTTAGAATTCCCCATGTCCGCCTTAACCCCCTATGAGGGCAAACTCACTGGGTTCTCTGGTGAGAAAATTACCACGTGGGCTATTTTGAAGCATTCCTGACTCTCGGAGACAACAAAGTTTACAGAGCCGTCAAATTTAGATTTTTAGTCATGGACTGCCCGTCTGCTTACAACATTATTCTGGGGTAACCTACCCTGAATGGTATTGCCGCTATAGTATCCACCGATCATCTGACCATGAAATTCCTCAACAAAAATAATAAGGTGGTCACGGTCAAGGGCGATCAAATTGCAGCATGCAAGTGTTATAATGAGAGCTTTAAGATCTGCAAGACTCCCAAGAAAGCAAGAGCACATACGTCTAGCCTGACTTTGGATCAAGTTAGCATCGTTATGACAAAGCTGGATATCAGGAAAAAAATTCGGGGCACTAGACCCCAACCAGAAGGAGAACTACTTTCACTTCAACTAAGTGATAAGCCTGATCAAGTCACCAAAATAGACATAAATCTGGAAGAGCAGGAGAAACACCAAGAGCTCCTTCAATGAAATAAGGACTTATTTGCATGGACATCCTCCGACGTGGCTATGCTTGACCCCGCTTTCATCTGCCATTATTTATCTATTAAATGGGATGCAAAGCCAGTCTCCTAGAAGAAAAGGAAAGTCGGCCTTGAAAGACAGTAAATCATTTAGCAGTAAGTCAAAGAACTACTCAGTGCTGGATTTATCAGGGAGATCTTTTATACCACATGGCTCTCTAATGTGGTCATAGTGAAAAAGTCGAATAGAAAGTGGATGATGTGTGTGGACTACACGAACCTAAATAAGGCGTGCCCTAAAGTTGGTTGACAGCTCATCCGACTTCCGACTATTATTCTTTATGGATGCCTACTCCAGGTATAATCAGATCCCGATGTACCCCGGAGATGAAGATAAAATCACTTTTATCACTAAAAAGGCAAGCTACTACTACAGGGTCATGCCCTTTGACTTAAAGAATGTAGGAGCCACCTATTAGCAGATGATGAATAAAGTCTTTGAGGGTCAAGTAGGGAGAATACTTGAAGTATACATTGACAATATGATCGTTTAATACCCCTATCATGGAGTATTTACAGTCCGGCATCCGGTCTGAAGACCCAAAGGAGGCTTCTAAGCTAATAAAAAGTGTTGTTCGGTATACCATCTACAATGGGCAGTTATACAGCGGGGATTCTCTTCACCCCTTCTCAAATGTCTGACGCTTAAAGAAGCACAGTATGTACTAGTAGAGGTCCACGAGGGGAGCTATGAGCACCATTTAGGAGGTAAAGCCTTAGCATTGAAAGCTCTCAGGGCGAGTTATTATTGGCCCACAATGGAGATCGATGCAATAGCACACGTCCAAGTTTGTGACAAGTGCGAACGCCACTCAGACCACTACCATGTTCCACTCAAAGAACTCTCCATAACATTTGTACCCTAGCCATTCTACAAGTGGGATATGAATATCTTAGGTCCATTCCCTCAAGCACCCAGACAACTGAAGTTTTTAGTGGTTGCAGTGGACTACTTTACTAAATAGATTGAGGCCGAACCTCTAGTTACCATTACCTCGTCCAGAATCCAAAAGTTCATATGGCACCACATTATTACAAGGTTTGGAATCCCAGAAACTATTGTGACGGATAATAGGACGCAGCTCAAAGACAAGGGGTTCGAGGAACTACTCGCTGGCTTAAAAATTAAGCATCATTGTAGCGCCATAGAAAACTCTCGGACAAATGGACAAGCTGAAGTTACCAACCGAGTCATTGTTTGTGGGTTAAAAAAGAGATTGGATGAAGCTAAAGGTAACTAGGTTGAATAGTTAGACCATGTCCTTTGGGCCTACTAGACTACACCAAACTCTACAACAGGTGAAACTTTCTTCAAGCTCACTTACAGGTGTGAGGCAATGATCCTGGTAGAAATAGGAGAACCTAGCTGGCGCATCCAATATTTCTCAACAGACAATAACCCCGGACTGATCAAGGAGGATCTAGACCTCTTGGAAGAAAGAAGGCATGTCGCTCATATACGCGACACTGCCATCAAATAGATGACGGTGGCACGCTACAACCTAAAATTTGTTCTCAGGAGATTCCATCCAGGCGACCTTGTACTCCACAGGGTTGGCATCGGAGGCAAAAACACCTCCTAGGGGAAGTTAACCCCCAACTGGGAAGGCCTCTATCGCATTGTGATCAACACCGGCAAAGGAGCTTACACCTTGGAGACGCTAACAGGCAAGCCAGTGAAGAACTTCTGGAATGTAGATAAACTTAGAAAACACTATAGCTAAGTACCTTTTAAGGCCTAGTCTTAGTTTACTTTATGTTTAATATGCCCCAATTACTACGAGAGCACTTTGTATGGATCTTAGTCCTTTCTTGAATCAATAAAATAAAGTGATATTTTACTTCACTCTAGGATTGTTCTTGCATGGACGGACTACCATGGTACCCCCCGAGAGGGTCTTGTGTTAAAAAGGTGTGCAGTAGAAAAATCTTAAGTCTTACAAAAATTCTCACACTGAACTATAAACACGAAAGACCACGGTAAGAACTACCTATGCCTAAGTCTTTAAAGGGGATCCTAAATGCCCAAATAGTTGGTAACAGACCTCGAACAATGTTTCTTTTATGCTTAAGTCCTAAATAGGGATCCTAAATGCCCAAATAATTGGTGACAGACCCCAGACAAGGTTTCTTTTATGTCTAAGTCCTAAAAAGGATTCTAAATGCCCAAATGGTTAGTGACAGACCCCAAACAAGACCTTACTTAAACCAAAGCCACACGAGATCCTAAAAGCCACGGTAATTAGCAAAGGACCCCGATAAAGGTATCTTTACCCTAATACCTAAGTCCTAAAGGGAACCACAAGTCCATAAAAGGGCATTGGATCTCAGACAATGGTTTATAACATATGAAAAATACACAAGTCTTAAAGGGAACCATAAGTCCACAAAAGGGCGTTGGACCCCGGACCATGGAAGTTTCCTACGTCATAAAAAGGTTTGTAAAATAAACACCAGGATGGGTATTGGGCCCAGAAAAGTCTACCATGAAAATAAACAAGTACGCAAGGTAAGGCAAAATAAAGGAAAACAAATCAAAAACCTTAGGAACTAGGGCGATTGTCTTTACAAAGTCAATAAACCCCACGCAAGGGGAAAAAACAAAAATCAAAATAAAGCACTTCCGTACTCCTTGGCGTTTCCCTGATCGTTGGCTATGGCAGACGAAGTTTCAGCAACACTTGGATTTTCTGAATTAACCCTAGGTGGCACGAGGTGTCCATCTCATACCACCTTCCTAGAATCTAAGGCACCCAAGGCCAGAGCCACGTCGGGATTAAAGAGCTGGACTTGGTCGATGGCGTTCTGAAACTGCTCCCCACTGATATCAGTACAAACAGTGACAAGCTTCTGGACGTCATCTTGCAATGACTTAATCTTAGCATCAGACTGTTGGTCCTTGATGCGAAGACCCTCGTTCTCAGTTCGAAGCACAGTCATGTACCTCTTAAACTCTGCCAAGCTAGAATCCTTTTGCTTCCCTGCATCCGTCAGGGTAGCCACCTCCCGCTCCAATTCTCAAACCCAGTCCTCAACATCGCTTTTGGCCTTCACGGCTAGAGCTGGCGAAATGGGCCAACCCGCCCCAACCCGCCTCAACCTGCTAAAATGCGGGGCGAGGTGGGTTGGCCCATTTTAAGAAATGGGTTGGAAGAGCCAACCCACCCCGGTTTAAGGCGGGTTGGCAGGTTGGCCCACATAAAAGATAAAATGGGAAAAAGTAAATGAGTTGGCAGGTCAACCGCTTAATCCGCCTAAAAAATAAAAAAAATTATATAAAAAATTAATAAATACAATAAAAAAAATAATGGTAAAAAATTACAAATCACATATCTAAAATATAATTTTTAAAATAGTCTAATTAAATATTCAAACATAAATTATATAACATCAACGAGTTTTTCATTTATAGTATTACTTATCATTTTTTTTAAAAAAAGAGTCAACCCGTAGCTAACTGCCCATTGTGCCCGCTTAACCCGCGGGTTAAGCGGTGTGGGTTATGCGGGTTGAAAAAAAAAATGGGTTCAATTCTTGAACCTAACCCGCAAAAAAATGGCTGGTTAACCTAACGAGTTGAACCCGTTTTGCTAGCTCTATGCACGGCCTCCTCCATGGCCTTAAGAGCTTGGTTTTCACCTCGCTCAGCGGTCGCTGTTCTCTCTGTTACCAAGTGGCTTCCAGTACTCAAGAGGGAGATGAATTGAGTATAAAACTTTTTCACAAAACCTCTTTTTAACAAAAACAAATATTAAAAACTTAATAAATAAATACACAAAAGGGATGAGAAGAAGAAAAGAAATAATATAAACAGTGAAAAATAAATATGCAGTAAATTAAAATTGTATAAAATAAAGAGATTAAGAAAAGAGAAGCAGACACAATATTTATCCTGATTCGACCACTAACCCACTTGTGGTCTACGTCCAGTCCTCGAAAGCCGAGATTTTTCACTAAGTATACAAGTTTCAATGGGTGCTTGCTACCGTTACATAAAAGAGCACTTTTCACACACAGGGAAACTCTACCCTTGTGTTAAAGTCTCAGCCTGCAGGGATACCCCACCCTTATACAAACCTTGAGGGATACCCCACCCTCAAAATAGAATAAAAGAAAGTAGATGAAGAGACACTCTCACTCAGAGTAAATTATACAAATTGAAGCACTATAGAGCTCTCTAAGAATATCTCAGAAATTTACCAAAAGAGCACAGAGAGAAAGAGAAAATTATATAAACAGCGTTTTAGCACAGCCAAAAATAATTTCAAGGATTCGTGTATTTCAGCTGTGAGGCAAGGTCTCTATTTATAGAGCCTTTGATCAGAAAATACCGTTGAGGGAATTAATAGCATAATAAATGCAAATCCGTTTGCGTATCAAATTCAAAAACTAGAAGCAGAAACTCATGGGTTATTCGAATACCTTATTGTGGTATTCGAATACCACTGATATCAATATATAAAAAATAGTTTAAACTTGGGTTATTCGAATACCATTATGAGGTATTCGAATACCTCTGATATCAGTATATAAAAAACAGATCAGACCCACGTTATTCGAATACCATACCAAGGTATTCGAATGCCACTGTTTGAAACCCGTTTGTAAAAGCCTTTTTAAAAGGGTTGTATTCGAATGCCTCTAATGGTATTCGAATACCTCTGCTAAAATTATGAAAAAAAGCTTCTATGAACCAGATTATCTAAGATTAGAAAAACTATAAACTCTTTGATTATCAAAGCCTCATTAAAACTTTAATTTGGTTTGTAGAACAACATGTTCTTAGATCTTTTGAGTTAAACACTGAGATATCCTATGAGAGCTCTGTACAAGAGAGATCCTAAGTCCTAAAGCTAAACTTGAAGAACTTGGACTTGATCTTCTCATCATCTCCATATTTGTTATCATCAAAACTCATCATCAATGTTGCATGGTAATCACATTCTCCCCTTTTTTGATAATGACAAACTATCATTGAGAAAAGCATTAGTTCATATAAATTGAAATTTCAAAAAGATAGGAGACTTACTTTGAGAGGTAATTTAATAACAAAACAAGCATATTCTCCCCCTTTCTTTTGGAATCCAAGAGCCAGTATTAATCCAATTTTAACCTGTCTTTTCTCAAATAAGATTGATTATTTTTCTTCCCCTTTTGACTTGATAAAAAAGGATGCATACATTCAATAAAGCACATTGATAAATATGTATGAGATAAATAATAAGCGTTTGTAATTGACAATAGATTAAAGAAAATACTCATTGTATTAAATATAAGTGGCCAAGTGCATATACAATTGTAATTTAAAAGACAGTCAATATAATAAATAGCAATAAAAAAAAATAGAACATAAGCAACTGATCCTAAGACTAAGCAAGCTCTAGAAGTAGGCATCAGGTGGTGGAGGAAGAGAGGCAGGGTCGTTGCCGGGCCGGCAGAGCTCAAGGGCGGCTGTTCACGCTCAACACCGGCGATTCATCAAATGGAGAATAGTGAAAGTGTTTTCTATGTAGTTTCTGTTATCCAACAGAGAAGCCGGATTTGCTCATTCGTGACAGGAGCAGGAGTAGGGATATCAGTAGCAGCAGCAGCAGGAGCATCAGGGGCAGCAGGAATGCCTTGAGGGTCGTCCTCATCATCATTAACTTCCACTGGGAACACCCAGCCTTCATCGGTCCTGATCATCTTCATTTTGTTAAGGGTAAAGGACCCAAAAACGTGATGATGGGTTAGCGGGGTCGCTCGCTCGGTTTCCAGAATATGTGGATACTTGCCTAAGAAGGCAGTAACGATCACGCCGTAGGGAAGTTCACACCGCTCTTTACTTCTTGCCCTCATTATGTGCTTCATAATGAAGACGGGCCAGTTAATCTGATGGCCTTGCTTTAGAATCCATAGCATGAACACATCATCTTCACTCATGTAGGCGTAGTTCCCACCTCTAGGAGCGAGGATGTGGGCATAAGCATAGTGGAGGAGCCTGTCCTGGCTCTTCATCATGCCCCATTTAACTCCCTTTTGAGTCGAAGGTAAAGCCAACCCAGGGCGAATAACATCTTCAATTGCTCTGTTCTTGTCGAAGAGCTGGAGGAGTGAATCTTCTTCAGCAAAGCGGCCAGTTGACTGCAAGCTAAACATCTGAACCCAATCGCTTGGTGTGATCACAATGTTTTGATCACAGACACTGGAGTGTAGCTCCTGACCTTCAATCTTCAGGTTGCAATAGAACATCTTGACTAGGTCGGGATACAGAGCTACTGAGAAAGAGCAGAAGCGAAGTACGTCTTGGTGATTTAGCCGGTTCAGAAAGTCAAAATCACATTCTCTCTCGAAGAACCCCAAGTCGAGGTACTTTGGATGCACCAAGTTACGCTCTCAAAAGTGTGTGACGAAGCGCCTAAGCTATTGCTCATTGGAGGATAGCCTGCGAAGGTCCAGCGGGTTGTTGCATGGAGCCGTCTTTGTATGAGGACGTTTAGAGCGAGAGGAGGATGAGGCCATGGAAGGGAAACAATGGAGGAGAAGGAGAAAGGAGGGTGGAGGCGTGAGAAATGGAGGTTTTTGGAGGAGGAAAGCAAAGAGTTTTTGAAAGTGGAGAGAGGAAAGAAAGGTGTATTCGGATACGCAGGAGAGGGGGTGGGGTATTTAAGGAAAGCCCAAATCTTATTCGAATACCATGAGTAGGTATTCGAATACAGTGTTTGGGAAAGCTCAAAGGACGCATCTTTCAGACAGAGGGTATTCGAATACCCCACCAGGTATTCGAATAGATTGCCAATTTAGGCTTGGCTGCCAAACGATGGTATTCGAATGCTTTTGACAGTATTCGAATGCCCACAGAGAAAGAAGAGAAGGCTAGAGGAGTAAGTATTCGAATACTTCATAATGGTATTCGAATACTCCAGAGAAGCTGAGTGAAAACTGAGAAAGATCAGCCTCAGGGTATTCGAATGACTGCTTAGGTATTCAAATACACCAGCTTTTAGAAAAGTTGTACTGAAGTAAGGTATTCGAATAACCATGATGGTATTCGAATAGCCTTATTAAAAAAAACACACAAGATTGCACGTATAACATCACAGGTATTCGAATACCATATTAAGGTATTCGAATAACTACATAATATAACTCATATCCATGTTCAGAAAAAGCATTTTTTGAGAAACGAAAGCATACCTGTTGATGGAGTACCTGCAAAAAAAAGATTTCGGGATAACTCCGACGCTCAAGTCAGTAATAATTCAAAGAGGATCTAAAAAAAATATTTAAGTAAATATCAAGCAATTATATGTTGGATTGATCAATTATGCCCAATTCTTCTCTTATATAAAAGAATGCTTTTTTTGCTAGGGGTTTAGTGAAGATATCTGCAAGTTGCTTAGATGTTTCAACAAATTCAAGAATGCAATCCCCTTTTTGTATGTGATCTCTGATAAAGTGATGTCTTATCTCTATATGCTTTGTTCTAGAATGCAGAATGAGATGTTACCAAGTGGTTTCTAGTACTCAAGAGGGGGGGTGAATTGAGTATTAAAACTTTTTCGCAAAAACCTCTTTTTTATTAAAACGAATATCAAAAGCTTAATAAATAAATGTACAAAAGGAATGAGAAGAAGAAAAGAAATAATAAAGAACAGTGAAAAATAAATGTGCAGTAAAATAAATCGCTTAAAATAAAGAGATTAGGGAAAAGAGAAGCAGGCACAGTATTTATCCTGGTTCGACCACTAACCCACTTGTGGTCTACGTCCAGTCCTCGAAAGTCGAGATTTTTCACTAAGTATACAAGCTTCAATAGGTGTGTGCTACTATTACAAAATAGAGCACTTTTCACACACAGGGACACTATACCCTTGTGCTAAAGTCTCAGCCTGCAGGGATACCTCACCCTTATACAAACCTTGAGGGATATCTCACCCTCGATACAAAATATCAGAAAAATAGATGAAGAGAAACTCTCACTCAGAGTAAGTAATACAAATTAAAGCACTATAGAGCTCTCTAACAATATCTCAGAATTTTACCAAAAGAGCACAGAGAGAAAAAGAGAGAAAATATGCAAACAATATTTTAGCACAGTCAGAAAATAAATTCAAGGATTGGTGTATTTGCAAGTAGTGAGGAGGTCTCTATTTATAGAGCCTCGATAAGAAATTTTATTTGGGAAATTGATTACATAATTAATGCAAAAATCCGTTGCGTATCAATTTCAAACAGAAGCTGAAAAACGTGGGATATTCGAATACATTACTGTGGTATTCGAATACCACTGATATATATATATATATATAAATGGTTTAAGCTTGGAGTATTCGAATGCCGTTATGAGGTATTCGAATACCTCTTATATCAGTATATAAAAAATAGAAGAAACCCACGTTATTCGAATACCAAACCAAAGTATTCGAATGCCTTTAGCTGAAAACACGTTTGTAAAAGCCTTTTAAAATGGTGTATTCAAATGCCTCATATGGTATTCAAATACCTCTATAAAAAAACACGTTGTATTCGAATGCCTCAAATGAGTATTCGAATACCTTATTAAAAACCACGTTTGAGGAGGCTTTTTCAGAAGATTGTATTCGAATGATTCTTAGGTTATTCGAATGCTTTTATTTGAAAACATGATAAACACCTTTACAAAACAGATTAGGTGATTTCTAATTTTCACAAACTCTTTGATTAATTTAAGAACCCTAATTTGGTTTGTGAGAAAACATGTTTTTAGATCTTTTGACTAAAACACTGAGATATCCTATGAGAGCTCTGTACAAAAAAAAGATCCTAAGTCCTAAAGCTAAGCTTGAACAACTTGGACTTGATCTTCTCATCATCTCATCATCTCCATATTTGTTATCATCAAAACTCATCATCAATGTTGCATGGTAATCACATGAGATTCTTAGAGATATTTATTGCACTAGTGTTATCATATCTTATCGGGATGTGATCAAGCTGAAGACCGTAGTCTAAAAGTTGTTGCTTCATCCATAGGATTTGAGCACAACAACTCCCATTACCGCAACATATTCAAAGCATCGTGATAGACAAAGCCACACTATTTTGTTTCTTGCTATGCTAAGAAACTAAAGAACTACCAAGCAAGTAGCATGTCACACTAGTACTCTTTCTGTCCAATTTGCACCCAGCAAAATCAGAGTCAGAATAGCCTATTAGGCTACATGAGGCACCCTTAGGGTACCACAAGCCCATTTGTGAAGTGCCTACTAGGTATTTCATTATTCGTTTAACAGCACTTAAATGAGATTCCTTAGGGTTTGCCTGATATCTAGCACACATGCATACACTAAACATAATATCTGGCCTACTAGCAGTAAGATAAAGAAGAGATCCAATCATACCTCTATATTTCATTATTTCTACTAATTTACCTCCTTCATCTTTGTCCAAGTAGCAAGAAGTGCCCATCGGAGTGGCCATGTGTTTAGCGTTTTCCATTTCGAATCTCTTGAGCAATTCCTTGCAGTATTTGGTTTAACTTATGAAAGTCCCTTCGTTCGTTTGTTTGATTTGAAGTCCGAGGAAGAAATTCAATTCTCCCATCATTAACATTTCAAATTCATTCTGCATTATCTTAGCAAATTCTTTGCAAAGGAATTCATTAGTAGCACTAAAGATAATATCATCCATATATACTTGCACAAGAAGAATATCATGCTTTTTATTTTTAATAAAAAGAGTAGTATCGACTTTTCCTCTTGAAAAACCATTTTCTAAAAGGAACTTACTCAACCTTTCATACCAAGCTCTAGGAGCTTGCTTTAAACCATATAAAGCTTTTTTAAGTTTAAAAACATGGTTGGGTAGTTCATGATTTTCAAAATTCGGAGGTTGTTCAACGTATACCTCCTCTTGAATAAAACCATTTAGAAAAGCACTATTGACATCCATTTGATATAATTTGAAATCCATGATGCAAGCATAGGTAAGTAACATTCTAATAGCTTCTAATCTAGCTACAGGTGCATAGGTTTCTTCATAATCTATTCCTTCTTCTTGATTATATCCTTTAGCAACCAATCTAGCTTTATTTCTAGTTATTAAACCATTTTCATGAAGTTTATTTCTAAAAACCCATTTAGTTCCAATTATAGGGTGATTATTAGGTCTAGCAACTAATTCCCAAACTTGATTTCTTTCAAACTGATTTAATTCCTCATGCATAGCTAAGATCCAATATTCATCATCAAAAGCTTCAATTAAATCCTTAGGTTCAATTTGAGAAACAAACGCTAAGTGATTACAAGTATTTCTAAGAGAGTTACAAGTACTTACACCTTTAGATACATCACCGATAATCTAATCAAGGGAATGGTATTTTGAAGTTCACCATTCTTTGGGAAGTTCCAAAGCTTGTGAATCTTCTTGTCTTTGTTTATCCTCTTGCTCCTTGATTTCTTTTTCATTACTATGCAAATGTGTTTCCGCCAAGACCTCTGCAACATCATCAATAACAAGATCCTTTCTCGATCCATTTGAGTCAGTTTCATCAAATGCAACATGTATAGATTCTTCAATAGTCATAGTTCTTTTATTATATATACGAAAAGCTTTACTATGATTTGAATAACCAAGAAATATACCTTCATCAGACTTAGCATTAAACTTGCCAAAGTTATCTTTTTCATTATTTAAAACAAAATATTTGCATCCAAAAACATGAAAATGTGAGACATTTGACTTTCTTCCCTTATACAACTCATATGGGGTTTTCTTTAAAATAGGCCTTATAAGGGCCTTATTCATTACATAACAAGCTGTACTTATAGCATCCGCCCAAAAGTATTTGGGAAGAGCAACCTCATTAAGCATAGTTCTCGCCATTTCTTCTAAAGAATAATTTTTCCTTTCTACAACTCCATTTTGTTGTGGAGTTCTAGGAGCAGAGAAATTATGATTAATGTCATGTTCACCACAGTAATTTTCAAAAACATTGTTTTCAAATTCGCCACCATGATCACTTCTTATAGAAGAGATTTGAAAATCTTTTTCATTTTGAATAACTTTGGCAAGTCTTTTAAAAGTTAGAAATGCATCATTTTTATTTGCAAGAAATAAAGTCCATGTAAACCTAGAAAAATCATCCACAATCACTAAAACATAGTAATTCCCACCAAAGCTCATAGTTCTAGAAGGTCCAAATAGATCTATGTGCAAAAGTTGTAAAGGTCTAGTAGTTGAAACTATATTTTTTGCTTTATAAGAGACCTTTATTTGTTTACCCTTTTGACATGCATCACATAACTTGTCTTTTATAAAATTAAGCTTGGGTAGTCCAATTACTAGCTCTTTAGAGACTAACTTCTTTAAGTGATCCATGTGAATGTGTGCAATTCTCCTATGCCATAACCATGAATTATCATTCTTACTTAAAAGGCATTTCGCATCATTTGAAGATATATCATTAAGACTAATCATATAGATGTTGTTTACTCTATGACCAATGAATTTAACATGCTTATTATTTTTATCTTCAATTATGCAATAGTTTGAATCAAATATTACTCTATTTCCCTTATCACATAATTGGCTAATACTAAGCAAGTTATGTTTCAAACCTTCAACAAGCAGTACATTTTCAATAGAGGAGTTAGGGTTCTTACCGACTTTACCGATTCCAAGAATTTTTCCCTTGTTGTTATCACCATAAGTAACGTGTCCATGATTCTTGGGAATAAGCACGGTGAATTTTGAGTCGTCGCCGGTCATGTGCTTGGAGCAGCCGCTATCAAGATACCAATTTGAACTCCTGGCTTTCAAGCACACCTCATTTTCGTTTTCCTCTTCATCTCTTTTTTGTCATGAGACATAGTTAAGTTTCTTCGCTATCTGAGCTGTCAGTTGAATCTATATCGTTTTATCCCATGCTATATAGGCTTTTCTTCCTTTTTTTTCCTTAAAGGGTTTCTTTTCAAATTTCTCATTCTTCTTTTGGTAAACTGGGCACTCCATTTTTATGTGACCAAAAGTTGGAGTCGATGAAGCTCCTTCACCTTTGTAATGAGTCTTCTTTGGAGGGAAGAGAGGTCTTCTTTGCGTTCCCTTTTTCCTGAGAAATTTACCAAACTTTTTAACTAACAAACTAAGATTTTCTTCGCTTACCTCGATGTTCTCTGAGCTTTCTTTATTTTCTTCATCATCATTGTCAAATGTTAGGGAAGTGGCTTTGAGCGCTATCCTCTTTTTCTTTTTATCATTTTCTTCGCTTTGACTTAATCTGCTCAGTTCCAGTTCATGTTCATGAAGTTTTCCAAAGAGGGTAGCTAGAGTCATTGTGGACAAGTCCCTCGATTCTGAATAGCTGTTACCTTAGGTTTCCAAATCCTGCTAAGACATCTCAAAACCTTGTTAATCAAATTTTCATTAAAAAAACTTTTGCCTAATGATGCAAGATGATTAACTATGTAGGTGAACCTCTTTTGCATTTTCTGAATGCTTTCTCCTTGGTTCATTCTGAATAGTTCATATTCACAAGTTAGAGAATTGATTCTCGACCTCTTAATTTCACTAGTACCCTCATGGGTAACTTGCAAAGTGTCCTATATTTCTTTAGCAGTTTTGCAATTTGAAATTCTAAAAAACTCATCATATCCCAAAGCAGTAGTAATAATATTTTTGGCTTTTAAATTAAATTAAACTTTTCTTTTGTCTTCATCAGACTATTTATTTTGTGGTGTTTCGGTCCTTACACCATCGACCTCATGTGTGGGTATAAAAGCGTCGTTTTCGACAGCATCCCATACATCTAGATCAATAGCTTCGATGAAGATTTTCATTCTTTCCTTCCAATATGCATAACCATCCCCATTGAAAAAGAGTGGTCGGTTTATGGAAGATCCTTCTGAAAAACCATTTGAAGAAGCCATATTCTCTTGAAGCTGCTAAGCTCTTTATACAAGAGTCTAGCTCTGATACCACTTGTTACCAAGTGGCTTCCTGTACTCAAGAGGGGGGTGAATTGAGTATAAAACTTTTTCACAAAATCTCTTTTTAACAAAAACAAATATTAAGAACTTAATAAATAAATGTACAGAAGGGATGAGAAGAAGAAAAGAAACAATATAAATAGCAAAAAATAAATATGCAGTAAATTAAAATTGCATAAAATAAAGAGATTAAGAAAAGAAGAAGGCACAATATTTATCCTGGTTCGACCACTAACCCATTTGTGGTCTATGTCCGGTCCTCGAAAGTCAAGATTTTTCACTAAGTATACAAGCTTCAATAGGTGCTTGCTACAGTTACACAAAAAGAGCACTTTTCACACATAGGAAAACTCTACCCTTGTGCTAAAGTCTCACCTAGGATACCCCACCCTTATACAAACCTTGAGGGATACCTCACCCTCAAAACAAAATAAAAAAAAGTAGATGAAGAGACACTCTCACTCAGAGTAAATTATACAAATTGAAGCATTATAGAACTCTCTAAGAATATCTCAGAAATTTACCAAAAGAGCACAGAGAGAAAGAGAGAATTATGTAAACAGCATTTTAGCACAGCCAAAAATAATTTCAAGGATTCGTGTGTTTCAGCCATGAGGCAAGGTCTCTATTTATAGAGCCTTTGATCAGAAAATATCATTGAGGGAATTAATAGCATAATAAATGCAAATCCATTTACGTATCAAATTCAAAAACCAGAAGCAGAAACTCGTGGGTTATTCGAATACCACTGATATCAATATATAAAAAATAGTTTAAACTTGGGTTATTCGAATACCATTATGAGGTATTCGAATACCTCTGATATCAGTATATAAAAAATAGATCAGACCCACGTTATTCGAATACCATACCAAGGTATTCGAATGCCATTGTTTGAAACCCGTTTGTAAAAGTCTTTTTAAAAAGGTTGTATTCGAATGCCTCGAATGGTATTCGAATACCTCCGCTAAAATTATAAAAAAAAGCTTCTATGAACCAGATTATGTAAGATTGGAAAAATCACAAACTCTTTGATTATCAAAGCCTCATTAAAACTTTAATTTGGTTTGTAGAACAATATGTTCTTAGATTTTTTGAGTTAAACACTGAGATATCCTATGAGAGCTCTGTATAAGAGAGATCCTAAGTCCTAAAGCTAAACTTGAAGAACTTGGACTTGATCTTCTCATCATCTCCATATTTGTTATCATCAAAACTCATCATCAATGTTGTATGGTAATCACACTCTTTGCCATCTCTCGCTCATGCTCTTCACAAACTTGCTCTAAATACCGAGTTTCGACGGCAAGGCAGAGACCAAAAGTCTCAAACCATGCAAAAGTATCCTTCGTGCTATGAAGGGCAAGGTGGGCTGCAACTTGTTCATCCAAAAGGTTGTAGTGAATGAACTCCCGAGGGTCTAATTCTTCATGATATAAATTGATTAGACCAGTGACTTCGTCGACCGCCACCCTCTTCCCCAGCTATCTGATCTACTGTCCCCCATCATTTTTCTCTTACGTGTCTCGAGTGACTGCAGAGAATCCCCCACCTGGATAGGCTCCCTATCCACCATCAGGACTTCAATTGGTAGGGGCGAAGGAGCTGCAACAACATCCGCTAGAAGATCCAATGACTTGGGTGCATTCCTAGCCTTGAAGGCTTCAAGAATTGCCAAGACATTCCCAGTTGACATCTCGACCAAACTGCCTGCACAAATAACAGAGGATCAGAAATATTTTGCTACGAGGTATTACGAAAAATGTTAAGCATGCAAATTAACATTTGGATAATAGTCTAAACTACTTAACACAGCCCAAAGAGTCTCATCATCTGAGACATCCAATATATCTTTGGGTTGAATCAAACTGATCTCCTCGACCTATGTTATGAAGAAATCAACGCATTCAAACTCCTCATCATTCAGATGACTTGCTTCCCTCTCGAACGATTGAGTAGGAATGCTCCATGCCCCTGGGTTCTAATATAGGCTGAATGTCGGTTCCCCATTGCCACCTAACCTAAAGGGATGCATATCACGAGCTGTCATCAACTTAAAGAAGTTCTCTTTGAAATCTTTGTAACTCTCCAGGTAGGGGTAGAAGACCTTCCGCCCTTGCCGCGACCGGATAGAGAGCTAGGTTTTTTGAGGGGCCCTAACACCATGAACGGAGTACCGGGTATGAAAATAGAAAAGTGCTCTATCTGAGCATCATAATCCAACCAACCGACATATCCTTTTGAAGGCCAGGATGTTTCCCTAACCATTAGGGTGAATCTGGGTCAGATCAGCATTCAAAGTCTGAAGGATGGCAATATGGAAGTTGTTGAAATGTAGCCAAAGTCCAAATTTGACAAAGAAGTCTTCGTACATGTATGTGAAGTGCTCGGCCGCCTGACAAGTAGTACACACCTTTTCATTTTTCGGGGACTGGATTTGAAACTCACGGTCTCTATTTTTCCCCTCGGTCAGCACCAAATAGCCCTAAAGCTCATTGAGGAGTCTTCCAGTTTGGAAACAGGATATTCGATTATAGGCATCGCTCGCTACCCAGGGGTGTGCCAATCCTGGACCGCAGCGAAGGCAGATTGCATTCTCCATGACTACTTCTTGTTCTACTAGCTTTCCTCCTTCTGGAACTGGGGTAGCATCTGGAACCGGCTCTTCAAGCTTAGCCATTCTTCTCCTAATCATTTGAGTTCCTGGAAACACATAGAGGCCATTGGTCAGAATCAGTCAAACTTCAAGATTCAGACATGGAAGTGGGAAAACAAAGATGACTGTTCGTAACCACACACTGGCCTCCGCACCCTCCAATGCTCAAGCCTTAGAAGGACACCTCCACTGCATGGAGCGTAAGCGAGAAGGTGCTCCACAGGGAACATTCCCACCCTTTGCTCACAAAAGAACAAGGGGGAAGTACACTCCATCAAAGGGGTACACAACTACCCACAAGATGAAATAGAGACGGATAAGTTAGAGGAAAAATAAGTACCTTGAAGAAAATGAGGCAAAACCAGATTACTAAAACTTCAAAGTACTGGAAGAAATGTTGGAACTGCCCTCCAACACAGCAAAAAATCACAGGAAAGTCGCCTCAAACCACCGATTTTGAGAGAGAAACAGTGAAATATATAATAAACGTTCATAAACCCCTATTTATAGGGGTTAGACAGTTAGGGGATAATTCGGTCCTCATAATCCAAGTTTGAAATATACTCATTATGGTGCGCGGGGCGCTATGCACGTCTACTCAGTTAGAGTGTGCCGCGTGGCTTTCACAACTATCATGGCAGTTGAGAGGATGGTTGCGCAGTAGGCTAAGGGACACACAACCATGGTAGAATTTATCAACTTATCTTAGAGATCTTCCACGGATCACGGAATGTAGCGGTAGACCTCGGTCGATTAAGGAGTCCTTAAATCAATAAGGGTCTGATTAATATGTGAGGTCGAAGTTTTCAAAGACCCTAGATTAGGAACTACAGTAAACCAACTCCAGAAATTTACTATGGAGTGCGATAGTTTTCCACGAACCCCTTTTACTTCCATAATGTTCATTATAGGTGTGAAATATTAACGCGGCCTATGGTATCCCAAAGAAAGATCAGTTGACTTCGAGAGGTTGTGGTAAAACTCTTCACCCTATGAGGGACACAAACCCTGGGGGCAAGATCTAAAACTCATCATTTCGTTGTACCAACTGAACTTTGCTTGTCCTCAAATAAAGAATATCAATAAAAAATAAGATTAAACTCAATATCAAGAAACATGAACCAAGGGAAATTTCAAAATTTAAAAATTCAATTAAGCTCAGCAATCAAATTCAATCAAGCAAGATTATTTAGCACTTTCAATTAAAAGCTCTTGAGTCTAGCTGATAACTCTACGAAAGTAGAGTTATTTGAACTTTTTTTTTATATTTAAACTGTGCTAAATCCTTGTTTTATAATCATGATGAGCATTGAAACACTATTTCTTTATCAAGTTGAGTAATGTTATCCATTTTTTATTATCTATGATTATATGTGATGAATTTGAATGATCTTTTTATCATAGTGTTTTGGTCTTGATTACTGAGTTTCTTTCTACTGATGGAAAGGTAAAAAAAATCATGGAAAAACAAGAAGAAAAATGCAAGAATTAAACCTGAGAATAAGAGGCAATCATCAACATTCTAGGATAACACAAGCTGCTGGCTACCGCAGCATTGCAATGCTCAGTGCCGCAGTATTACAATGCCTAGTGCGGCAGCATCCAGGGAGGAGAGGAAATTCCAGGAGGGCACGAGCTGCTGGTTGCCACAGCATCCAAGTTCCAGTGCTGCAGCAGCTAGATTTGCGGATTAGTGTTTGTTTAGTTTTGTAACAGCAAAATAAAAAAAAGGGTTATTTAACAAATGGTCATTCTTAGCTAGAGAAGATGAACAGAAGGACGAAAATAGAGCTTGGAAGGCAGGAAACTCGAAAGAAACATCGGGGGAGTCGAGATCGGAGTCTTGGATTCATCGTCTACAACTCCGTATTTACGATTTTTTTGAATTTCTGAGTTTTCTCTATATGAGGGCAGTTGTTTCTGATTTGATAGTGTTCTCAATGTATGCCATGAACTAAATTCTATTTCTAGGATTATAATCAAACTTCTCATGTAATTTGAATCATTGTTTTGTTGAATTCCTATTTCAATTTATGTAAAATATTTACTCATGCTTGTGTGTAATGCTTCTAATTGTCTGATCATCAATTGGATGATTTTTTTGATTTGAATTGAACTTAGAATAGGGAATTCAAATCTATGAACTAGTATGAGTAATATATGTTTGAACTAATTATTGTGAATTGGGGAAATTTTGTTCTAAGGATAGGAATATCTGTTAG
Source organism: Ormosia semicastrata (assembly GCA_029884595.1). Classification (NCBI taxonomy): domain Eukaryota; kingdom Viridiplantae; phylum Streptophyta; class Magnoliopsida; order Fabales; family Fabaceae; genus Ormosia; species Ormosia semicastrata. The sequence continues at coordinate 6,489,510 of JAQQTO010000052.1, forward strand.
AATCATATGTAATTTCAGATAGAGCTTGATTATGCACGTATCCTGATTGATGGTTTATCTCATAGGAATATAGATATTGAAATTAAGTGGGATAAAATTTTGTATTGCCATCGGAAGAGGAATACAATTATATTAGAGCTCTAGATTGATATTTTGAGTAAATTGGAATAGGAAAAATTATTTTAAAGGCAATTCAAATGAACTGAAAAGGAAGATTACAATCCTAGGATCCATTAAAATAGAGTTTCTAAACTACCTAGTTCTTGATAGTTTATGTTTTTGCAATATTTTTTTTTCAATTAATTAAATTGGTCAAAATTAAATGTGTTATTTGGATAATAGTAAGAATTCTGAATGTTAGTAGTTAACTATAAAATTTAGTAACAAATCCTTGTGGGAACGACTTTTATTCACTATTATATTACTTGATTGGCATGTATACTTGCGTTATTGGATTTTTTCCATCAAGTTTTTGGTGCCGTTGTCGGGGATTTAGTTTCTAATTTTTTAGTTAATATTAACGCATCGAATTGCTTATTATTAATTCAAATTAATTTCTAGTTGTATATTCATATTTATTTTATTCAATTTAATGTTTTTTTAGTTGGTTTTATTAATTTCAGGTACTCTTTTACTTTATATGCGACAAACGCGATGAACGCAAAGTCCTAAATTATTATCTTTTGATCCTGAGATCGAAAGAACACTTCGAGGAATTAGAAAAGAGCGTTCGACGTCGATAAGCAACTCTCAATCAATGACTGAAGAAACTCCAACGAAATCTTTGAGGGAGTATTCTGATCCTCAGGTTCAGAGTATGCATTCTAGCATTCGGAGGCTGGCCATCTAAGCTAATAATTTTGAAATCAAGCCAGCCATCATCTAGATGATCCAGACCTCTGTTCAGTTTGGAAGGTTGCCTAATGAAGATCCAAATGTTCACTTGCTGAATTTTTTAGAAATATGCAACACTTTCAAGCACAATGGAGTTACTGAAGATGCTATCAGATTGAGGCTCTTTCCTTTTTCTCTCCGAGATAAGGCTAAGAGTTAGCTTCACTCACTTCCAGAAGGGTCTATCACTACCTGGGAAGCCTTAGCTGATAAATTTCTTAACAAGTTCTTTCCACCTGGGAAGACTGCCCAAATGCAGAAGGACATCATCTCCTTTGTTCAATACGACAATGAGTCTCTTTATGAAGCATAAGAGAGATTCAAAGAACTTATCAGAAAATGTCCGCATCATGACATTACAAAGTGGTTGTAGGTTCATACTTTTTATAATGCTTTGAATGGACCTCTGAGAACCACTATTGATGCAGCAGCTGGAGGAACCTTAATGAGTAAGTCCACTGATGAGGCCTTTGATTTGCTGGAGGAAATGGCTTCTAACAGTTATTAATGGCCTTCAAAAAGACAAGTACCCAGGCGTGCAGCAGAAGTATATGAGGTGGATGCTATCACTACGTTATCAGCTCAGATTGCTTCTTTGTCAAAGAAGTTTGAAGGCCTTGGTGTTCAGTCTGCTACGAGTCCTTTTGTTACTTATAATTACTGTGGAGAGGCCCATTCTTATGAGTGTTTTTCATTAAATCCAGAATCTATGAACTATATGGGATAATTTAATCAGTAGAAGAACAATCCCTACTCCAATACATTTAATCCAAGATGGAGGAATCATCCAAATTTTGCTTGGGGTCAAAATCAGAATGTTGGTGCTTCATCTTCTCGAGCACAAGGCCCTCCTCATAGTTTTAATCAGCAGAACACTATTCCGCAGCAAGAGAAGAAGCCATCACTGGAAGAAATGTTTATGCAATATATGGCAAAAAATGATGCCATGATTCAGAGTCAAGCAGCTTCTCTTAGGAGTCTGGAGAATCAGGTGGGCCAACTAGCCTCTACTATTAATAGTCGATCTCCTGGAACTTTGCCTAGCAATACAGAGGCAAATCCAAGATTGGAAGACAGGGAGCATTGCAAAGCAATTACACTTCGGAGTGGCAAGGAAATTGAGAATGATTCCAACACATCGAGGGAAGACAGAACAAGAAAAATCAAGATAAAGAGGAGGTAATTTCAAATCTCATTCCACCTACTCCATTTCCTCAAAGACTCTAGAAACAAAAGAATGAAGCTCAATTTAAAAAATTTCTGGATGTTGATAAACTGTCAACATGTCATATTTTTACAGTCCAATTTCTTAGTTTTTCATATTTATTTATTTATTTTTAATGAATTTTGTTTGTTAGTTTTGTTATATTTTTAGTATTGTTTAATTATGTTTTTATTAAGTGTTTTGTGTGTTTTTGTCAGGTGATTATACAAAAAGAAGAAATTCCTGAAGATAAATATGTGAATGATTCTTATCCTATTCTTAGATACTAATTAGAGTTTTAATTGGATACAAAATCTTAGATTGAAGATTGGATAAGGATTCTCAAAGAGATTTGATTTGGAACAAAATTTGGATTCCCGCACTATCTTGACCATTCCTCATTAATTAAGTCATATCTTGAGCTACAGAGACCAGATCGACACGCCGTTTATGGTGTTGGAAAGATAACAGAAAATCCTACAACTTCTCTGTTGAGATAAAGGACAAAATCGGTCATCTAAAGGGTGAGAAAAATCATGCAAGTGAGATACAAAAATCTGTCAGCTTTTCTATAAAATGGGGAAAACGAGTTTAGCAAGGGAACTTTCTTACATTGAGCACATTGCACAAAAAAACCCTAATCCTGAAAGAGTTATTTTACAGTAGCAGACCTTGGAGGGTAATTTCAAAGGAGAATTCTTGAAGGCTTGAAGATCTTAATCTCCATTAAAGGGGTTTTGATTTCTCTTTCTTTTTAGTTTTCCCTTTTCTTTTGGGTTTTCTTTCTATGGGTTTGTATTTTAATATGAGTTTATTTTTATTGAACATGAGTAGCTAAACCCATAGCTAGGGCTATGGGGAATCTTGTTTTCCTAATTATTTAGGTTTGATTTCTAATTTGATTATAGTAATTTCTTTTTGGATTTATCATATTGCTTGTAACCTTGTCAGAATTTGATCACTTTTGACATGTGTTAATTCATTGTTTGACCGGTGACCATCCGCATTCAATGAGTGGATCTATATGGTAAGCCTAGAATTAGATTGGTGAATGACTAAATATCGATTTATCCTACCAATAGAATTGACGGTATGTTAGTTCATCTCTTAAATTGAAACTTAATGCATTCTTGATTAATTCAACTAAATGACCAAATAGGTGAATTAAATTAGGAATAGAATATTGTTTCATCTATGACCATTGGGATTTAATAGCAAATAAGAGAATATTGGCAAAAGAATCACCTTAATCATAATTGAAAGAAAATCTGAATAATTGGATTCAAGTGAACCTTGCGCCTTAGTCTCTCTCTCATTAATTATCTTTTCTTTGTTTAATTATTCATTATTTTTTTTATTTTTTTATTTTGATTTTATTGTGAATTTCTTCATACACTTTTGATTGTCTAAATAACAAAGAGTTTTACGAATCTAGTAATTACCAATTATTCTCTGGGATCGATAACAAGGACTCAAGTCCTATATTACTTGGCGATAGAGTGCACTTACTCTTAGTGTATTTTACGCATACCAAGTTTTTGGCCATTCATTACCGAGGAATAAGTTTGGTAATATTAGAAGCGAAAAACTCTAGTTAATTTAGACGCCCTTTTCTTTTTATTCTTTATTTTATTTTTGTTTTTGTTTTTGTTTTATTTTATTCTTAATTAATTTTTCATTTTTTTGTTTGTTTTTGTTTATATCTTATTTTAATTTTAATTTCTTATTTTATTTTATTTTTATTTTTATTTTGTTTTTATTTTTATTTGGTTTTCTTATTTTATTATATTTTATTTAATTTTTTCTTCTTATTTTTTTGTTTATATTTTCTTTTTCTTTTTCTTTTTTTCGATTTTATTTATTTTATTTTCAATTGATTTTTTTCTCATTTTTTTTATTTATTTTTATTTATTTTTATTTAATTTTTCTTCTTCTTATTTTTGTTTATGCTTACTCGATCTCAAAGTGTCCTGATTTGGCTTTTGATCTTGAAATTGAGAAAACAGCTTGCAGGTTTAAAAAGCAGACTTTTATTGCAGCTGTAACAGAAGACATAAGCAGCATGGAGAGGCAACCGGTTATTGAGGCCAACCGTGAAGAAAGAGCCATCCTAACAGAGCGGACTATGCTTGAGTACTCTATGCCCATTGCTGAGGGGTATGGAGGGAGTATTATAAGACCAGCTGTGGCGGCAAATAATTTTGAGATCAAATTAGCATTGATCTCCATGATTCAGAATTCAGTTCAGTTTGGTGGATTGCCTTCGGATGATCCAAATCAGCATTTGGCCAGGTTCTTGCAGTTGTGCAATACCATCAAGTATAATGGGGTGACAGATGATGCAATCCGATTGCGATTCTTTCCTTTCTCTCTTAGGGACAGAGCAAGCCAATGGTTAACGTCACTACCGAGGGGTTCCATCACTACATGGGATCAATTGACACAACATTTTCTGGCTAAGTATTTTCCTCCTTCAAAATCTGCTAAGTTAAGAAATGATATATCTTCTTTTGTGCAGTTTGAAATGGACACTCTTTATGAAGCTTGGGAGCGCTTTCAGGAGTTGTTGAGGAGATGTCCACATCATGCATTTTCCGTATGGCAGCAAGTTCAAACTTTTTACAATGGTTTGTCACCTGCAAACCGTTCACTTATTGATGCTGTTGCAGGAGGTATTATATGGAGGAAAACACCTACTGAGAGCCAAGCTTTGATTGAAGAAATGGCACTGAACAGTTATCAGTGGCAGAATGAGCGTCAGGCTCCTAAGAAAAAAGTAGGTGTACATCTTTGTTGATTCCTTCTTGCTATTCTGAGTCAGTTGGAAGCTTTGACCAAGAAGGTGGAGACTTTGATGGTGACAAATAGTGCAGCCCCACCTATCATTTGTGAGGCATGTGGAGGACAGGGTCATACAAGTGCAAATTGTCAAGTTGGTAGTCCTTTTGCCACCGAGCCTGAAGCAGTAAATTTTGTTTGTAATTCCAACCGACAATAGTACAATCCATATTCAAATACGTACAATCCTGGTTGGAAGGACCACCCAAATTTTAAATGGGGAAATCAGTAAGGTTATCAACAGAATCATCAGAGAGTTCCACCACCACCTCCTGGTTTCCAAGCACCTGCAGAGAAGCCAAGTTTTGAAGATCTGGTCATGAAGTACATGCAGAATTCTGATGTCAGAATGAAGAACATGGAGACTCAGATCAGTCAGCTGACTGCATTGATGACAGCGAGGGCACCAGGGACATTACCTAGCACTACTGAGACTAATCCTAGGGAACAGATCTATGTAATTTTCCTGAGAAGTGGTAAGGAACTTGGAGAGTCTCCGCAGAAGATGAAAATGTCAGAACCTAGATATACTTTTGTTCAGTCAGTGCATGATGAAGAGAAGGCAACTGAAGATGTCCTTACTGAATAGGTCAATCAAGACAGAGAGGTTGAGAAGCAAGCACTGAAGTGGCAGAGAGCGAAGAAGGATCATGAGCAAAGCATAGTCTATGAACCATCCCCATATGCCAAGATCCCATTCCCTTAGAGGCTTAAGAACAATCAGTCAGATCAGCAATTTACCAAATTCTTGGAGATATTCAAGAAATTACAAATTAATATTCCGTTCGTTGAAGCTATCTCTCAAATGCCCAAGTATGCAAAGTTTCTAAAGAAAATACTTACAAAGAAACGTAAGCTTGAGGAATTTCAGACTGTATGTCTTACTGAGGAGTGTTCTGCCATTCTTTTGAAGAAGTTACCTCCAAAATTGAAAGATCCAGGGAGTTTTACTATTCTTTGCACTATTGGTAACTCTTATTTTGATAAGGCATTATGTGATTTGGGTGCTAGTATTAATTTGATGCTTTTTTCTGTGTTTAAGAAATTAGGAATGCAGGAGTCGAAGCCCACCAACATTTCACTACAGTTGGCTGATAGATCCTTCGCTTACCCGCGCGGTGTGGTGGAGGATGTTTTAGTGAAGGTGGATAAATTCATTTTCCCAATTCATTTTGTAGTGCTAGATATGGAAGAGGATGATGATATTCCTCTCATTCTTGGAAGACCGTTTTTGGCCACTTCTGGAGCTGTGATTGATGTACCTCGAGGTGAGCTCATCTTGAGAGTGGATGGAGATCATGTGACCATCAATGTCTTTAGGGAAGCTAAATCTTCTCCAATGTCAAATCTCCATGCCCCGATTAATTTTGTTCAAGCTAAGAAGCAGGAAATCTTAGCTATCAAGGACCCCCTGCCATCATACAGTGTTGATGTTGATTTGTTGGAAAGTCGAGCTGCTGAGACAGATAAGGGTCCTCCTCAGATCCATGCTTCTTCACAGATTGGTCCTTCATCTGTTGATCGAGTGCAACCACCATGGCCTAGTGGAGTCAAGGCGCAATTGGGACAGTCAAGCTCTTTTCAAAGTTCGAGTCATTGGAAGCAGTCCCAAGGCCATTGTTGAAGGGAGGAAGAACTGTTTTGCAAAGAAGAAGATGTCCTCCTATTTCTCTTACTTTAAGCCACCTTGATTCTTCTGAAAAAGGCAATGTCGAGGTAATGACGTTAAACAAACGCTTAACAGGAGGCAACCTGTGTTTCTTCTTTCTTTATTTTATTTTAGTTATTTTTGTTATTTTTTGTTTTTCTTTTAGATTCTACTCATGTGTTTGGGATTTCATTTTTCGGATTGTATTTTGCATCGCACTAACTCTTGTACTTCTCCTTTGCCGACATTGAGTCTTTTGTTCATCAAGGTTGTGTTGTTCTTTTCTTTCCCCTTTTTGTTTCTTTTTCTTCCATATTGGGGACAATGTTTATCTTAAGTGTGGGGGTACTTTTACATTTTTTGTCAAAAAAATTTTGGTTGAAGCACTTGAGTATTGCTGGTAATTAAGCTAGAATTGTGTTTTGATGTCTTGATTTATTCTAAGCTGATGGAGATATGTTTTTAAAGGGGATTCCATTGATCATGAGCTGATAATATGTGAAGCAATCTTTTTCAATGAAATGAAGTGAAATTTAACATCTTTAGTTGGAAATTAGCCATGTCTGCTTGCTTTTGTTCTCTTTATCAACTTAGCCAGAAAGTGAGTTTTGAGCCTTAATGATTGAGTTTTTCTTCTGGAGTGAGTTTTCTCTTGATTGGTGTGCGCTAGAACTTGCTTTGATATCTTGTTGAGACTTTAATGATTCATATGCATACTTGAATATGATTAAGGCAATTAGGCTTAATTATTTCTTGACTTCCAGAGTTCCATTGATTAAATAACCCTTTAGTTGCCCCATTTGAGTCTGAAATTGATTTCTTTGAATATCCAATTGAATAATCAGGTTGAATTCTTTGGAGCAATTGATGTGTTGATTGAAAAGTCTTGAAAGGTTGCTTTTGTCTTCAAGGGTTGAAATAAAAAAAAAAGAAAAAAAGAAAGTTTGAAAAAAAAGGAAAAAATGAAAAAGGAAGAGAAAAAAAAGAATTGTTGGTGAAAAATAATGAAAATATTGGGTTGAAAGTGAGAAGTTGTTATATTCTTGTGCATCATGCTCTATCTGTCATCTTTTCAGCCTGATTCTGCTTTGTATTGATTTATTCATGAGCATTCTTTACCCTATTTTATCCTTTCTTCCTACCTTCCATTTTACCCTTGACCCTGTTACAACCAAAGAAAAGTCCTTTTGATTCTTGTATTGTATGTGAACTTGAAAGTGGAGATGGGATTGATAAGCAAGCTTATGGTATTGCATTTTTCAAGAGAAATTTGAGTGATCTCTTTGTCCTTTAAACACTTGAGCGATGGAAAGTTGAGTGATCTCAGATATTTGATGAAGAGAACAGTTGCAAGTTAGACTCAAGCCTTTAATTGTTTAAGTGCTAAAAGATCTTGCTTGATTGGATTTGATTGCTGAACTTGAATTTCTTTCAATTGTGAAATTTTCCTTTGATTCATATTTCTTGATGTTGAGTTTGATCTTGTTGTTGATTCCTATTCTTTGCTTGAGGACAAGCAAAACTCAAGTGTGGGGGAGTTGATGAACTGTCAACATGTCATATTTTTACGGTCCAATTTCTTAGTTTTTCATATTCTTTTTATTTATTTTTAATGAATTTTATTTGTTAGTTTTGTTATATTTTTAGTATTGTTTAATTATGTTTTTATTAAGTGTTTTGTGTGTTTTTGTCAGGTGATTATACAAAAAGAAGAAATTCCTGAAGATAAATATGTGAAGGATTCTTATCCTATTCTTAGATGCTAATTAAAGTTTTAATTGGATACAAAATCTTAGATTGAAGATTGGATAAGGATTCTCAAAGAGATTTGATTTGGAACAAAATTTGGATTCCCGCACTATCATGACCATTCTTCATTAATTAAGCCATATCTTGAGCTATAGAGATCAGATCGACACGTCATTTGCGGTGTTGGAAAGCTAACAGAAAATCCTACAACTTCTCTGTTGAGATAAAGGGCAAAATCGGTCATCTAAAGGGTGAGAAAAATCATGCAAGTGAGATACGAAAATCTATTAGCTTTTCTATAAAAGGGGGAAATCGAGTTTAGCCAGGGAACTTTCTTACATTGAGCACATTGCACAGAAAATCCCTAATCCTAAAAAAGTTATTTTGCAGTAGCAGACCTTGGAGGGTAATTTCAAAGGAGGATTCTTAAAGGCTTAAAGATCTTAATCTCCATTAAAGGGGTTTTGATTTCTCTTTCTTTTTAGTTTTCCCTTTTCCTTTGGGTTTTCTTTCTATGGGTTTGTATTTTAATATGGGTTTGTTTTTATTGAACATGAGTAGCTAAACCCATAGTTAGGGCTATGGGGGATCTTGTTTTCCTAATTATTTGGGTTTGATTTCTAATTTGATTATGGTAATTTCTTTTTGGGTTTATCATATTGCTTGTATTCTTGTCAGAATTTGATCACTTTTGGCATGTGTTAATTCATTGTTTGACCGGTGACCATCCGCATTCAATGAGTGGATCTATATGGTAAGCCTAGGATTAGATTGGTGAATGACCAAACATCGATTTATCCTACTAATGGAATTGACGGTATGTTAGTTCATCTCTTGAATTGGAACTTAATGCATTCTTGATTAATTCAACTAAATGACCAAATAGGTGAATTAAATTAGGAATAGAATATTGTTTCATCTATGACCATTGGGATTCAATAGCAAATAAGAGAATATTGGCAAAAGAATTACCTTAATCATAATTGAAAGAAAATCTGAATAATTGGATTCAAGTGAACCTTGCGCCCTAGTCTCTCTCTCATTGATTATTTTTCTTTGTTTAATTATTCATTATTTTTTTATTTATTTATTTTGATTTTATTGTGAATTTCTTCATACACTTTTGATTGTCTAAATAACAAAGAGTTTTACGAATCTAGTAATTACTAATTATTCCTCGTGGGATCGATAACTGGGACTCAAGTCCTATATTACTTGCGATAGAGTGCACTTGCTCTTAGTGTATTTTACGCATACCAAGTTTTTGCGCGATTCTTCAAGAATAAGTTTGGTAATATTAGAAGTGAAAAACTCTAGTTAATTTAACGCTTTTTTTTTATTCCTTATTTTTTTTTGTTTTTGTTTTTATTTTATTTTATTCTTAATTAATTTTTCATTTTTTTTTTTGTTTGTTTTTGTTTATATCTTATTTTCATTTTAATTTTTATTTTATTTTATTTTTATTTTTCTTTTTTTTTTTTTTTTTTTTGTTTTCTTATTTTATTCTATTTTAATTAATTTTTTTCTTCTTATTTTTTTGTTTTTATGTTTTCTTTTCTTTTTTTTTTTTTGATTTTATTTTATTTTATTTTATTTTTTTTAATTGATTTTTTTCTCATTTTTTTTTATTTTTATTTAATTTTTCTTATTCTTATTTTTTGTTTATGCTTACTCGATCTCAAGTGTCCGATTTGGCTTTTGATCCGAAATTAAGAAAACAATTTGTGAGTTAAAGAAGCGACTTTTATGCATGTGCGGTGAATGAATACATAAGCAGGATGGAGAGGCAACCGGTTATTGAGGCCAACCGTGAAGAAAGAGCTATCCTAACAGAGCAGACTATGCTTGAGTACTCTATGCCCACTGGTGAGGGGTATGGAGGGAGTATTATAAGACTAGCTGTGGCGGCAAATAATTTTGAGATTAAACTAGCATTGATCTCTATGATTCATAATTCAGTTCAGTTTGGTGGATTGCCTTCGGATGATCCAAATCAGCATTTGGCCAGGTTCTTGCAGTTGTGCAATACCATCAAGTATAATGGGGTGACAGATGATGCAATCCGATTGCGACTCTTTCCTTTCTCTCTTAGGGACAGAGCAAGCCAATGGTTAACGTCACTACCGAGGGGTTCCATCACTACATGGGATCAATTGACACAACATTTTCTGGCTAAGTATTTTCCTCCTTCAAAATTTGCTAAGTTAAGAAATGATATATCTTCTTTTGTGCAGTTTGAAATAGACACTCTTTATGAAGCTTGGGAGCGCTTTCAGGAGTTGTTGAGGAGATGTCCACATCATGGATTCCCCGTATGGCAGCAAGTTCAGACTTTTTACAATGGTTTGTCGCCTGCAAACCGTTCACTTATTGATGCTGCTGCAGGAGGTACTATATGGAGGAAAACACCTACTGAGAGCCAAGCTTTGATTGAAGAAATGACGCTGAACAGTTATCAGTGGCAGAATGAGCGTCAGGCTCCAAAGAAACAAGTAGGTGTACATGCTGTTGATTCCTCTACTGCTATTCTGAGTCAACTGGAAGCTTTAACCAAGAAGGTGGAGACTTTGACGGTGGCAAATAGTGCAGTCCCACCTATCATTTGTGAGGCATGTGGAGGACAGGGTCATACAAGTGCAAATTGTCAAGTTGGTAGTCCTTTTGCCACCGAACCTGAAACAGTAAATTTTGTTTGTAACCCAACCGATAACAGTACAATCCATATTCAAATACGTACAATCCTGGTTGGAAGGACCACCCAAATTTTAAATGGGGAAATCAGCAAGGTTATCAACAGAATCAACAGAGAATTCCACCACCACCTCCTGGTTTCCAAGCACCTGCAGAAAAGCCAAGTTTTGAAGATCTGGTCATGAAGTACATGCAAAATTCTGATGTCAGAATGAAGAACATGGAGACTCAAATCAGTCAGCTGACTGCATTGATGACAGCGAGGGCACCAGAGACATTACCTAGCACTACTGAGACTAATCCTAGGGAACAGGCCCATATAATTTTCCTGGGAAGTGGTAAGGAACTTGAGGAGTCTCCGCAGAAGACGAAAATGTCAGAGCCTAGAGATACTTTTGTTCAGTCAGTGCATGATGAAGAGAAGCTCAAGCTACAAGAATTGAGACTAAGAAAAAGATGTCCTATCGAAGATGATCAATTCAAGACAATAAAGGAGAGGTTGAGAAGAAAGCACTGAAGTGGTAGAGAGCGAAGAAGGATCATGAGCAGAGCATAGTCTATGAACCATCCTCATATGCCAAGATCCTATTCCCTCAGAGGCTTAAGAATAATCAGCCAGATCAGTAATTTGCCAAATTCTTGGAGATATTCAAGAAATTGCAAATTAATATTCTGGTCGTTGAAGCTATCTCTCAGATGCCCAAGTATGCAAAGTTTCTAAAGGAAATACTTACAAAGAAACGTAAGCTTGAGGAATTTGAGACTGTATGTCTTACTGAGGAGTGTTCTGCCATTCTTTTGAAGAAGTTACCTCCAAAATTGAAAGATCCAGGGAGTTTTACTATTCTTTGCACTATTGGTAACTCTTATTTTGATAAGGCATTATGTGATTTGGGTGCTAGTATTAATTTGATGCCTTTTTCTGTGTTTAAGAAATTGGGAATGCAGGAGCCGAAGCCCACCAACATTTCACTACAGTTGGCTGATAGATCCTTCGCTTACCCACGCGGTGTGGTGGAGGATGTTTTAGTGAAGGTGGATAAATTCATTTTCCCAGTTCATTTTGTGGTGCTAGATATGGAAGAGGATGATGATATTCCTCTCATTCTTGGAAGACCATTTTTAGCCACTTCTGGAACTGTGATTGATGTACCTCGGGGTGAGCTCATCTTGAGAGTGGATGGAGATCATGTGACCATCAGTGTCTTTAGGGAAGCTAAATCTTCTCCAATGTCAAATCTCCATGCCCCGATTAATTTTGTTTAAGCTAAGAAGCAGGAAATCTTAGCTATCAAGGACCCCCCGCCATCATACAGTGTTGATGTTGATTTGTTGAAAAGTCGAGCTGCTGAGACAGATAATGGTCCTCCTCAAATCTATGCTTCTTCACAGATTGGTCCTTCATCTGTTGATCGAGTACAACCACCATGACCTAGTGGAGTCAAGGGACAATTGGGACAGTCAAACTCTTTTCCAGTTCAGAATTCTGTTGGAAGCAGTCCCAAGGCCATTGTTGAAGGGAGGAAGAACTATTTTGCAAAGAAGAAGACGTCCTCCTATTTCTCTTGCTTTAAGCCACCTTGATTATTCTGAAAAAGGCAATGTCGAGCTAATGACGTTAAACAAGCGCTTAATAGGAGGCAACTTGTATTTCTTCTTTCTTTATTTTATTTAGTTATTTTTGTTATTTTTTGTTTTTCTTTTAGATTCTACTCATGTGTTTGGGATTTCATTTTTTAGATTGTGTTGCTGCGCTAACTCTTGTACTTCTCCTTTGCCTGACATTGAGTCTTTGTCTATCAGGTTATGTTGTTCTTTTCTTTCCCCCTTTTGTTTCTTTTTCTTCCACATTGGGGACAATGTTTATCTTAAGTGTGGGGGTACTTTTACATTTTTTGTCAAAAAAAATTTGGTTGAAGCACTTAAATATTGCTGGTAATTAAGCTAGAATTGTGTTTTGATATCTTGATTTATTCCGAGCTGATGGAGATATGTTTTTAAAGGGGATTCCATTAATCATGAGCTGATAATGTGTGAAGCAATCTTTTTCAATGAAGTAAAGTGAAATTTAGCATCTTTAGTTGGAAATTAGCCATGTCTGCTTGCTTTTGTTCTCTTTATCAACTTAGCCAGAAAGTGAGTTTTGAGCCTTAATGATTGAGTTTTTCTTCTGGAGTGAGTTTTCTCTTGATTGGTGAACGTTAGAACTTGCTTTGATATCTTGTTGAGACTTTAATGATTCACATGCATACTTGAATATGATTAAGGTAATTAGGCTTAATTCTTTCTTGACTTCCAGAGTTGCATTGATTAAATAACCCTTTAGTTGCCCTATTTGAGCCTGAAATTGATTTCTTTGAATATCCAATTGAATAATCAGGTTGAATTCTTTGGAGCAATTGATGTGTTGATTGAAAAGTCTTGAAAGGTTGCTTTTGTCTTCAAGGGTTGAAAAAAAAAAAAAAAAAAGAAAGAAAAAGTTTGAAAAAAAAAAAAAAAGGAAAAAATGAAAAAGAAAGAAAAGAAAAGAATTGTTGGTGAAAAATAATGAAAATATTGGGTTGAAAGTGAGAAGTTGTTATATTCTTGTGCATCATGCTCTATCTGTCATCTTTTCAGCCTAATTCTGCTTTGTATTGATTTATTCATAAGCATTCTTGACCCTATTTTATCCTTTCTTCCTACCTTCCATTTTACCCTTGACCCTGTTACAACCAAAGAAAAGTCTTTTTGATTCTTGTATTGTATGTGAACTTGAAAGTGGAGATGGAATTGATAAGCAAGCTTATGGTATTGCATTTTTTAAGAGAAATTTGAGTGATCTCTTTGTCCTTTAAACACTTGAGCTATGGAAAGTTGAGTGATCTCAGATATTTGATGAAGAGAACAGTTGCAAGTTAGACTCAAGCCTTTAATTGTTTAAGTGCTAAAAGATCTTGCTTGATTGGATTTGATTGCTGAACTTGAATTTCTTTCAATTGTGAAGTTTTCCTTTGATTCATATTTCTTGATGTTGAGTTTGATCTTGTTGTTGATTCCTATTCTTTGCTTGAGGACAAGCAAAACTCAAGTGTGGGGGAGTTGATGAACTGTCAACATGTCATATTTTTACGGTTCCAATTTCTTAGTTTTTCATATTCTTTTTATTTATTTTTAATGAATTTTGTTTGTTAGTTTTGTTATATTTTTAGTATTGTTTAATTGTGTTTTTATTAAGTGTTTTGTGTGTTTTTGTCAGGTGATTATACAAAAAGAAGAAATTCCTGAAAATAAATATGTGAAGGATTCTTATCCTATTCTTAGATGCTAATTAGAGTTTTAATTGGATACAAAATCTTAGATTGAAGATTGGATAAGGATTCTCAAAGAGATTTGATTTGGAACAAAATTCAGATTCCCGCACTATCCTGACCATTCCTCATTAATTAAGCCATATCTTGAGTTACAGAAAATCCTACAACTTCTCTGTTGAGATAAAGGGCAAAATTGGTCATCTAAAGGGTGAGAAAAATCATGCAAGTGAGATACGAAAATCTGTCAGCTTTTCTATAAAAGGGGGAAAACGAGTTTAGCAAGGGAACTTTCTTACATTGAGCACATTGCACAGAAAATCCCTAATCCTAAAAGAGTTATTTTGCAGTAGCAGACCTTGGAGGGTAATTTCAAAGGAGGATTCTTAAAGGCTTAAAGATCTTAATCTCCATTAAAGGGGTTTTGATTTCTCTTTCTTTTTAGTTTCCCCTTTTCCTTTGAGTTTTCTTTCTATGGGTTTGTATTTTAATATGGGTTTGTTTTTATTGAACATGAGTAGCTAAACCCATAGCTAGGGCTATGGGGGATCTTGTTTTCCTAATTATTTGGGTTTGATTTCTAATTTGATTATGGTAATTTCTTTTTGGGTTTATCATATTGCTTGTATTCTTGTCAGAATTTGATCACTTTTGGCATGTGTTAATTCATTGTTTGACCTAGGTGCCATCCGCATTCAATGAGTGGATCTATATGGTAAGCCTAGGATTAGATTGGTGAATGACCAAACATCGATTTATCCTACCAATGGAATTGACGGTATGTTAGTTCATCTCTTGAATTGAAACTTAATGCATTCTTGATTAATTCAACTAAATGACCAAATAGGTGAATTAAATTAGGAATAGAATATTGTTTCATCTATGACCATTGGGATTCAATAGCAAATAAGAGAATATTGGCAAAAGAATTACCTTAATCATAATTGAAAGAAAATCTGAATAATTGGATTCAAGTGAACCTTGCGCCCTAGTCTCTCTCTCATTGATTATCTTTTCTTTGTTTAATTATTCATTATTATTTTTATTTATTTATTTTGATTTTATTGTGAATTTCTTCATACACTTTTGATTGTCTAAATAATAAAGAGTTTTATGAATCTAGTAATTACTAATTATTCCTCATGGGATCGATAACTGGGACTCAAGTCCTATATTACTTGGCGATAGAGTACACTTGCTCTTAGTGTATTTTACGCGTACCAGATGTCTTCAAGAAGCTGCATATCAATATCCCGTTTGCTGAAGCATTGGAGCAGATGCCCAGTTATGTGAAATTTATGAAGGATATTTTGTCTAAAAATAGAAGACTAGGTGACTATGAGACTGTAGCTTTGACTGAAGAATGCAGTGCAATTATTCAGAATAAGCTCCCTCCTAAGCTCAAGGATCCTGGAAGCTTTACTATTCCATGCACCATAGGCAATCATTTCTTTGGAAAAGCTCTATGTGATTTGGGGGCAAGCATTAATCTAATGCCTTTGTCAATTTTTCAGAAATTGGGTTTGGGAGAAGCTAAACCCACTACAGTCACTCTTCAGCTGGAGGACCATTCTTATACTTACCCCAGAGGTATCATTAAAGATGTTCTAGTGAAGGTGGATAAATTTATATTCCCTTCAGATTTTATTGTGCTTGATATGGAAGAGGACTATGAGGTCTCCATCATTCTTGGAAGACCATTTCTAGCTACAGGGAGGACCTTGATTGATGTGCAAAAAGAGAACTCACAATGAGGGTGCAAGATGACCAGTTTACTTTCAATATTTATAAAGCTCTGCAATACCCTTCAGATTCTAAAGAATGTTTTAGCATCAATGTGGTGGATAACTTGGTTCGTGATGTTCTAAGTAATACTCATTCTGAACCGTTAGTGACATCATTGTGCTCTGCAGAGCATGATGGATTTTCTGAAGAAGTGGAATAGTATGTGAAGTGGTTGGATGCATTTCCTAAATTCTTCAGGTTTTCGCAGCAATTTGAATCTCTTAATCTTCCTAGTGGTACTAAGGAGGCCCCTAAACCGTTAATTGAGCAGCCACCAGTTTTGGAGCTCAAGCCCTTACCTTCTCATTTAAGGTATATTTTCCTGGAAACTAATTCCACATTGCCAGTAGTTGTATCTTCTGCACTTTCTGATGTGCAGGTAGAAAAACTTCTTCGCATCTTGAGAGAGCACAAAAGAGTATTGGGTTGGTCTATTGCTGACATCAGAGGTATAAGTCCTTCTTTATGTATGCATAAAATTCTTTTGGAGGATGGACATAAAGCATCTATAGAACATCAACAGTGACTTAATCTAATTATGAAAGAGGTGGTGAAGAAGGAAATAATCAAGTGGTTGGATGATGCACTCTAGGAATACCGTACAACTTACAAAACTCCACTAGGCATGTCTCCTTTCAGGCTTGTGTTTGGGAAAGCTTGTCATCTTCCTTTGGAATTAGAACATAATGCTTATTGGGCTATAAAAAAGCTCAATTTTGATTTGCAAGCAATAAATGAGCGCGGGCTTCTTCAGCTGAATGAGTAGGAAAAGTTTCGAAGTGAAGCTTATGAAAATGTCAAGCTTTATAAAGAGAAAATAAAAAAAATGGCGTGATAAGCGAATTCTGGAACGCACTTTTGAGCCGGGTCACTATGTACTTCTATTTAATTCTCGATTGAAATTTTTTTCGGGAAAGCTTAAATCCAGGTGGTCCGGTCCCTTCTTGGTAACTAAGGTGTTTGCACATGGAGCTGTTGAGGTTGAAGATATCAAGGATCAAAGAAAGTTCTTGGTGAATGGCCAGCGTCTTAAGAGATATTGAGGTAACGATTTTAATCGTGATAAAACCTCAATTGCATTGGCAAATCCTACATAATTGGGGATAAAAGTCAAGCTGACGACTTCAACTCAAGCGTTTCTTGGGAGGCAACCCAAGTTCTTAACCCTTTATTGCTAAATTTAATCTTTATTTATTGTATTCTTTTCACTTTTGAGTTGATGAATAGCAAGTTTTTCCAGTTGAATTATTAAATAGATGCAGTTTCTGGGTGCTGGGGCAATAAAGAAATGATGCTGCAACATCCAGAGAGTGAGCAGAGATGAAAATCAAGTTATCAAGATCAAGGACTGAGCACTGCAGCAGTCACTAGTCAGTGTTGAGGCGCTGACGATGAAATTCTCTCGCAGATGTGCCATACTCTGGCCGCCGCAGCAGTCAAGTTCCCAATGTTGCAGCAGTGAAACTCACAAAAAAAAACCTGGTGCCGCAGCAGCCAAGTGGCCATTACCGTGGCATCTAGGCGCGGGGGGCTGAAGCCCTAAATTGTGTTGCGTCGCAACACCCCCCATCCCCATTATTTTCTTTTCTTTTTCTTCTTTCCCATCCATTTCATACCCCCTCTAACCACCTACGCTCACCATATTCCTACCATTTTTTCTTCTCCATCTTCTTCCTATCATTCTCACCATATTCCTCTCTTTCCCTTCCAACCCATCACCATAAACTCCTCAACCCACCATTATTCTTCTACCATAAGCTTTACCCACCACCACCCATCAACACCAAACACCGTAACCACCATTGCCACTGCCGTGCAAGCTTCACTCACCACCCCTACCACAGAGTTAGATGCTAGACACGAAGATCTGCCTGTTGATTAGCTGACTCTTTACCTGAGAAATTACTTTTTATTTTTTTTCTTTTCATTTACTGTTCTTTGTTAGTTTTATGATTGGCACATTGAGGATAATGCACTATTTAAGTTTGGGGGAGGTATTCCATTCTTGTAATCTGTTTGCTGTTTTGTATGCATGATTGATTTTTAGCTCCCATGATAGTATTGAATCATTCATTTTGCTTTACTCTTGAGAACACAGAAGATTGTCTGAGGTGTGCTTAGCTTTGTCGCAATTGGTTTGGTTAAGTTAAGTGGCCTATAAAAACATTTCCTCTTAGTCTTTTGCTTTGAGATACGTGTTTATTTAGAGAATGTTTATATAAATTATGCTCTCTATTTGCGGGATCTTACAATAATTGTGATGCTCTCTTGAGGCAAAATCTTAGGTGTGATCCCAAATTTTGGATATGATTTAGGAAGTTTTTGGATCGTTTGTGCCTTTTAAGCCTACCATTTATAATATACATAATTAGTACCTATTTTGAGACTTGTGATGCATAAGCCCTTTTATTCAGTTGAGCCCTGACATGATCAACCTGGATAAGCCTATTTATAATTGTCAAACCTTATTGAGTTTTGGGTATTATGTGGATGCATCTACTTTGAGTCTGGGTATTTTTTTATTATATTTGAGGGTGTCTCAATCCTGTGTTGTTAAAAGCATTTGTTGTGATTATGTAAAAAAAAGTGGCAAAAGAGAAAAGGAAAGAATAGAAAAGAGAAATAAAGTAATGTAAAGAGTTAAAAGTAAAGAGAGGCACCAAAGTCAAAAGTTGAGAATTTTTATGGAAAGATCATGTGTAAAATTTTTTTTGATGCATCTTGTGATGCCCAGAATTTTTTTGTGATATCCATCCATTTGTTCATAGCCAAGTACCCTGGCCTAACATTACAAGCTTGAAAGTCCTTCTGATCTGAGTTTTGGGGTTATGCCTACATTAGTGGAGAGAGTGTGGAAATGAAAGTTGTGAGGTTTATGTATTTTGGTGAGTATCATTTTGTATAAGCTTATTTGGATAACATGCAAATTTTTGCTAAGAGGCAATACACACACAAACATGGGAGACTCAACTTAACTCCTGATTTGTGGCTGAGTGAAAGCATATTAGGATGATATTTCTAAATATTAAGATGTTAAGTGAATGTGGTGATTGTTTGAGGACTCAGCTAAAAATCTAATTTGCACAACTTGATGAAATTAATTTGATAAATCTTGGGTGTGCTCGCTATTGTTCTTTTACTTGAGGACTAGCAAATTCTTAAGTTTGGAAGTGTGATAACTCTACGAAAGTAGAGTTATTTGAACTCTTTTTTATATTTAAACTGTGCTAAATCCTTGTTTTATATTCAGAAATATCATCCTAATATGCTTTCACTCAGCCACAAATCAGGAGTTAAGTTGAGTCTCCCATGTTTGTGTGTGTATTGCCTCTTAGCAAAAGTTAACTCTACGAAAGTAGAGTTATCTGGATAACATGCAAATTTTTGCTAAGAGGCAATACACACACAAACATGGGAGACTCAACTTAACTCCTGATTTGTGGCTGAGTGAAAGCATATTAGGATGATATTTCTGAATATTAAGATGTTAAGTGAATGTGATGATTGTTTGATGACTGAGCTAAAAATCTAATTTGCACAACTTGATGAAATTAATTTGATAAATCTTGGGTGTGCTCGCTATTGTTCTTTTGCTTGAGGACTAGCAAATTCTTAAGTTTGGAGGTGTGATAACTCTACAAAAGTAGAGTTATTTGAACTCTTTTTGATATTTAAACTATGCTAAATCCTTGTTTTATAATCATGATGAGCATTGAAACACTGTTTCTTTATCAAGTTGAGTAAGGTTATCCATTTTTTATTATCTATGATTATATGTGATGAATTTGAATGATCTTTTTATCATAATGTTTTGGTCTTGATTACTGAGTTTCTTTCTACTGATGGAAAGGTAAAAAAATCATGGAAAAACAAGAAGAAAAACGCAAGAATTAAACCTAAGAATAAAAGGAAATCATCAACATTCCAGGACAACACAAGCTGCTGGCTACCGCAGCATTACAATGCCCAGTACCGCAGCATCCAGGGAGGAAAGGAAATTCCAGGAGGGCACGAGCTGTTGGTTGCCGCAGCATCCAAGTTCCAGTGCTGCAGTAGCTAGATTCACGGATTAGTGTCTGTTCAGTTTTGTAACAGCAAAATAAAAAATGGTTATTTAACAAGGGGTCATTCTCAGCTGGAGAGGACGAATAGAAGGATAAAATAGAGCTTGGAAGGCAAGAAACTCGAAAGAAACATCGGAGGAGTCGAGATCAGAGTCTTGGATTCATCATCTGCAACTCCGTATTTACAGTTTTTATGAATTTCTGAGTTTTCTCTATATGAGGGCAGTTGTTTTTGATTTGATAGTGTTCTCAATGTATGCCATGAACTAAATTCTATTTCTAGGATTGTAATCAAACTTTTCATGTAATTTGAATCATTGTTTTATTGAATTCCTATATCAATTTACACGAAATATTTACTCATGCTTGTGTGTAATGCTTCTAATTGTCTAATCATCAATTGGATGATTTTGTGGATTTGAATTGAACTTGGAAAAGGGAATTCAAATCTATGAACTAGTATGAGTAACATATGTTTGAACCAATTGTTGTGAATGGGGTAAAATTTGTTCTAAGGATATGAGTATCTGTTAGAATCATATGTAATTTCGGATAGAGCTTGATTATGCACGTATCCTGTTTGATGGTTTGTCTTATAGGAATATAGAGATTGAAATTAAGTAGGATAAAATTTTGTATTGCCATCAGAATAGGAATACAATTATATTAGAGCTCTAGATTGATATTTTGAGTAAATTGGAATAGGAAAAGTTGTTTTAAAGGTAATTCAAATGAACTAAAAAGGAAGATTATAATCCTAGGATCCATTAAAATAAAGTTTCTAAACTACCTAGTTCTTGATATTTTATGTTTTTGCACTATATTTTTTTCAACTAATTAAATTGGTCAAAATTAAATGTGTTATTTGGATAATAGTAAGAATTCTGAATGTTGGTAGTTAACTATAAAATTTAGTAACAAATCCTCGTGAAAACAACTTTTATTCACTTTTATATTACTTGATTGGCACGTATACTTGCATTATTGGATTTTTCCCATCACTAGCTTGCACCTCTTCTCTCTACCAAACAATTGGGGTTACTCATCTTTCCATCTCTCAAGTGTTTAAGGGCAAAGAGATCACTCAAATTTTTCTTAACAAATGCATGACCATAAGCTTGACTATCAATCTCATTTCCACTTTCAAGTTCACATACATAACAAGAATCAAAAGGACTTCTATTGGTTGTAATGAGGCCAAGGGTACAGTCAGTGGCAGGAAGAAGATGAATTAAGGTAAAGAATGTTTAAGGATAAAGCTATACCAAGCAGATCAGGTTTAAAAGATGATTAATAGAGCATAATGCACAAGGTAATTCTCACTTTTAACTAAATTATTCTCACAATTCTTCACCAGTAAACCTTTTTTTTCTTCTTTTCATCATTTCATTCTTCTTCTCTTTTTTTCTTTTTTCTTTTAACCCTTGAGGATGAAAACAATTTTTTATGACTTCTTAATCACCACATTAGTTAATCAGAAGAAATTCAACCTGATTAATCAATCAAGTATCCAAGAAAAAATTAATTTCAGGCTTAAATGAGATAACTAAGGGATTATTTATCAATGCAACTCTAGACGTCATGAAAGAATTAAGCCTAGGTGCCTCAATTATGTTCAAGTATGTATGTGAATCAATAAAATCTCAACAGGATATCAAATCAAGTTCTAGCATACATAAATCAAGAGAAAACACACTCCAAAAGGAAAATAGGATTCAGTTTATGATAAATTCAATCAATAAAGGCTCAAAACTCACTTCTGGCTTAAGTTAGTAAAGAGAATAAATGCAAGCAGACATGACTAATTTTTGAAATAAAATGCTAAAATATTCACATTCAATTGAAAAAGATTGCCTTGTACAAAAATAGTTCAAAAATAGTAGTAGATTCCCCTCTTAAACAAATTTATATCAACTCAGAAATAATCAAGAAATTAACACAATTCTTGCTAATTCAATGCAATAAACAAGTGCTCAATAATTCCCCCCACACTAGAAAGAAACATTGCCCTCAATGTTTAGACAAGAAAAGTAACAGTACAAAGGACAACGAAATTTCCCTAAAAATGGAAACTCAAGATCATGACGGTTCTGGGGAAGGGTGGGAGAAAAAGGCGAGTAACCATAAACTCGAACATTTGATCTTTATAAAGTGGCTACATAGGGTCTGAAACTGCACAAGAAAAACAAAGAAAAAATTGAAAAATAAAATGTAAGAACTAAATGCGAAAATAAAGAAACTAAATGAAAGAAAAGAAAAATCATTTTGGGCGGCCGACACAGAATATACATCCCCTACAAAGGCTCTAAACTCAGGGAGGTACTTAAGCTGACTCAACAATAGCTAACTATAAAACAAAAATAGAAGAATGTTAATCAATAAAATAAATAATAATAAGCTAAAAACAAAATCAAAAATAAAAGAGTAAAGAAAAAAGAGAAAAAAATAATTTTGGGTTAGCTCCTAAGAAGCGCTAAGTTATAGTCATTAGTTTGACTCTGGTCTGGTTTCTGTGCTCAGGTGATGTTAACGGAGTAGTGCTCAGTCCTCACTCCTTCAAAGTGTTTCACTCTCTGGCCATTTATCATGAATGGCTCATGATCTTCTTTCTTCACCTCAAGCACACCTTAGGATAAAACTCGAACAATCTCATATGGTCCTGACCATTTCGACCATAACTTACTAGGACAGAAACTTAGAAGCGAGTTATTGATAAGAACTTTATCCCTAAGTTTAAATTCACACTTTTTGACACACTTGTCATTCCGCTTCTTAGGTCCTTTCTTGCAGGGCTTGGACTTCTCAAAATTAGTGGCATCCTCAGGTAAGGTCTTTTCTAGCACAGCATTAGTCACTGATTCTTGCACATCTGAAACCACAACACTAACCACTACATCAGTAGCATCTATGCGATTACATGAATTAAAGGAATTAGAATTATTTTCATAATTTAAAACATTAAACACTACTTCCTCATCATTCAATCACAAAGTTAATTTCTCTTCGTGGACATCAATGATTGCCCTTCCAGTGACAAGGAATAGACGCTTAAATATGATCGGTAGTTTAGCATCAGCTTCCATGTCAAGCACAACAAAATCCACCGGCATGTAAAACTTTTCCACCTTCAAGAGAACATTCTCTAATATGCCAATAGGACGTTTGATTGACCTATCGGCCAATTGAAAAGAGATAGTGGTCAGTTTGAGTTCCCCAATATTAAGTTTCTTGCAAATAAAAAAGGGCATCAAACTCACACTTGCCCTAAGGTCACATAAAACCTTATTAATTAGCATAGTCCCAATCGAGCACAGAATAGAGAAGCTACCCAGATCCTTAAGCTTAGGAGGAAGCTTGTTCTGAATGAGTGCACTACATTCCTCAGTTAAAGCAACAGTTTCATAATCCTTAAGCTTCCTCTTATTAGAGAGGATCTCTTTCAAGAATTTTGCATATGTGGGCATTTGAGAATGCACTCCCATAAAAGGAATGTTTATATACAACTTTTTTAAAATCTTTGAAAACTTTCCAAATTGCTCATCAAGCTTTGCCCTTTGAGAGTTTTGTGGGAAGGCAAAGGTGGAACATATGGTGGTGGAGGAATATACCTTTTAGCGCTTTCTTCTTCTTTCTTAGCCTCGCTCTTCTATTGTTTCTCTTCATTTTCTTGGGATTTTTCATCTTCATGTTTTTCTTCCCTTGTGGGGCTTTTAACTTGATTGCCACTTCTCAAGAAAATTGCACTTGCTTGCTCCCTTGGGTTTGTCTCTGGTTGACTTGGGATTCGCCCATGTCCCATGTTGAACAAGCTTGCTTGTTGGGCTATCTGAGTTTCAAGCATCTTAGAATGAGTCGTCATTTGATCAATGCGAGTATGAATATGCTTGATGGACTCCCTATATTATTGCACTTAAGTTTGAATGACATTATTATGCTCCTTTTGAGTGACAATAAAGTTCTCCATGAGAGTTTCTAAATTAGATTTTCCACCTTGAGAAGATTGTTGAACTTATTGGAATTCAGGTGGGGCCCCATTATGTTGTTGATTGCCATAGGAGATATTTGGGTGGTTTCTCCAGCCGAGGTTATATGAATTGGGAAAAGAATTCCCCTGAGCTCTGAAATTACCATTTTGGACGTAATTCACTTGGCCCATAAACTGGTCTTGAGAATACGTCTCCACTACATTACACTCTAAAGTCAAATGCCCTCCTCCACATGTTTCACAAGTTGCTTTAGGATTATTTATAACATTGACTTTCAACTTTTCAAGTGACTTGGCCAAGGTGTCAAACTTAGCATTCAACATGGTAACGGCATCAAGCTCTAAAATTCTGACTTGTTTCCTTGAAGAGGATCTCTCACCTGACCACAAATAAATATTCGAAGCCACTTCATTGATCAAACTTTTTGCCTCTTTTGGAGTCTTGGCCATCAAAGCATCGCCAACTGCGGCATCAAGAGCTGCCTTTGTAGGGAAAGTCAACCCAACATAGAATGTTTGGATGACCACAAAATCCTATAAGTCATGATGTGGACATTGACGAATCAGATCACTATACCTCTCCCATGCTTCATAAAGAAACTCATCATCTTTTTTAGAGAAGGTAGTGATGTCTTGACAGAGCTTAATTGTCTTCCAAATTGGGTAGTATTTATCCAAGAAGGCTTGCTCCATCAAAACCCAAGTGGTAAGTGAATTTAGGGCTTCTGAGTGGATCCATTTCTTTGCTTTCCCCCTAAGAGAAAAGGGAAAAAGTCTGATCCCTATTCATCTTGATTGTGTCACATAGTTCCAAGAAATCGTCCAAATGTTGATTCGAGTCTTCGGTTGGTAACCCGCTGAATTGCATTTGTTGGACCATCTGAATCAGTGACATCTTTAATTCAAAATGGTTAGCCTCTACCCGTGGCCTAATAATGGAAGACTGACGAGCAGTAACGTTGGGAGCTCCATAATCCCTCAGACTTAGCTCTGCATTGGCGGCTTGGTCATTATTGTTTATCATGTTGTCTTCCTCAATTCTCTGTGCTCTTCTTCCCTTCTAGTATTACGAAGTGTCCTCTCGATCTTAAGATCATTAAAGATAGTAAGATCTCCTTAACTCCTCGTTCTTCGCATAGGAAAGAAACAACACCTAAAAATTCAAAAGAAAAATAAAAGAAAGTTAAAATAAAATAAAATAAAAGGTGCTTAAATCAACCAAATTTTCGCTCGTGTTAATATCAACATAATCCCGGCAACGGCGCCAAAAACTTGTTGTGAATTTTTCGCAAGCGCACGGATCGTACAAGTAGTAAAATAAAGATCGTTCCCATGATGATCGATTAATTATTAACTCTTATGGCTACTTTGATTATTTAAGCGAATAAAAATCAATAATGAAAGTCTAATTAAATTAAGACAAAAAATAAAACAATAAAATAAACAATTGAAATTAGAAAAGATAAGATTTAACAATGATTTAAAGCTTTAGGATTCAAAATCCACTACACTACCCCTTACAATAAATTGTAATCCTATCTTTGTTAATGTTCAATTATGTTCTTGAAGGCGATTTGTCCTAAATTATTTAAAGCTCAATTTCTTGGCACTAAAAATGTACTAAAACTTCACTAACCCCATTCTGATGGTAATTAATTCAAGTTCCAACCCATTAAGATTCATGACAATCGTTTACCCCTCAAAGGATTTAAGCATATGTCTAGGTCTCAATTCCTAAGTTCAATTATTGGATTATCGAGCAATTAGAATTCATCTTTCGATCCTTCACCTAAAGCCTAAAATCATGCAAATATGGCGTGTAATATATCACAAACATTAAGCATACCAAGAATGAATCAAGAACAATAATTTCATTAACAAAGAATCAAATTAACAATTCATAATAGAGAAATAGAGAGTTTCATCCTAATCCTAGAGAAAAGGTTTAGCCACTAATGGCCATCGTAACACAAACAAGAACAAGGGTTAAAGAAACAACCATGATTGATGAACAAAAAGAAAAGATGGGAAGATGGAGATGGAGAAAAAAACTTCAATGGTTGATCTTCAAAGAGTCTTGCTCTTGCCTTCAAAGCCTTCGCCATTGAATCCTTGCGCTTCTCCTCTCAAAACCTGCCGTCACACAAGTCTCTAGCCAAGAGTCTCATTAGGTTTAGTGTTTTTGCCCTATTTATAATGATTTGGGGGCAAATTTTCCTTTTTTTCGCATCAGAGGGACTCACACGGCCGTGTCTCCCTTCGACACGGCTATGTGAGCTTTAAAAATAATGTAATTTGCACTTTCAGGGGTCACACGGCCGTGTCTCCAAGAGACACGGTCGTGTCTCCCACACAGAAGCTTCATTGAAGTTAGACAGGGCCCTGTGAGCTTGACAGAAGCGTTTTCCAAGTTAGACACAGCCGTGTATAAATTTTTAATCACTCAAAACGTCATTTTTTGGAGAAGTGATCTTTATGAAAGTTGTACATCTTTTTCTTGACTTTCCAATGCCACCAAAATCACCTCATTTTAACTTCTGTAACTCAAGTTATGCTCATTTTATCGCACAAAGGTAAAAAAACTCTACGAATCATGGCCATATAAATTCTGAGCTTAACTCCATTGCAATGAATCCATCCAAAGCTTCATAGAGCCATGTCAAAACATCTCTTTTGGACCTAAAAACGTAGAGAAAGACCAATCATAAGATACCAATGATAATTATATTAAATGTGGCATAAATTCTAACATAAATCATCAAAGCACACTCAAATCTACCTCAAATCAAACACAAGAGGTGTGTATTTTATCCACACATCACCAACAACCAAAGGCCTAGCTGAGGGCAACTTAGCATAGCTACATGGTAAGCGTTGGACTCACCCCGAATAATGTAAAGTGGAAAGCAAAAAAGAAAAATCAGAGATACAAAACAAACTTTCAAAAAGAAAAGTTTTATTAATATTGTTCCATACATCGTCAACCTCCACGGAAGGAGAAGAAAAAGTACACTAAAAGAAAAGTGAAAATAATGTTCGTAGGAGAGCTTAAGGATGGAAGCGATATCACTGCTAAGGCATCCAACTGCATTATCGCATCCATAGTTCCTCCACTCTCTTCACCGGAACAGATTGAAGCCACTCTACTTCTCCTTCTCTGCCTCCTTCACAGTGATAATAAAGGCTAGTACCTGCTACTTCTTCGCAAAGCAAGTCCATGAAAGTCGATCACCCCAAGTTGCTTCAAGAGGATTTTCCCTTCCAAAAGGGTGATATTCTTGCATATCCAACCGCACTACGAAGAAGACTGGTCTGGTGCCTCTAAATCACTTAGGAAGGAAGAAAGAAGAGGATCAGAGTGCCTTTCAATGTCCCTATACACTGGTTTATGGAAGCATCACTCCATCCTGACAACACGTTGGATCAGAAACCCCCGAGTACGCCAGGAGAGAAAGGCTTCCGCCTCCCTAAATGCATAGCAACTTAACATTACGCTAAGAAAGAAAGGCTCCCGCGAAAGACGAAAGTTGTTTGTAAAGAGTCAAACACCTTTAGGAATTTTGAAAAAACTAAGAGGATAACCTTTGTAGGGGATGAAACCCTCTATACAAATACAAAAGGTAAAAGAACCACTCTCTCAAGGAGAATCATTCTCGCCTGAAACTACAAACCAAAAGGAATACAAGGGAATGCCAGCTCTAGCGCAAACATTCTCTATTTATAGAGAAAATGAAGCACTCTGATTGGTTCTGTGAAAGGTAAACTGATCCCATGATGGTAGCCACATTAAATGCTCTCGACTTCTGACTAGTCACGGGAGCAGCGGATAGTTGGGAAATAATACGAAACTAAGATCCTTTTTAAAGGATATTTAATTCCCAATAAAGTCAAAGTTGTGGTTTCCCAGAGAATCGCAGACTGTTACCACCTGTAATATCAGAGATTGTGTTCGGAGTTCACGTGAAGAATACTCAAGGAAATCCTGAGAATTAATACTTGGGGGCAATAAACTTGAGAAATGTAATAACATATCACGGATACTAGCATTTCGCGTAAAACATCCGGGATCCGATGTAAATTTTTTGGACTCTTATGTTAATTGCATGCCTGGGTGATCTTGTTGAAACTTGACACTTGGCTATCCTTCCAAGTGCCAAGCTGGGAGCAACTGTTCTGGACAGTGATCCTGGATCCCGTCTAGGTGGATCAACCCGGCACACGTATAACCGAACTCTGCCTTAGACGACATAACTAAAACCTTGAAGGCAGTCCGGACTCCGGAGCCATGCACATCGGGCAACATTGGGCCATAATATCAAGATTACGTGATCTATGCAGAAGAGATATCCCTAAATATCCATAACTGTTAGTCATCAACTTATGATATTATAGGACTCACAGTTGTCTCAGATGGCTAAGTAACTTCTATATTATAGTTCCTGTTTTATAGGGATTCGCTCATGAATAGTGCAAAGGTTATCTTACTAGGATACTAATCCTAAATACCTACATTTAACACAGATTGCATAAAGATTCTATACACGCTCTATAAATACAAGGTTAAGTAACCTTAAACAAGTATCAGTACATTACTCACTATAAACTGCCTAACTTGTGCACAACCTAACTTGAGCATTGGAGTCCCTTTGCAGGTACCCACCTTCCTGTGTCAACACGCTCGATTGCTGTTTAAGGAGAAAACCACCATTTTGTGCCTGTTTCAGGTACCCTCTGAATCCACTTCAAAACAACTTATTTATAACATATTTTACAAATTCTATTCGTGACAAATAATACTCTTTATTAAGTTTTACATTAGTTAAATATATGAGTAAAGAATCATTTATAATAATTTGAATAATATTTTTTTAAGTTAATTTTTGTGGTAGAATTAAACCTAATTATTCACTATGGTATAAGCAGAACTGTGTTGCACACCCATTCCAATCACATCTTCAATCTTCAATAATGGCAAATTTCACCAATGATCCATTTAATCCCTAAACAATTATCATTCATGGAGCAGATTGATGAAGATGGCGTGCGATTTCTTGATGATTCAATTTCGGTTCCTGATGAACATGATTCATGCAACACTCTGCTGCTTTCTTGGATCACGCATATAGTTTCGTTAGATATAGCACAAAGTATTTTGTGGAGTGATCGAGCTATTAATGTCTTGAATGACCTGAAAAAATGCTTTTCTTAGAAGGATATGCTAAGAATCTCTCAGCTTCAAGGGGAGATTCATTCCATCAAGCGGGGTGATAGATCAATTAGAATGATTATTATCAGGTGATACTCCTCGCAAAGGAAAACTACAAACATATATAATAATTTTTCACTTCGAAAACAAAAAAAAAAAGTAAATGTATCACGTGTCTATTAATACGTTGCAATAATTAATAATTAGTAAATGTATCATCCAAAAAATATGTTAGTGTCCTTTCTATTAATACGTTGCAATAATTAATGATTTTCTCATGACGTCAGAACATCAATAATTCTTCACTTATTATACACATGAAACTACTATAATATTTAATTATGAAACTACTAAGTTCTAAGACCACGTCAGACAAAATCTTTTCAAAAATTTGAGATAATCTTGTCTTCTCTATTTGTTTCATTTATTACTTGTTGAAAAATGTTAATAACATATTTTTTAAATATTTTTTAATAATTGTTTTATTATTAATTTAAAAATATATATTATTAATATCTCTTTTAATAATTCAGGTGCTCCATCAGAAGACTCTTAAAAAAAATTTTAAATACTTTTTTTTTTTTAAATATATAAGATGAATTAATAACAAAATAAATATTAAAAAAAATCCAAAAAAATATATTAGTGCCCTTTCTCTTAAACTTTGATTGGAGAATACATGCAGTGACGTTCAATTTACATTAAGATACGAGAACATATATTTAATTATGAGGGATAAATTTAAATAAAAAATTGTTTACATCACCAACGCTAGCTGCCGATTGCCGATTAATTAAATATATTATATGCTTTATATACTTTATCTAATGTTATAATTTGAATCACCAAAAAAAATTCCCAAAAAAAAAATCTAATGTTATAAAATTGGTAAACGTGAATCATGTGAAAGTGAGAACTTATGCAGCATTATTAGAACAATGATGCCCACTAAACATATTTTATGCTTGCTTATTCTTCTAGCTAATTTTACCAAAAAATTCCCAGTGGTTTTTTAACCGTGATGCTAATGCCTTGCTTTGCGGCTTGATTACTCCTTAATCACAAGAATAATAATAGTTTTACACTCTTTTCTAAGAGTGTATCACTATTTACATTTTTTTTAAAAATTATGATTAAGTGAGAAAAAATGATAAAAAAAATAAATATAATAAATACTATTAAGAAAAATGTAAAAAAGAGATATATACATTATGTGTGATAAAAATATTATTATTGTAATTACAAATTTGATAGAGTATAAATCTTCTCTTTTGAACACATGCCATTACTATTTACATATAACTTCATCTGAACGTTCCTTTTTTAACACGTGTGGACGATGCCTTTAGTTAACTAAAGCTAATTATTAATTTATTATAGGGATCCTTGGTCTTAATCTATTTTTAAAAGATGGTCTTATATCGAGATTATTTTTTAGAAATGTAGGATAAAAAAAAAAATATAATATAATTGTACCTCTTATTAATTTATTATAGGAAAAAATATTTTTTAGAGTTTATAAAAAATAAATGAAAAAATACGATGGTACAAACGCTTGGAGATAAAAAAATAAAAAAAATAAATATAATAAATTATATTAGATGAGATGTGAAAAGAGATATATATACTGTTTATGATAAGAATATCAAAGTTATTATTATAGAGACACAAGGTGTATAGTCACGTCATTATTTTTTTATAAATCCTTTGGTTTTCATACTTTCGTAAATTTTCAATTAATTACATTTTATTGTTTTGTAATTTACTTTTTTTTTTCAATGTCCCTATTGTCACGTTTAACCGATGTAGCAAATGGGTTGATGATTTGGTTTTACCAGAAAATATATTGTTAGATAATATAAATTTTAAAAATTTCAAACGTACGAGGATTCCAAGCATCTCAGTGGAATATTCACCAAAAAAAAAATTTCGTTGTTATTGTTACCCGACAATTCCTTTGGATCGGGTTGCAATTTTAGAGACCCAATCATTTGAATATAATTGATTAAAGATTTTTTTTTGTTTAAAAAGGGTGATTAATTTATTTTTTGTCTGATTTATGAGACCAGCATGTCAAACCCATAATAAGCATACAGTCGAATCAAATTTAATGTTTGGACCGCATTGAGCTGATTAGTTTCCCGACCTGCTTAAAGCTTAGCACATCACTTTGTGATAATTAAATTTGGAGATTGTGGACTACACTAAGGGTGTGTTTGGGAATTTGGAGGGAAAGGAAGGAAAAGTGTTTATAGGGGAAGAAAGGGAAAGAAAATGAGAGGTTTATCCTCTTTTTATTTGGAAGTGTGAAATATACGATAGAAAGGAAATGAAAGGTTTAAGATATTTTTTTATCATTTTACTCTTTATTAAAAAATAACATAATTAACATTAAAAAAAAATAAAAACAAAACTCAAACACCGTCGTATCTTCTTCTCTACTTTTGTTCTCCAGTCCTTTTCCTATATTTTTCTTTCTTCCTCCCCAGTTTCTTCCTCTGACGCAAACCTTAATAATCTTAAATGGCCTAAGCCTTCCAAGCCGATCATCAAAGGGTTAAGGAGTTTTGGGAGGCACGAAGCTTGACGAGGCATCTCTTGATTTTAACGCTTTTCGGCCGCGCGCGTGGTTGGGTTGAAGATCTTGGTAGGCGGCACGGCGATTTGAAAGAAGGAATCTTCGGTTCTTCGGTTCGTGCATAGTTCGATATTCCCTCCAAATAGAAATTTCTCATTTGGTGAGAGAAATCATGTCCAGGTAGTAGAGGTCGCGTGTTGCGTGGAGCTTCGAGTGCGCCGGAAAGAACCAAGCGGTGCCGTTGATTAAAAAAAAAAAAAAAGGATGTTAAAAGGCGGAAGCCTTAAATACGGCGATTGAAAAAGGTTTGTCGCGATCCGCGATTATCGAAGTCCGATCGCTAATTCACATCGGTTGGCTCCGTGCGACGTGATGGTGGTCGGTCGGAGGACTCGAAAAAGAGAAATTCGGACATCACGGTTCGAGAAAGGATTTCTCGAGGAAAACCTTTTACTAAGAAAGTTGACAACTGTGTTTAACATTTTTTGGAAAAAGAGAGAGGTGCATCAAAACTTCGAAAGCCTTAACGAAAGCCCAACTATTGGGATGAAGTTGGGTTGGAGCCACGTTCGACGACCAAGTCACCGAGCACCGGAAATCGGTGATGGTGGGCTCGGCTAAGTAACACACGTTGTCGGAAACGTCAATGCTCTTAAGGAAAGTGGTGGTGCGGTTTGGGTTGATGGGCGCAGTGGAACGATTTCTGACAAAGACACGAAGTGGTCCTATTTGGCAGCGTAGTGGATCCGGCGCACGGTGGTCGAAACAAAAGGAAAATCAAACTTGTATCTTAGCGGTGGTGTGAAGAGACCGCACACGGTGGACTTTAAAATGGTCACGGTGAGAAATGAGGTAGGGAAGGTGTATTTGGTGGGGAGTGGGTTGAAGGATAAATAAGTAATTTTATACAAAAATTCCTCAAATTGGGGGAACTGAAATGGAGAGCTTTGGAGGGCATCTGAAAATCCTATTTTCCCTTTCCTAAACTCCCAAACAAGGGTTTCTCACCTCCAAAACCCTCCCTTCCTTCCCTTTCCTTTCTAATTTCCACTCCCAAACAAAACCTAAAGCCATGGCAAACCTAAGCTCATTTCCCTGGAACATAATTGATTAAAGATTTTTTTTTGTTTAAAAAGCGTGATTAATTTATTTTTTGTCTGATTTATGAGACCAGCATGTCGAACCCATAATAAGCATACAGTCGAATCAAATTTAATGTTTGGACCGCATTGAGCTGATTAGTTTCCCGACCTACTTAAAGCTTAGCACATCACTTTGTGATAATTAAGTTGGGAGATTGTGGACTACACTAAGCCAATCAGTTCCTTGGCCTACTTAAAACTTGGCATATCACTTCATAATGATCAAGTTGGAGGCTGTGGATCATACTGGGCCTATCAATTCCCCGACTTACTTAAAGCCCGATACATCACTTTGTGATGATCAAGTTGGGGGACTTTGAGCTACACTGGGTTAATTAGTTCCCCGACCTACTTAAAGCTCGACACATCACTCCGTCATGACCAAGTTGTAGGCTGTGAATCGTACCAATTGATCCATCACCAACTAAGATGGAACTCGGCCAGCCTATTTCAAATATTCGACTTAAGACAACTGGGGAAGAATGACCTAAACTTTCCGAATAGATCTGACCTCACCAAACCAGATTGAGCGGCTCAGTTGGCAATTTTGCACATGAATAATATAAAAGGAATAGGCGCCTCCACCCCAACTAGTAACGATCTCATGACTCATAGCTAGGAAAGATCTAGCTTGGTCGAGCGAATGTCTAGCCCAACGTATAGCCCCGTAAGGTCCTTAAAAGCAGGCCTGGATACTTGAGTCGAGGCATGTTTCGCTTTGCACTCTAAACACTTGAACTTATCAACCTATACTGGATCATAGCTTTCATCTGACCAACCTAAGTCTCCAATTGCCCTTGCTGTCACCTTCTTCATAAGTCTCCGGCGAGCCTTCATGGTCCTCCGACCTAGATCCTGGTTGTGGCCCAGAACAGTGTTAATAGTCAATTCGTGGGAGTGAAAATTTTATGAATGAGTTTTTCATCATAGAATTTATTTATAAATTTTTCATTTTTCAAGTCTGAGACTGTCACAAGAGACCATTTCTGTAAAACTTGAGCACGTTTGTTACAGTTCCATTTGCCAAAAAACTGACAGTACTAACATGTAAGAAACTTGTGATTTTGTTGTAGCATAGGCTCTGTTTTAATTCTCCCCCTAACGCACTTTATAAAGAAATAGTATTTAATTATTTTTCTACTCCATACATGCATGACAGAGATGTTGCTGCACTTTCATGTGATAACGTAAGTGCAGCAACATGAGTGATTGCCAGGATGTTTATTTAAATAGATAAGAGGTTACAACTCAAGCTAACTAAAACTTATTCAAATGAACAAGTAAAACAGAGAAGATAATGCTAACCTACGGATAATATAAGGAATCAAAAGATAAGAGTAAATTTAATTAAATTACACATGTATCAGTTAAGTTATATATCACCCCCCTTTAAACTTGAAGTTCCTTTGAAAAGGCCAAGTTTAGATTTTGGAAATTAATGGACTCAAAAGATGAAATATATATTAGAGTATCAATCGAATTTCATGTCTATAGTTAGATTGAGAGGTCATCAAGAAAATCATTAGATATGCTCCACTTATCGAACCTCTTGTCATCTCTAATAAAGCATTGGAGTTTCTCAACATTCCATTGTCGAGGGGTATTAGAATTTCTTCATCAATAAAGTCACCAAAGATTTTGGTGATGGATATGACATTAACTATTGAAATATTTTTTGTGAGACAACTTGTTAATTATACATAGATAAATCTATTAGATTGGCACCAATAAGTAGTCAAGATTGGTAGATTCAAACACATCCCTGAATTTTTATGTGCAATAGGAACAATAATTCATTGCATAGATGTAGATGTTTCAAAAATAATGAAAGTGGAAGAAGTATTTATCATCCTTGAGTTAGAGCGTTAACCACGTAGGCTCTAATGGTAATACTCAAGGTGAGTGATTGTCATACTGTTTATTTAAATAGATAAGGTATTTAAATAGATAAGGTTACAACTCAAGCTAACTAAGACTTATTCAAATGAACAAGTAAAACAGAGAAGATAATGCTAACCTACAGATAGGATAAGGAATCAGTAGATAAGAGTAAATTAAATTAAATTACACATGTATCAGTTACGTTATCATCATGCTCTGCTTTTCTCCTTTGGTTTTAATTCTACCGCGACTTGCTTTTTTCATTTTTTTTTGAAATCTTCATCTTCATCTTATAAACGTGCAAAGCACATGAAAAGAAATTGAATATTTAAAAAGCACTTCTGTTAAGTTCATCTAAGGAAGGTGTATCTGACAAAGTCAGATTGAGATATAACCAAATTCACAGCAAAAGTACAATAAAAAATTCCCTTTTTAAGTAACTATGTCTAACAGTTTATTTTTGAATAATGCTAAACAGTTTATTTGTGACTTGTTTTTATTGTGACAATAAATAATATAGTGCACCTACTTGCACATAATAGGATAAATCACCCACGTACGAAAAAAGTTTGGGTTCAGTAAAATCTTTTAACAAGTGCCATGTTGCCAACAAGCTTATAATTCACATGATACCCACTCATATTTCCTAAATCTGCCAATCCTCCTGTTTTATCATTTCTAAATCTGCAAAGCCTCCAGTGTTATCGGAAAAGAAATGTTAGTTTGATCTATCTTCTCTTTTTTCACCAAACTGCTCTAATTTGTCCTCAACCAACCGAACAAGAATAGTTCTTTATTATATATTGAAACCATGTATAAAAAATTGTCTTAAATTATTCCATATTTTCAATTGTACCGCACAATCAGTGGATTTTTTGGCTAAATTATGAAATTTTTAACTTTGTGTAATTTGAAATTACTTTTAACATTTGATCCCCAACAATTACGCAACTGCATATATCAACTGTTAGCTAGCCATAATAAAATTAGCTAGGATGATGAGGTAAAATGTGCTACAGCTTTATCAATTTGAACAATTGGCTAATACACTTTCAAGTTGCTCAATTATATAGTTGATGGAAGCACATTTCCACAATTAAAATCTTATAGGATAGACTACTCATTGAATAAAGTTGAACAAAATTATATTTTTATATTTTATATTTGCCTTACATAGTTTGATTGTTTTGATACAATGCACCAAATCTTTGATTAGGTAAAACTTTCCTGCGCCAAAAGTTGACCTGGGGATGGGGGAGGGGAGTGAATGAGTTGATTTTCCAAATTTACAAAATAGTAAAAAACCATCTAAGATTGAAGAAAATGAATCATACCCTAATAGACCGTGAAACTTAGAGGTGTTCTTTTACAGGTTGTGATGGGTTTGACTTTTATTTGACTTTTTTGCAGGATCATTTTTTTAATCCAAATTCAAATCTAACTCGATTATGATCAAAATCAAGTTAATTCAATACATTGACATAATATATAAATTTAGATTAAAACAAAAGAACATTATACATAGATAAATTATAAAATTATAGAAGTAAAAAATTTAAAATAATGCATGTTATATAATATATATTTTAAAATAAATAATATAATATAAATATATTATCGTATTATACAAAAGTTATTAAGTTAAGTCATGAAATCTTATAATTTATAATTAATTGTATAAAAATGTATAAGTTTTAAAAATAATATGTAACATCGAGATTAGTTAAGATAACCCAAAGTATGATCTAAACTTAACTCAAAAACACACCAAGTTTAGGTTACGTTTTGTGTATCGTATAAAGAAGACATGATAGTATAAGCTAATACTATCAGGTCTTATTCAATGTTTGGTGCATTCAACTGATAGTATAATAAAATCAGGTCAAATCATTTTATCTTATTCTAAACTGATAATTCTATTTCCTCCCCTAGTACATGATAATACATGATAGGATTTCTATTCTAATCTTATCCTAAATTTTATTTTTATCACTCCTCTCCTTGCGCGCCACCACTACCACTACACCACCACCATTGCCACCACCACCACTATCGCCGCCATCGCCACCACCGCAGCCACCATCATCGTTACCATCGCCGCCGCCGTCGCCACCCTCACCACCACCACCACCATCAACATCACTGCTGCCGTTCATTGCCGCCACCACCGCCACCGTCACTCCCACTACCATCGCCGCCACCACCACCACCATAAGGCTTTTTTATTATTGTTTTCTAATTATTTTAACTTTTATGTTAAAAAATATTTGTCTTAAAAAAAATTATACAATCAGTTAATTTATCTTTTTGTTATCAAACAAAAGATAGGATTATGTCTTATCCTATTAATTATACTATCATACTTTATATTATCCTATCATCTTATCTTATACTATACTATTATGTGTGCCAAACATAACCTTAATTTATATAATTGTGCAATTAACTTTGGAGCGAGATGGATTAATAGGATAGGTTGGGTCTTCAACATCGTTGGTAAGGGTGATCATGGGTCGGGTCGGGTCGAGTCGAGTTTGGGGGAGAAAAAAAATTCAAACCAATCATGTGAGTTCGGGTCGGGTCGGGTTGGGTAGAGGGGAAAAAAATTTGAGTAACCCGAACCGAACCAACCCGATTAGAATCGGGTTGGTCGGGTCACCGGATTGGGTTGTAAGAAAAAATAAAAAAAAAACTTGAATATAAGCAAAACGACGTCATTTTATTAGGTCATCGAGTCGGGTCATCGGGTTGGGTCACTCAACTCATTACCCGAACCGATATTCAATGAGTTTGTCAAATTTTACCCGAACCAACCTAGATATATGTGGTCGGGTCGGGTCGAGTCAGGCCGGGTTGGCGGGTCGGGTTATGCGCCCCTAATCGCTGGTGTAGAGCTCACTTTCAAAATTAATAGCAACAGTATTCTAAACATTTGATGTCAGCAACTAAAACTTTCTATAGAGCAATCATTTGCAAGAGAGCCTTTGTTAACATCTTTGAACGTCTCATGAACTTACATTCTTCTAAAAAACCCAGCAGTAGTTACAAACTGAAACTATGCTAAATACAATCTCATGCAAACATATATGATCTGTCTCAGTCACACAAGCCATAAAAGCAGCTATTTTAAGCCCAAGCTTCTCCACCTCCTTCCCTAGCATTTACAATGCCAAGACTAGCAGGCTTCTTAGTTGGCTTGCTCAATTGAAATACAGGGTGCCTGCATAGCTTGCGCACTCCTTTTCTCAATCTCAGCCATTGTTCACTATCATATCTACGTCTATAACTATTTTCTAAAGGACCAGTCTCATATATCGATTGTGTGCTAACACCTGAAACAGATTTGAATCCCCCATCTCCATTTCCCTTTTCCTCAGAAGAGCTCCAAAGTTTCTCAACACTCCATTGTATTCTTCCTAAAGTAGAAGTCCTCGAGAATTTACTTTTGGTAGGTGCCTTTGTGTCACAAGCATCCTCAGTTGGCTCACAAGATTCCTCCCTGTTAAATTTGAAAGGAGGGGGATCATCTTTGCAGGAGGGAGAATCCAAGCATGATGAAAGCAATCTCGCCTTGGCAATTGATTTCTCTCTTTCTCGAAGGGTCTTCAAAATCAATGTCTTCAGGAAGTTCATAACTTGCACTGCATGAATCAATGCAGTCAAAGGATCGGCCATCTGCATAGCAAAAGGAAACCAGCATTTCATAATATGCTCAAGCATAAACAAGATGTAAATACACCCTTTGTTAGTCAGTACATCAAGGATTTAGCAAGTGCTGGTTATTGTTCTCCATTATACCGTGCTAATTCTACAAATATCAGATGTCTGCAAACAACTTGATTTTGTCAATGCTGCTTAAAATGATCCTCTCAGTTGAGTTTATTTTAAGCAGAAAAAAGGTCCAGACATAAGCATCCAATCAATATATTATTGAAAATATGAAATTCTGTTGCTCAACTCAAAGATAATAGCTTGGCAATTGAGCCAAACTGTACTGTGTTTAAGACTAACCAACTAGAAACATCTCACGTTTTAAAAAATAAGAGAAACAAAATCATGCATCTTTCCATCATGTTGTTAACTAACCTGTGTCATGTTGGGAGCAAAAACCATAGCAATATTGCGTGCATTCATCTTGTTGAACTGTTCATTTTCAACAACATCTGCCATCAAATTGATTGCCCAGTCAAGCAGTGCAGCTTCTGTTGAAGGAAGTAATCTCACAAGATTAGTACAATCCTCTTCCGTGTTGCAGTGCATCACTTGCTCCGGGGAGAGAGAATCAAGTACCCCAGTTGGAAGCTCTCTAAACCAAGCCTGCAATGGATGAAAAATACAAGAAATGGGAAGAACATCTCATTAATAGTTTGAGAAAAATTATCAACAAATTAAACGGCAATAATTCATTAATGCAGTGGTACTTTGTTGTTTATAAGAAAAAATGCCTTAAAAATGCACACTAATCAACAAATGAGGTGCAAAGTTTTCCAGTTAACCAATCTTAAGATTTCCTTGAAAATATCTGATCTTACTAACCCAAAGTTGATACTAAACTCTTGTTGACAGATGGAACTATTATTTCATTCACATTCATTTTTGCAGACCACATACAAAAATCAAGGTTGTGTCTGAGCTTCTTTTTCCAAATAATTTACAAATTATACTCATAAGTGAAAGATTGTGGTCTTAGTAAATACCTTCATCAAACCAGATAAACAATGAACATCAATTCCATGTGGCACTACGCCTCTGTTTAACTGATCACGAACAAACTCTTCTTGGCTATTCTCAGCATTAATACGGAATATTCCTTCTGCCTTCACACATGGCAAGCATGAAATTAGACCTCAAAAAGTAATGCGTAATTAAAATCCAGTCAAATGATTTTAACAAATAGTCCCACACAAACAGAACACACTTTAAGGCCTCCCTCTGAATACAATTGCTTTTGCATCATCAGCAGGATCGTTGGGACACTGTTCCCCCTATCATCATAACAGCACTGCATCGACTTTGCAGAAACTCCAAATACCTTGGCACTGCATGGTTTAAAGATGGTAATAGAACTCAGTCAAATAAAGACAGGAAGAGAGAAG
Source organism: Ormosia semicastrata (assembly GCA_029884595.1). Taxonomy (NCBI): domain Eukaryota; kingdom Viridiplantae; phylum Streptophyta; class Magnoliopsida; order Fabales; family Fabaceae; genus Ormosia; species Ormosia semicastrata. The sequence continues at coordinate 6,529,561 of JAQQTO010000052.1, forward strand.
GGCATAGATAAAAGGGAAACCAGGTTAGATTTTCCTTCCTTCCCTCTCACAGAACTGAATTTCCTAATCCCTGTAAATTGTATTGGCTATGCACCCATAAATCCAGACACAATTGTTTCTTTCCTTACAGTGTATTTTGAGTCAAGAGATACCAGACAAATAATATATTAAGCATAAATGTAACCATGTTCCTCTCCCATCAGCCTATTATGTGAAATAAAACCAACATAAACTATAGTGGATTCACAGGTTATAACAAGCAACTTACAAGAAGAGACCAACATTTTGATGATATCAACTTCAAATTGAATCAAGTTTGTAACTTTGAACTGATATCAACCAAACCAAGTGATAAAGCCGAAACCTTTCTTTAGGAAGGTTCATATAATTTTCATGGAATCTTGAATTTAAAAACTTTAAGTTAAAAATTTGTTGTGAACTTGCAATTAACACTGAGAAGGTCATCTAGAAGCCCTTCTAAGCTGAACCACCAAAAAGGAAGCCCAAATTTTTTCTCCCCTGTTTGAGAACACCCTGGTGGATGCATAACATTCAATCAACTGTATTTACCAGTGAGCAAAGATGCATGCCTAATTGAAGCTATTAGGTTGCCTGGTTCATTATATTCTTGTTGGTGCATTGTCAAAAAAGGAAAAACAAAAAAAAAAGATGCTTCTTATTCTAAGCCGATTTTATAAAATTAACACACACTCTGATCTCAACAAAATTGAACCTTTAGTCTTAATTCAACTACCCAATTTCATTTTCTATCAAAATTTAAACAAAAAAAAAAAAAAAGATTAACAAGAAAAAGAACTTGAGGAATTAGAGGAAGAAAACAAAAGGAAGAGTATTTGACCTGGCGCTAGGCACCCTGGTGGGTACCTCTGGTTGAAGCTCAGAGGGCAAACCCAGAAAGCCATTGAACCTATCAAAGGTGACGTGGGAGACATGGCGCACCTCGGTTGGCCAGCTGATATCCAAGGAGGAAACGTTTTCCCTCTCCACACTGCAAGTCACCAGCGACTTCTTAAGCGCACCCACAACTATATCCAATATGTTAAACAGATGCTCATTGTTGGTTTGGCTTCCATGCCCACGTCTACCTTCATTCTCTGCTCCACCACCTCCACCTCCTTCTCCTTTTGAACAAGGATTTATGAACGGCGTTGAAACAGGGTTGCTTGAATCATCATCATCACTATCAAATTCTTCTTCTTCTTGCTCTTCCTTGTCATCATTCTTGTCCTTATTATTGACATCTTGGAATAACGGACTTGGTGGCGCAGGGTTAAACTCAGTACGAGCCACGAGTCCGCAAGATTTGGATCGAAATAGCCGAGTCATTTGCCTTAATTAACTAGCAAGCAATAATGGGTTGGCGTTAAATTAACTTGAAACTAGGAGGATCTGAATATTAAAGTGGGGTAAAACTGAAAGGGGTTTCTTACTCAAAGCCTCAAAGGGAATGTGAGAGATGGGTTTGGTTAAGTAAAGTTCGTGGTGAAAAGTGGAAGAAGAATAAGAATAAGAAGAAAAAGAAGAGGAAGAAGAGGAGGAGGAGGAGTAGAAAGAGGATGAGTTTGCTTGGGAGGGAAAGGTTGAATGACAATTGGATTAGGGTGATAGTAAGGTGGTAAGATTGAGGGGGACATGAGACATGTTGCTTTCCATTTTGTTTGAGTTTGTGTTTGTGTTAGTATCATGTTGTTGGTGGGAGATTAACAAAAGGGCAAATGCCAGGCTAATGAGGGAAACACAAAGCAGCGAGTAAGCTCGTGACAGGAGCGAGAGAGAAAGAGAGAGGAGAGAGAGAGATAACGAACAAACAGAAACAGTGGAAGTGGACATGAGAGTGCGTGTATTTTTCGGTGGTTCTTTGTGACATGTTTGCTAATTATAAGGTATACGTGTATCTTTCACACGTACTCAAGAGTCTGATTTCTCTGCAGGGCGGGACTCTATTGTTTGACTCTCTCTTTCTTACTAATGCAGTGAAAAACAGTTTACAGTTTTCTGGTGCAAAAGTTAAAGTAGAACACCAATCACCTTCAGGTTGAAATATTTTGAATCAGTCCAGTGATTGATGCCATGCTACAATCTAAAAGTTCTCACTTTGTCAAAGTACCAAATGCTATTATATTCCCGTAAGTCTTTTAATGTTAAACAATTTGTTTATACACTTCTTATTATAGTTATAATTAATTAACGTACATAATAATTTTGACAAATTCACAACATACATATTTAATGATAATGAATATAAAGTTAAATATTTAATCATTAATTTAAATCTCTCACCACTAATTCAATCTTAATAAAGTAGTATATAAGCTAGTGTAGTGAGAAAATAATGACTTCTATATTTACACTCTGAGTGGATTACTACAGTAGCACACGTGTCTGCAATGCCTGAAAGAAAATATCCCCTTATAAGGCTTTTTCTCTATTTTTTTATTGTTCCCTTTAAAGAATATAATTTTGTATTTAAACTTACAACCCTCTTGAACACTCAACATCCGAGTCATAAATATTGAAAGATACAATCAGATATTACTAAAACAATCCTAATTTTAATAAAGTAAGACAAAAGTATGGAAAATACTATTATTTCCCACGAATTCCATTCCACATTAAAGCATATCTCTTCAACCTACGAATGCAACATCAATCCCATATGTTACAAGTCTAAATGGAAGTATTATTAAAGAAATGATGAACTGTAAGACTAAGGGCCATATCTATATTCTGTCTCATGATAATAATGGAAGTGTTAAAGTCACCTCTTTTATGCTGTTTCGTCATTTTTGCATATATGATAAGGAATTTGCGTCATCTTATTGCCATGAGTTTTCTTCATACATTAACATATGTTGTCGTGGAATGGAAGAGGCTCTATAATGCAGTGTGGTGTTGGACATTTTGTTAATTTCTAAGAGTAAAGTGATCCCATCATCAGTCCCATACGCCTATGCATCTAATGGAAATGGATGCATTTGCTTACGATATGATTAATCCACATTTGGTTCATCTTTTTATTTCACACTATTATCTGGGTATAGATTTATTCAGGAAAAATGTATTTTTGATCACTTCACATGAAGAAAGATACCCAAAGATCAAAATTAGGAAAAACAGGAGTTCAAGAAAAAAGTTGAAGAGAGAAAATTCCAAAGCTAGGAAGAGCCAGTCACGTCGTTTTGCTATGCTTCATATAGATTTGGATCTTTTTATATTATTGAACATTCGAAAAAGAGAAAGCTTTTCAACATTAAAGGTTATAACTCGTAATGGAATGAATATGTAGCTTTGGATTTGGATTTGCACACAAAAGTAACGCCTCTGTGTTGGATGTTACTTTTGGGGCTTTGCTTCCGAAAGTCACATGACTACATTTTACTATTTTGTAATTTGTGCCTTCCTTGTTCGAAGGTGAGAATTTTATTTTGGTGATTAAAGAATTCAATGAAGTTTACCTAAGTAAGATCATTTTCTGACCAGTAGGGCATGGGATGGGCCAGTCTCCATTAATATAAATAGTTGAAAGATGATGAGGGCACATGAACATGGCCATGCACATAATGCAAAGGCAGCTACCCTGTCCTGTCATTACTATGCCATCACCGCATGATATTGATCTTACGATGTTTCTCTGGTCCCTCTCCCATTTGGATGCATAACTCATGTATTTTTAGCTGGTATACTATTTTACAGTTTCTGTCTTCAGTTACTATTTTAGTATTACCTATTTTAGATATATCACTTAAAAAGATTACGTGCAGTGGGTTTCAGAGTATTATTTGATGGCTTTCTAGAGAAAAATATAAATAAAAATGTGCATTTCCCTCACATTAGTATTAATAAAAATAAACTAATTGCTTTTTCCTTTTTTTAACAATTAGATGTTGAGATCTTGTAGTAGTTGTTATTACTATGTCGTCTGAGTTAATTTAAGGTCGAAAAACTATATATTCGGATACAGTTTATGGATGCCTAAGATTGAATCAACTCCAAAATGTCATCATAATATCACACAAGATATACAAAATATGCGCTAGCTAGAGTGGATTCCATGTTACATTGGAGGTGCAGAGGCAGAGAATGCACTTTGTCTGCATTACATGCACTACTTCTATATATCTTGTCTTGTCTACTTTTGAAGACTATGGTCCACATTCAAAAAAAGAAAAGAAACTAAGGTCCACAAGATGTTGCTTGGAAGCATTAGAAATGCAGAACCATTTGAACCATTTGAAGTTTGAATCATCAAAACGCTGCATTAATTAGCATGCATGCCAAAAGTGAATTACTAAAAAGAAAATGTTACCTCTTACTGTATTTGGGAAATGTTTGGAATGCAATTTTTTTTTCTTTTTTTGGGGTTACATGGAGGAGCCTGGCCCCAAAGAAGAAACTACACTACGAAGCAACGATAACTCCGGCTAAATCCTCCAGAAGGATACTGCCACAGCCATTCAAAGGACGATCCAAAATGTTCGGAATGCAATTTAAATCAGCGGGATGAATATTATGAAAATGAATGTTTGAGTTGTCTGTGATATGCTGCGTACTTGTTTAATCAAGAATAAGTTCATAATCCATTAACTGAATTCCCATTTCCATTTTTTTCTACAATATTTTTTATATGCATATTACCATGTTTGTGACTTTTTTTCATATAAAAATTTTATTGCACAGTGAATAGTTATGAAGTATCATTGTGTAATATCTACACATCATGATTATTTAGTTCTCACATTTTTGCTTTGATTCTTGTTACTCCGTTGCTGTCATGCATATATCATACATGTCGTTAGCTACTGGTTCGGAATATGCATCACTATCATTTCTTATGTAATGGTTGTAGAGGTGATGTCAACTAGAAAACTAGAGACAACTATATTCAAGTCAAGTTGTAAGTAATGAAAGTATAAATACAAGTTTGCCAATATAGAATAAATCGATAAATTCAAATTGTAAGAAATAAACTAAATGCACAGAAATAGAAGATATAAACCACGTAGTTAACAAACATTTAGGTTTTGAACACGCTCTTAAAAACCTTACTTACCTTATTTGTGCTAGATATACAAGAAATTGTACAAATTGTCTCTAATAAAAATCACTACCACAAAAAAATGTTATTAATTAGTAAATATTCTTTCACAAATAATTATTTTTCTTGTAGTTGATTGAGTTATTACTCGTAATCTCTTCATGATTTAATGACAAAATATAAAATTTACTTTGGGGGCCAATCTAAAATTTTTTTGGGGCAATAATTATTTGTTTTGTTGGTTGGTGTGGGGCTAACTAAAACATAATTAAGGGGTAGAGAAATTCTTACTTAAGGGGTATACATCCATTTTCTCTGTACACTTGGCAGCCAAGCCATGAATGTAGTTCAGTCGGCCCCTGCCTCTATAAGACTCTTTTCAAATATATATAAGCAATATCTTGACAGAATCAAGTTACTGCTGTGAAATTACTTCTGCAGACATTCCATCACACATACTGATGATCAATTATGATCAAGCTATACTAACACACCCACCATCATTTATGCTATTCGAGTCATTGTCATGTGGTTGCCTTTGAAGCATTTTAGAGCATGCACTACCAATTCCATGCATATCATTCTATACTGGTCTTTTGGATACATGAGTTACTTTTAAGCTACTCCATGAGCCTCTTCAAAGTTCCTTCCAGAGGAGGGCGTTTACTTTGGAAGATGAGAGTGCAGAAATTAGGTAAAGGTCTACGTGTGCAACCGTTTAACTAAACCACACACCAACTGGAATAAAACTTGTTAACGAACATAAAACGTGAGCTGTAAGGCATTGAATGTACAAACAAGAATTGAGTATATATATTGGTCGGCATATCTTGAAGACAACATAGCTTACGTTATTTGTAGGAAGTGTCAAAGTTATTTGTATTCTTATAAGTTACAAGCTTTTGTCACCTTTGTGGCAATTTGCTTTGCGTAACATATATATATTCAAACACACCTGATTTTATGGGAAGAAATTGACTTAGCAAGCCATCTGATCTTATAAATTCTATTATAATATTTGTCCTAAAATTTTTATGAGTTCTATTTTTTTAATATGTTCTTTTATATAGACATCATTTCTCTTTGATCAATCAATTAGAATTCTAATTTATATACACCTCATTCAATTTACTTTTTGATTCTTATTAAGGATTTATATTAGCTGTAACAATATATTAACTCACTCTACATTTTAGATATATACTTTTTTCTTTAAACATAAACTTATAGAAAGTTATGTTATATAGTAAATTAATTTATATATTGGGAGTTTATTTTGTAGACCATAGAGGAGAGACTTGAAAGATAAATCTCTCCTCTTAATGAATTACTTAAAAGTTTGCAACGTGCATTATTTTTTTCCACCACGACCAAAAAAATACAATTTTCATGACCATAGAAATTCACTTTTATGAAGAAGAAATTCAATTCATTAAGATGAATTTGTAAAAAAGTACATCACAAATATTCATTAAAAAAAGAAAAAAAAGGTACATCACGAATAGATCTGTCAATATTGAGCTGGCCGTTTTAGCTGTAATACTTTTGGGCCAGCATTAGTTTTTTAGCCGGACAAGGCCAACTCGATTTTTGTCTATTTTGGACTACAACTTGATTTTTGTCAAATACGATCCAACCCAAAGAATTTCCTCGGCCAATTCAAAATTGAACCAAGAGGTTCGGCCACCTACAACAAATATACTCTTTTGGACACTCTTATCAATAATTATTTTATTATTAGTTTACCACTTCACCTCATGAACTTGAAAGAATTATTAGTAAAAGAATACTAATAATACTTATTTTTGGACCAATAATAAAACAAGTATTAAAAAAAGTATTTAAAAAAATGTTACTCAACTAAAAAAAGTGTTTTGATAGCATTTTTCAATGAAGTCTTACCCAAAGGCACTTAACTAAACGATGAGTATCAGTTCTGTTCTACATATACTCTCACAAATACCCAAGGCATCAATGTGTATTGGAGAGTATAATTAACAAATGGCACAGGTAGCCACAACCACTAAGAACTCTCCGTTAGAGTCTCGATACACCAATTTTCTAGACCCCTTACATAAAAATTATATCTTCAACAGAAGTGGTTGCATCCACATTTAACTTCATTGGCAAATGGGGTAGAGGTTGCCAATTAGACCTTCGTGTTTTAGATAAGCTACTCACACTCGGACAATGACTCTGCTCCGTAGCATTAATAAATGATACATAGTAAGAAAGACAAAGAATAAACATAAATAAACAATCTGAGATAGCAGAAACCATTCCAATCTTATTTTAGTTTATTTAAATGGCCAAATGGATGTTTATGGGTTAATCTATTAAAACCCATGTTTATTTGAGTTATCCAATCATACGGAACTAAGGATGAACTAAAATTAGTGTTGGAAATAAGGTGGCTAAATGGGCTTGGGCCGCAATTGTTAGCCCTACTCTTGGGACAAGAAGGGTTTCTAATAAATTTGTAACATTTATAGTGAGAGTAATCTTTAGTTAATCACAGTTTATTATAAGTATTCAAATTATAATTTAACATATATAAGGTTATGAAAAGCATGATAGAATTGCACCTATTCTTAAAAATACTTTTAGTCTTTTACATACGTATTAAATAATGATTTAAGAGCTTAAAAGATAATGTAATAAATCATGCCTAACTTATAAATGACAAAAAATCTATGAATTCGTAGTTTTTCACAGAAATTGCCTCATTTGAAGATGTGGGTTCGGGGATTTTCTCCAATGAGATGAGGACAGGGTGAAAATCTCTCCAAGGGCAGAGGCTAATTCAAGGACATGGACAAGGATTATATTCCTCGCCCTATAGGGTCCTTGTCAAATTACATGGATATCCTTAAAATGATGTGTATAGAAATATTTATATTAATTTAAAATATAAAACATAAAAAGCCCATACCTTTACTCTATCTTGTATCATTCTCATTTGTGACCCCTTTTCTTCCTAGAGCTCCTGTCGTCCGTTCCACCGTTCGTGTTGCTCATTGCGTCACCACTGCCACTGCCGCATTCTAACGTCGTTCGTTTGTGCTACTCATCCATCTGTTTGCTGCAAGAGATATGGTTTGCGGCATTGGAGGTTTGTTTGTGGTTCGACGGTGTGGTGGCTTGGAGCAAATGAGTAGAGGCAAAGGTATGGTGCGTGATTTTGGGGTTGCAAGTAGCTCTTGTCAGACTTAGGTTTGTGATAATGAGGTGTCATTAGGTCTTAATGCATTATAAGGATAGGGAGGGGTGGTACTCCCCATCCCCACTTAATGAGGGTACCATCTCTAGCCAGCATAAAATACTTCTACTGTAGAATAATGGGACTGATTCATGTTGCTGTTTTATGTTCTATGACAATCAAAATCCCTTTGTTGCTACTGTTCTTGTGTGCTGGTTGTGTCATGCTTTAAAGGTGTTCTTACACCAATATTAGATGTCATATCATCAAATGTAGGAACTAATGTTTTAGTCATAACAAAAAATGAAAATGTATTAGTTTTTTGTTATAGTGATTATAGTTGACTATTATAAATAACTGTATTATTTTTATATTTTGAGTTTGTAAGGTCCTGTACCTTGAAGAAAAGGAATTAGGATACATCATACATGTTATATTAGCACTTTTAGTATAAAAGCATCACCAAAGAGATCATTAAGCATATTACAATGACATATAAATAATACTTTACACGTACGAAATTCATACATGTTTTTGTATCATTAAATTTGCTTTTACATTTGGATTTGTGCAATGTTACATTAAAATTTTCTTACACAAATTTATATACCATCGAATAGTTCCATATATTTTTAAAATTTTGAAGAGTTATTCACACAACATTATCCTCTTTTATGCAACCCATGTGGGTAGGTCTCACAAGTCACAATGCCTTTTATTACGTTACATTTGTGATTTGTCTCACCCAAGCAACCCACGTGGCGCCCACCCAACTTTGTTATATCCTTTATTAGTACCACTCACTATCTTCCCTCTATGCACTTTTAACATATTCCCACAACAAAACATATGTTCTTTACATCTCATCTGATCATTAGAGATGAGACGCCCACATAGCTTTCACTCTATCTTCTCCTCATCTCTTCCAATTAATTCTCCGAAGGACTGGCATGACATTTCAAAGCACCACAATTTCTCGAAAGCAAGAGGAATATGTGTTCCCTATGGGTATGTTTGGTATTATAAGGGGAAAATAAAAGAAATGATAGAGTAGAAAATAAAAGAAATGAAAGGAAGGGAGAAGTTGAGGAGTTACTATTCTTTTTGTTTTGTATCATTTGAATAATGATAATTATCACACCATTTTTTTGTAATATATTATTTTTTACACTATTTTTAAATAGTTATGATTAAGTGAGAGAAAGTAATGTAATTAATGATATGGAGAGTAGTGTAAAAAGTAATGTGAGAGAAAAAAGTTGTAAGAATATCATTGTTGGTATCATTTAATAGAAAAGAATCAATGTTTTTCTTACTTTGTTTGGTTTGATTAAGGAAATGTATATAAATCAATAAAAAAATGTGTGTAAATATATAATGGATTTCATCAAAACAATTTTCTTCTTTTCTTTACCTTTATTTTAAAGAGGGAGAAGAGGCAAAAAATAATGGGATCCATAAAAATGTTATTCTTCTTAATCCTTTCATTTCTATCTACAAATGCATACCAAGCAAGTGATAAGTCTCTTCCTTTATCCGTTTTCCTTTCCTTTCCTTTCCCTCCTCTAAACACATATCATAACAATTTTGGTTTTTGCAAGGAGTAGTCGTAGAGGAACAAGTGTTATCAAAGAGTCCTATTTTCAGTTATAGGAATCAAATCCGCCATTATAATGTTGACAGTTGAGAAACATGGCAATAATAGAAAATTGAGAGAGAATATGAGAATAGAAATATGGAATTGATAAAATGGTAAAGAGTGTGTGATACAAGCCTAATGCATAGCTTATATAAAGTAGAGAGAGTAACTAACTATTCACATAAACATCTAACTAATCACTAACTACCTTTATTTTTTAGGATAAATTATAGATTCATTCAATCAAAAGCCCATTGGTACTTACAATTTCAATAAAATCAATAAATATATTAAGAAGAAGAAAATAGATATAATTTTCACTAAAAATTAATTCATGATCTGTAATTTTGCTCTTGGTCCATAGACTATCGATGACTATGCATCTTTCATTACGGAGACCGACAATAACGTGTTGCTGTATGAAGAGAGCATCACATCACTTATCTTATTAGATTTGAATATCTTATCGTTATGTAAAGCCAAAACATGATAATGGCTTGAGAAAACTAAAACTAGAAATTTCAGATATATCATAATATGAAATAAATATGAGAAACTCAAAACCAAGCTCTTCATGTCTTTTTTAAAGATAATAGATTTGAAAGATGAGGATAGTTTTATTAGAAAAAAATACTAGAAAAATAAAAAAGAAATTGAAGATGATTGCTGCTAAAGGATTGAAGGCCCCATTAAACAAATACCTAAAAGAAGAAACCAAAGCACCATAAAGAAGAAATAAAACACCACAAGGAAAGGAGAGAATTAAGTTAAATCACTAACTACATAAACTAAACTATTCATCAAGTAACCCAGCCATACTATAACTAGATGGCCATATTAAGGTTACAACAGCATATGGAGCTCTTGGCATGGATAAGAGCAAGTTAATTATATTCATGCCATTTTGCTGTAGTTAATAAGACTTTATATATTGAGCAAAGGATAATATTTTTTTTTACTTAATTGCTCATGCAATTTTGGATTAAGAGATGACAACTATAAGATTTGAACCCTTAACATTACAGGTAAAAAGTCACAGTCCACTTCCACTGCGATGAACTACTATTAAATTACAAAGGGCGATATTTATAAAGGAGAAGTGTCACCATATATTTAAAAAAATTATTAAAAAATTCAAAAAAAAGAAAAAATTTCAGTCACAGTAATATATGACTTATTAATTTATTAATAATGTCAAAACTATTATAAAAATAATGAATTACATTTCAAAATCTTTTATTTATAGAGCTTATTATATTTCAAGTTGAGCTCATATTTATAAAGTTTAACTTTGATTAATTATCAATTTAAAATAATTTTATTTTTATTTAATTATGTGTTGAGCAATTGTAAGCGAATAACGCTTTTAAGGGAGGATAAATGTTAGAGTCCTAGAGACAACAGTTCTAGGAAGGGCCTATCTATATCCGTCCATGTTTATAAAAATTAATTTCAATCAATACACGATACAAAACCAGACCAATAAATCTTACTGTGCAATTCCTATTCATTTCCACGTGTTCGATTTTGCTTTCAATACCAAGACATGTTCACGGTGAATTACCATTTTGTCTACAATTTTAGAGTTTGATTAAATATGGTCAACTTGATGGAGGATAAATTTGTCTTTCCATAATTACTAACTAATTTTCCTTTTTTTCAATTACTCTTTTATCCTTACCTTTTCTTGGCTGGTCATGTGCTGATCTTAAGAAAGTGGGTGAATTGGTCATTTAACACAAGCCTCATTTTCTCTCTCCTTTTTTCAATCTCCTCCGTCGAAATAGAAATTGCTCATCACGTTTTTCCTCGAATCCTCTCCTTCTTCTCTTATCATCTCCTTTTTCTCTATGCTGTAAGTTCAGAAAGATCTGCACATGGTGCAGGTCAGTTGGTGTCGTCAAATCATGCAGGGAGAGAATGGCATGTCCGTATGAAGGAGGAGGCCTAGATATGATCCCATGCACAAGAGCTGGTGCTGTCATGAAGATGACATGTCCAAATGAAGCCCGTATAGCACCGATGCATCTCACTGTAGCAGGAGCGGGGTCTATAAAGCAGTAGCCATACGTCTACTCCACCAGGCCAGTTGACCTTCTATCCTCTCGTGCGATGATTAGTTTCGGTGTTGGTGGTGTGTACGATTAGGGATTAGGGTTTTGGTGGTTAATTTGGCTCTATTTCTCCCTCATTTTCCCTCTTATTTTTAGAAATTTGGAATTCAAATTGTGATCATATGGTCCTTATTTATAGAGTTGTTATGGCATTCTTCATTTGTGCGTTGCTGGTTTATACATCTTCTTCACTTACTTATTTCATTTTCTTGCTCTGTGTATGTATTATTTCCCTGATTTCTGATTGGGTGCTGTGACCTCTTTCCTATGGCTCCACCGTCTGATGCATTGAGCAGAGTTGTTCCTGAGAGAGAGGCTTGGAGGTTTAGGGTGAGGATTTTGAGACTTTGGAAGGTCCTATCATTCACCAACTCCAAACTACCAAGCTCCATTGAGATGCTGCTGATGGATGAGTTTGTAAGCAAATCTAATCTATGTTGCTTTCATGTTATTGTTCATCTTGTGGAACCATTGATTTCTTATTCTGAATTTCTGTATGTTTGCGATTCCTTTTTTTTTTTGTAAAGGTGGAAAGATTCAAGCAAGTGTGAGGAAAACTCTGGTCTACAAGTTCCTGAATGTCCTTATAGAGGGCAGTGTCTACAAGATGTGTTACTTCAGTGTGATTCCAAATGTGGGGGCTTATCGTGCTACAAACCATGAGTTTCGTCTTATTTTTTAGTTTAGGACTATGGTTGCTCCATGTGATTATTCCACAATATGGGTTGTCATTTGTGGCATTTGGTGATGTATTAACCAACGAAGGAGACTCTGACTTCCTTATTGGTCCAACCATTCTTAACTTATTCTTTCTTTTACTTTCTCATTTATCCTTTGTTTTCTTCAAAATTATAAGTTTTCTTATTTATTCTACCCTTCGCAGATGTCATGGGTCTATTGGTGGCCACTTCTACCAAAAAGGAATATGAACGAGATGGAAAGCTAACAAAAATGGTTGTCATAGAGCTTTCTGATTGCAAGTGGGTGCTCTACTTTCCCTACACATGGCTTTCAACATACTTTTTAAAATTATTTACTCCTGTTTAAATCTTACTGTCTCTTTCCTTATTCATTTTTTATTTCTCATTAACATGTTCCCTTTGTTATCACAGTGTAAAGCTTGAGTGTGCTTTGTTTGCTGAATATGTGGATCAGTTGGACGCATTTCTAGCAGCAGGTAATGTTGATCTTCCAGTTGTTGTCATCCAACTTGCTAAAGTCAAGCTTTTCAGGGGTAAGCATTTGTATTTGACTTTTATTTAAAAAAAATTGTTGTTGTTTTTCCCTGTTTGTTCTGACCTCCTTATGTGTTCTTGCTTATTTCCTTATTTCCTTCAAATTCTTATTTAGTTCACATCTCTTTTTTGTCCATCTATTTTTTTGTTTATTTTTCCATCTTTCTTTACTAAGGAAAAATTGTTATCCAAACCGTCATGTATTCATCCAACATAATGTTCAACCCTCCTATTGCTGAGGTCATTGCTTTTGGACAAAGGTGCGTTTTGTGGTTGAAGTTATTTTATACAAAGTTATTGTGTATAGATTAAGTTATCCAGTTATTTAGTTCTGCCAACCATTTTACTTGGCTAATGTGTGGTGCCTATTTTTAAAAATAGGCTTACTGAAGATAGCCCGACTAGGTGCCAACCATTAGCTGTCATTCCTGATCTGCAGACAACTTCCATGGAAGAAGACTTTATGCAACTCCATGAAAAGAAGTCCATGGAACAGCTCCTTGAATGTAAAAAGGTTTATTAGTGATTCTGTTGTTTTATTTGGAGGACTTTACTTAATTTGCTAATTCACCAAGTAGTCTATTTTCTTTCCCTCCTTTTATTTCCCTATTATTTAATAATATTCATTTCTTGCAACCTTACTGTGCATAGCTATAGTTTGTCTTTTTGCTTATATTGTTATTAACTCTGTTCAAATGTGTAGTTAACTCAGATGATTATCTACCTATGTTATTCCAATTGACATTATGCAATATTGCATTTCTCCATTTGGTTGCTATTTTTGGCCTTATCCTTAAGACGTTTTCTGAAACATACTATTATTTTTCCTTTTCTTCTTTTCGTTTTGTTTGTCAAATGATATAACATGTTGTCTTCCTCTTCCAGTTACAGTTAAATATGTTTTTTATTTTATTTATATTGGCAGGATGAGTTATTCATAGTTTTGGCAACCGTGAAGGCTATTGTGGATGATGTGGATTGGTGGTATAGTGCCTGCATATGCCAAAGGTCCGTTTCTCTAGACTCTGGCATGTATTACTGTGATGGGTGCCTTTACCATGTGGTTTCTGTGACACCAAGGTACATTTCCCCGTGTTCATGGATTATTTGGTTTCCCAAATTGCTAATGACAAGGCCAATGGAATTTATGCAAGGTTATTTTCTGTGGTTCATGGAAAAGGTATAGGATAAAGTTAAAGGTTTGTGATGGAACTGGTAATGATGTTTTCGTGCTTTTTGACCATGAAGCACAATCTTTACTGAAGACCCCATGTGCTCAGTTGTTAGCTGAGTGTAACAAGGTAATGCTTTATCTTTCAATTTCAGTTGTTAGGTGGTTTTGACTGTTAGTTAAAAAAAAAAAACAATTACCCTTGTTTCTCATTTTTTTTTACCATGGTTTTATTTTTTTTTATCCTATCTGTGTTTGATTTTACAGATGGGAGGTGGTTGTCTTTTGCCACGTATAATTTCTACCTTGGTTGGGCAGAAACTGCTTTTCAAGGTTCAGAAAAAATCAGCCTCATCTTCTCATTATGATGGCTCTTTCTGTGTAAGGAGGGTTTGCAATGATGAACATATCTTGGGTATGTTCATGTTACAGAGTGCTGACAACAGCCCTACAAAGGTCTGTTCCTCCACTTATTTCTTTGTTGGATTTATTCACAAACGTCTAACATGTGATTCAATGTTTATCTGAAGGCTGTTTTTAGTCCACCTTTCCTAAACACTATAAATCTTGGAGATGATCTGCCACATGTTGAAATCATTCCTAGCAAGGTAGAATGTAATTCTCATATGTTTATTGTTTGCTAAATTGTTTATTTGCAGTGTTTATTTTTAACATGAAAAAGGAAAAATATAAAAGATAAAAATATTGTTATGTTTTTCCCGAATGTTATAATTGATATATGTATTTTCAATTTGTTTGTGCAGGCATTTGTTTCTCAAGTGATTCTGAGCCCTATTCTATTGTCCTCTGACACTAGCTTCTCTGGGGGTTATGCAACCCTTGCAAAAAGGAAACTTGATGGCACCATTGAGGCAAACAAGGATGGCTTTCCTGGTCCTCCACTGAAGGTTGTGAAGATTGAAAAGGATTGACCCCTATGTTGGGGAATCTGTTAATAGCTGGACTTGGGATGCTGCAAGGTTTTTTTTTTGGTCTCTTCTTATGATCGAGCATATAATATTGAATACTGGGGTGTGCATAGTGACTGGTGATTGTGTGTTTGGATAGACCGTACCTTTCTTTTTTGGAATTTTTGATTTTTTTTTTTGTTGAGTGATTTGTACATGGTTATGGATATTAGGGAAATAGTCAAAGATTCACTCATTTTGTAATTCTGACATGATCTTCACAATTACTTTGTAAAGATAATGATTGTCATCAAAAATAAATGTTTGGTAATGAAATGAAATACCAATCTGTTAAATCAATTTATCTACAAATTTTTAAGAGTTGATTTGTTTTTAGTAGCATATGTACAAAGGCTGCAGTGTGACAAGCATTTAACAATGATCTCTAAATTTCACTTGCTAATGTATGAGCATTTTACATTTGTTGTGTACTGTGAATTGAAGTTAAATTTTAGAGGAACTCATTACGAACCAAACAAATAATAAATTTGGTATAATGAATATCTTCCAAGTGTGTTCTGGTGTGAGTTGAAACTCACATTTGAAGGTATTCATAAGAAGTAATTATTCACTAACATTTATTAAAGACTATGTGCTTGAGTTATTATCTAGTTTGATTTCAAAAATGACTTTCCAATGAAAACTCAGGCTACAGTGATTGAATGCTTTAATGGCAACAAACAAGTCATGCATTTAAATTGTGTTTGGTGTCTTACAGTGAATAAAGCAACAAGTATTTAATTTGCCTCAAATGGAAAGGCACAAGTCATACAGAGAAATTTGATTTTTTCAAAACAAAGTAAAAGTACAAAGATATAATTTGCCTTCTAAAAGGTTATTAAATTATCAGCCAGATATGATAATTAGTGGGAAGGAATATGGAAAAAACTAATCAATAAAATTCCCACTTATTGGTATTTGATGTTGAAGAAAATAGATAAAATGATGTCGGTTTAACTGTCATTTACTCTTACATGAGATTTTCTTAATCTTTATGCCAAATGAAACTTGATAGATTGATAGATATCAAATAAATAATACTTCTCAGGTAGCAAAACTAAAGTTGTATCCAAGAATAAAACAGAGTTCAAAGTAGTAAGTAAAGAAGCTCTAAACAACTTCTCTTCTAATGTCAGGTGCTTGATATCTACTGGTATGCTTAATGACATTTCTTTTGGAATTGAATAGATGAAAGGATGTGGTCTGCAGAATTGAAGGTAAATATGTGACCAAGTTTCATAATGTTATGGGGACTACTTTATGTAAAATTATTGGTTGTTTTATGGCAATTTTTTGTTTTGAGAATGTTATACATATCTAACGCAATATGTGTTGTGGCAGTTTTATGTAAAATTATCGCTAGCACATTTTTATATACCCTTGTGGGTTAGTCAATGTGAATCTATATTGTATATATATAAAATACAAAGTGTGATGTTACTTGGAAATATTATCTTCGGTGTGATCATTTCTCCATTTTCTGAAGAAATTATATTAGAAATCCTGATAGCATACTTGCCTAAGATATGGAAGTTCTAAATTAATGATACCTTCAATGTGTCGCCAGGCTAGGCCAAACAGCTTTAAAGCTTCAAGGAACTTCTTATATTCTTCATCTTTACAAATTTTATTATCTGAGTGACTATTGATATCAAATTACATTAGTTTTATTATAGATATTGTTCTGTTTATGCAAAGTCAACATTAAAATTGAATCAAAATGCTTTTGTTACCAGCAAATGCTTCTTTTTTTTTGGGCCCAAATTACTAACACTGTTCACTATCGAACATTGTTCATCATCGAATACTATTCACTGTCGAACACTGTTCATTGACTAATACTATTCAATTTTGAACACTGTTCATCATCCAATATTATTCATTGTCGAATGCTGTTCATCGTCAAATATTGTTCATTGTCGAATACTATTCATTATCGGACATTGTAGCAACATTACTGTTATGCAATCGATCTGGAAGAAGATGAATAGTCAAGTACTATTCACTATCAAACACTGTTCATTGTTGAATACTATTCACTATCGAACGCTGTTCATTATCAACTACTATTCATTGTCAAATTCTATTCATCATCAAATACTGTTCATTGTCGAATGGTTTTCATCATCGAATACTCTTCATTGTCGGACACTATGGCAAGATGACTGTTACGCAATTGATCTGGAAGATGAATAGTGAAGTACTATTCACTGTCGAACATTGTTCATCACCGAATACTATATTGTCGAATACTTTTCATTGTCGAATGCTTTTCATCGTCGAATACTCTTCATTGTCGGACACTGTAGCAAGATGACTTAAGCAATTGATCTGGAAGATGCATAGTCAAGTACTATTCACTGTCGAACACTGTTCATCATCAAATACTATTCACTATCAAAAATTGTTCATTATCAAATATTATTTCACTATCGAATACTGTTCATTGTCGAATATTATTCAATGTCAAACATTGTTTATTATCGATTACTATTCATTATCGGACACTGTAGCAATTTACAGAAGACTATTGTTGAACACTGTGATGGTGGTAGTATGTAGAAGAAATATACATGTAAAAAAAAGGAAAACCTAAAAAAAACTTGAAAAAAAAGGAAACCTGTTTCCTGTAATTGATCTATGCCATTGATTTATGGCTTAGATTGTGAGGTGTACCATACACCCTCCAAAGGAGAGTGTATATTAGAAATAACCCCAACAAAATTGTAAAACTGATAATCCAGGTTTGCTTCTCCTCGGTCATTGGCTTCTTCATCTACTATTTGCACTGTCCTCTACTGGTAGCAGCCCTTATTGGAATCAAGGTTACTCTCCAAACTTCCCTCCTTCGACTTCTAACTCACCCACAAGTTCTTCCTCCAGGTACGCAAAATTCCTTCCCCAGGTATACACAGTTTGAAATTTTGGAGATTAGGGTTTACGAATTATTTTGCCATAATTGAGGGAGATATTTTACTTGGAAATATTATCTTCGGTGTGATGTTGGCAAGAATAACCACATGATAAGCAAAATCAGCAGCAATGGTAAATTTGCATATTACTTTTACATATTTTTATTTTGTCTATGTTGCTTTACTATTTTGTGTTGCCATCTAAAGGGGTTCCCCTTGAATTATCTCTTTACAGCTTTACCACATGCCCATCTTCAATTCCATGCTCTTTTCATTGCTCTCTTCACTTCCTCCAATAGGGAAAAATATAAAAAATACTAATCAATTATTTTAAGCCATTTTAAGATATATATGATTTATTCTTTGATATATGCCATTTTAAGATATATATGATTTATATGGTTTATTATTTCAAATCCTTATTTGAAATAAGTTGAGTATATGATTTATTATTTGATAGTTTGCATTCCCTTTTTTGAAATATGGTTTGTTTTGGGCATATGTTGTCTGTCCTTCCATCTGATACAGAAAGAAAAGGATGTTTATCCCCAGTAAAGGCTGTATGACTTAGTCCGATTGCAGTGAACTTTTTTCCCCCTCTTCTAACTATACTACAACGACATTGATTACATGTATTATATATATAGCTTAATTTTAATACTTGTTGTCATTCGTGTAGTTTTGATTAAATTATCAAAGTTTATTCTCTATTAGTTTTTTATTGATTTCTCTATCTTGATTATTCTGTCCAGATTCTTGAAATGGACACTTACAGATACCATGGCCATTCCATGACTGATCCTAGCAGCACATATTGCAGACGTGGTGAAATTTATGGTGTGAGACAGGTTTATCACACTCCCCAGCTAAAACGTCTTATTTGTTCAATATTGAGGAATTCATTTTCATATATTTCTGTTCTTGGCTAATATGATTATAGGAGCGTGATCCACTTGAGAGAGTAAGCAAGCTGTTATTGCCTCACGAGATTGCTACTGAAAAGGAGCTAAAGGTCATTTGAATGAAACTACAATTCATGCTTTATCCTTTCAATTGTGATATGTGATATTTTTCAGAGTTGGTTAAGTATAACCTATCATCAATTTCATCTTGCTATCCATCACCAAATTTACCCTAGCATTTTTCCCTTAAGATAATCTATATGCGAATACAAACTGTTTCTTTTATTACAATGTGTGTCATCTGATTTGACATTATTTTTTATGCATTAGCTTATATGATTTAGCTTATGTGTTTTGCTTCAAAATTTGTTGGGGGGCCTTAGAATGATTGTGCCACTAAATCTGAAAAAGATACATGATGTGATTTGGCGTGATTAGATATGGGAGTCAAAGTTCTCTTATGGAGTGGAAATTCAAGATGCGATTAGATACATAATATCTCCTATTGCTTCATAGTATTTTATCTGATAATTTAGCAATATCCTTTTTAGAGAAATTTGATATGAACTAGGTTATCTATTTTATTTTTTTTACCATTTGCTGTGCCACTAATGTACTATATTTAGTACCAATGTTTTACATGTCTTCTGACTAATTTGAGTGTAATAGATTATTTGTTTCATCTAATCCATTTTCATATCCAATAATTTTGATTCTTGCTTCCAATATTATATCTAAAAAGGACTTCGAGGATCTATTAAATAGATTCTATTTATCCCATCACCATCAGGACTCATACTGTGTCCTGTAATTTATTTAAAACTGGCCCAATTTACCACACATCCACACATACTTCATTATTGCCACTGCCTTATATTATTTTGCTAAGTATATATATATGTGTGTGTGTGTGTGTGTATTGCAATTTAATGTGTATATCCCACATAAACATTTTATGTCTTCAGATATGCTTAGTATGCCAGTAGAAGTAGGAATATGTCAGTTAGCTCATCAAAAGTTTACGATTTAGTCTATTTTTGGTTTATAAAGGTTTGATTTACTGCCACAACCATTGTTACATGATGGAAAATTTGGTAAATCTTACATGTGAAGCTTAACAATATTGATGTAGAACCCTTGAATTATTGCAGATAATTTTCATTACCCTTCTGCTCTCCCTTATTTATTTCTCTCTCAATTCCTGTATAGTTTATGTATGATATTTGTCAACCTGTTTATTCTCTATAATCTAACTTATTAATCCTGTTTATTTCATGATTTTGCGGGATGATGTTTGAGTAACAAAGAGAGATGGATGACAGTAGGCTTAAGGGCCCTTCCTCCTCATTCAATGAGCCTTCTGCTTCACTATCAAACATTGTCCTATGTTCTGCTCTAATTGACAATTTAAATACCTCAACTAAGGGTCATGACAAATTTGGAGATCAATAGTAGCATTCCAAAAACCATGCTTAGAGAATGTTCCCAAGATGCATACATAAAGCAAATGGGAGATGCACCTACAGTTACCAATATATCTGAATTGGGAGATGATCAGTCAGCTACAGCACCCACTCTGCATTGCCAGAAACTTCATGTGGATTCCTGTTACATGAACTGCAAGCAAGAGGCTGAGAGAGACATATTCTGAGTAGAATCCATATCAAATGTTGTGTTCATTGTTTCATTTCTGTGGAATGAAATTGTATCATATAGTCACTTATTAGCATTTTGTGATTGACTTTGGACTTTGTTTTTTTTAAAGAAAAATGCAAACATGTGGCTGCAGGGTGTAATAAAAATTCATACCATTATATAAGTTCCTAAAAAATGGAATTACAGTGTGTGAATGACTAGGCAGTTGGTAAGGCCATATTTTGTCCAATTTCAGATAACTCCCAAAATCCCATTTATTCTAATACTAGAAGCCAAATCAGCAAAGCTTAGTAACACATCCAATTCAGAAATTAATTCAGATGAAGACTAAAAAAGAACCTGCAGAAGGAAATCCTTCAATTTAGAGCAAAAGAACAAATAACATAATAAATACACCCACCTCACGTAACATACCTCACGTTGCTATATACCTCACGTAACAAAGTTTGCTATGTTCTTAATATTTTATTTCTATTGCAAGTCTTTACATTCTTGTGTGAAGAAAAGAAAAAAAGGATATCATTCTTTCACAAACAAAAACAAAAATTAAATGTGCACTGGGCTAACAACAAAAAAATGTGGTCGTTTAACTTACTCTAACCAAAACTTAAACATCATATTGCTTCCCAATAAAACCAAAAAAAAGCTGACAGAAAATTGATTTTACGCTACCAATACACGCTACCTGATTTTACAAGTCAGGAACTTTGCTATTTTTTTCACTCTTTCTCATTTTTAAAATTCTTTTTCTCTGTATACCCATTGTCCTTTCATCTCCCTTTTGGTTTGAAAAATCAGATCTTCTCTCCCATTTGGTTTCAAAAATCAAATCTTCTACAAGTGGAACGTGTGAGAAGAAAATCAACAAACTTCCAAATTCGTCTCTCCCACTTTCATACCACCAGCAACTGTAATTTCCATGGAGTACCTGAATCAGTGTTCATCCTTCAGCTTTGTGTACTCCATCTTCACTGTAGGCACCAACTATTTGTGAAAAATCCCAACACAATGCCATTGTTTATTTTCCTTATTTTGTTGCTTTGCTAATACCTTTTCTGTATTCCCCCCATCAGATTCAGTATCACAAAAGAAGATTTAATTAAACAAGTTTCTCTCTACGTTCATCTCAATAGTTTTGCTAAAGGTAAACATTTTCCCCTCTACTGCTTCAGATTGTCCTTATGTGATGGGGGTTTACACAGACTACGGGATATGGTTGCAGAAGAGTTGTTAATTGATTTTCTCTTATTTGTTATTACTTTATTTTTCTTTGGAAGTTTTCTTTTGTAAGAACAAGTCTTTAGTCAACAATTATTGTTGAGTGCAGGGGGCAGTATCCAGTGTTAGTATTCTTTTTTTTCCGTGTAGTGTACACTATTTTCAAAATCTTACTTTCATGATTGACTTATTTTGCTCTTCTGATACTACTTTCTTCTTTCTGAATTATTTTCTTGCTGAAAAAAGTTTCAAAACTGATTGGGCCAACTCTCACCCATCTTTATATGCTAGATTTGTCATAACATATTTTCAATCTCAAGCATTTATGTTGCACACTACAGCCTTAAACATATTGATCATATAACTCCTACTAGAGGCCAAAATTTTTTTTGAAAATGAGGTATCAATTTCCTACATATAAATAGAAAACTTCTATTAGTAAGTCTTAGCACTACTCTCCTATAGTCACACTCTTCCTAAATTTTAACCAGTAATTTTTTAGGAACTTTGTAGATGTTTGGTTCAAAAATAGGAGCATTAGAGTCATATATGGCAATAGTTTTGTGAAACTCTTCATTAAAGATATCTTCCAAAAACATAACTGCAAATAAAAAATAAGAACATTAGATCATTTTACAACCATGTCAACAATCAAACAACAAAGACTATTTTAAGATACAGATAAAATAATAATAAGCAAACTAATACATAAGTTTTACATTTATTTCCTTCACAGCCTACTTCATAGCTGTCTATTACATTATGAACATTATTTATGTTTCGACAAAACTGATTTGATTATATGGAGTTCACTAGCAAATCGGTTTTGCCCAATTTGTTATTATTAGCATATTAGTATTAACGTTTCCTACTAAGTTAATATGCCCAATCAGTCGTGCATATAAAGAGTTACCTAACTTTTTGTACTATGCATCAATACTACTTTAAATGAATCTCGATTTTCTTATATCATTTCTTCTTTTATATAATCATATGGAGTATTCACATAGATGCAACAAAAAAAAAGTTGTGTTGTCCAATTAAAATTTGTTATTTTTTTTTTAAATTTTGTTTAACTCTCTCTCTCCTCATGACAGCATCAAAAGAAAACTGACATAAAAGGATCCATATGTCATATAACCAATATTGTAATATCAATTTCTGTCATTCATGCACTATGAAAAATAATATAAAAAATACTTCTATTTATATGAAAGGAATTTAATATTTTTAAGCAATTATGTGAAAGAAATTTGGTATACACTTAATACTTCTTACTCAAACACGCAACCTACATGACTATTCATTTAAATCAACTGTTGAATGTATATGCTATATGAGGGTAGTAAGGGTACTTTTTGATTTTTAAATACAACTTATTTGTCAATTTTAGTCTACCTATATATTTCTTGTGTCAAACACTTTCCAATAACGTCAACACATTTGACTTGCGTAGTTAACTGGTAGCATCAATGCCTTCTAAGAGTCATTGTTGTATTAACACACTCTTTTGGCTTGTGAAGGTGATCATTTTCAGAAACAACAGCTTTGTGTGTTTGGCGATTGTTGAGGTTGAAAACTAAGGATAAACATTATGAATATTCAAAGAACCAATGACACTAGGCAAGCTTGAGCAGAGAGAAAAAAATCATGTTCATCGTAAGGGTAAAAGAAAAGCTCATCCGTCTAAAGGCATGTATACTAACAGTGCTTTATAATCTTTTCACATATTACTATAACTTATATATCTAGCATTAATTTCACCTAGTATACTTAACAAGATATACTCCACTGCTAACTCTTTGAACCACCTAGGGCTGCCCATGTGTGATGAAAATGAGGGAACTTTCAACCGATTTTCTATTTTATGTCCAACCCAAATTCAACAAAGTGAGTTGCTCCTTGAAATTGAATTTTCAATTCTGTACTTCAATATACCCCATTTGTTTTCATGTAGCTTGAAAGTAATGATAATGTATTGTCTTTGTGCAGTGAGACAGGGGAATGTTCTACATGAGACCAATGGAATTGAGGTTGAAATTGCTCTGCCATGTTCTTACTCAGGTTTCGTACTCAATTGATTAAGTTATTTTATTACACAGTTATACTTCATATGGCCAATTGCAGTTTCAGTTTCATATTTCATGTTCTTAGTCTATTTAGAAATGTGGTATATGCTTATATACTTGATGTTAATATCATTGTTTTAAGTTACTCTTTTGGTTTTTGGATGTAGATGTTACTGCATTATTTAACGAGTATGCCAACAGTCAATTCATTGATAATAGCGATTATCAAACTAATGTTGTTTTAGAGCATGAGTTATTTGCTGAAAGTAAAAATGAAGGTTGGTAAAGATATATGCTACTTGATAAAGCAAAATGTTTTTTTTAAATTTATATTCCCTCACCATCTTACTTATCAATTTTCTTCCTCCATTTATAGTTCTCTTGGATTTTGGTTATTTTAATCATTCTTGCATGTAATGCGGTGCTTTGTTTTGGTATGAAGAGCAGTCAGAGAAATTAATCCAGCCTATGAACCCAGATTTTTCAATTTATTGTATGAAAGGGAAGGTGCAACTTCCACTACTAACTAGCCCTTTTAATTTGTTAAGGAATTTATTCATGAATATGGACTCTCGAAGTCCTCATTTCCTTGATAACGTTCGTCTCTACAATAATATGTTTGCATTCACTTCAATTGGAGGAAAGGTTGAGACTTCTTTGAATGATGGTCATGGTCCTCCGCAATTTATTCTTAGTGGCCAAAACTACCATCAAATAGAATGTTTGCTTCCTATCAGTGGATAGAAACTGAAGTTTGCTCAACTGTACATTTACAATACGCTCAATGAGTCATTCAATAGGATTCATCATTTCAGGTTTTTTCATGGAATTTATTATTATGTTTATATCTTCCTTTAGCTTTCTTATTGTTAAATTCATAATTCATTATTGCTTTCTTCTTACAGATCATATTTACATTTTAAGTTTTATAATTATAACATTCTCTTACATTCGCACTATAGTATTTGTCTCTTATTACTACCATTTTTCTTACAGTGGCAATAATTCTACTTCTACTATAAACCTTACTTTGGTTCATGACTTGATGGCTATGCTTGATGAACATAATGTATTGGAAAAATCTTTTAGAAGGGTCAGAGATTGTTTCCAATCAGATGAAACTCAACATTTCTCTCTTAGATTACTTAGACATCGCACTTCTGATGCTAGGATGTATAATTTACCAATAACTGATGAAGTTGTAGCTCTAATTGTTGGTGATTTTGATTCATCTGACGTTGGTAGAGACATCGTTTTACAAGGTCAAGATGGCCATCTAAAGCGAATTAGTGAAACACACCATTCTTATTTGCTGCTTCAATACCCTTTGTTATTCCCATATGGTGATGACGGTTACAAAGAAGATATCCCAATTCGTGATTTGTTTTCTACCTCTGGTGTAAGAAAAAGAACTAGAGTATCGTTGAGAGAATTTGTTGCATATAGACTTCATGAAAGGGAGATAGAACAAGGCATTGTTCTGAGAAGCAAAAGACTATTCCAACAGTTTATAGTAGATTGTTATTCAATGATTGAGTCGCAAAGATTGTCATACATAAGGGCTAACTAACAAAATATCAGATCAGATTTTTTAAAATGGTTGGAAGAAGTGGTTGATCGTGGTGACATTAATTCAGATTCATCTGGGGTTCGAGTTATTTTGCCATCTTCTTTTACAGGTGGTCATCGGTATATGTTCAACAATTGTCAAGATGCTATGAAAATTTCAAAGAAATTCGATTTTCTAGATTTGTTTATGACTGTTACATGTAATCCTAAATGGCCTAAAATTGCTCACTTCCTTAATACCTGAGGGATGTCAGCATCTGAACATCCAGATATTACATGTAGGGTATTTCACATGAAATTAGATGCATTAATGAATGATTTCAAAAAAGACTGTTATTTTGGGAAGGTTGTTGCTGGTAAGACTTTCTTCCCAACTTACTTATTGTTCCTTTTGTTATTCCAATTCTCTTTACATCAAGCAGACCAATAAATTTTTATCATCTTATCAAGTATGTCCTTCGAATTCCAAAAAAGAGGCTTCCCACATGCGCATATTTTGTTATGGTTGGATCAAGGTGATATGTTGCGCATCATTGAGTCAATTGATAAAGTTATATGTGCAGAGTTACAGGATAAATGCAAATATCCAAAGTTGTATAATGTTGTTACCATATTTATTCTACATGGTCCTTGTGGTCGAGGTAATAGTTATTCACCTTGCATGAAGAACAACAAGTGCTCAAAATTTTATCCTAAGAAGTTTGTTTAGAAAACCTCTTTTGATAAAGATGGTTATCCAATATACAGACGAAGAGATCTGGGTGTAACAGTCATTAAAAAGGATGCTCACTTGGATAATAGGAACGTGGTGCCATACAACCCAAAGTTATTAATGAAGTATCAAACACATATTAACTTAGAATTTTGCAATAAGTCAAACTCAATCAAGTATTTGTTTAAATATGTCAACAAAGGTCCTGATCGCATTACATTGTCTATGTCCAGAGAATTGTCAGGTATGACTGGAAAAGAGGAAATTGATGAGATTAAACAATATTATGATTGTCGCTACTTGTCTCCATGTGAGTCAATTTGGCGAATTTTTGCATTTGATATCCATCATAGGTGGCCCCCAGTCCAGAGGTTAACGTTCCATTTACCAAACCAACAAAATATAATTTTTCATGATGATGATAGAATTG
Source organism: Ormosia semicastrata (assembly GCA_029884595.1). NCBI lineage: Eukaryota > Viridiplantae > Streptophyta > Magnoliopsida > Fabales > Fabaceae > Ormosia > Ormosia semicastrata. The sequence continues at coordinate 6,556,411 of JAQQTO010000052.1, forward strand.
ATGAAGTTGTGGATAAAAATAAAAGCAAGAAAACTATGTTCCTTGCATGGATGGAGGCTAATCGTATGTTTAATGAGGGGCAAGACTTGACTTACGGTGAGTTCCCTTCACGATTTGTTTATTGTGCTAATATTCAGCAGTGGTAGTTAGGAAAAAAAGGGTTATCAATTGGGAGGTTAAATTTTATACCTCCTGGACTTGGAAAATTGTATTATTTGAGGCTATTGTTGAACTTCCAAAAAGGTTGTACAAGCTACGCCAGTATTAGAACTGTCGGCAATGTAACACATCATTTTTTTCAAGATACATGTCATGCTCTTGGATTATTAGCTGATGATAGAGAATTTACGGATGCAATAAAAGAAGCATCTGAGTTAGGATCTGGTCACTATGTTCGTTGGCTTTTTGTTACTTTGTTGTTGTCAAACTCTATGACTAAGCCTTTGTTTGTGGGGGACCAGATATGGGAGTTGCTAGCAGATGGGATTGTTTATGAAAGGCGAAAACTTTTGAATCAACCAGGTATATAAATAATTTTTATGAGTTTATCGATTCCAGAAATTTACATTTCTCTTTACCATGTAGTTATTGCCTTTAAATGGATTATTTCATTTTTTAAATATCATGTTTTCTATTTTTTTTTTCATTGTGAATATGTGTGGTTTTAATTTAAATAATTTTTGTTCTTAGATATCTCAACTACACATGAAGAGTTGAAGTCATTATGCTTATTTGAGATTGATAAGTTGTTACATGCAAATGAAAAATCATTGAAGGATTTTAGTCCTCTGCCATATCCTACTTTATCTGATGAATGTCAATTTGAAAACATTTTGTTGATCAATGAATTATCTTACAACAAGGAAGAAATGATTGAAGAGCACAAGAAATTGTTTCCCCGATTAACTGATGAGCAACGTGTTGTTTATGATGAAGTTGTTGAGGCTGTATGTAATGGAAATAGAGGATTTTATTTTGTTTACGGTCATGGTGGAACTGGTAAAATATTTGTTTAGAAAACACTCTCAAGTTGACTTTGTTCTGAAGGAAAAATTGTTTTGAATGTTGCTTCAAGTGGCATAGCATCCCTTCTCTTGCCTGGTGGTAGGACTGCTCACTCACGATTTGCTATTCCATTAGCTTTGACTAAAGATACTACATGCAATATCAACCAAGGAAGTTTGAAAGCTGAATTGTTATGTCATACAAGTTTGATAATTTGGGATGAAGCTCCGATGGTTAATAGATGGGCATTTGAAGCATTGGACAGAACTTTGTATGATATCATGCACTATTCAAATGTTGATGGTTTAAATCAACCTTTTGGTGAAAAAGTTATTGTTTTGGGTGGGGACTTTCATCAAATCTTGCCTGTTATTCCTAAAGCAACAATGGCTGATATTGTCATGTCTGCTATCAATTCCTCTATATTCGGGAAATTTTGCAAAGTGCTGAAGCTAACTAAAAACATGCACTTACTCTCTGGCATCGACAATCCAAATCTTGAACAAATTTTTGAGTTTAGCAAATGGATTCTTGATATTGGTGATGGTAATTTTGGTGTTGACAACAATGGTGAGTTTGATATTGAAATTCCATATGATCTTTTGCTTTTAAACTCTTCTGATCCTATTCCGACTATTGTTCAATTTACATATCCTAACTTGGTTGGACATTTGCATGATTTTAAATTTTTTGAAGACAGAGCTATACTTGCACCTACACTTGAGAATGTCGATAAGGTCAATTTGTATGTTCTTTCTTTGATACTTGGTGAAGAAAAGGAATATATTAGTTCTGACTTAATTTGTAAATCAGAATAAGATATAGGTTTTGATACTGAATGGTTAACCCTTGAATTCTTAAATGAGATTTAATGCTCTGACATTCTTAATCATCGACTAATTTTGAAGAAGGGTGTTCCAGTTATGTTAATGCGTAATACTGATTAGGCTTCAGGTCTTTGTAATGGAACAAGGTTGATAGTTATTGAGTTGGGCATTAATGTAATTGGTGCTAAGGTTGTCACTGGCAATAATATTGGAGATAAGGTGTACATCCCTCGAATGAATTTAATTCCTTCTAATCCTGGGATACCATTCAGATTTCAACGCAGACAATTCACATTATTTGTTTGTTTTGCCATGACCATTAATAAGAGTCAAGGCCAAACTCTTTCACATGTTGATTTATATTTACCAAGGCCTGTTTTCTCACATGGTTAACTCTATGTGGCGATATCTTGTGTTAAGTCCAGGTGTGGATTGAAAATTCTCATTTGCAATGATGAAGGTGAGCTTTGTCACACGACAAATAATGTTGTCTTCAAAGAAGTTTTTCCAAAAAATTTGTATTTGAGTTTACATTATCTCACTTTGTCAATTGGAGTTGTTTTATCATTCAATCATGTACGATAATTTCTCATTACCAAAGTTCATATCCTTTTGTCTCATACTATGCTTAATCTGCATGTTCTACAATTAGTTTGGTCAATTTTTATATGCAATGTTCTCCATTATTGGGAAGTTATATTGAGGAGGATTTTTATTGCCTAAAATTATTATATATTTCGTTCTTCAAAAATACTATCCAATATTCAGATTATTCATGTAAGATCTAATTAACTTTGTTATTTACTGTTATAAGATGTTCAAAGTTAGGTAAGTCCACTTTTCTCTATGATAATGGATTTGGATATAGGAATTTAGCGGTTATCATGAAGAAATTTGAATATGATTTTTCACCTTCAATTTATGGTGTCTGTTCACTATTGTCTTCATGTTCGATGTTGATTTTCAAACATGGATTGCATGTATCTTCTGTACATGGTTGGTATTTAAGGTCTGCTGCTCTATTAGACTTGACGTTGGATATGTTATCTTACCTTTGATTCATTTTGACTAAACTATGCATCAGTCGAACAAACAAGTTTTTTAAAATTTCACACTACACTTCTTAAGTTTTCTCTCTCCCATATATGTTGTAGGTTTTGTACAAATATCTCATATGTATTGGTTCATTGGAAGAGTGTTTTGTACATACACTAATTATTTTTGTCCAATGATTCTTCATTTATGTTTTAGCTTACTTAGTAAATACGCATATTACTTTCAGCAGTACACTACTTTTTATTTGTGTTCCTCAGTTTCATATCTTTTTTTTTTCCCTAATCATAAGTTTTTGAGATTTATGAAATAAAGTTAAAACCAAATTTTTGTGTTACATAACTTTTGAATTTCATTGTGTTCATTACAAAAACAACCAAACTAAACGAAAATGACAACCACCCGTGCATTGCACGGGCTTCCTACTAGTATTTAACATTCGAGAAACAGTGGTAGCAATGTATAAAAAGAATAGTTCTAAATCATCTTATTAATCATTTTAATTACTAAATAAAAAATATTAAATGTTTTTTACGTTTTTCAAATATTAAATACATTTATTTTTTCATATAATATTTTTTCATTTAGTATTAGGATAATTAATATGAAGATATAGCAACACTCGTACTCCCTCCGACTTTCTATAATTGTCTTTTGAGAAATATTAAAAATATAATCTCTATTACACTTTTTTCAATACACTCTCTTCTATTGGGTCACGTCACACTAAAACACATACTCAATTTTGATTAACGTGTAATCAATTCAATTAGCGTGTAATCAACTCGATTAACATATAATCAAGTTTGATTTTGTATTTTAGTGTGTGATGTGACCCAATAAAATAGAGTAAGTTGAAAAGAGTGTGATAAAAAGTATATTTTTAGCACTCTTCCTGTCTTTTAAAGTTTTTGCACAATGATTAATGATAAAATTAAATAGCATCAAATATAAGAAAATATGATGTAATGTAACTATACTATCATTTATCTCACTCTATTAATTCTCTTCATTAATCTCATGTATTACAATAAATTCTTTCTCCATTAAAAAGGATAAAGTTAGAAAAAATCAATTAATATTTTTTTAATATTCTCAAATGAAAAATAATTTAGAATAAATCAAAATTTTTATAAAGACAATTATTAAGAGACGAAAGAAATATAAAAATTCTATAAAATGACCACGCATTCAACATTAACTCAGCATTGAAGGATACCATGTGCCAATCCCTTTCACTACACTTCGCAGTAACTCTTTCAAGTAGTTTATTACACCATTTCAGCTTCCCACTTACCTCTTATTTATTGAATTAAATCACTCTGCCTATAATTAAGGCTTATATAGTTAGTTAGTTAGTTAGGGGCTTAACTTGGTAAGGTGCAGATTTGCAGCCTTTTTACCTTTTTATATTCATTCACGTCATGGCTATGAAACACCAACTTCTTTGGTCCCCAAAGTCTTCTACAGTTTGGGTTTCAAGTGTCATATATTTATGTTCCATTCAGTTTTCATTTTTTAAAGTTTCTTTTGGTCAACATTCAACCGTAAAGTTGAAGTTTCAGCTGTGAGGCGCAGTTGATGATAAAGAAACGAGACCAACCCAACCCTGAAATGTAGTCGGGTTGGTGTGCCATGTCGTAAAGTTTAAGCATATTCCTTCGAAATAATGACATTTTATAGCCAATACATCTTCAGACGAGAAAGTCAGTCGTATTTTAGGTGTTCTCATCCGCTCTAATGTGTAGTGGTGCCAAGATGAATCGAGTCTATTGGACTGATTCAAATAACTTGATAAAATTAATGGATTGGATCAAAAAATTTAATGTAAAATTAAATTCTAACTTGATTAGGCTAGTTCGATTTTGGTCATCTTAGGCTAGTCCGCAAGTCGACATTTAATTTTAATTCATCTCCGATGTAGTTTGATGGTATGTCATTGATAGGATAGCTCAAAAGTGGGCTAATGACCTAGTGCGATAAGTCAAACTCCACTTTTAATATTATTAAATTCGTAATTAATTATTATTATTATTATTATTAAATTCGTAATTATTATTATTATTATTATTAAATTGTAATTATTATTATTATTATTAAATTTGTAATTATTATTATTATTATTAAATTCATAATAATTATTATTATATTCTAATTTTATTATTATTATTAAAAATATTATTATTATTAAATTCATAATTATTATTATTATTATTATAATTATATTCGAAATTATTATTAATATTATTAAATTGTAATTATTATTATTATTTTAAATTCGTAAGTATTATTATTATTATTAAATTAGTAATTATTATTATAATTATATTTGAAATTATTATTAATATTATTAAATTCGTAATTATTATTATTATGATTATTAAATTCGTAATTATTATTATTATTATTAAATTAGTAATTATTATTATAATTATATTCAAAATTATTAATAATATTATTAAAAAGTAATTATTATTATTATTATTAAATTAAATTATTATTATAATTATATTCAAAATTAGGGTATTCATATATAATTTATATGTTATATAAAGATTTTATTTTTATTTTTTAATATAAAATAATATCTTTATCATAAAAATAATTTTATTTAATATTTAATGTGATTTAAACTATAAAAAAAAGTGTTGAAACATAAGAATAAAGTTTTTTAAGTGTTGAAAACTAAAGGAAAAATTAAAAAAGATATCATACAGGTTGACTCAGCCCAACCCGTAACCTACACAAGGATGGGCTGGACCAATAATTTACAAAACTGACACATTTCTAGATCAACTAGGCCCAAATTATAGTTAGCTCTATACGATAAGTCTGTTTTGACACCTCTATTTATAATTTATAAGCATAGATGAGACTAAGTATTACGTGAACGGCCGGATCCCAAAGCTTTCAAAAATTAATATTTGGATGGACTAGACCAATAATTTACAAAATTGAAATATTTCGAGATCAACCTAACCCAAATTATAGTTAGTTTCATGACCAGCCTGTTTTGACACATTTATTTATAGGTTATAAACATAGACAAAACTATGTATTACGTGAAAGGCCAGTCGGGCTCCAAACCTTTCAAAAATTCAATAAATATTCTTATGCTTTATTTTTTATTTTTTGTAAAATATAATTTAAATCCTTAAATTTTATAATTTGCACCCAAACATTTTTGTCGGGTTCACACCTAGTTATAAGAGCCTCAATCTGTTAATTGTGAATAAGGAAGAACATAGGAATACTTGCAAAAAGGCACTCTAATATTTAAATTAATAAGAAAAAAATGGTCTTAAGGCCTTATGGAAGGCTTAAGAATGTCATACCTTTCAAAGGTTGAGGGGTGGCGTATAAATACATAGAGTCTAGGTGAAGTTATCCATCCCTTCTTGCATAGTTAAAGGTAACTAAAATCATAATCAAATCCAAATAAAATACTAATTTCGTAAAATACGAAATCCCAATCAAATATTAATTTTGTAGAAATAAATAATGTATTAAAATAAAATCTGTCACAAAATAAGGAAATATCCCTAAAATAAGGACATACTAAAATTACTTAAGGTAAATAATAATAATAATAATAATAATAATAATAATAATAATAATAATAATAATAATAATAATAATAATAATGTTAAGGTTTCATATATTCATATATTATACCATGTGTTACAATCTTCTTAAAATGGTATGCCACTTTTAGAAATATATACATATATTATTCCTCTATACACATCATATATATATATATATATATAAAATATAAATTTCTCCTATCTTATACATGGTATATCTAGAATTCCTCATCATAAAAAAAAAGTTATTTTAGTCTTTATAGTTTTCATTCATTTTCAATTTAGTCCTTATATTTTTTTCTTTCTAAATCAATCCTTACACTTATAAACATTTTCAAAGTAGTCCTTACTCTCAATTTTCATTATAACACCATTAATTTAATCATTTCATATATTTTATAAAGATAAAAAGAGAATCTAAAATAGTACATACTTAACAAATAAACACTTACTCAAAAGAAATTAGTACCTACAAGAGCACTTACTAGAAAGCATAAGTACTTATTAGATGTTTTATAGAAAAATAAGCATTTAAAATAGCATTCACTAGACAAATGAACACTTGTAAAATTTGTAATTTTTCTAATAATCTTAATATAGAAAACTATCATTAAAACATAAAGATCTTAAAATTCATGATTCCCACAAATAAGAATGTATGAGAACACTAACTTTTATTTATGAATAAGAGCAAGTTGTATTCCAAGAATGTTAGAGAGATCTCAAAACTCACTTTCTATTCATGTAGCTTTTCTTTATTCTCTTCTCTACTTTAGAAATAGTGAGGGAAGAAGAAACTCTTTACGGCCAGTAACAGGAACTTGAGTTTTATGTAGAAACTGTTTCTTAAATACTGTTAACTTCCATTAAATTAGCAGTTACTATAATTGCAAAACTATCATCTCCCTTTTACCCAATAAGAGTTTAGCTCATTAACTTAATTTAATTACTTATTAAACTAATAAGATAAGTCACATGTCCATCACATGAGACATTTAATCCAACATTCTCCCACTTGACTCATGTGACATTACATTCTTTATAATTTGATAAGTCTGTCAAAATATAATATGAATTCATATATATAGATAAACTCTTATTTACATTGGATACATCATTCATCATAACCAAGAATGAAAAATAACATGAGTCATGACGGTCGTATATCATTTAATTGACATAGTCCTTTCCATGTACTACAGAGTTAGTCTTCTCCATAACATAACCAATAAATAAGAAGCACATAATTAGTCCAACAATGTCTCTATTAAAAATAGAACATGTTATCATCATTCCTATTTAATCATGTATACAAACTCAGAAAAATAGGTAAGACAAAAACATATTCATTCATGAGCTCAAAGTGTCAAAGTACATAAAATATAAACATTAACATAATATACAATAATGCCTACTTGGTAGGGGTGGGCATGGTTTGGTTCGGCATAAAAAACCAAACCAAACCAAACCAAACCGGTAATGTGGTTCGGTTTTCAAACCGAACCGGTTTCTTATGGGGTCGAATCGATTTTAATTCGGTAAACCCGTTCAGAACCGGTTCAGAACAGGTTCAAAACCGGTTTGGATTTGGAACCAGTTCAGAAACGGTTTAGATTTAGAACCAGTTCTGAACCGGTTTAAAACAGGTTCTGAACCGGTTTAAAACTGGTTCTGAACCAGTTTAAAACCGGTTCTGAACCAGTTTACCCGATTTGAGTTTCTGAAGCAGTTCAAAAACCAATTTAGAACTGGTTTTTCATGAAACCAGTTCAAAAAATTGGTTTTTCTATGAAACTAATTCATAAAATTGGTTTTAAAATGATTTTGCTGCATGTAAAAGGACCACATTTTAATATACTAAAGTGATGGCAATTGCAAATCAAGTCAAACTCCTTTAATTTCTTTTGTAGATAAAATACAACACTGGAGTTGTACTAAAAGATTGCTATTGAATAATAAACCACAAAAGGGAGAACAAAAAAAAAATACAAACCATGTTTAACATTTAAAGAGAAAGCAAAGATTATATTTCCAGAAATATGCAGTTTTCACTGCTAAAGAGGAATTTGAGAACACATTCCTACATCAACTTAATCAAAATTCTGCTGTAGTTGAGATATAGAAGAACATGGAAGAAGTTGAGATGAAAATAGTGGAGAAATCAACTACTACTACTGCTTCCACATACCTGCCATGTCTTTCCTTTACCAGTGACCTGAGAGACTTAACAGCAGACTCTACAAGTCCCATCTCATCCTCCACCCATTCATTGTTCCAGCTTTAAGATTAAAAATAAACAAATTAATTAGAAATCGAAACCAGATAAGATTATCTATGTTAGTTAAGACCGCAAGCCTGTCAAACAACCCATATCATAATAATGTAGGAGGTAACATTCCTAAGTCATGCTTGAAACTTTCAACAAACAAGAATAAAAATAAAAAAAACAATTTTGTAGCATTTATATTTCATACAGAAGAAAATCATGAAGAGTCAATCAAAAAGAATTTAAACAAAAAGCATGCTGAAAATTGACAAGTAATCTGAATAGAAAAATATCAAACCAAACTAACCTCTACAACTGATGGATAATTGCATATCATGATAGATTCTGCTCTCTTACACTCCCTTGGTGATGGAAGGCGCTGCCACAATTCTTCCGTGACAAATGGCATAAAGGGATGAAGCAACCGAAGGCCATTGTCAAGACAATACCACAAAGTGTCTTGTGCAAAGCGCCTTTCAGAAGCAAACTCGGGATCATTATTAGTAAAATAAAGTTTAATCACTTCAATAAAGACATCACACAATTGATACTGCCACCAAGAATACACAGCAGTGGTAGCATGTGAGAACTCAAATGATTCTAGAGCCTTCACTGTTTTGGATATGGTTTTACTTAACACTGAGAGTATCCACTGGCAGCTACATAGAAGAACATGTGGATTCAAATAAGTCGCTTCTTCAAAGTGGAACAAAACTAAATATGTGAACAAAAACATTGCAAACCTAAACACAGAATTGATTCAGCATCTAAATAAGGGAGAAAAAGTATCTTTCAATATTGAATTCTATGTCAATTAACAAGAAAAAGGTTAGAAAGCAAGAATGTGACAAAAAAAGGTTGGAAAGCAAGATTGAATTTCTAATATAGTCTCCATGGTAAAAATTTAATTCGCAAGCTTATGCCAAGTAAAATCTCCAACTACTTTCATTTCTACCAGCACAGACCAACTGATGAAAAATTCTAAAACAATGTATATGTACATAACAATAGAAACAACATAAGTCTTAAAAAATTATATGGCTGTTGACAGCCTCAAGATTTAGTTTATTAAATTGCATGAAGATGTGTTAAACCTGAACTGAATCAAAAAAATAATAAAAATAAAAAGGTAAAAACATACCTGAGCAACATAATGATTAAAACTTAATCCAAGAGATTGTACAAACTCTTTTGCAATGTGAGGCCAATTAACATCAGGATAGGCAACAACATGTGCATTGTAATTTCTAACTGCACCAGTAAATTTTCCCAATATCTCAACCTGAAATAGTTCGTTCCTTTCTCTGCTTAATCTCACAGTAAATATAGCCATTTCCTTTCCCAAAGTTGTTGGTGAAGATGGCTAGAGAATAATGCAGAAAAATTGCAAAGTAGAGCCATTAAAGCCATTGTTATATATTAATTAAAATGGAAACTAGACAACTAGGATCAAGCTATCAAGAATAGAGAACATGTCTTGATAAGTAATAACATGTCTTAATACAAAGTTACAAACTTTATCCAATACACAATTATCCTAAGATAAAAAATAGTAGTAAAACAAATACAAGAAAATGTATCCCCTTCAATCATCAAGAGAAATAGTAGAAGAACAAGGAACATCTTGTTGAGAAACCATCTCTGCAAAAAAGAAGAACATCCCATTACTTATGAAAACATAATATAATAAGCAATAAGTAATAACATAAATGTGGAACATTAATATTAACTTACCTTGTTCAAATCTCTCAAGCTGCTCAAAGTCCTCTTTAGAAAGCAATGAGAAGGGTGTTCCTTTCAACCAATCTTGTGTGCAGACAAGTGCTTCCACCATTTTAGGTGTTAGGGAACTACGATAAGGATCAAGCACCCTTCCTCCTGTACTAAATGCAGACTCAGAGGCTATAGTGGAGACAGGTATGGCCAACACCTCCCGAGCGATGTTTGCAAGGATCAAAAATCGACTTGAATTTACCCTCCACCAACTTAGAATATCCAAGTCTGGATTGGTCTCTAAATCTTCCTTCAAATATTTCTTTAGCTTAGATTTGGCATTTGATTTGCACCTAGTTGATTTTAAAAATTGATTCCAACAAAAAGGATCATCATTATCAGTTTCAACAACTCGTGCTTCTTGTGCATCACTTTGAGACCCCCTCCTGATTATTATATTCCTCAAAAAGTGACTCTAAACAAGAATCTAACTTATCTTGCAATTTAACCGCCTCGTCCAAATCAAAGATCTGACTAATTAGCCAATTGACATATCCTTGTTTATACCTAGGATCAAATACAACAGCAATTAACAACAACATGTTTAGACCATTGGGATTTCCCCAATATTTGTCATATTTCTTCTTTATCTTTTCAACCATCATACTTACACTTATATCCTCGGAGCCACAGGATTGGCGGATCCTCTTCCCAATTCCAAATACCGCTTGCATATATATATTGCTGGTAACATAAGAAGTACCAGAAATGCGCAAAGTAGCATCATAGAAGATCTTCAAAAATGGTAAAATTAAGCAAGCATAATCCCAATCTTCATATATAGGCACACCCTTTCCTTTTTTCTAACTCATCAATATATTTCTTGTCTAGCATCTCAAGCTCCTCAAATGCATTTCGGTGTTTCAAAGCTGCCTCTAACATAAGATAGGTCGAATTTCACCTAGTTTAAACATCTAAGCAAACTAGACCCTTATAATCAATCTTTTCCCGCTCAACACATGTCTTGAATTTATTTAATCTAGAAGGCGAAGATCTTATGTACTTCACTGCACCACGGATTCTCAAAACAGAATCATCAATCTCTTTCAACCCCTCCTTCACAATCAAATTCAGAATATGCGCACAACAATGCATATGAATGTAATCTCCCTTCAAAACTAAGTTGTTCCAAGATGCTAGCCTTCTTTTTAGGTGTTGAATACCGACATCATTTGACGAAGTATTATCAACTGTCAAACTGAAAACGCGATTCAACTCCGAACGACTTAAGTGCATCTCAACAGTATTGGCCATAATCTCTCCTGAATGATTTGTGACTTAGCAGAAATTCAAAATCTTCTTATGAAGCCCCCAATTATTATCAATGAAATGGGCAGTCAAACACATATAACTCATATTTTGACATGAAGTCCATGAGTTAGTAGTGAGGCAGACTTTTCGACTATGTTTCGAAAGAAACTTCTTCAAGTTCGTTCTTTCTGTATCCCATAGCATGAAAATGTCACGCGCTAATGTAGTGCGTGAGGGGATACTGAATCTTGGTTGCAACACATTCGTGTACTTTCGAAAAGCTTCATTCTCCATAAATCGAAAAGGGAGCTCAGCTACCACAAACATCTTTACGAGTTAATTCCGACGGGCCTCTTGGTCAAATTTGGCATATAAAGGAGACGAAACAACATGCCCTTCTGCAGTTCCCATTGAGGATGGAATCGATTTTTGCCTTTTGTTTCCATCATTATCTGGATTATCCTTGCATCTTTTCAAATGAGAACGCATGGCACTTGTTCCATTATCATACTTGATCAAGATACCGCAATAGTTGCATCTAGCTCTCTTATCTGAACTAGACTCCGCAGAAAAATGTTTCCAAGCCTCAGACCAGTTTCTACGCTCATCGGTGCAAGGCGGTAACACACCAGCAGTGTCAGAACAACTGGTGGAGTAGAAACCAGATGCTCTACTGTCTCTGAGACTGAAAAGTCATTCTGATAACCCATTGATGACATCTGTATGTAAACTAAGATGTCAATTATTTACTGAAGAACATGCCTTGATACTCAAATAACTAAGAAATCAGACATGTAACTATTAAATAAATTGTCACATCATGATGAAACTATTACATGTAATTAAATATTTAACAACACCTTTATATAATTAATTAATGTAGGAAAGCTCAACCATTAAACTCTATGGTTGTATTCTAGTTTTTGTATTCTGGTTTTCTCTAAAGGCCTTTTGGAATATGGTTACACATCATATAGTGTTGGCATGGTAATTTAGTTTATATCTATCAATCTTTATGTCTTGTAACCTTTGAGGAAGATGCCTGGTCCTAAGCAAAGGAAACAAAAGCCTAAAGGAAATCTGAAAATGAATTCTGTAACTCTTTGAGTATAACAGGTTAAAGGTGTAAAAAATGATCAATATTTGAAGTGGACTGGATTTGGAAGAAGGTTCCGTCATTGTGCTGCAAAATAATTACTGGACTAGAAGAAGATCAGGTGGAGCAGAAAAAGGAGGTAGCAGGATGGAAATGGGCCTAAAAGCTGAAAAGATTGTTTAACCAAGCCTTTGAGAAGAAAATAATTTTTTTTCCTTGAATCCCATTTTAGCAAGTGCATATTAATTTTCTTCCCATCCTAATGAATTTGAGAATTTGAGATTGAGATCTGATTTGGTGTAACGAGATTGTAATTCAGATGCAGTTCGGTTTTTTCAAGTTAACTGGACTGGATTTGATATCAGTGAACCACATTGTTAAAATATTGAAAACAGGTTCAGTTATAAGAACCGGTCCTCCTAAAATGGATTTAAGTGGTTTGGTTTGGTTCAATTAATAAAGTGGCTCGGTTCTATTGGATTTTTGCCCACCCCTACTACTTGGAAATAATGTTCATACTTTCAACATGTCCACTAAATGTTTTAGGTGGTAACCTTTTTGTCAAAGGATCAACAATCATAAAGTCGGTGGTAATGTGCTTTATTGATACTTTATGTTTATGAACTTTTTCTTTAACGACAAAGTATTTCAATTCCATATGTTTAACATCTTTAGAATACTTGACATTTTAGAAAAAGAAGACAATAGTGGAATTATCACAATAAATTTTCAAGGGTCTGGTAATACTGTTGACTACTCCGAGTCCTGAAATAAAGTTTCGCAACCACTTAGCTTGAATCATGGCCTCAAAGCATGCCACAAATTTAGCTTCCGTGGTAGATGCAGGTCACACTCTTCCATGATATCGTTCCTCCAGCTAAAATATATAAATAGCCAAATGTGGACTTTCTTATATCTACATAACTGACAAAATCTGAATCTGAAGATCCAACTACCTCAAGATGATCGGATCTTCTATAAGTAAGCATGTGATCCTTCGTTCCTTCCAAGTATCTTAAGATTTAGTTTCACTTAATAGACCAAGATCATTAGTTGCAACTAAGATATCATCAACATATAGAATTAGAAAGATAAACTTACTTTCACTAACATTCAGATATATACACTGATCAACAATGTTTTTCCTTATATCTAAAAGTTACAATAGCTAGTATTGAACTTGAGATACCACTTTCGGGAAGCTTGCTTAAGTCTGTATATTGATTTCTTAAGTTTACATACAATGTGTTCTTTTCCCTCAACTGAAAACCTCATTGGTTAATCGATATAAACATTTTCCTCTAAATTCCTATTTAGAAAAGGAATTCTTCATATCCATTTGATGAAACTCTAGATCATAATGAGCTACTAATGTCATAATAATTCTAAAAGAATCTTTCTTGAAAACTAGTGAGAATGTTTCCTTGTAATCAATGTTATCTTTTTGAGTAAAACCTTTGGCAACAAGACAGGCCTTATAGTGTTCAAGGTTGCCATGAGAGTTATGCTTAGTCTTAAAGACTCATTTACACATAACTCTCTTGCACTCTTCAAGTAATTCCACAAGGTCTCATACACCATTATGTTCCATTAATTTAAGCTCATCTTTCATAACATCTAACTATTTATCACCATTATCACTGTTAATAGCTTGTAAAAATGAAATTGGATCATGGTCATTAATTCCCAAGTCATTTTTTGACTCTTGTAGATACACCACATAGTCATTCAGAATAGTAGATCTTCTTTCTCTTTGGGATCTTCTTAATGTTAACTTTTGTGGTTGTTCTATTATAGGCTCATTGTTAACCTCAGAATCATTAATTTGTTGTTCTTCTTGATTATTATGCGGTTCAACAACATGAGGAACAACAATTTCATAAGTAGGAACACATGTTAAGGGAACTTGTACTCTAACTTCATTAATCTCCATATTTTGTGAAGCTTCACTCCCACTGGTCTCACCATTGTCAATGAACTTGACATTTCCAATTTCAACAAATCTTGTACTATGGGTAAGATAATAAAATCTATATTCTTTATACTTTTCTGAATATCCAATGAAATATCCACTGCTTATTCTTGCATCCAGTTTCTTTTCATATGGACTATAGATTTTTATTTTTGTCTGACATCCCCAAACATGCAGGTGCCCTAAACTGAGTTTCCTACCTGTCCATAGTTCAAAAGGTGTCTTTAGAATTGCCTTACTAGGAATCCTGTTTAACAAATACACGATAATTTTTAAAGCATACATCCACAATGATAAGGGCAAAGACGTGTTCCTTAACATACTCATGACCATATCTATTGAGGTTCAGTTACGCCTTTTTGATACACCATTTTGTTATAATGTACCTAGCATTGTGTATTAAGCACATATGCCACACTTTTCTAGGAACTTAGAAAATTGACCTAGGTGTTGTCTAGTTTCATCAAATCTTCCATAATACTCATCACCTTTATCTGACCTTACAAATTTCATTTTTTTGTCTAATTGCCTTTCAACTTCAGTTACATAAAATTTCAAGGCATTCACTGCTTGAGGTTTCTCATGCAACAAATAGACATATCTATATTGTGAATGATCGTCAATAAAGGTGATAAATTAATTTTCTTTACTGAAAAAATTGACATCAAAGGGTCCACATATATCGGTGTATACAATTTTAAGAAGCTGAGTGCTTCTCTACCACATTTCTTTGTGTGTTTTGTTTGTTTTTCCTTTTAATGCAATCCATACAAATATTAAGATTTGTGAAATCTAAATCTGGAATGATGTCATTCTTTACTAACTTTTCCATTCTTTCCTTAGAAATGTGACCTAAACGTTTATGCCACAAGTAAGCAGAACGTTCATTTACTAAACTACGTTTAGTGCTAACATTATGATGCAAAGTCATAAGAATTTTAGCATATAAATTATCAAGATTCAATTTATATAAATCATCACAAAGTATATAAGAACCAATCATATAAGTATGCTTATACAAACTAAAACATTCATTACCAAACTTAAAAGAGTATCCAGCAACATCAAATTTAGACAAAGAAACTAAATTCCTAGAAATACTAGGTACATAAAAAGTTTTAAATAAATCAAAATGATATTTAGTGTCTATGATTAAACAGTAAATTATGACACCTTCCACTGGAACCTTCACTCTATTTCCCATGAAAACGAACTTTTCATTTGGGCTTATGGTTTGGGTTGTAAGGAATCCATGCATTGTATTAGAAACATGATTTGTACATCTAGAACCAATCTACCAAGCATTATGTGAAACTTTAGTTAAATTTGATTTGAATCATACATAAGCATTAAACTTACCTTTCTTTTCAAACCAAGCCTTACACCTTAGATAATCCTTCTAGAAGTGTCCAGATTTCCCACATAAATGACATTTATTATTGTTTGACTCTTTTTTCTGGATTTTGACAGAGAACTCATCAATCTTTAGTGGTCATTTTCCTTTGTGATGTTTCTTTTCAACTTTCTTTCCAACTCCTTAATGATTCACATAATGGATAGAGTGATTTCCTTGATTCTTAAGTATGGTTTCCTCCTGAACTAATATAATGTGTAATTTATGCACATTTCATTTATCTTTCATGGTATTATAATTCATTTGGAATGGACCACACTCAAGCGGTAATAAGTTCAAAATGAACTGCACAAGGAAATTCTCATTCACTTCAATTTCCAATGACTTAAGTCTTGCTGTAATGTTTGTCATTTCAATGACGTACTCATGCATAGTATGAGAACCATCAAATTTCATGGTGGTTAAAGTACCCATTAATGTCCCAGCAAGAGACTTGTTAGTAGTTTAGGAGCGCTCTTCCACAAAACTCATAAATTCTTTTGCACTTTTAATTTTGGGAAGAACTGACTTGATGTTGTTTGCTATGCTCATTCGTATAAACATTAGGCTCAATTTGTTTGACCTTTCCAAAGCCTTATAATGGGCTTTCTCTTTATTGCCACTAGCAGCAGAAATAGCAGCAAGCTTCTCAACTTGGAGTGTCAAATCAAGACCTATTACACTGAGGTGAAATTGGACTTGTTTACTCCAATAAGAGAAGTTCAACCCATTAAATACTGGAACATACGAAGCAAGCGAATTTAAAGAAATGGGGACAGATACTGCAATGATCACATGTCTAACATTAATGCTCTGAGTCATAAATTAACATACTATACAGATTCAGACAACAAATTACTTAAGCATTCAATGTATATCAATGTTCTCCTTTGGGTGATACATCAACATACAATAACAAACATAATAATGCTAACAAGTTTAACATTATTTGGCAATGATATATGCACTAACTAGAATAGTTTATTATCTTTGGATATATAAAAAAATTAATAGTACACTTACGCTACTAACAATCATGTTCATTTATTATAAGGGTAGCTAATCAACCTTTGAGCGATCTATAAATGCCTTATAACAATGAATTTCAATTTACCCATGCACAAATAGTCATCTTGTCATTCACAGCATCCATTCTTTGGGTAATTAAAAAAATAACTTTCATATAATTTGGGAGTAAATCAACTAAAAGATTTATCCATTTTAGTGATTAACAAATCTCATATAATATTATCCCAAATTGATAACATTATGCATAAAAATCAAATACTGCATATTCTAATATTGCATACTTTAAATATTGAATTTACTAAAACAATTGTTCAAAGTACAGTGACATGATATTGTAAATCAGTATTTGATTTTTAAACCAATATTTGATATTGTAAACCAATATTATAAACCAGTATTTGCAAGGTACGAAAACTTGAAATCGTTGATTTCGTTGATTTACGAAATCATTTCGTGACGTGATGTGATGTGACGTGATGATCCAGTTTCGATCAACATACAATTAGGATTGACAGTTCACTTTAAAATTAATAATATGCCATAAACTTAACTTACACAGTGCAACAGAATAACATAATAAAAACCTTCAATTTTCACAATTAGGATTCATACAAATTGGGAAATTTTCCTAATTGTGAAAAATAGTCATCGTCAATGAAGAATCATAAATTCCATCACCTTGCTTTGATAGCATATGTAAAATTTGTAGTTTTTCTAATAATCTTAATATAGAAACCTACTATTAAAACATAAATATCTTAAAATTCATGATTCTCACAAATAAGAATGCATGAGAACACCAATCTTTATCCATGAATAAGAGCAAGCTGTATTCCAAGAGTGTTAGAGAAATTCCAAAACTCACTTTCTATTCCTTTACCTTGTCTTTAGTCTATTCTTCTACTTTAGTGACAGTGAGGGAAGAAGAAACCATTTACGACTAGGAATAGGACCTTGAGTTTTACGTAGAAACTGTTTCTTAAATACTGCTAACTTTCATCAAGTTGACAGTTACTATAATTATAAAACTACTCTTTCCCTTTTATCCAATACGAGTTTAACTCATTAACTTAATTTAATTACTTATTAAACTAATAATATAAGTCACATGCCCATCACATGAGATGTTTAATCCAACAACACTTAATAGGTTAGCTAATTTGCGGTGTTATGATGGCCTTATTAAAAAAATTGATGATAGGGACTTTCTTGAAAATGTTTGAAAGTAGAAGGACTAATTTGAAAAAAAAAATTATAGGGACTAAATTAAAAATGAGTGAAAACTATAGAGACCAAAATTTTAATTTAACCAAAATAAAAAGTAATTGTTAGACCTTTTATTACTGCGAGTGCACGAGTCATTCAAGTAATAAAGTGATCAGTAAAGTTCATTCCCACGAGGATATTGGCTCTGCTAATACTAAGTATCAACTAATAATTTAGATAATTCTAATCAAGAACATAAAAAATAGAGAAAAGCATATAAGCTAAATCTAAAAACTGAAAAGCGATAAATTGGAAATAAAGATAATGGATAGAGATTAGGGAATCCTTCTTCACCTCTTACTTCAACTGATAATATGTAATCCTCTAAATCAACATTAATGAAATAGTTAGGTTAGCTTGAGAATCTAATTTAATTAAAAGCCTATGTCTAGGTCAATCAACCATGTTTCATTTGCCCAACTAACTATGTTTCTATGAGAGTTAACGCAAAATCCACTCATTAAGATCTATTCTCAAACACACGCTATGCATGGCTAAGAGGTTTATTTCTATCCAATTAGCGAATTAACTTATCCCCTCCATGAGAATGAAATTGAATATGCATTAACTATACATATGATCTCAAATACAAATTCTTATGTCTAGGTTTATCAGATTTCAACAAATCACTTAAAAGTTGATCAGACAATCAAGAGCATTAAGATCCATATGATTGAACAAAACCAAACATCAATATAAACTCAAAGAAGTACAAAATCATCAATATTTATAAAAGGATTCAAAGTAAACCCTAATACAGCTGAGTTATTCATTGAACACGAAAACATACATAAAAAAACATGTTCAAGATACAAGAGAAAGAATGAAGAAAAGGGAAAAGAGAAGGAAGCTCATAGATGTGATCTTTGATGCTTAAATTCTCCTCCAAGAGGAAGATAGCCTCTAACCTTAGCTCTCCTAACTTCCTCTCAACCCCAAACGTGAAAATTAGGCGCAACTTCTCTAACTTAAGAAAGCTCTCTTGACTAAAACTAATAAAATAATATTTATAGGCTCAAAAAATAGAATCACGCCACAGCATTAACATGCCTACGTCGCGGCACGCGTACAATTTAGGTCACTATGCCGTAGCATATGCTCCTTTGCGCCGCGGCGTTCAAACTTTGTGTCCTCTGGATTGATGCAAGGGAATGCACTACGCCACGACATTGATATGCCTGTGTCGCGGCGTGAGATGTTGATATGCAATCTGGGCTTTCTCTTCTAATTTTGGTCCAAGTCTTACACAAATCCACTTGCTTGGAACCCTTCCTGCAATAGAGAAATCATCAAATTAATAACAATTTTAAATCTACTTAATCACTTGCAAAATATGCATAATTTGCTCAATACCATATAGGAAGATACTCAAATTAGAATTTGATAATTATAAGCCTAAAACCTTCCATATATGCATCATAAACAAGGATTAAGCATTATTTATAGCACAGATATAAGGCACAAACAACTACATTCTATGAAGTTATCAGTAATCATAATTAATGGCCTATAAAAAGCCACATCAACTCACTAGCTGCCCACAATCTCTCCTTTGATGATTTTGAAGCTTTGGACCAGGCTCTTTTAGAATATGTTACACGCACTAATACATATATTACTTTATATGCATTTTTTTTATCATTTAATTATGGTTAATGTCACATTATTTTCTTCACACCTAGACTTTAATTTTACTACCTTAATAAGTGTGAGGAAAGGGTGTGACTCCCAAAAAATGTGTACTAAGCATTTTTTGTTCTTCTATTAATGCAAGGCTCTTCCATATCATATAGTACCCATCTCCTCCACCCATACTACCCTACAACCATAATGGTATAATTTGAATAGAAGGTTGACCCGATCAGAAGGTCGGGTCAACGAGTTAGCAGTTCGATCGCGAGTTAAGTGGTTGAATTAGAAAATTTGGAAAAAATATTTTTTTAAAATACTATATGAAAAAATAATTTATATACAAAAATACATCATATGAAAAAGGTATTAATAATGTAACAAAACTAACAATGATATTATCTTGTTTCAATTTTTTAAAATTAAATTTGTTAAATAATAATATAAATTAAAAAATTGAGAACATTACTTAATAAGAGCATGTGGTCTAATGGAAAAATGTTTTTCATCAAAAATTTCTTCTAGATATCATGTTCAAATCTTATAAATTGTCTTTTTGAAACTTATAATAATAATAATAATAATAATAATAATAATAATAATAACAACAACAACAACAATAATAATAATAATAATAATATAATAAATAATAATAATAAATATATAAAAGAAAGTACATGCCTTTATATTTTGACATGTGTCATTCTGACATAGAATAACATGTTTAAAAATCTGTTATGTAACAAATATATGATTCCAATAACTGTCATATGACATCACATGTTGCAATTTAATAGAAAGGTGTACATGTGTCGTTAGGTCTAAATTAAATTTATTGCCCACATATACATATAGAGAAATTTATAATCACATTGATTACCTTGAAATATATACCTTTGCATATTAATTTATATTTAAAAAAATTTAAAAAATTCTCACATATCTTTAGTTGACCACATTATTAATTATTTTCATTAGTGATTGATCTTAAAATTTTAAAATTTTTGTAAGTGTCTGATACTACTTCTGCTATATATGTACTGTCCTCTAAATTAATTAATTATATGTTCAAATTACTATATTTATTCATATATATTTATTCTATATTAAACTTCAATATATACATCACACAAAAATGAGAATTTTGCATGAAAATATAGTAAAATTAATTAAATGTAATTTATTTTGAGAAAACTAAAAAATTATTAAGTATTTTTTTAATTTTTTCATTCATATATATAATATATAATATTTAAATATTTTATATTTATATTTCCCACTATTGAAAACTTTAAATAAAAATATATTAATATTTACATATATGAAATAAAAACTTTATAATAAGACATGATAAAATCAATTAAAAAATTCATATTTATAATAAAATTTGTTTAATAAAATTGGTTAAATGCAATTGAAACACCAAATCATATAACATTAAGATTTCATTGATGTTTTGAGTAATTTTGTTTGCAGAAGTTGATATAGTTTTTGTGAATAAATAATGAAAGAAATTAACTTCAATGAAAGCATTGATAGCGCATATGTAATGAGCAAGTTATAACTCTGTTTCACATTGAAATATACTATATTTGTGAAAGAGAATAAAATTAAAAACCTAAAAAGAAAAGTCATATGTCAGTTGATTGATTTAACTAATGTGTTATTTTATTTAATCTACTTAAATTTTGTAAACTAAATGTATAGGTTATAAAATGCTAATGTATTTGAATGCAATATGTATCATTTGATTATATTATTATTAATCATTTCAATTTTTAATAGGTATTTTTTTTATTTGTCATTGTAATATCTATTCATCTAAGATTACTTTGTTAGTATAATATGACATTAGGGGCCAACTTAGTATACTCTTAATAATAAGTTGATAAAATATCCAAATGAATAAATACATAAAAATTATTATTAAAAGAAAAAACTAGAGAATAAAAAATTAAAATTATTTAAAACTATATAAACTAATTATTTATTAGAATGTCATATAAAAAAATTATTAAATGAGTTACATAACCCGATTATCATAAAGACAGAAAGAGTTAGTTATTGAAAATAAGACAAAAAATGATTTTGAATAGATTCTACTTGTAAATTTTACTAATTATAACTTAATCAAATTTATCTAAACTATTTAGAATGGCATATTTCTAAGATAAATATATATTTTTTATTTTAATATCTTTTAAATTATCTCATACGTTATATTAATACAAAACACTAATATATACAAAAACAAAAAGCCAAAGTCAATCAAGGTTAAATTGTCCGCGGGTTGATAGGTCACCCAAATTTAACTAAATCATTACAATGTGACTAAAAATCAAACTAGCCTAAAATCCATTACCAAAAAAACAAATTAGCCTAAAATCCGAATCATAGGTTTTCCAGTTGGCCGGGTAGTTCAGTCCGTACATATAGGCCTTACAACCCACGGCTCTATTCTATACACCATCCTCTACTTAACTGGACACAAACTCTTTTCCAAAACCAAAATCTAAAACTAAACCCCTTTTTCCCATTTGAAAATGAATAATGCAGGTGACATATCCTAGTGGTTCATATTCATTTACATTAGTATTATGTGTCAAAATTAGAGTGCGTTAAAAATTAAGTGCGATTAATTGTAATAAAATAATAATAATTGTTTAGTTGTGAATTAATATATTTTTATAAATGTGCGTAGACAGAATGATTATTTCAAAATTACGAATAAGGGCAACAAAAGTAGCAAAAGAGACTCGTACCCAAAAAAAAAAATAGCAAAAGACAAAGCGAAAAGTATACACAGGAAACTATCCCAAGCCTCAGGGAACAAACACTGCCATTTCCCACAGTTCCCGACCAACGGTTTCTGATCACAGTCGATCATTCCCCGGTCCCATCGTTTCAATGATTTCTAATTCCTCTTTTGATGAGACCCAAATCTAACGCCAAGATGGGGTCCCCAGGATTACCCATATATGCACCGCGAAGCAGCTAATAACTACCCCTCAACCTTGTGTCACACTCACACTCGCCCTTTGTTTGTTAACAAACCTTGTCTTACTTTTTTTCGGTGTCTGTCTCTGTCCACTTTCTCTCTCTTAAAACTCTCTCTCTCTCTCTCTCTCTATCTGACTGAACAAAATTCCCTCGTTTTATCGTTTTCTCTCGGAGCAGATCCGCCGCAAGTTCCCGGTTGGATTCGGATCCCGGTGGAGGGTTCTGAGCCCTCCGATGTGATCAGATACAGCGCCGCTGCATCCTCTCTTTCCCATGGGCCAGTGCTACGGCAAGACCAATCCTTCGCCGGAAAATGATAACACCACCACCACCATAATTGCCGACTCCGGCGGCGACCTCCCTCCGTCTTCCACCACCGCCGGTAATGGCTTTCCGTCGGTGAAGAGCACACCGGCTCGGTCCTACTCCAACTCGAGCCCCTGGCCGAGCCCTTACCCGCACGGCGGAACCGGAGTGTCGCCGTCGCCGGCGAGGAGCACGACGATGGCGACGACGCCGAGAAGGTTTTTCCGGCGACCGTTCCCACCGCCTTCGCCGGCGAAGCATATAAGGGCGTCTCTGGCGAAGCGGCTGGGGCAGGCGAAGCCGAAGGAAGGGCCGATACCGGAGGAGGAGCATGGGGCGGAGGCAGAGCAGGCGCTGGACAAGAGCTTTGGGTACAGCAAGAATTTTGGAGCAAAGTATGAGCTGGGGAAGGAAGTGGGAAGAGGGCATTTTGGTCATACTTGCTATGCCAGGGGCAAGAAGGGTGAACTCAAAGACCAACCTGTAGCAGTTAAAATCATTTCCAAGGCTAAGGTACAATGCAATGCCTTTTCAATTTTTTATTATCAAATTTGAGTTTACTGATTTTATTTTATGTATCAATCTATTTCTGTGATTATGTTTACTTTTTTTGCTGGTGTAATTTTCAGTTTTTTTTTTTGGTGGGGGGGGGGGGCATAATAATTTCAAGTTAATTTATTTCACACCATTTTATGTGATTTATTTTTTGTCATCATATTGTCTGGGCTGGTTGATTGTGATTATTTTGGACTCTTATGATGGCATTTGGACAAGTCAGGTTGATATTTGTTGCCCCTTAATGTCAGTCTTTGCTTGATTCATTGCCATTAATCTGTGAGATTCTTGGGCTGTTGTAGTTATGCGTTGTTCTTTTCTTTTCTTTTCTTTCCCACTTTTTTACTAGCGGTAATGGCATATAGCACTAGGAAACTATTGGAAAGTTGTCTGACATAAAAATCTTATGAGGGGCTGAAGTTCTGAACTTTTTAGTTTGTACTCATGTATAATTTAATTTGTTTGAAGTATGTCATGGTGGGAAATGAGCAAATATGGTTCTAGGACAGTATCCTGTTTTCTCTTTGTTTGATGTTTCACTTTAAACATTTTTACTTCACTGTCCTGTGATCAGAGTCATTTGTCTTTTTGTTTGAACTTTTTCTGGGCCTGCCATGCCGATGGGAGTTTCTCAAGGGTGCTACCGTGTTACTGAAAGAGCAGTAACATATATATATATATACTGTGTGGAATTGGCTTTGGCATGAGATATCACTTTACCTTGTCAGCTGCTTTTCTACAGTTTTGATATCATGGTATCTCTTTGTCTGGCTGAACTGAACTATAATTTATATAATTAGTTCATTATATTAGGAAATATACCTAAAAATGATATTTGAAAAATTGCTGTTGTAAACCAAGAGTTGTAAAGAATGACCTCTTCGTTTTAGTGCCCTGGAATAAGTTGTTTGATAACAATTAACAAACACTATATTAGTGAATACATGCAGCCTTGCCCTTGTGGCAGACTGGCTGTTGAATGGGAGGTTTGGTCACAGTTAATTCAGGATAGTAAACTGTCGAAATGGTTATCCATTTTAAATTTTAATATTGGCAATGGTGCTAATGACTAGATTCTGAGTTTTTCATCCTGGATATCTTTTAAGCTAAAAATGTGTTACATGTGTGGCATATTGCAAGACTTAGTTCTCGAGTAACAGCTCATTCATTCTAGTAGTGGAATAAGTTTTTAAGATACATATAGTTTAATCGCAATATACAAATCACGTGTGATTGTCTGCACATAGCATTGTTTCTCTAGTTCATATATGCTCATTATGCTGTTGCAACATCTTTCTCCCCCTGTGATTGCATTTTTCCCGTTTCTAATTTCATTATTCACTTTTAAGTTTACCACTTCACATGGAACCATTCGCTCTTAGACATAAATTAATATATATTCCAATTAATTTTCTTAATAGACCCCACAAAACTGTAGTTCAGCAGGCTATATTAAGGCACCTAGGTTGGGGTCAGTTGAACCAGGTCAGCAAGATGTACTAATGTTTTGCAGAGAACTCGACTTTTGTATTTATTAGGAATGTGATTATCTGAAGTTTAATAGTGAGGCAACTTTGGTCACTTCAAAGCAATTAACTGCATTACTTTTAACATGACTTTTACAGAGTTCGTAGGTTCCTGTGATGTAGAAATGACATAAATTTGGGAATTTTGTCTGCTAAATTTACCATTCAACAAATGCTTGTGATTGATCAATAGTAAATTAGAAGGGGTCTTTTTGAACTAATTCTCATTCCGTATTCCACAAAGAAGAATTGCTTGCTGTTGATCAATTTTAAATTTAAAATCTGATATTTTTGCAACTATTGGGTTGGTCATAAAAATATACAAACCCACCTCGTAGACCCACTTCCACTTTTAAGGAATGTTATTTTTAAAATTACTTTTTATACCTTATGGTTCTCTTGCAGTTTCAAATTTTGGAAAAGAAAAACTTTTATATCATCAGATAACTAAATTATTTTTTCTTCTTTACACCTGCATAGCTCTTCTAGTTTTAATAAGATTTATTTGGCAGATGACCACAGCAATAGCAATTGAAGATGTTCGTAGAGAGGTGAAGATATTGAAGGGTCTATCTGGGCATAAGCATCTCATCAAATTTCATGATGCTTTTGAGGATGCCAACAATGTGTACATAGTAATGGAGTATGTCTTTTATCTCGTTTTCAATATTATCTATAATGAGAATTTGGTGTCAGACTACTAGAGAACTGAATCTTTATTGTTTTCTTTGTACATTTTGTTAATAAGCAGTCACTTTGTACTATAGAAAGGCCATGGTTATTCGTATACCCATTGCTTTGCTATCAGCTCTGCAATTAATTTCCAGTTTCTCAATTTTGGATCTCTTTTTCTTTCATGACTTTTCATGCCTTTTCCCTGTTAGAGGGTTTAAACGAGTTCAATCACATCTACATGATAAAATGCTTTTAACTTTTAAGTTTCTACTCAGCATATAGTTCGTTGGTGGATATTTGCTAAGTTGTAGATAAATTGTGGGGAGCATGCATCTTCTAATTCTAGCATCATCATACAGTGACCTTTCCAGGATTTTGTTTTCTTATCAGATTGTGTGAAGGTGGGGAGCTTCTTGACAGAATTTTGTCAAGGTTAGTTTTTTATTTGTTATATTTGTGATTTTCAACTTGATATAATCTTTTAATTTAATTGAATAATGTTCACTTTTAAACTAGGGGAGGAAAGTATACAGAGGAGGATGCCAAGGTTATAGTTTTGCAGATTCTAAGCGTAGTTGCTTTTTGTCATCTTCAAGGCGTTATGCACCGTGACCTGAAACCTGAGGTTCGTGCTTTAAATCTTCGTCCCTGTAATAATCTGTGATGTTAACATCTAGTTCTCTTTTTAGTATCGTGTGGCTTAATTATATGAGAATAAGAATGTGAATAAGGTTGCTGATTCTTTGTCTGGAGTTGCTTCTACAGAATTTCCTCTTCACTTCAAGAAGTGAAGCTGCTGATATGAAGCTTATTGATTTTGGTCTATCTGACTTCATCCGGCCAGGTAATACATAGAGTGATTCTCAATTTTCATTTTCCTTTTCCTTGCAAAACAATCTTTTATTCTATTAATATATCAAATAGGCAAGTTGCTAATAAATGTGCTCTTCATTGGTGCTGCTTACCTTTGCATAATGTTTTTAAGTGACATTGTGTCGAATGTTGGAGCTAGTGGGATTTAATGATAATGCATTTAGCCATGTTATTTTATTTCTTATAATTTTGGCTGCCTCTTGAAATTTTACATGGGATTTTACATCTCATCATTTTCAGTGTCATTTGGCTGGGTTCTATTCCTCATCCATCCACAACTCTGAAACATTTTAAAATCAACAGTAAAGATTGATGAGATCAGCTTGGTTTCTTAATGAATGCTTCGCATTTTATATCCACAGATATTATGAAGAAAAGGAAACTCTTAATGATATGCGGCACTAGAAAGTGCTTGTGCCTGGTATCCAGTATTTCTGTCTCAATAGTCTGTCCCATGTAGTCATTACCCAAGATTGCATCCTTTTATTTATGCTTGATTGGATATTTGTGGATTTAAAGCCATCCCTCTTAATTTTTCCTTTCATGTGTGTTGATATACAGATGAACGGCTGAATGACATTGTTGGGAGTGCATATTACGTTGCACCTGAAGTCCTTCACAGGTCATATAGTCTGGAAGCAGATATTTGGAGTATTGGTGTTATTACCTATATCTTGTTATGTGGAAGTCGACCTTTCTGGGCACGGACAGAATCTGGAATTTTTCGTTCAGTGCTCAGAGCTGATCCTAACTTTGATGATTTACCTTGGCCTTCTGCCTCTGCAGAGGCCAAAGACTTCGTAAAAAGGCTCCTAAACAAGGACTACAGGAAAAGAATGACCGCTGTCCAAGCTTTAAGTAAGTTGTCATATCAGTTTAACTGTGAATATGCAGGTATTAGATGCTGTCTAATGTTCCCTTTTTATAATCATCATGAGATTCTTATCTGCGTCAATTGACTCATCAAAGAATAACATTTGGGATAAGTATTGAAAATTGAACAAATACATCCATCTTGTGATTGTGGAATTTCAGACCTGACCATCCTGCCTCAACAGGAGGTTTTTAGAAGTCCATTACTGTAAAAAAAAAAAAAACACTTTCATTCTCTTCCTGGTATTTCTACCATGTAAATAGTGGAGTTTATGTTATGGTAGACAGCCAAATGGTAACTCAATTCATGTGTAGTTGCCTATCTAATCTTTGTAGTGTTTGTTTCTTCCTGGAGTAACATTATACTCCCTACTTTTTTGACTAGTGGAAAATTACCTGGTAAAATCTGTAATGGATGTAATAATGGTAGTGACAATGTTTTTGTAAATTGAATTTTTAAAACTAATTAGTGCATACTTCTGGTAACTGCAGCTCACCCTTGGTTGAGGGATGACAGCCGTCCCATCCCCTTAGATATATTAGTTTATAAACTAGTGAAGTCTTATCTTCATGCAACACCATTCAAACGCGCAGCAGTTAAGGTACTATTTAATTCATTTCCTTGAATATGCTTATGCTGAGTTTAACTTTTAGTTTATTCCTTAATCTTCTTGTTCCTTTCCATTATCTCTCACACATGTCTGCACTGAATTTATTTGCATTTTTATTGCATATTTTTGCTCCATTTTTTCTATTCAATTCTTTCTTCATCCTTTCCTCAACTGATATGACATGCTTCCTCTTTCATTATGAATTTTTTTATATTGACTACAAATAGATTCATCATGATGTTTAGGTGTGTGAACCGCTTTGATATGCTTTCTTTTGTTAAAAAAAATGTGTGCTGTTAAAGGTCTGTTATGAATTATGATAGTGGTAAAGTTAATACTTGCTGGGAAACTCAAGATGTGTTCATGTTTATTTGACATAAAATATCTTCGAGTGATTTATTTTAAGAAATATTTTTTAACACATTCCTTTTGCCAATTCTGAAATTAGAAGATTGTCTATCGAAGATTTTTTTTCTGTGCTGGATTCTGACTCATCTTTATGGCTTCTTTTATCTAGGCCCTTTCAAAAGCCTTGACAGAGGATGAATTGCCTTATCTTAGAGCACAATTCAGATTGTTGGAACCGAATAGAGACGGGCACATCTCTCTTGACAATTTCAAAATGGTTATCTACTGCTTCACTAATAAAATCCTCCAGTTTTGATATGGTTGATAAAATGAAGTGGAGTTTTTCTTCGTGTGTCTGTGTGTTGGAGGGGGATGGGTAGAGGGTGGTCATTTTCTCCCGCACAACTTGCTCATTAATAGTTTTTTTTTTAAATTTTATTTCTGGTTCATATCTGTGTGAAAATGAATGTGATTTCCCTGTTTTGAAAGGTTGTGGTTTGTCATTGCTCACTGTTTTCAAAGCGAACTTTGCAGGCTCTTGTACGCTATGCAACTGATGCCATGAGGGAGTCGAGGGTTGTTGATATCATACACGCGGTGAGGCATTATTCTTATATATTGAGAAAATTTCTTTGGCATGTTGGATCCTGACATGCCATTGCATTTGCTTTATTTTCCAGATATGTTCCTAGCTATACACTTTTAAAAATTTGACCCAGCAATAGGATTCTTCTTGCTACATTTCGGGAAAATTTCTGGAAAAAATATCCATGGCATATTGGTGATCTACCATTGCATTTGCTTTATTGTTTGTAAGTTCCTACATGCACAGTTTTGAAATTTTGACCTAAGCGTTGGGCATCTGAGTGCTAAGTGCATGGTTATATCTATGTGCAAATTGTTTTTACATGGGAAATGTTCCTAAGGGGTATGAATTTGCATTAAAATTACTTTTGTATCAAGTGCCTTATACCCACTAGACTTTTGATTCTTGAATGCTGCAGTTCATAATAATTCCCTGTGTTGACCAACTATCTTTTATTTTCTTGCTTGAATAATTTTATAGATGGAACCGCTTGCCTATAGAAAGATGGACTTTGAAGAATTTTGTGCAGCTGCAATTAGCATATATCAATTGGAGGCACTTGATAGATGGGAAGATATTGCCTCCACTGCTTTTGAGCATTTTGAGAGGGAGGGCAATCGTCTGATATCGGTTGAAGAATTAGCAAGAGTAAGTACTATGAGTTTCTTTTTCTAATACATAATCCATTCTTCCATGTATGACCTTGACATTTAATTGTAATTATGCTTATCTATGTTTTCCAATAATTATTTTTTTTCATTCTTGTGGCCACAGGAGTTGAATCTTGGCCCTTCAGCTTATTCAATTCTCAGAGATTGGATACGAAATACTGATGGAAAGCTTAGTTTACTTGGATATACAAAATTTTTGCATGGTGTGACTCTCCGTAGTTCAAACACGAGACACCACCGGTAGTCACACGAGACACTACCGTAGTCTTAAGCCCTTTGACGTATAGTTTCAAGATGAAAAAAAACGAAGATTTACAGAATTTTATGGAATTTTTTTCTCTTCATTTTTCTTTCATGGGTGGGGAAAAGAAGAATGTGAATAGATGAATGTGTTAGCAAGCCAATACAAGGAATGTTGTGTCAATTATATGTCAAATCCTTGCTCTTAGCCTATTTTGCTGATGATATGTTTCTACGGGTTTGAGCCCATGATTATTCATTAATTTGTGAATGCTTTAAAAGATTACATGTAGTCAAGATTAAAGCAATTTGTATCCAATATGGCCTTTTTACTGTCATTGTCTGGAAATTAGGTTTATCACCTTACTCCTGAAAATATAACCAACATTTTGCGAGAGTATGTTTCAATGCCTTATCTATATATTGTGAAGACTGATGTGTGTTAGTGTTACCAAACAATTCGTGTCGGGAGACATCAACTTGGTGTGGTTTTCGCCTGGCCGAACAATAAAACCCTGGAGCCGAATGCGCCAAGGAACCCGAAATCATTAGTGCGCCCTCGTCGACTCGGAGACGGTGCTGGCGGGGAGCTTAAGTGAAGACCGAAAAGAATGAACGTAACAGGCCCTCTTCATCCCATGATAAACACGCTCTAAAATTTGACCAGTGCTACTATTTGCTAAGCTTGCTAAAACATTTTTGGGTACTGAACCCAACTGCAATAAAGTGAACCAAGCACAGTGACTTGTAAAATAGCTGCTTGTGTTTGCTATAGTGACTAAAAATTGCTTTTCGAGAAGCTCATGGCTGCTCCACCTGCAGCCTCCATCACAACAGAAAAGTCGGATGACTTCCTTTCTCTTATCTTATGAACCCTACGCCATTTACATGCTGGTCCCATTAGCCCCACATGAGAGTCTAAACTACAAATGTTTCCAGATAGTGACATATATTTATGATAAAAAATTTGCAAGTTGGTGTCTAAGGTTCCAATTTGACTAATAAGAGCATACTACACTAGGATTATTGAGCTGCATCTATCTTCAATATAGTGTTATTGGCGGCTTACTGTCATCTTCATTTCACTCACGTGCATACCAAGAACATAAAATAATTTCCAGTCAGTTAGACTCTCCTCGTGAGCTTTGATAAGGCTGGTGAATCCTATGACTTAAAACTGTTAACAAAATTAATAAATAAATTGATGAAGAGTAATCAGTGTTTCTCGTTTATTTGTGTTTCTCCAAAGAATGAGGCTGATAGGTGCAGTGTGGGTAAGTCCGTAAGATAATCGGTTTTTGGCTGTAGTCTACTATGCCTAATTAACGTTGTGTAATCTTCAATTTCTGTTTGGTTCAACTTAGGCTGTCTTGTTGGTATAAGTAAAGACCAGTGTATTCAAACAACAAATTAGGAATCGATTATATTTCTAAATGAAATTTATTGTTTGAAAAATCATAAAATAAGAATTGATTTTTCGATTTAAGTTGTGTGTGTTTAGATATTTACTCAAATTTAGTTATATTTAAATAAATTTTATTTGATTTTGGTTTTAATTATTTGAGTTAACTATTTTGTAATTAATTTATCTATTTTACATATTTTAAAAAGTAATAAAGTAAATTACTTAAATAAAATGAATTTTAATCATTTTTAAGGTATTCCAAAGACGAATTTTGTGGCTCAAAATCAACAAGAAGAATATCTGTGGCTCAAAACTGACAGATCTTGATTATTCAGAGAAAGAGGGAGTTAATGTAATCATGGGAAGAGGACTCGGTATGCTAAATTGGATTAAAACAGTGATGTAGAAATTGGACTAGAAATACACAGAGTATGTTTCAAATAGAAAAAAAAAAAATCTAAACAGGACTATGATATTTCCATAGCAGTTTTTCTATTGTAAATTTTACATTATAATCTTTATATAGAAATTGGTTTAATTTTTGCATGGGATATTTATTATTAGTTAATTCTATGGACCCATTTTCGCCAAAAATAAAAATTCTATGGCTCCTATATCCGGTCTGCCTTGCAGTACTCTTTCTATAAACATCGCTTAACCCAAACTATAGTACTTATAAATTAATTAATCCTAACAATAAAAAATATAGTTGGGCAGTTGGGCTCTGGCTGGATTGTAATAATTTATTGGGTTAGGAATTTTCATGGGATCCTTTTAAATTTTTATTTACCATCTATAGTGCTATATAATTGTCAAAAATTGATTGGAATTTATACTGCTAAATTTGTTTAACTAAAAGTATAAAAGTTATTCTATAAAAAATAAATATAATGGAAGTGGAATCATCAATAGTAAAGAGTGCGATAATTCGATTTCTATTAATACATTCTATTAATATATATATATATATATATATATATATATATATATATATATATATATATATATATATATATATATATATATATTAACAGCAACTATCGTATAAGCTTAATAAACAATCAAATTAAAATTATTTAATTAATAACCAATCCCAACCAAGATTGAATTTTTTTAAAAATAAATAAATAGAATCAAACTTGCCAATCAATTTTGTGTAGTAAAAGTTGACCTGCAATGAAACGAGTTAGCAAAACCGTGAAGCCTATAATGTGCAAAGCACTGTTCTCAATGATTATTTCGGTATAGACGAAAATCTTCTAAGGTACTGCAGGCTTTTTCTGTTTGACAGGGACCCAAAAACTACAAGAGATATAGAGCAGTATATGTAACCCAGAAGAGAAGACGAAGAAAGAATATTAACAGAGAGGAGAAGATGAAGAAAACTGTGGTGTACCAAAACGTTAATAAGTGAACAGTTTTTATAGAGGGTAGTAAAGAACCGTTAGCAGAAAATGTTTAGAAAAAATGTTGAAATTATAACGTTGAAAACGAATTGTAATGTTGAAAACAAATTTATCCATTGAAAACAAAAATGCCCGTTATAAACTGATTTGCACGTTGAGTGACTGTTGGAAGACCAAGTCAAAAGTGACCATTGGAAGACCAAGTTAGTTTTAATCTCTTCAAAAAACTCGTTTTCAGGTAAGCTCAGAAAATTAATTAAATATTTCACAAAAAGATTCGGGCCTCATGATATCACGCGCAAGGAGGGCAAATCAATGATTTGCACTAGCCATGAGCCTTCGGCCCATTTTTGTGCGCGCGAGCCTATCACCTCATTTGTTTCTTACAAAGCCCAAAACACAAGTTGATATATAAACTCTTCCAAAGACATACTTCCAACCAATATTGGACTTTATTCTTTTGAAATAAAACACTTTTCACAATAATTCCCCACATATTTCAAAATAATATAAATAAATAACATCAATAATTTTAAAAATAGAATCTGAGTTGCATCATGAGTGCAAACGTTTCGAATCTGGTGTCTTCTGGACTATGAACCAGACCTAGATAAATTGGACTTTAACTTACAATGTAATCAGTGAAGTTTAAACTTCTATGAACCAAAACATTTTTCATGTAAATTAGAATCTCATTTGATCACATTTACACCATCATTTATCTCTTGTTGTTAATGCAGTTTTGCACTTTCGATTATGTGCGTGCCTGGTTGTTCATGAGTGCTCTAGAGACTATGCCATTTTCTCATAAAAGCGGCTCCACTCCACACTCATATAGGTGATTTCATCAAGTGTATACTGCACTTTATACACCACTCGTAAGGGATATGAAATACATTAAAAGCATTTAACTTATCCTCATAATAAATACAGTCTAGCACTTCTCATGCTTCTCACACCATAGGAGATGACAAACAAAGTGCTAGCAGTACTAATAATTGACTTGTTATTACCCATATGAACTTTTTCATGGGATCTCCATTTATAAAAGTTGGGTTACCATCACTATTAGTTTCAAATTGGCTTAAGTCTCATTCCTCTCGATATGATATTTATTAGGTTCCTTCCCAAAGGCTTAGTCAGATGATCGGCCAAGTTCACTTTTGACTTCACATAATCAATGGATATAGTTCCATCTTTCAGCAGCTGCTTTATCACTTCATGTCTCAACCTAATGTGTCTGTTCTTACCATTAAAGGTTTTATTATTTGTAATAGATATCGCCGCCTTGTTGTCACAATGCACAGACACATAAGGGGTTGGTTTTATTCCCAATGGAATATTTTCTAAGAAATTTCTTAACCACTCGGCCTCATTACCGGTTTTCTCCAGAGCAATAAACTCTAACTCCATGGTGGATTTTGTAATTATTGTTTGTTTGGCTGATCTCCAAGTCACCGCACCACCACCAAAGGTGAACACATAGCTACTAGTGGATTTAATCTCATATGAATTTGAGATCCAATTAGCATCATTGTATCCTTCTAATACAATGGGAAATCCACAATAAGCAGTACCATAGTCCATGGTACCTCTCAAATATTTCATTAGTCTAGCCAAAAAGCCCAGTGATCATTATTAGGATTCTGTGTATATCTACTCAATCTGCATATAGCATATACTATGTCAGGTCGAGTGAAATTCATCAAATGCAACAGACTCCCAATAATCTGTGCATACTGAGACTGGGTAATAGGATCACCTCTGTTTTTCTTTAACTGAGCGTTAGCATCATAAGGGGTACTCATTGGTTTGACATCAAAATGTCCAAACTTCTTTAGAAGTTTCTCAACATAATGTTCTTGTGACAACATTATACTGTCACACTTTCTTATGACTTTAACACCAAGAATTACATTAGCTTCACCCATGTCTTTCATGTCAAATTTAGATGCAAGAAAATATTTTGTTTGATGCACTATGTCATGGCTAGTACCAAAAATAAGCATGTCATCCACATATAGACAGATAATCACACATTCATCACTTACTAATTTTGTATATACATATTTATCTACTTCAACAGAAGAAAAACTATCACTGATTAAAGTTTGATCAATTTTTTCATGCCACTATTTAGGTGCTTATTTCAGACCATATAAAGATTTGAGAAGTTTACACACTTTGTTTTCTTGTTCAGGAACTACACATCCCTCAGGTTATATCATATAAATTTCTTCTTCTAAATCACTATTTAAAAAAGTTGTTTTAACATCCATTTGGTGAATAACCAATTTATATGCAGAGGCTAAAGCAATCAAAACACGAATAGAAGAAATTCTAATTACAGGAGCAAAGGTATAAAAAAAGTTAACATTTTGTTTTTGAGTAAAACCTTTTGCTACTAATCTAGCTTTATATTTTTCAATTGATCCGTCAAGATTATATTTCCTTTTAAATATCTATTTGCAACCAATTGGTTTTGCTCCAGGAGGTAAATCTACTAAAACCCAAGTATTACATTTTGTAATTGAATCAATTTCAGATTTAATGGCTTCTTTCCAAAAAGGTGCAACAGATGAGGAAAAAGCTTCAGAAACAGTTAAAGGGTCATCATCAACAAGATATGTGTAAAAATTATTTCCAAAAGAAGTTTTTTTTCTTTGTCTTTTACTTCTTCTCAAATCCTCATGTAAAACATCAGATAAATTTTGTATTGAAGCTTCATGATAACTTCATAGAATGCAGTTATTTGTGCCCTATCTTTGAGCTAGAATGAATGCTAAGTCCTTGTTTAAATGCATATTTGGAGGGTTTTGTGCTTATATTTGTCATATTCTGTTTCTAAGCTTTTCTTATATGTTTTATAGCAAATTGTGCTTTAAATGATTATGGATTAGGTAAATTTATATATGTTACTGATTTGGTGTATTCTCTATGTTAGGAGGGGCTCCAAATAAAGTCAAATATGGAGCAATTGAGCTTAAAGAGGAAGAGGAATCCAAATTGGCAATTCAGTGGTCAACGCCGCGGCGCAAGGTGTTGAACGCCACGGCGCTTAGAGGTTTTTCAGCCAGGCCATACTTGGACCCGAGGCAAGAGGGTCGCGGCCCAGATGAAGTGGGTGCCGTGGCGCAAGTAGACCGACCGTGTAGGAGCCGCGGCGCGCATATGTGGGGGCGCGACGCTGAAGCGGCAGCTGAGCCTATAAATAGATTTTATGCATTTTTCTCTCGGTTGTGGCCATTTTGGGCTATTTCCATTTTCTGTTTTAGGTATTTCCTTTGTAGTTTCTTAGTTTTAGGTTAGTTTAGTTTGACAAGATCTCCATTGATGGTGGATTGGAGGCTAGGAACAAGGATTGAAGAAGGATTCAAGCTTCAGAGACAAATTAATGAGCTTCTTTCTCTCTTTTTCCTTTCTCTCTTCTCTTCCTTATTTGTTGTATAGCTGAGCTA
The DNA here is from genome assembly GCA_029884595.1 of Ormosia semicastrata. NCBI lineage: Eukaryota > Viridiplantae > Streptophyta > Magnoliopsida > Fabales > Fabaceae > Ormosia > Ormosia semicastrata. Next base: position 6,593,091 of record JAQQTO010000052.1, read on the forward strand.
TGTTTTAAGAGTATTTTGGATCCTTTTATTTATATTAATGATGTGTTCTTCTCTGAGTTTGTGTGAATGTTTGATTATTGTTCAATCATTATCTGAGTTTAATGCTTGTTGTTGGTTAGCCTCGATTGCATTATCTTAATATTAGCAAATGAACTAGACATAGAGATTTGTTGATATGGATATGGTGTGGTTGATGCATGTTCGGCGAGTTCAATTAGCTTGGATAAGTTGATTCATTAATAGGATAGAAATATACCTATTGGCCATGTATAGTGTGTGATTGAGAATAGATCGTTCATGAGTGGATCTTGGATCTACCAGGGTTGATTGACCTAGACATAGACTTTTGACTAATGAAGATTCTCAAGCTAACCTAATCAATGCATTTGTGTTTATGAGGAGGATTGCATGTTGTTGGTATGTGTAGGGGGTGAAGGAGGATTTCCTGAAACCTAACCGCTTTTATGTTTATTGCTTTTGTAGATTAGGTTTAGTTTAGTTTATTGCCTTCTTATTTTTATGTCCTTGACTATAATTGATTAAGTTATTAGTTGGTACTTAGCTTTATAATCGAATATCCTCGTGGGAATGAACTTTTACTCTGTATCTGTATTACTTGAGCGATCCGTGCACTTGCGGTAGCAACCACTTCAGCATTTTTTGTCTCAATTATAGAATTGCAATCAAGCACATCACTTTTTAAGACTAAAAATCTATATGCAGCACTATGATCAGCATACCCAATAAACATACAATCTGAAGTCTTAGAACCTATTTTCCTCTTTTTAGGTTCAGGTAACATCACTTTAGCTAAACACCCCCACACTTTTAAATATTTTAAGTTAGGCTTATAACCCTTCCATAACTCATATGGTGTTTTACCTGTTTTCTTATAGGGAATTCTATTTTGTAAATGACATGCAGATAATAAGGCTTCACCCCAAAGGTTATCAGGTGCATTAGAACTAATTAAAAGGGCATTCATCATTTTTTTTAAGGTCCTATTTTTCCTTTCAGCTACTCCATTAGATTGAGGTGGTAAGGAGGTGTAACTTCATGTATTATTCCTTCTTTTTCACAAAAGTCATTAAATAAAGTGTATTCACCACTTCTATTTGATCTAACTCTTTTAATTCTTTTATTTAATTAATTTTCTACTTCTGCTTTATATATTAAAAACATATCAAACACTTCATCTTTATTTCTAAGTAAATATACATTTGTGTACCTAGAAAAATCATCAATAAAAGTTACATAATATTTTTTACCACCTCTGGTCATAGTTTGTTTTAAGTCTCCTAAATCAAAATGAATTAAATCAAGAATTTTAGTATTTCTTTTCTACAGATAAACAAGATTTTTTAGTTAATTTTGATTCCGCACATATTTCACATTTATTTAAGCATGTATCACTAAGATCAGAAATTAATCCAAGATATTGTATTTTCTTAATATAAGAAGCACTAACATGTCCTAATCTAGCATGCTACATATCCATAGAGTCAATCAAATACGCAGAAGAAGATGCATTTTCATTAATTTTAGCAACATTGAGTACAAACAGTTCTTGATTACAATAACCTTTTCCCACAAATACATTATTTTTAGTCATCACAATTTTGTCAGACTCAAAAGACACCTTAACCCCAACCTTTCCTAGCAAGGCCACAGAAATTAAATTTGCCCTTATGCTAGGTACATGAAGCACTTCATTGAGAGCTAAGGTCTTGCCAGATGTGAGTTTCAGAAGAACTTTTCCTTTTCCAAGAACTTCAGCAGTTCGGGAATCACCAAGATAAACAAGTTCTTCTCCATCCCCCACAGAATTGTAGGAGGTAAACATATTCCTGTTTGCACAAATATGTCTGGTAGCCCTAGAGTCTACCACTCAATCATTCACATTGGTCATCAATAAGGCTTGAGAAACAACTGCAGCAATTATATCATCTCCTTCGACCAAATTTGTGTTTGACTTAGGAGGATTGTCATTTCTCTTCCTGAGTCTGCATTGAGTCGCTCGATGACTTGGCTTGCCACAAACATAACAATTTCCTCCACTATTTTTGAAAGTGAGATTATTCACTCTTGACGCATAGTTAGGTTTATTGTAATCAGACCTTTTGTTGGGTTTATTGTCGTACATTTTCTTGTTGACTTGTACTATGTTTGCCCTTGAAGCCAATGCTTTTGCCCTTGTAGCTTTGATCTCCTTCTTGTTTGTGTCCTCAATGATGATGTGGGTGATCAAATCGGCAAGAGACAGCTGTTTGTTTTTGTGTTTGAGTTGCTGCTTGTAGTCCTTCCAAGATTGTGGTAATTTTTCAATAAGCAAACCTGCAACGAACTCATCAGGTAGTGTGATCTTCTCTGCCTTTAACTCTTCCAACAGTTTGTGGTATTTGTTAATTTGGGTCTTGATATCTTTTTCTTCAATCATTTCTTATCTGTAGTAATTTCTAATTACGAACTTTTGTTTCCTAGCATCTTCAGTAGTGTATTTGAGAAGCATAGACTCCCAAATTTTGTAGCTTTCCTTGTATGAACAATAGACATCGAACAATTTGTTAGATAATGTGGTAAGAATTGTATGCCTACAAACCTTGTTCGCATAAGTCCAATCGTCTAGTTTTTTCAGGTCCGAAGATGAGTCCGGCATTTGATCCGTGAGAGCATTAGCGACGCCGTGCATGTCAAGAATAGAGTAGACACGCTCCTGCCACCTTTTGAAGTTTTGGCCTCCGAACATCTCTATTTTGGAGACATCTGGAAAAGACTTTGTGTTACACATAAAATACACTAAGAGCAAGTGCACTCTATCGCCAAGTAATATAGGACTTGAGTCCAAGTTATCGATCCCACGAGGAATAATTGATAATTATTAGATTCGCTAAACTCTTTATTATTCAAACAATCGAAAGTGTATGAAAAAATTCAAGTTAAAATCAAAATAAACAAATAAAAAAAATAATGAACAATTAAACAAAGAAAAGATAATCAATGAAAGAGAGATTAGGGTGCAAGGTTCACTTGAATCTAATTATTCAGATTTTCTTTCAATTATGATTAAGGTAATTCTTTTGCCAATATTCTCTTATTTGCTATTGAATCACAATGGTCATGGATAAAACAATATTCTATTTCTAATTTAATTCACCTATTTGGTCGTTTAGTTGAATTAATCAAGAATGCATTAAGCTTCAATTCAATAGATAAACTAACATACTTATCAATTCCATTGGTAGGAAAAATTGATGTTTAGTCATTCACCAATCTAATCCTAGGCTTACCATATAAATTCACTCATTGAATGCGAATGGTCATCAGTCAAACAATGAATTAACACTTGTCAAAAGTAATCAAATTCTGACAAGAATACAAGCAATATGATAAACCCAAAAAAAAATTACCATAATCAAATTAGAAATCAAACTCAAATAATTAGGAAAACAAGATCTCCCATGGCCCTAGTTATGGGTTTAGCTACTCATGTTCAATACAAACAAACTCATATCAGAATACAAACCCATAGAAAGAAAACTCAAAGAAAAGGGGAAACTAAAAAGAAAGAGAAATCAAAACCCCTTTAATGGAGATTATGATCTCTAAGTCTTCAAGAATCGATTCCTCCTTCAAGGCGTCCTCCAAGGTCTGCTACTGCAAAACAACTCTCTTAAGATTAGGGATTTTCTGTGTAATGTGCTCAATGTGTTGTCTGTGGCGCAACTTTTCCTATTTAATTGAAATTCATGTCTGCTAATACGCTCTCAGCACCTAGGCGCCCAGTTCTGAGCGCTTAAACACTCAGTCACTTAAGTCAATACGCATGCTGCTACACATTGCGCGCTCAGGCGCTCCTTCCCAGCACTCAAGCACTGGGACACTAAATCACCGCTGCTACATACGCTCTGGGCGCTCAGGCGCCCCAACACCAGCGCTCAAGCGCTGGACTCTGTTGCTAAATTCTTTTTTTTCTTGCTCATTTGCATATTTAATCTTCTCCTCATACAATTACCTGACAAAAACACACAAAATACTTAATAAAAACACAATTAAACAATACTAAAAATATAACAAGACAAACAAATAAAATTCATTAAAAATAAATAAAAGGAATATGAAAAATTAAGGAATTGAACCGTAAAAATAGGACATATTGACGGTTCATCAACTCTCGCACACTTGAGCTTTGCTTGTCCTCAAGCAAAGAATAGGAGTCAACAACAAGATCAAACTCAATATCAAGAAACATGAATCAAAGGAAAATTTCACAATTAAAAGAAATTCAAGTTTAGCAATCAAATCTAATCAAGCAAGATCATTTAGCACTTAAACAATTAGAGGCTCGAGTCTAGCTTGTAACTGTTCTCTTCATCAAACATCTGAGATCACTCAACTTTTCATCGCTCAAGCGTTTAAAGGACAAAGAGATCACTCAAATTTCTCTTGAAAAATGCAATACCATAGGCTTGTTTATCAATCTCATCTCCACTTGGGTTCACATACAACACAAGAATCAAAAGGACTTTCCTTTAGTTGTAACGGGGCCAAAGATAAAATGGAAGGTAGGAAGAAGGGATAAAATAAGGTAAAGAATGCTCATGAATAAATCAATACAAAGTAGAATCAGGCTGAAAAGATGACAGATAGAACATGATACACAAGAATATACAATTTCTCACTTTCAACCCAATATTTTCATTATTCTTCACCAATAATTCTTTTCTTTTCTTTCTTTTTCATTTTTTTCCTTTTTTTCAAACTTTTTTTTCTTTTTTTTTCAACCCTTGAAGACAAAAGCAATCTTTCAAGACTTTTCAATCAACACATCAATTGCTCCAAAGAATTCAACCTGATTATTCAATTGGGTATTCAAAGAAATTAATTTTAAGCTCAAATGAGACAACTAAGGGGTCATCTAATTAATGCAACTCTGGAAGTCAAGAAATAATTAAGCCTACTTGCCTTAATCATATTCAAGTATGCATGTAAATCATTAAAGCCTCAACAAGATATCAAAGCAAGTTCTAGCGCAATAAATCAAGAAAAAACTCACTCCAGAAGAAAAATCCAATCATTAATGCTCAAAACTCACTTTCTAGCTAGAGTTAATAAAGAGAACAAAAACAAGCAGACATAGCTAATTTCCAAATAAAATGCTAAATTTCACTTACTTCATTAAAAAAAATTGTTTCACACATTATCAGCTCATGATCAATGGAATCCCCTTTAAAACATATCTCTATCAGTTCAGAATAAATCGAGACATTAACACACAATTCTAGCTTAATTACTAACATTACTCAAGTGCTTCAACAAACATTTTTTTTTCACAAAAATTGTAAAAGTACTCCCCCACACTTAAGATAAACATTGTCCTCAATGTGAAAGAAAAAGAAATAAAAAGGGTAAAGAAAAGAATAACACAACCTGATGAAAAATGACACAATGTCAGGCAAAGGAGAAGCACAAGAGTCAGCACAGCAACAGAATCTAAAAATTAAAATCCCAAAACACATGAGTAGAAGAAAAACAAAAATAACAAAAATAACTAAAATAAAATAAAAGAAGAAGAAACACAGGTTGCCTCTTGTGAAGCACTTGTTTAATGTCATTAGCTCGACGTTGCCTTTTTCAGATGAATCAAGGTGACTTAAAGCAAGAGAAATAGGAGGACTCCTTCTTCTTTTCAAAACAATTCTTCTTCCCTTCAACAATGGCCTTGGGACTACTTCCAACAGAATTATGAACTTGACAAGAGCTTGATTGTCCCAATTGTGCCTTAGCTCCACTAGGCCAAGGTGGTTGCACTCGATCAACAGATGAAGGACCAATCTGTGAAGAAGCATGGATCTTAGGAGGACCTTTATCTGTTTCAGCAGCTTGACATTCCAACAGATCAACATCAACACTGTATGATGGTGAGGGGTCTTTGATAGCTAAGGTTTCCTGCTTCTTAGCTTGAACAAAATTGATAGGAGCATGGAGATTTGACATTGGGGAAGATTTAGCCTCTGGTGTGGTGTGGATTGTGATTAAATATAATATCAAAAACAGTTACCAAGTTCCACAAAAAATATAAAAACTTTGCAACCAGTTGTAGTAAGCAAGGGTCGATCCACAGAGAACCAATTCAATTAACACTATTAATCCAATTCCTAAATTAAACTCTGATGAATAATAAAATAGTAAAAAGTAAAAGGGGATTTTGTTAATTAAAACTAACAAAAGAAATTAAACTTAAACCAAAACAGTAAACACAAATTGAATTATCAAGTTAAAGATATTGGTTAAGAGATGAAATCCACCACTAGATTTATATGATTGTGTTAACTTACATACTTTTTATACCAACATGATCAATTATGTTCTTATGTGATTGTGAGATAAATCCCCTGTTTTCCTTAAGTGTTGGCCAATTTAGCAACCGCTCAAATCAACTCCTAATCATCGATTAGTTATAAAGCAACCGCTCTTACAACTATCCAACAATTGCATTAAGATTTAGAAAACCAAACACACTAAGATCTAATCACACACCGGGATTAAATTACTTAGAACATATATTTCACTAGATTTATTACCTCAACCGCACATAATATATCCAGATCTACCACTTTTATAATTGGTAAATAGCATAAAGATAATTATACCCACATGAACATCATACATTCTGCCTCGATTTACTACCGCAACCGCGCATAATAAACCCAGATCTACCACTTTGAAAGCGGGAACAAGTATAAAAACCTTTATACCAACAATAGATTCAGAAATATATGAATAAAAACATAACTGTATTGATATAAAGAAATATGTAAGATTCACATAATCAAAACTAGGGTTTCATCTTCCCTTAACCAAATAAGAAAACTAGCCACACATGGTAAATTCAAAAATAGAAGAAAAACATAGTTCAGAATGAAAGTGCAAAAGAAAATTGAAAATCAAACTAGTTTCCAAAGATTGGGGATAATCGATCTCCGATTGCTCGAACCCGAGACTCCAATCTTCGATCCAATCTTCCTCTCTCTTGTTCTTTGAATCCTCTTCAGCCCCTTGGCTGCTCCCAGCCCAGACCTACTTTAGGGGCTTTAAGCAACCCTATTTATAGGTTTGGATACCTAATTTAGTATTAAAATATGAATTTAAACTTTTGAGCCGATGACACGGGCCATGTCATGTGATACGGCCTAGCCCGTGTCTGAATCTGGTGAAAAAATTCTAACTAATCTCAAAGTCAAAGAAGAACACGGCCCAACCCGTGTCATTTGACACGGGCCGTGTTATATGACATGGCCCGTGTTGTATGACATGGCCCGTGTTATCCAAAAATAGGATTTGACCCGTCTTGAAATAGTCAGAGGAGTACACGGCCCACCCCATGTCATATCACACGGGCCGTGTCACTCACTTTCTTCAAATGCGATCTTGATTCTTCATAAATGTCCTTCTTCCTTTGCTTCTAAGGGTAAAATTGATCTTCTTAAGTATTCATCTCTCTCCTCAAATGGTCATCAAGCTTGGTTTGATGCTAATGGACTCAAACACTCAAAGATATCCTGAAAAGCATAATTCATTTATGAGTGTTTATAACCACATTTAGCATAGTTTCACAACAAACATCCAAAGACAACTCTAAATCAGAAACTTAGCTAAATGTCAACAATTGAGCATATATGGAGTCCAATTAGATCAAACAAAAGTCATTTAAGAACTGAAATTATCAACAGATCAAATACCCCCACACTTAGTATTTTGCACTCCTGGGCAAAACATAAGACTAAACTAAGGAACAGGGAAAACAAAACAAATTCAAAACCTAACAATTTAAAGAACTCGATTTCCAATGATATTCAAGAGAAGCAAAAGTTTGTAAGCAAGAAGAGCAAGAAAAGATTCAAGGGATCACAACATTCAAGAAATAATAATTCTTCACACCTCAAACCAACATGCAAAGTATCTTCAATTTGAAAAACATGAATTAAGAATGATAGATCCTCACATGATACACTCTCAATCTCTCAAGTGTTTACAAGGTAAGTATTTCTCTCAATTCAACCCATGAAAAATGCACTACCATAAGCTTGCTTATCTTCTACTTCTCCACTATTCAAACACATGCACACACAAATCAAAAGGATTTTATTTAAGGTTATAATGGGGCCAAGGTAAGGGAAGAAAATAATATGGCTATGGTAAGATGAGCACCCAAGAGAATAAAAGAACATTGGGGAGGAACTCAATTAATAAACATGAAATTTTTATCCCTTCAAATCTATATAATGCACATTCTCTTTATAAATTTCTTTCCTTTGTCTTTCTTTTTTTTCTTACAACCTTTCTTGAATTTTTTTTTCTTTGCTTTTTTTTTTCACCAACACCTTGCATATTACACATCAACTTGCACAACCCCCACGCTTGTCCTATTAAATACTTGCAAGCAAAAGAGCTCTCCCAATGAAAATGAACCAATGCTCTCTCATTCCCTAAGGTAAGGTAAAATCATGATTTTTCATATAAAGCATATAATGAGGTAAGACAAAGAATAGGCAAATAGGCTCAAGGGGTTAATCAAAGGGAAATAATGCAAGGTTGGCTATTTGGCCAAAGTAGGTAATCACAAAAGAATGCCTCAATCATGTTCATGTATGCAAGTGAAAATGTAGCTTCAAAAAGAATCAAAGTAAGTTCTAGAGTGATCAATATGACATGAGTGAAAATCACACAAGAAAGAAGATAATGGCATAAATGCTAAATCCATCCATCAAAAGGCTCAAAATCTCACAAGGTATGCATCTATCAAACTCAATTCATCAATCAAACATTCAAAACCAAGCATGTCAAATTCAAGATGAAAGAAGAAATTTATAAATCATAACCTTGAATTTTAATTACTTCAAACTTCAATTACTTCAAACTCACAGACTTCACAAATCTCAAAATATCATTGAAAATCAAATAAAAACACAATTTTTTTTTCAAAAATAGAAAATAGAAATTAAAATAAAAAATAGAAATAAAACAGAAAATAAAATGTCAATTCCTCCCCACACTTAAATTCTACATTGTCCTCAATGTAAACCTCAATAATAAACAATCATTAACAAATCTAGGACAAGTCAGATAAAAGAGAGGTAAGAAACATCCTTATCAACTGAAGTAACGGAGGTAGATGAAGAGATTTCCACCAAGATCCCATTGGCGAAAGTATAATAACCAATTTATGCTTGAATTAACATGAAAGCTTCCACTAGGGTCCCATTGGCTGAAACGTAATGACCAAGTTATGGTTGAAACAACATGAGGGCTTCCACCAGGGTCCCATTGGCCTTCCTTAATTGCCTTGACTTCACCACTGAAAAGTAATATATGTACTTCATCAACTTCATATGCATTGTTTCTATTGGACCATGGCCCAAAAACAAAATCCACTTCAGTAGTGTCTATCATCTGGTGCTCTTCTCCCTTCACTGAAAACTCTTCAGAGGCCTGCAATTCTATCTCTCCTTGTATATTAGATCCCGCAACTGCATCAAAAGCATTGTTGATAGATTCTTCAACAACATTAGCTTTTGCACAAACAGAATCATCAGCTCTCAAGAATGCAGAAATTTCAGCACAAATAGTACATTTCATGTCACCATCACAATCAGTACATGAGTTGCAATGAGTATAATTATTGAAACTAATAAAATCACGAAATTCATCACACAACTCATCATACTGTCTCTCCACTACCTTAGGAAGGAGTTCAAGAATACTTACCTTGGGGGCCTTAGAGTTTCCCCCCTCCTCACTTACCTCTTCAGGCTCTGTTTCTTTCTTTTCAATGGTTTGTGAAGGAGAGGTGGGTTCATCTAGCGTCTTCCCACTTCGTAGTATGACAGCACTAGCATCTTCCTTCACATTCTTTTCTGATTGTGAGGGAAGTCCTTCAGAAATTTGGCTCTGGAACTTGCTGAGATTTGTGGCTAACTGATCCAAAGAGTTTTGCAGGTCATTACACATGGCCTGTGTTTCTTGTTGAAACTGAATGTTATTAGTGGCCATTTGTCTTATTAGCTCCTCCAGTGAAGGTTCAAAGTTGCCTAGGAGGTTAAACTTGTTGCTGCCCATGACTCAAGTTAGGAGGATCCCACCACCCTGGATAATATGTATTGGAGTAGGGGTTGTAGTTGTCGGACGGTTTAGAATATCCCCATATCGCTTCTCTACCTCCTCATTTGTGTCTACTAGGAAAGTGGGACACAAATCATGGGATGTCCAGATGATAAGCAAATCTCACAAGCTTCCATGATCAATGGACATCAACACCTACAAACACTCAGAAAGAAAGAATAAAAAATTAAAATAAAAAAACAAAAACAGAGTAAAAATAGGAAACCAATTAATAGCGCAATTGGAAAATTGGTTCCCCTGCAACGGCGCCAAAATTTGGTGTGGTGTGGATTGTGATTAAATATAATATCAAAAACAGTTACCAAGTTCCACAAAAAATATAAAAACCTTGTAACCAATTGTAGTAAGCAATGGTCGATCCACAGAGAACTAATTCAATTAACACTATTAATCTAATTCCTAAATTAAACTCTAATGAACAATAAAATAGTAAAAAGTAAAAGGGGGGTTTTGTTAATTAAAACTAACAAAAGAAATTAAACTTAAACCAAAACAGTAAACACAAATTGAATTATCAAGTTAAAGATATTGGTTAAGAGATGGAATCCACCACTAGATTTATATGATTGTGTTAACTTACATACTCTTTATACCAACATGATCAATTATGTTCTTATGTGATTGTGAGATAAATTCCCTGTTTTCCTTAAGTGTTGGCCAATTTAGCAACCGCTCAAATCAACTGCTAATCATCGATTAGTTATAAAGCAACCGCTCTTACAACTATCCAACAATTGCATTAAGATTTAGAAAACCAAACACACTAAGATCTAATCACACACCGGGATTAAATTACTTACAACATATATTTCACTAGATCTATTACAGCAAAGCGTGCATAATATATCCAGATCTACCACTTTTATAATTGGTAAATAGCATAAAGATAATTATACCCACATGAACATCATACATTCTGCTAGATTTACTACCACAATCGCGCATAATAAACCCAGATCTACCACTTTGAAAGCGGGAACAAGTATAAAAACCTTCATATCAACAATAGATTTAGAAATATATGAATAAAAACATAACTGTATTGATATAAAGAAATATGCAAGATTCACATAATCAAAACTAGGGTTTCATCTTCCCTTAACCAAATAAGAAAACTAGCCACACATGGCAAATTCAAAAACAGAAGAAAAACATAGTTCAGAATGAAAGTGCAAAAGAAAATTGAAAATCAAACTAGTTTCCAAAGGTTGGGGATGATCGATCTCCGATTGCTCGAACCCGAGACTCCAATCTTCGATCCAATCTTCCTCTCTCTTGTTCTTTGAATCCTCTTGACCTTCTTTGGTCGCTCCCAAATTTTGCATCTACTTTAGGGGCTTTAAGTAACCCTATTTATAGGTTTGGATACCTAATTTAGCATTAAAATACGAATTTAAACTTTTGAGTCGTTGACACGGGCCGTGTCATGTGACACGGCCTAACCCGTGTCTGAATCTGGTGACAAAATTCTAACTAATCTCAAAGTCAGAGAAGAACACGGCCCAACCCGTGTCATTTGACATGGGCCGTGTTATATGACATGGCCCGTGTTGTATGACATGGCCCGTGTTATCCAAAAATAGGATTTGACCCGTCTTGAAATAGTCAGAAGAGTACACGGCCCACCCCGTGTCATATCACACGGGCCGTGTCACTCACTTTCTTCAAATGCGATCTTGATTCTTCATAAATGCCTTTCTTCCTTTGCTTCTAAGGGTAAAGCTGATCTTCTTAAGTATTCATCTCTCTCCTCAAATGATCATCAAGCTTGGTTTGATGCTAATGGACTCAAACACTCAAAGATATCCTGAAAAGTATAATTCATTTATGAGTGTTTATAACCACATTTAGCATAGTTTCACAATAAACATTCAAAGACAACTCTAAATCAAAAACTTAGCTAAATGTCAACAATTGAGCACATATGGAGTCCAATTAGATCAAACAAAAGTCATTTAAGAACTGAAATTATCAACAGATCAGCCTCCCTAAAGACATTAATGATCACATGATCTCCATCCACTCTCAATATGAGCTCACCCCGAGATACATCAATCACAGCTCCAAAAATGGCCAAAAACTGTCTTCCAAGAATGAGAGGAATATCAGTATCCTCTTCCATATCTAGCACTATAAAATCGACTAGGAATATGAATTTAGCCACCTTCACCAAAACATCCTCCACCACACCACGTGGGTAAGTGAATGATCTATCAACCAACTGTAGTGAAATGTTAGTGGGCTTCGGTTCCTGCATTTTTAATTTCTTAAACACAGAGAAAGGTATCAAATTAATACTAGCACCCAAATCACATAATGCCTTATCAAAATAAGAGTTACCAATAGCGCAAAGAATAGTAAAACTTCCTAGATCTTTCAATTTTGGGGGTAACTTCTTTAAAAAAATGGCAGAACACTCTTCAGTAAGACATACAGTCTCAAATTCCTCAAGCTTGCATTTTTTTGTAAGTATTTCTTTCAGAAACTTTACATACTTGGGCATTTGAGAAATGATTTCAACAAACGGAATATTAATTTGTAATTTCTTGAATATCTCCAAGAATTTGGCAAATTATTGATCTAGCTGATTGTTCTTGAGCCTCTGAGGGAATGAGATCTTGGCATATGAGAATGATTCATAAACTGCGCTCTGCTCACAATCCTTCTTCGCTCTTTGCCACTTTGTTGCTTTCTTCTCAACCTCTCTTTCTTGATTGACATCTTCAGTAAGGACATCATTCTTCTTTGTCTCAATTCTTGATGAGCTAGATGCTTCAGTTGCCTTCTCATCTTCATGCACTGACTGAACAAGAGAATCTCTCTAAGCTCTGGCATCTCCTTCTTTTGAGAGAACTCCTCAAGTTCCTTTCCACTTCTAAGGAAAATTGCATGGGCCTGTTCTCTTGGATTAGTCTCAGTAGTGCTAGGCAATGTCCCTGGTGCCCTCGCTGTCATCAATGTAGTCAACTGACTAATCTGAGTCTCCATGCTTTTCATTCTAGCTTCTGAATTCTGCATGTACTTCACACGAGACTTTCAAAATTTTGTTTCTCTGTAGCTACCTGAAATCCTGGAGGTGGCTGTGGCGCTCTTTGTTGGCTCTGCTGATTACCCTGTTGATTTCCCCATTTGAAATTAGGGTGGTCCCTCCAACTGGGATTGTACGTATTGGCATAATGATTGTACTGTTGCCGATTGGAATTACCAACAAAATTTACTCCTTCAGGCTTGGGGACAAATGGACTACCAACTTGACAGTTTGCACTTATATGATCCTGTCCTCCACATGCCTCACAAATGATTAGTGGGACTGCACTATTTATTACCATCAGTGTCTCAACCTTCTTCATCAAAGCTTCCAATTAACTCAGAATGGCTGTAGAAGAATCAACAACATGCACACCTACTTGTTTCTTAAGAACCTGGCGCTCATTTTGCCATTGATAACTGTTCAGCGCCATTTCTTTAATTAATGTTTGACTCTCAGTAGGTGTTTTTCTCCATATTGTACTTCCCGCAGCACCATCAATGAGTGAACGATTTGCAGGCGATAAACCATTATAAAAAATCTGAACCTGCTACCATACGGGAAATCCATGATGTGGACATCTCCTCAACAACTCTTGAAAGCGCTCCCAAGCTTCATAAAAAGTGTCCATTTCAAACTGCACAAAAGAAGATATATCATTCCTTAACTTAGCATATTTGGAAGGAGGAAAATACTTAGCCAGAAATTGTTGTGTCAGTTGATCCCATGTAGTGATGGAACTCCTTGGTAGTGACGTTAACCATTGGCTTGCTCTATCCCTAAGAGAGAAAGGAAAGAGTCGCAATCGGATTGCATCATCTGTCACCCCATTATACTTGATAGTATCACACAACTGCAAGAACCTGGCCAAATGCTGATTTGGATCATCCGAAGGCAATCCACCAAACTCAACTGAATTCTGAATTATAGAGATCAATGTTGGTTTGATCTCAAAATTATTAACCGCCACAACTGGTCTTATAATACTCCCTCTGTACCCTTCAACAGTGGGCATAGAGTACTTAAACATGGTTCGCTCTGCTGGGATAGCTCTTTCTTCACGATTGGCCTCAACAACTGGTTGCCTCTCCATCCTGCTTATGTCTTCTGTTACAGCTGTAATAAAAGTCTATTTCTTTAACCTGCGAGTTGTTTTCTCAATTTCTGGATCAAAAGCCAAATAGAACACTGAGATCGAGTGAGCATAAACAAAAATAAAAAGAGAAAAATTAAATAAAAATAAATAAAATAAAATAAAATAAGAAATAAAAATTAAACTAAGATATAAACAAAAAAAGAAAAATTAATTAAAAATAAAATAAAATAAAAATAAAAATAAAAATAAAAATAAAAAAATAAAAAGAAAATAAGGAATAAAAGAAAATAGCGTCTAAATTAATTAGAGCTTTTCGCTTCTAATATTACCAAACTTATTCCCCGACAACGGCGCCAAAAACTTGTTACGCATAAAATACACTAAGAGCAAGTGCACTCTATCGCCAAGTAATATAGGACTTGAGTCCCAATTATCGATCCCACGAGGAATAATTGATAATTACTAGATTCGCTAAACTCTTTGTTATTCAGACAATCGAAAGTGTATGAAGAAATTCAAGTTAAAATCAAAATAAACAAATAAAGAAAAATAATGAACAATTAAACAAAGAAAAGATAATCAATGAAAGAGAGATTAGGGCGCAATGTTCACTTGAATCCAATTATTTAGATTTTCTTTCAATTATGATTAAGGTAATTTTTTTGCCAATATTCTTTTATTTGCTATTGAATCTCAATGATTATGGATGAAATAATATTCTATTCCTAATTTAATTCACCTATTTGGTCATTTAGTTGAATTAATCAAGAATGCATTAAGCTTTAATTCAAAAGATGAACTAACATACCTGTCAATTCCATTAGTAGGAAAAATTGATATTTGGTCATTCATCAATCTAATCCTAGGCTTACCATATAGATCCACTCATTGAATGCGGATGGTCACTGGTCAAACAATGAATTAACACATGCCAAAAGTGATCAAATTCTGACAAGAATACAAGCAATATGATAAACCCAAAAAGAAATTACCATAATCAAATTAAAAATTAAACTCAAATAATTAGGAGAACAAGATCCCCCATAGCCCTAGCTATGGGTTTAGCTACTCATGTTCAATACAAACAAACTCATATCAGAATACAAACTCATAGAAAGAAAACCCAAAGAAAAGGGAAAACTAAAAAGAAAGATAAATCAAAACCCCTTTAATGGAGATTATGATCTCTAAGCCTTCAAGAATCGATTCCTCCTTCAAGCCGTCCTCCAAGGTCTGCTACACAAAACAACTCTCTCAGGATTAGGGATTTTCTGTGTAATGTGCTCAATGTGTTATCTGTGGCGTAACTTTTCCTATTTAATTGAAAGTCACGTCTGCTAATACGCTCTCAGCGCCTAGGCGCCCAGTTCTGAGCGCTCAAGCGATCAGTCACTTAAGTCAATACACGCGTTGCTACACGTTGCGCGCTCAGGCGCTCCTTCCTAGCACTCAAGTGCTGGGACACTAAATCACCGCTGCTACATACGCTCTGGGCGCTCAAGCTACCCAACACCAGCGCTCAAGCGCTAGACTTTGTTGCTAAATTCTTCTTTTTCTTGCTCCTTTGCACATTCAATCTTCTCCCCGTACAATTACCTGATAAAAATATATAAAACACTTAACAAAAACACAATTAAACAATACTAAAAATATAATAAGACTAACAAACAAAATTCATTAAAAATAAATAAAAGGAATATGAAAAACTAAGGAATTGAACCGTAAAAATAGGACATGTTGACGGTTCATCACTTTGCATAGTTGACTGCGGCAACAACTGGCGGATGGTTTTGCATGGTTGTGTTGTCAGACCCGTTGTTGGCTGAGGGGTTGGTGTGTTGTGGTTCCATAATCCTTGAGATTGTAGTAAAAGTTGACCTGCAATGAAACGAGTTAGAAAAACCGTGAAGCCTGTAGCGTGCAAAGCACTGCCATCAAAGATTATTTCGATATAGACAAAAATCCCCCAGGATACTATAGGCTCTTCTTGTTTGGCAGGGATCCAAGAACTACAAGAGATATAGAGTAGTATATGTAACCCAGAAAAGAAGACGAAGAAAGAATATTAGCAGAGAGGAGAAGATGAAGAAAACTGTGGTGTACCAAAATGTTAATAAGTGAACAGTTTTTATAGAGGGTAGTAAAGAACCGTTAGCAGACAATGTTTAGAAAAAACATTGGAATTATAATGTTGAAAACAAATTTGTCCGTTGAAAACGAAAATGTCCGTTATAAACTGATTTGCACGTTGAGTGACTGTTGGAAGACCAAGTCAAAAGTGACCGTTGGAAGACCAAGTCAGTTTTAATCTCTTCAAAAAACTCGTTTTCAAGTAAGTTTAGAAAATTAATTAAATAATTCACAAAAAGATTCGAGTCTCATGATATCACGCACAGGGGGTCAAATTGATGATTTGCACTAATCATGAGCCTTCGGCCCATTTTTGTGCGCATGAGCCCAGCACCTCATTTGTTTTTTATAAAGTCCAAAACACAAGTTAATATATAAACTCTTCTAAAACATACTTCTAACCAATGTGAGACTTTATTCTTTTGAAATAAAACACTTTTCACAACATTTTGTATCCCAAAAAAAAAAACTTGCCTATCAATTTGAATTAAATTAAGTTTTTCGAGTTGATTTGAGTTTCCTAAAGAATGCAGAATCCAGTCCATAATAAACTACCAACAGGATAAATTATCATTGCGCGCACTTAGGCACCATGAAATTCACCGTTGGAACGTACAACCTCAAAAAGACAAAACAAAATCCACCGCAAAATTAAATTGGTAATAAAAATCAATGACCTAAAGAATAGTCTAATTCAATCTAAGAAGAAAACAAAAGAAAAGACCAGTTGGTTGACCAAAAGCACAAAAAAGTGAGATTTAATTATGAGAAAGAGTTTGTGATGATTGAATGGGGGGAAATTGCTTCATTGTGACGTTGTAATAAGAAACTTTCCTCATAGCATCGCAAAGAATTTCTTCTGATAATTGATGCAATGCTTCTACAAATATTTGTGACAAAGTAATTCAATATTGGTGTCTGATGGTCCAAATTTGGGCTATAATAGTGTATTCCACTGAGAAATCTTGTGCTAAATGCTCCAAAGTGGTAGAGACTAGAGACTTTGAAGAGTAGGAGTGGACGGCACATACACCTTGATTCCCACCTTCTTCCTTTCCCGAGTGTAAGGATCTTGCTTTTGCGGCTTATATACTCTTCAAACCATTGGTGCTAACCCACAACTTTTTCATTTTTTGTGAACTGAATGTATCAAAATTGACCCATTCCTGAACCAGTCGTCACCAGGAATCTGAAATCCCAAATTATGACATTTGTGCTCAATATTGTTTGTTTATAATATTAAAAAACGTGTGCCATAGAACAACAGCTGAAATTATTGTATATATCCAAAATAGTGAGCAGATAGTTAGATTAGTTAAACAGGTCATTATTTAAAAGAAGGCCAACTACTTGACTTATTAAAAATAAATAAATAATGATAATAATGACACAAGTAGGAAAACAACAAGAACTATAATATATTGATCCCAGGCATTCCTTCCGTGAGTGATAGCAAACACCCCTAACCTAACCAATGTGTAAGTTTGGATAGTCAAATACTATATCCAACTTTATTATCTGTCAACCACAGTTTTTTCTTGGTAATTACAACAGTACTAATTTAGCGTTGGTTACGAAATTACAGTTATATAATTTTGTTACTTATTCAAAGGGAAATGAAGAACCAAACTGACATTTTGGTTCGGTAGTGATCATGTTAATCTGCACACACTTTGATTAATTTTTTTTTTATACAGTCAAAGATAAATTATTTATGTTGGAACCAAAAAATTAAAAAAAAATAATATTTACGACATAACTTCAAAAAACTTAGTGTAGTTAGAATTCAAATGAAAGTGTCACTAAACTTAATTGATAATACTATATAGTTAAAATAATAATTTAAATTTTAAGGGTTTTTTTGTATTTTAATTATGATATCTTCATAAGCATTGCTTTGTAACTAATCTCTTTAGTAATGTTGTAACTAGAAAGTCCAGCCACCAATTACCTTTCAAGATTTAAAATATAAAATTAGAGTTTTTATTGGAGAAAGGAAAATGCTATCCTGAAAGATTCGTGATCTCCTCCGGCAGAATTAGAGTGTAAGATTAGTCCATATCTTCCGGGTAGCTAATCGAGCCGAGGATGGTCTTGCCCGATGGGACCATACGTTAGACTTTGGGTTGAATGCTTTTGTTGATCCTTCCCCTTATATAGCTCAGCTCATATTCTCAGCAGACTTGTCAAAATGAGTCGAATCGCAAGAATTGATTCGAATAATCTAACAAATAAGTAAGTTAGATTAATAAAATATTAATTTAAAATTAAAAATAATTCAAATTAACTTGATTTAAATTGATTGACTTGTAACGAGTTGAGTTGATCCGATTTATTTACATTACATAGAAACAATCTAAACTAACAAAATGTTAATTTAAAATTCATATAACCAAATTTGATTAACTCAAAAATAACTCGTGCTTACCCATTTTAACAGGTATAATTCTCAAGGATGATAGTGTGGGCGTAGCCTTTAGTAGACCTGTGCTGTAGTTTCTTTGTTCTTCTTTGGCCGTTTCTACTCCGCCTACTTATAATAAAAAATGCTATCCATTAAACAAAAATTGATTACTCTTATTTTTGAAATAGACAATATTATTATATAATTAAAATAAGGTTTGAACAATATTATTATACCAAAAACAACTTATAAGAAAATTGTATGATTTTTTTTGTTAAACAAGAAAATTGGGAAATATATCAGAGTTCCCAAATCGTATTTGTTTGGAGAACAAAATGAAAGAGAAAGTAAAATATATGAGAGGAATCAAAATTAGTATTAGATTTTCATTTTCTTTTCCTTTTTATTTTGTTTTTAAAATAAATCATTCTTAAAGTAATGTTTTCTTTTGGTTGGATTCTTAGAATAATGTTATTATTATATAATCATATTTCTTTTAATCTGTTTTCCTTTTTATCTTGATTTTTTTCCAAATGAACCAATCTGGTTCTTTGTATGCAATTTGCCAATTTTAAAAGCAGTAGTTGGCATTTTTCCGCTACAAAATATGCTGAGGTTACATTTTTTGGGATAGTTATAGGTTTTCTAATTCGGATTTATATAAACTACAGCGAGGCGTGTACTTCATTCATGTAATGGTAATCACTGATTTAAATAATAATAATAATAATAATAATAATATAATAATAATAATAATAATAATAAAGGAGTAAATCCACATATTCATCATCTATCCGACATGTATTTGTATTTTTGTAGAATTCATAACTCTGATTTTTTTCATCAACCATTATTAATTTTGGAATTTAATATTCTTTAAAATACGTCTCTCTCAACTAACGTGTGTTAGTTTAAGTGAAAAAAAAAATAAATCTCTTTAAATATATAATCTTATATTTAATTTCAAAATTTATGTATATAAAAATAATATTATAAAAAGAAATTTTTATTTAAATGTTTAATTATAATTCAAAAAATTATTTTTTGTATATTTATTGAGAATAATATGAGAAAAAAAATAGGTCTCTCTTTGTACCATATAAATCCTTCCAAGGGTTCTCATCCTTCCAATTCAATACAAATAAAAATGCATTCAATTCAATTAATGCACCCAATTTATGATTTTCCGTCTCTTTATGAGATTCTTTTCAACCGTCCACCAAAAAAATGATGCAGCAGTTACTTTCTAATAAATCTGAAAATTTAAGCCATTAAGATTGAATTAGATATGAGAAGTTTAAATTTAAATAATTTACCTAAAATCTTAAGTTTAAATTTAATGGCATCATTAAAAAAAAATTGAAAACTCATAAAATGAGAGGCAGAGAGAGAGCAGAGTGGTCCTCTCTCTCTCTCTCTCCGTGGGGTTGAGATTGTCTTTAGTCTTATCTTATGTGATAAAATTAGTCAATGACTATTTTATACATACATAGTAGCAGCCAAAGATGACAGTGAAAAAACTTTGATATTCCTGAACCATGACTTCAGATGAATTAAATTCAATCCAAAGGGTCCAAAAACTGTTCCCCACGGGCACAGAGCAGAGGTTACTCTTCTGATTAAATGTGTGCCCATGGATACATATCAGCAAACACCACAACCTCCTAACCAAACGTGGAAGTCATGCACCCACCCACTGACACCTTTTTAGTTTGTCTTTCTCCATCAACTACCCAATTCAATGCGATCCAAATACCAACAATCCTATTCTCTACTGTGAAAAAGTATGGAAAATCTCATTACTCTGCCTCTCTCCCTCATTCCTAAGAAATCTCAGTGATTCAGTTGGATTCAGTTTTCAGACCCAGAAAATGGTCCACACCCTATATATTTGTCTCCAATTTTTCTCCATGCAAACCTCATTTTACCTTTCTGATCCATACATACAAGGTTCACAAGATAAGACTCTTTCAAAAAAATAGGCACATATTTGGGAAGAAGAATTAAGCAGCGGTTACTATGAAAAAAAAAAACATAAAAAGAAAAAAAGTAAAAGTTTAAATTTGATTTGGCTATCATTAATAAATCCCAAACGAACAAAGCGATGAAGGGTCAAGAAAATCAAAGGCATGTGGCGAGAGACCGATTTGATTATGGCGAATTCAGAGACTCAAAAGAAAAAGAAAAAGAAAAAAAGAAACGCAATTTTGGCCCTACTTACAGTCAATTGGTTCTTTTCAATTCTTTTCTTTCCGAAAAAGTAGTGTACCAATTATTCCAACGCGTGAAAAATTCTTCGAGAAAGAAAAGAAAGCCAGAAAGGAAAAGAAAAAGAAAAGCATCTCATTTTTTCATTACAGTTCCTAACAAACTACAGGAAAGTAACTACAATTGGAAGAAGCAACATTCTGTTATCTTCTTCATCCCATCTCTATCATCACCTAACAAGGTAAAAAAAAAAAAATTGAAAAAGAGCCTAAAAACTAGGAATTTACATGACCAAATCATTAGAAGAAGCCATGATTTCTGGGTCAATATCTTTTTTTGATTTCAGGGTTTTGATGAGAATCAGAACCCAAAGCATCCAACATGGTGGTGGGACTTTTCCCTATCAATCAAGCCCTGAACATTCCTGAATTCCTCCACATGGCAAGGGATGGTTATGGTTCCTTTCTGATCGAACCCGTATTCTTCCTCTGCTTCCTTCAACAGCTGCATGAATAGAGGGTGATTAAAGTATATCACAGGCACCACGAACCTTTGTTGCTCTTCTCCTTGACCCACCTTGATTGCCATACACCCTTTTGGAACTTGCTTCTTCCCATCGCCATGATGATGATGATTATGATGATGGTGAAGATGGCGATGCAAATGAAAGCTCCTCGGACTCTTCTCTCCACTACCCATCTCTGCAAAACCACAAAGAAACACAAGGAGACCAAGAAAGACTCAAACTTTGTGAGTGTTTCCCGAGAAAAACTCACGAGAGAACAAGGGGAAAAAACAGCCAAGGAACCGAGACTGTTAGAGAAGAGTATCTCAGAGACCTTGGAACGTTGGACATGGCTGATACAATACAACAAATAAGAAACGCAAACCAACCAGAAGACTTGCAGATATATAGGAGAGAGAGAGAGTTAATTTCCAGTGAAATAGGGTCACTTGGTTGTAGACTCAAAGTGGGACTCTTCACCGTCAGATCTTGGTTGGTGATGATCATCATTATTTTTTGTGGATTAATCAGATATCTCCAAAGAGGTCTATGAGGAATAGGAAAAGTGAGTTGGAATCAGATGCATCACTTACCTTAATTATGCCCCTCTGATCAAGGACACTTGTGATGAATCAAATTATGTCCATGGGGAAAGCAAGATCTTTGAGTCAGTATAGAAATTTGTTAACCAGTAATGCTAAATATTAGGATTTAGGAATTGAATCTGACAAATACATACACGAAAACAAGATATTTGTTGTTATATATATCAACTTTTTTAAATTGCGTACCTTATCTTTATGACTGATTTATCCTATTGTTATAAAGTTACTAAAAACAAATAACACTACTCATAATTTATATTTGAATTTTTTAATATGTTGCCAAATGTTAAAATGAAATAACTTATTAATGATATTTTGGTATGATATTTTGGTGAATAAACTAAAAAAAGTATGTATCCATATTTTTTTTTTAATCTCATATGATATCCATAGTTATTGTTGACTAAAAAAGTATGTTCTGAATTTGACTTTCATGTAATCTTATATTTAGAACTTGAAAAATAACCAATTCATAGAATATATCTTTTGCTTTTTTGCTAGAATAATTCATAATATATATATATACACACACATACATATATGTATATACTTTTTTTGGTAGAGTATATTTATTTATACTAATATACATGTATTTACAAAATTTGTTATCTTATGTCTCTATTTGACACAACGACTTCACACGCAGAAAATATAATTTACAATAATGTCTTAAAGCTTTCATATAAAATAATAATATCTTAAAACTTTGTTCCTTTTTTTAAAAAAATTACCCAAAATAAAGTATTAACCTTAATGAAAAAAAATATAATAAAAATCATGTCAGTTTAATGGACATTTATTTAAGCATTTTTTTAGATTGGAATAGCAAAAACACTAATTATGAATAAATAAAAATCTCATACTGTCAACTAGAGGCGAGTTCCAATTTGGAGACGATCAAGGTACTCAGTATAATTATTACCCTTACGGAAAGTGTGTAACAAATAAACTTATCAGCTTCTCTGTAATAACTCCTAGATATATCAGGACAAAATAAAGATGAAAATGAGGGATATGTTTTGTTACTAAGTGTAAGACATCCATAAAGTTTTATTAACAAAGAAGCAACTTATAGCCATTATCACAGGCAATATGTAACACTTGTCTCAATGTAAAGAGTTCTGTCACAAGGTTGGTGATCACACCCATCGAGCCAACGAACCCCATCAACCAATGGACATCCTCATCATGTAGTAGCTCATCATAGTCTGCATTACCAAGGTTACCCAAAAAACTTTCATCTAATGTTAAGTTTACATAACCTAATTGGAAGAAGGGATCAAAAAAACTAAACGTTGAAATGTAGGTTTGTCTCTGACAACTAGCAATTAAGCACCAAAATGAGTTATATGTGTAGAATAAATTATGTATGAGCTCGTCCAACGGGATTTGCCTTCCCTCAAACACGACTCTATTTTTGTTGCACCATATTTTTCACAGAGTCGCAAGGAAAAGACTACCATAGGAATTAGAGAGTTGATGAACTCATCTTTAGTGGTAAAAGTAAAAAAGTTTGAATGCACTATGAAACCAAATTTTTACTAAACAAAGATGGTCATCTGGTAATCCCGAAAGCAATGGATAGTGGTCTTATCATAGAATTGATACCTATTGCACGTAACGAATGACGCAAGGTGTTGGTGAAAGCATAACTCATTGGTAGGAATAACATCATGCAATATAAGTTAGATTAAAAATCGTACCTTTTCGAGTAATGGTTGTTTCTAACCCAAAACCATCACATTTACTTTATACTTTTTAAATATAAATATAAAAATCACATTAGTTCGTGCCAAAAAAAATGACAGAATTAGTTGCACATAAATAAAATCTATATAGATCTCACAGAGAGAGTTATTTAGTAATTTTTGAATATCTCTTTTTTGATTAAAGTAAAAAAAAATTTGATTTGTGAAAAATCTGTATCTATTTTTTATCTGTGTAACTATAATTTTCTTTTTAAAAAAAGTTAGCTTTTATGTCTTAATAGGGTATAATATAATTAGAAAATCTTACATAGTGACTAGTTAATTTACCCATACAACTTTAAAATTTATATTTATAAATATGAGCTTTTAATTTAATAGATAAATATCTAGTACGTATTTGAAATAATTTTTTTATATTCAACTTTCACTTCAAGATTAAGTAATAAATCTAGCCTAAGCGATCTTTAGGATAAACTCTCCATATCGATCTAGTACATGTAGAGGAACTATTTAATCTCTCAAATTTTCAAGCTAACTTGTTTTGCATTTAGAAAAGTTTATAATGAAAATATTCAAAATAAAACTTTTGACTACAAATTTTTTAAAGTACAAAATAAATCAATTTAAACATACTTCTAGTCTAATAAATTGTAACAGAGAAACTCATATTTAAAATTTAAAAATTATATGACTCTTTTTTATTTTATTTATTTGTTATAATATTTAATATTTAATTATGTGAATAGACAAAACAAAGCTCTTTTTAATTTATTTGGACATGTAAAGTGACTTTTTCATATAACATAGAAATATAAAATTTATTCTTTCTTTTGTTTTGTTTTTTAACAATTTTATCAATAATGAATTTTGATCATTGTTAATAGAAAGATTTTATTTATTTAAAAAATCATTAGTTAATAGTGTAATTAATTACTTTAAAATAACATTACATCTGATACTTAATAGTAATATTAATTACCTCTCAAGGCAACTTTATTGTATAATATAGATAGATACCATAAATAGAATTTTAGAAGAATGGTAAATTTAATGTTTATGATTATTTATTCAAAAATTATATATATTATGAGTAAAAATTGATTTGGGGCACGTATCCACCAACCACACCAATTACGTCCACCTATTGTGTATGTATATTGTATGTATAAATTAAATTCATAATATAAAATAGGAAAAATATTCGATACTAGGAATTGATAGAATAAGAGTGGGAATGGGTTGGTGTAGGTATTAATTTTTTATGGATTAATGATTTTTATTGTTTTATCTTATTTAACAACTACTTTGAGTATATGTTTATTCTGTTTTTCTAGTTTATTACAATTATGATATAAATATAGACAAAAAGTTTTAAAAAAATGTAGGGGATTTTTTTTTTTTTTTTGTAATGAAAGTAGAAAACTTTTATTGCTAACTAATTGTGACTTCCTTATTTTGTATTTTAAAATAAATTAGTGCTTAAAACGAATATGTGCACACAGATATCTTCTAACCATTCCTTACAAATTAAACTAGGATGTGTCAACAGTGCTACCTAATCATGAGGAGCACCGATGCTTCTTCAATTGGAACTGTAAATTTTGGTCAAAATTACATCAACGACTAAATTTATTAATTGACAACCAATTCAACAGGTGGAGTTGCTCAAGCCAGAGTCGCATCACCACGACCCAACGGCTTCTCTCTAGCAGGGAGCTGTCCAGCAGTTTCTTGCTGTAATATCTGCATAATTTATTTTTTATTCAATAGTCAATATTTTTTTAATATTAAAAAAAATTTAATATCAAAAAATTAAAAAAAAAATCTGACCATTAGATAAAAAATAAACGATCCAGATTTTGCTGCACGGAGCTGCTGGACAGCTCTTGCGGGAGAGAATTAGGATTTCGACCGAACGCCTATCATGGCCGAACCCAATAGCCATCTTCCTTCGGTCACGACCTATCGACCTCAATCACCTCAACCACCATCATCTTCCGCAAACTGAGCCACCTCAAACTGACCCTAATCTCCATAGCCACTGTCACTCTTAAGTCGTTACATCGTCCACCATCCACAAAGTTACCATAGCCACACGAACAAACAGCCATGACCAGACTCCCGCCGTCAAGCTAGAAGTCGCTAAACTCAGCATATTGGAACTCCTACCACCTTTGCCTCTCCTTGTATCCATCGTGAGTTTCGTCGTGCAAACCCGTCACCCCCCACAACCAGGAAACACCTGGTCATTCCGCTTGCAACCTGCGAAACCAATCCCTACACAGCACCGTCCGACCAAAATAGAGCCCAGATCTAGCCACCACATGAACAGCCACCGGACCCTCTCCATCTCAACCACCAAACCCGCAAGCTCCAACTCAAAGATTAGTGGTCACACACTCGCGGGTCGTAGCTTGTCGGAGATAATTCTAACAAGTTTTGAATCGGGAGAAAAAACTCATTACCTCTAATAGGAGGCAAAGTCTAAGGTGCACTCATGTTCTATAACTTAGCAGGATGTACTCAAGATACAACCTTAATAATTATATTTTACTAATTTTCTTTTAATAACTCAGATTTTACGCTATTTTTTTCTCACGATTGTTTATACCCATTATTTACTAAGAAAAGGGCAAATATGGTATATATTTTAAAAAATAAGAAATTAAACATAAAACCGGCCACCTCATTATTTTGATTGTATCAAACTCAAAATAATAGTATGAATTTAAATAAGACGTGATTATATATCTCATATAGAAATTTAAAAATATAACCCTTTTTTTGGTTTTTTGATCGTTTTGCTCTTAATGGCAAAACTATTTATCGAATTACTATTTTTTAAACATATTATTATAATGTCATATTTTTTGTCACATTAAAATATTTTATTATTTTCTATTCCACATGAATAGTGCCAACGTGCTTGGCGCTAACTGAGTGATAATGCCAACAAAGGAGGCGTTATCCACATGGTAACGCCACGCGTGATGGTGTTACCACGTGGATAACGTCACGCGTGTTGGCATTACCACTTGGTTAGCGTCCAGCGCGTTGGCGCTTCCCTATTGCATGCCCTATTTACGCTACTCTCCCTTTCTCTTATCGGCCAAGTTTCTCATTTCTCAAATTTCCACATTCTCTCTAGACTTTTTCTCTCATTAAACTCTCTCCAAAACCCTCCGTTAGCTGTAGCTTGTGGCTTGACACAATTGGGGTTTAGGGTTTGCTAGAAGATGAGAGGAGATTTTGTGCATACGTCAGAGATAAGGTCTAGCATCAGTGGTTCATCCGTGATGTGGAACAGAGGAGGTGTACAAATTTCTTTTGAGAAGTGTGGATGCGGGCAATGAGCTTTGATTTATACTTCGAAAAAGACAAGGAGTTATGGTCGTCGATTTCTTACGTGTCTTTTATAGAGAGATAAACAACAGACCTGTGACTTTTTTCAATGGTTGGATGATAAAACTGAAATAATGTATGAAATGATTGACATGAATGAGAAAGAAATTAGCGAACTTAGGAATAGAATTGTGTTGTATGAGAAAGAACTGAAAAAATGAAAACTAGTGAGTGTGATTTTTTTTTATTTGCTATGGGTTGTTTAGCATATAAATGGGATTGAGACTGATTCATTGTGTGAATCAACTGTCTCACAACCATCATGTAATTATTCAATTTATTATAATATGATTAATGGAATTCAACTGTTTTATTAGAATACGATAAACAAAAGTTGATTTATAATTTATTTGTGGCCTACGATAAAGTTAAAAAAAGTGTAAACAATATAAGCATGTCATAATAATGTATGATGAATTTGTGACCACTCAAAACCAAGGTCACGACCGGTTCATGGGCTAGAACACCAGCCTAGCAAACCTATAAAAATCAATTAACCTTAATAGTTCAAACATTCCAATTCTATAAAAAATTTGACAGAATATCTCCTAAAAATTGAACGTTCTCAAAAGTACTTCATTCTATATAATGAAACATATCCATATATATTTTGATTTTCAAATCAACAGAGCACAAGATGCATAACAGAAACATAAGTACATACACATATAGTCATCCCAAATTAAGCAAATGTAATAAAAGGTAGATAAATTAATCTAAGTGTGATGACCATATCAATGAGAAGGGCCAGGGTCATCTGGGTCCATATGCCTGAATTTATGAGCACGTCTAACACACAAGTGACGATCCTCCTTTCCTTGCCATTTATGTTGTGAAATGTGAAACTCCTGCAACTCTAGTACTGAATGGTCCTCTGGGCCTAGGTGCAAATGGAATGTCATGTCTCACGCTATAATTAGGCAAACAACAAGAATAATGGGTAAGTCTTCAAATGGTAAAACATACTATAAAAAGAATATATATATTAAACATGAGTGTATCGAATAATGTTAAAAGCATATATATTAAGCATAATGTTAAAAGAATACAAATTAGAAGACACTGCTAAAAGCACATGTAAGAATAATGTTCAACATAAATAATCAAATAGAAATTGTCATCCTTGAAATCTATACATCAGGTAGATTATCAAATTACACAATGATAGTCATATATGTTGATACAACGATTATGTTTATGTCCTAATCAAGTAGATAACTCTTCTTGGTCATTCCTCAAGGAAGTCGATCCACCACGACAACAACTACGAGAATTATGTTCAGGTTCACCATATTTTTTACATGTTTTGTCCCGGTCTTGATTCACGCTAATCCATCTCATTTCTAAGTCGAGTTGACTTGGGTCGACCTTTAGATCTAAGCAATTGACGATCAAGTACCAATGTAATCGGCGGAGCTGGTGGCCACCAATGAATTCTCATTTTCAGAAGCTCAAAAGTCGTATCCCGTTGAATCACGATAGACTTAGGACGAGGACTTTCATACATTAGACCATCTTCACCTTCATACATTCTCTCATTGTAGTAAATGAGAACAACAATGTGTTTTGTCATTTTAAACTTCTGAATAATAACAATACAACAAATATGAAATCAATCAACACATGTGTCAATTGAAACAAAATTACTACTCATAACAATGAATCCATACTATTAATTTTCATAAGAAACTTTTTTTGTACGCTACTAATTTCAATTTCAATAAACCCACAATTTTAATCAATTGAAAACAACAACAAAATTACATAATCACCACTTGTGTATGTTTTAAAATTAAAAACAGCAACTTTATACAAATTTTATAATATTCAAACTATTATTAATTTTTTGATTGAACAAATTTCAAAAACCTCCTAACTAACAAAACTATTAATCCATAAAAAAATATACAATACACAATTAATATGAAAACTCTAAAAATTAAGCAATAATTCTATCACTACAAAAAAGGGGTAAATTATGGCAGTTTTAATACGGCAATTATAAAAAATTATCATAATATGCAGTATAATACGTCAGTTACGCACCTGTCATATTTTACAGATAAAAAATGACACTTAAATATATAAAATGACAATTTTAAATGCCGTTATTTTTATTTTAAATTTTAATTTAAATATTTTAGTGTATTCTAAATTTTTATATTCCCTCCTAATAACCAAAAATCTTAATTTCATATTCCCTCTCACCCCTCTCTCTCTCCCTCTCTCTCTCTCTCGCTTTCCCCCAAAACGCATATTAGAACACAACCACCTCCATATTATCCCAAATGTCCACACCTCTGTCAAAGTCGAACCTCGTCACCACAGCACCCCCTCCTGAAACGAAACCAACCACCTCGTTGGCCACCCACTCGCGTACCATCACCCCCACACATAGATCGGATCCTGTGCACCACCATTCTCCATCGCCACGCAGACCCACGATGCTGTCTAGCCACCTGGACTCACAGAGCCACCGTCCTCCGCCGAATTTGTGAGCCTTGCACCACCGAGACCAGGACTGCGCGAATCCGTGCTCCCTCGCTATTTTGAGCCTCCATCGTGCCCCCTCGCTGCTTGCGACGTATGCTCTGCAACCTCGGCTGCCATCCTCAACCGCGCAAGACCCACTCACCACGCAATCCCATCGCCTTCCACTGCAACCATCGCGACTGAAGCACAGATCTGCGTTGTCACCGTGGGTCACCCTCACTCCTTTTTTCCTCTTCTCTATTTCGTTTTCCTTTTTCACAGAGACTAAAAGTCTCTTTATTATGCTTGACCTTTCTCACAGAGACTAAAAATCTGATTTTTATGTTTAAGTTGATTGCTATTTACGACCCAATGACACAAAGTTGTAATGATTTCTATGAACTTATGTATTTCGCATATTTACCTGCCATATGTTTGAGAAAAATCCTAAGCAATGAATCATTCTACAAGCAATCAAAGGTATTACTGATTGGATTTTAAGAAGCTTATTTGGGTGTGATTAGACTCGATTTGATGAGAACCTGAACTTTTTTTGCCTACCATATGTTTGGATGTGCATGCATTAGCTTTAGTAGACATAACAACAGCAACTGTTTCTTGTTTATAATTCTTTCCTCTTGAATTTGCAAGTGCTTGATGAAATTAGAGAGAGTTTTTTTTTGTTGATTTTAGGTAAATCATGGCAGTTTTAACTGCCATTTTATTCTTTTTTTTGTTGGTTTTAAGTAAATTACGACAGTTCTAACCGTTGTTTTATACAAAAACTAAACCACTATTTTACGCATGATAAAATTGTGGCGGTTGTTGTGGCGGTTAATGAGAAACCATCGTATTATACCGAATGGCGAAGATAATTACGTTAGTTTTGGAAACCGTCGTTGATGCAGAAAATGGCTGTTAAAACTACTGTAATATGCAATAAATAACTACCATAATTTATACATTTTTTTGTAGTGTATCAATACAAATATTCAACAATAACAATAACAACAAAATTAATCTAACGATGAATAAAAATACTTATATATATGATGATCTAAATGTGTTAACCCACATGCTATAGCCAATGGAGGGTTTTGGAAAGAGTTTACTGAGAGAAAAAGTATAAAGAGAATGTGAAAATATAAGAAATGAGAAACTTGGCCGGTGGAAAGAGGGGAGAGTTACTTAAATAGTATGTCCAATAGAAAAGCGCCAATACGCTAAACGCTAAATAAGTGATAACGCCAACATGCGTGGTGTTATCCACGTGATAACGCCATCACATGTGGCGTTATCCACATGGTAACGTCATCACGCGTGGCGTTACAACAAAGGATAATGCTTCTTTTGTTGACGTTATCAGTTAGTTAGCACCACGTGCATTAGCACTTTTCTATTGGTAGCGTTATTTTCTTTGATACTATCTATGCAAAATAAAAAAATAAAAAAAATATTTTAATGTGACTGAAAATATGATATTCTAATACTATATTTTAAAATAATGATAAATTAATAAATAATTTTATTACTAAAAATAAAATAATAAAAAAGTCTACTTTTTATATGAACAATAAAAATATGACATGCTGAGCATGTGCCCACTCTCACCATGGCATAGTTTTGGCCCCCAGACCGTTGCACATAATTGTATACAGTACACAAATCTCACATCACATAGGGTCACTACATTGCATGCATTGCGCCACACTGGTAAGGTGCTACTAACCATAGACACTGCTTATCCCTTACATGCCAGAAAAATCAGTGCCAGAGATGATGTGCTGTGGTAGACAGATGACGTAATTGAGAGATTATTATTGTATCTGATAATTTCTCAATTTCTTATAAAACATACGTCGGTTGTCAAAATGGGCTGGTGTGACGCATTTAGGCAAGCTCGTATCGAGTCAGCTAATTTTTTGATAGGATTAGATTAGCAATACTGCGGGTTGGTAATATGTACTCAATTTGGCCTTATAAGGGTTGTGGATTGAGTTATGCCGATTTGTCAGTCTGCAACATTTTTTTTTGTTTTTTATTTACTTATTAACAATTTAAAAAATTATTTTTATGTTTTAATATTTTTATTCTTTTAGATAGTTTAAATCTATCAAATATTTAAAAATTATTTTTATGATAAAAATATTAATTTATGTTAAAAAATAAGAATAAAATTTTTATGTTATATAAATTACATAATAATATTATAATTTAAAATTAAACACTAAGCTTATGAGTTAGACTAAATTCTATTTTTGCATCAATTTTTTTAATCTTGCTTATTCATTTTATAATACTATTTAGGTCGATTCATCGATTTCGATTCATTTTGACAACCCTCGTTATGTATGTGAAGTTATCTAACTTATTTTACCTTCATCTAATCATATATTAATCATAATTAACACAAAAAGTGAATGTAAAGTAAATATTTTTTATTATGATCATCAGTTGATATCTAAGTCAACTTGTACGATTCTAAGAAATTAATATAACTGAAATTTCAACTTATAATTATGTGTCTACCAATATTCACACGATCTTCCATTATTAAGCCAATTCCTTAGAGTTATAAATTATTTTTTTATACCATTAAATGTATATTATTTTTGCTATTATATAAAAAACATAATTACATAATACACATTTAATAATGCTTAATACATAACTATTTATATGAGTATTATGTGAAAGAATTAAAATATAAATATATAAAAATTAAGTTAAAATTAACTATAATAAAATAATACGTGTATAAATATATTTTACTATCATTATATATAAAAAAAATGTCGTCATTTATGAATACATAATAATTGCCTCACGGCAGAAATTTTTTTCATTTTTCATTTGTTTTGGGATGAGGGGATATAGGAAGACACGTGGACGGTGAATGGGGCAAGAGAGGACACGTGGGTGGAGGTGAGGGCTGTAGAGGTGACAGCTTGGTGGAAGAGGAAAATTGGGAGGGGACATCCAGACAGCCAATAGCAGGTCTGGAACATGTCCAGGTAGAGATCAAAAGTGTCAACGTTGTATCTTGCTGTAGCAAGACACAGTGACACACATTGACAAGACTATACGGAAGCTTACAATTTTTGTACTTTCTTATCAGTTAAAATCCATCTCATTTTGTGGTTTGTGATTTTCGAATATTTTAAAATATTATTTCCTTCATGGAAAGAATATGAAATATCAATGGTATATGTGAATTATAAAATATTATCTTTAATAAAATATTCATCAATCATTAGTGGATCTGGATATATTTTCTTCTATAAAAGATGGAAAAGAATCTGGATAATTTTAATTTTAAAATACTCAGTTGTTGCTTAGTAAAATGTTGCTATTAAAATGTACCCAAAAAAAATGTTACTACTAAAACTTAGTGCCACATAGGCGTTCTTTGTTTAACCGTTTTTAACCAACATATCATTATCTTTCTTGTTTGAGTGTTTTGCAAGCGCCTTTAAGACATTACATCGGTTAAGTAAGATAAAATATTCTTTATCACTTCGTTTGGATAAGGAGAGAAAATGGGAGGAGAGAAAATGGCAAGAAAGAAAATGAGAGGAGAGAAAATAGATAGAAAAGTAGAGAGAAATTTTAGTTGTTTGGATGAAGAGAAAATGAGAAGAAAGAAAAGATAAAAAAGATTAAAAAAATATTTTTTTATAAAAATCAAAAATACAAAAAGAAAAAAGTAATTTTTTTATTAATATCTCAACCCATCATACTAAACCCCACCCCCCCCTCAGCGTCCCCACCCCACCCCACCCCACCCCACCCCACCCCACTCCCTTTCTGCTTCTTTTTCATTCTCCACCCGTTCCTCCCTCTGTTACTCTCCTTTTGGTTTTTTTTTCATTCACCACTCATTTCCTCCATCACCCACCTGCACCCCCTCCCCTTTCTTCCTCACCCACCCTTTCCCCCATCCCTTAATCCAACCGAGAGGAAAGGAAGCCATGGCTGCTGTGGTGAGTGCCTCTGCCTCATCGTTCACCTGCAATCGCGTGCCGTCGACCCTGATACGAGTTGCACCGCCCGGATCCAAGCCACCGCGAATCGGATCCGTGCACCAGTCGCACCGTTCCCGTCGCGACTTCCACCCAGAATCTACCGGCCAGCACCGCGTGCTGCCCTGCCATTCCGGAACCAGAACCGTTGATGCGCGCAACCTGTTTCTCAGCAACCGCTCCGCACCCACGTCCGCACACCAATCGTCGCACCCTGACTCGCCCAGCCGCCATCCTACCGTCGCGCCTCTGCCAATGTTTGGGTATTTTTTCTGTAGCACCTGAGAAATGTTAGGGGTTTTTCTCTCTGACCACCCCAGCCCCTTACCTTTCCCCTCTCCCTTGTCCTCCTCCCCTTCCCAATTGGTGAATTTTTACTGTGATTTTATGTTGTTAGTTTAATTACTGTGTTGGATCAGAGTGTAGAGCCTGTGTTAGTATGTTGCAGATGAAGAAGAATATTGTGGGCAAAGTCGTAAAATTGCAACATCAGTGTTCTTCTTTCCATTTTCTTCGCAGTTCCGGAGAGAAAATTTTTATGTGGGTCCCGCAGGGTTTTTTTTCTCTCTTCTCTGTTTTCTCTGCACATCCAAACGAGAGAAAATGGCATAATCTTCTCATTTTCTCTCCTCCCATTTTCTTTCCACTCATTTTCTCTTGAAACAAACAATGGGTATAATAACTTGAGTGATATTTTTATCTTGTGCTACATTTAAGGTTGAGTTAGGTTAAATTTCATATTAATTTTAATATGATATCAATATTGAGGTTAAGTTAAATGTCTAATCTTATAAATTATTGTACACTTTAGATGTCTAATTCTAAACGTGAGAATGTGTAGATCTCACATTGATTAGGTATATAGTTTAGGTTTAGTCCATTTTTAATTGTAATATGGGCAAGGGCATGATATAAATAATTATATTATTTACTTTTTCTACTTGAAAATTGGAGGTTGGTACCAAGTACCAGGAAATGATGCAAGAGTTGCAATTTGAATTTAATATATCAAATAAGCTTAAATATGTCTTTAATATCTATAAATATAACATTGTTGGATTTTTGTCCCTCACTAATTTTGGTTTTGATTTTAGTCCAATTTTTTTTAAAAAAAAAGTTTGACAATATAGTGCCTGCAATTATGTGAGTTCTGTTAAGTGATGATATAACTAACATAGTTCCAACTCACACTTGTCATATGTCCTATATATCCACATGGCATTATTCCATTTGCCATCATTTGTCACATCACCCCTCTTCTTCTTCCTCTCCATTTCACCTGTCTTCATCATCTCCTTTCCAAACCTCTGTCCACCCAAAGCAAAATCAAAAGAACAATCCACCACCTAGATACAAGTAACAAATATGAAACAAATTTGAAACCCTAATTAATTCTGAAAACCTCAAGATACAAGAAACTCTCACTTTGCAAACGATTTGGGCGAGTTATAAGAAACCTAAATCTGAAAACCTCATCAATTCCCTCTCACTTCACATTAATTTTCTCATACCCTGAACAAAGCCCAAATTTAAAAAGCATTAAAAAAAACTAGCAAAGGGGCATGGTGGTGCGTGTGGTTTGGTGGCGACAAGGAGGTGTGGGTGGCTGACGATGATGAGACTTAATTAGGGAGTGGGTTGGGTGGTGCATGGTGAAGCTATAGCCTGGGAGTTGACGAGGTTAGTGGTGTGTGGTGGCGCACTATAACTCTCTACCCTGGATTTGGATCCTCTCATGTCATTTTTTTCTCTCATGTGGTCAAGTGGAGGAGAGATATAGATACAAAGTTTATAAAAAAATCATAAATCATGATTGGGTCCTACTAATAAATACCTTTGTGTCTATCTCTCTCTTCCACTTGATCATATGAGAGAAAAATGACATGAGAGGATCCAAATCCCTCTACCGTGCTCGTGGGTCACTAGCGGTGGGGTTCATTTGGGTGCCCTTCTCTGGCCTCAACATCTATTTTGAATTATTTGAACTATATATCTTGTAGTATGTGCTAGCTTTGTTTGGTTTCAGAGAAAATGTATTAGGAGGGTAGGAAACTGAAGAAATTCAAAAAAAAGGATAAATTTGGTTGTGAAACAATCATGCGGTTCAATGGGTATCATAAAGATATGGACTTGTTAAATACAAAACGACCTGAAAGAAAAAAATACTTGAATTAGATTATTTGGGGTTCTGGCATTCATGCACTTAAGTTGCTATAGACTAAAATTCCAATTAATTGATCTATGGTTAAAAGAGAGAAAAAAATTGACGCTTTGGAAAGCTTATGCAAGTGGTATTTTGGGGTGACTTGTTGGTTATGGGGTTTGTGAGAGATTCAAGAGGTATTGGTGATAGGCCTCCATTGAAGATGTTATAGATGTGAGATTTCAACCTAAAATCAATTGATATTAAGTAGAGTGGTCCAACAGATATATAAATCGCACTCGAAAGATTGAGACAGATGATATGAGACTCTTAACACCCCCTTCCACAGATGTCTGGACAGAACAGGCGGGATAAACCTAAAACCTATTAACATTAAGTGGAGTGATTCAACACATATATAAACTGCACCCGAAATATTGAAACATGTGATGTGAGACTCTTAACACCCCCTTCCATATATGTCTGGACGGAACAGGCGAACTTAACGAAATAGGCAAGAACAAGCCTATCGAAGTAGGCATAAGAAGTCTAGCGAAGTAGACGGCAAAAATGAGACCTTGACTTTGATAAAATGTGATATTCCAACTTAAAATCAATTGGTATTAAGTGGAGTGGCCTAACAGATATATAAACTACACTTGAAAGATTGATGCAGGCGATATGAGACTCTTAATAATAGAGTTATTATTTTGGTTGGGAGTGGTGGAAGGATGAAGAGTGTGGTCTTTGTTGCTGGACTTAGGAGGCTTAAAATTTACAAAAGAGGGAGAAATGAAAGAAAAGAGGAAGAAGAAGAGAGTGATGTGGCAAAAGGTGGCAAATGGAATAATGTCACGTGGATATATAAGATATGTGCCAAGTGTGAGTTAGAATTTCATTAGTTATGTCATCACTTAACAAAGCTTACAAAATGCAAGGGACTAAAATGACACACTTTTATAACAAATTTGGACTGAAACTAAAATCGAAATTAATGAGGAACTAAAATTCAAAAGTGTTATTTTTATAAGACCAAAAATATATTTAAATTTATGAAAATATTTCATACAAATAACAACCATGATTATTCTTTCACATAAATCATACATCCTGATATGTGCATTGCACCGCATATCATACTTTCATTCAATCGTAAAATGTGTCTAAAACAATATTTAATGGGATAAATAATGTTTTAAATTGTCATAATGAAAAATTTAATACTTAGTGTAGGAACAAGAAAAACCAGATGTGCAGTTCAAAAGAAAAAGAAAAGTATATTTGAGCTTTATGTCTTACCAAAGCTTAAATTTAGTATTAAGTGCGTTCTAGAAAAAGATTGGAGTACCATTAGGCTACTAAGGCCATAAAAATAAGTACTTATATTAATTATTTTTCAAATTCTATTAATTATCTCGTTGTCGCTTAACCTGGTCTTTCCTTGGAAGCACATCGGCAACGGAGCAACAGTTGGGTTGGAGCCCCATGATCTAGAGCGCGGGTTAGGCTGGTGAAGGCGTGGGTGGTATGGCAGCAGGGCTGCATTTCCTTATCCTTTTTCAGGCTTGGCAGGGCTTTGAAGATGGAGTTGATCAAGATGACCTAGCCATTTAAACCCAGTCGGGTTAACGATTTCTACAAATCCTAGTTGAGTCAAATTGGTTCACACCAATTCCTATGCATGGCTGATTCGAATAGCTACTCGAATCGATTAACTATCCAGTTCACTAATTCATTAGTCGAATCGATTAATCTAGTCTGAATTTAATAACTATGGATGAAAGTTATGGATGAAAGGTTTTCACCAAGTAGATCAAACTCATAAAATTCATAGAATTTTAAAAATAATTAGTGCTTCATTGCACCTTTTTTTTAATGTTTTATATGTTTTCTTAAAATATATTTAAATATTGATTATTAGATTAGACACCTATACATATACTTATAGAGAATGGCTCAAGTGAAACTTAAGTTTAAGTTTGGTGGTTAAAGGGCCTCAGTGATGTCGAGGGTTTGAACTCGATAGAAAACACTTGTGAAAAAATATAGCTTTAATTTTTTAAGTGAATATTAGTTTCACACTCAATTTTTTGAAAAAACATTGTGAGACCAACAAAAACCAGCATATATACTACAGAATGAGAGAGAACCAGATTATCTTGATCTTGTGACCGAGATGGAATTGATAATCACAAAAATGAAGAGACAAATGGGGCATGGATGGATGGAGATAGCATTGTAGTGTGCACCAAATAGAGCCTTTGGTGAAAACATGGTAGTTTTAGTTTTAGCGAATATAATTAAAATCTTAAATCAGTGACACAGACAAATATATAAGTCCTTTTCCTTAGTTTGGTGTTCCCTTCCCACACGCTGATGCCTCATTGGTCCCAAATCTCTTGTGCTAGATTTCGAGTTCCCTTTCATTCTCAACGGTGGCCTACAATAGTGTGTGCAATTCCTTTCCATGGAGCCAGTGAAAGCTCAATTAAATTAATAAGTACAAAATGATTTCTTGATCTTAAAAAGAAAAAAAAAAGATTTCCAGAAAACAAATTGTCAAATAATTTATTTGGTAAGTATATTAAAAAATAGTAGTTTTTTTTGTACGTACATGTGATAAGAAAAGAAAAGGACTAGGTCCTGCTAAAAACTACGCCAGAAAGATCTGCAAATAAAGGCGGCTGGATATTAAAATATAGTTTAGTTTGATAGAATTTGTATGGAGTATGGACACATATCTGGTGTGTCAATACTCATTTGAGTTTTTTAGGTTAGGTGCATTATTAAGGTCAAAACTTTCACTAATAATGATTTGAGTTAATTATCTTTTAATAAAGTATCTAAAATGTATAAAAGATAAAAATATCTGAATAGCATTAGTTTGGAATTGAGTTTTTTTTTCTTAGATAGTTGGAAAAATTAATTTTTTTGCTGATAGTTAGTTGGGAAAATTAACTGTCAGGTGGGCTGGAAAATACCATTTAAATTATGACTCATTGGTGAATTGAGTTTGTTTGCATGATAAACACTTGAATTCAAATATTGTGATTGTGAACATCACTCATTTTCTTTGTCATTGGGAAGTAAAGTTTATATATATAAAAAAAAAATCTACCACATTTCAAAATTCAAAGTTAATATATCTCAAGATCGGCATTAGTAGACCTCTTGGACATTACGCCATCAGAGACGGATATTCTTGTGTATTTTTTTACATAATAAAGTCATATGAAAAAGAAAAATAAATACAAAAAAAATTATTAATAAAACTTAATTAAAATATATAAAATTTATTTTATAATTTTTGTATTTATCTATCACCTCCACATGACATTTTCATATGAAAAAACATATGAGAAGAAGCATTCTCAATGCCATCACTCTTGTATGCAACCAATAAAACCTTTTAAAACACATTCCATCCTGGCAGCAAGAAAATTTGAGAAAGCTACTTGCCTATGAATTTTAAACACTCAAAAATTTAAAATATAATAAATAAATGTAAAATATTAATTATATTATTTTATTTATCTGTTTAATACTTATAAATTTGCCAATCTCACTTAGTAAAATAAAATTTATTTGTTTTTATATTTAAGATTTTAATATAAAAATAAATTTCGACATGGCTGTAGAGCTTGGATATATATATAAAAGAAAAAAGTGGTTGAAGTAAGAAAATAAGAATAGGTAAAATAGTGAGTATATTGATCAAGAGCTTCAGCTTTAATTAAGTGGCACTAAGTCTTTTTTGGGAACTATTTGATCCTGATTTCTAATCCCATCAAAGTCGTTTTTCCTCTACTTATCCTTTCCTACCAGGCTTTGGACGTCCTTTACAAAATTACAACCAAAGCAAAAATAATGAGTATATTAAAATTTTGAAACCGAGGGTTTTGAAATGAATTTCATCCCAAATTTGATATATCTAAAATTAGAGGTGGGTAGTATGGTTAGGTTGGGTGGATTTTGGTTTTTTTTTTGGTTACCCGAACAAATGACATAAGTAGATTGAGTTAGATTTAACCGTCGGTTTATTATAAATAGAAAAACTTTAAATATGTTTTTAGTTTATGAAAATATAACATTTTTTAATTTGGGTTCTTTTTTTTATTATATATATATATATATATATATATATTGTTTTAGTCTAAGTTTTAAAATTATTTTTTGTTTCTCCAATTCATTAGTGAATTTTTGTTAAGTAATTATATGGTAAATGGAACCACTAACACTAACACGTAATATCAGTGATTGAAAATTTCATTCGTCACATAAACACTTAATAGAGATTCATTAACAATAAGGATTAAAACAAAAAATATTTAAAAAAATTGGATCAAAATAAGAAAAAAATAATAGAGACTTAAACAAAAAAATGTTATACTTTTAGAGACTAAAAATATATTTAAATCATAAAAAGATATACACCTATGAAAATAAAAGTAAAAAATTATTATATATAACGAGTTTCAATGAAAAAACATAACAAGTCATTTTTATTTTTGTTGGTGATTATAACAAGTCTCAAATTAATAAACTGTAAGTCTATAAATAATTAAATATAACTACACAAGCCTAAATTGAAATGAGTGAGTGATGCATGGGAGTGGTTGAAATGGGCTTTTTGCCTCTCTCGATTTGAACTGCATCTTGCAATCCAAGCCTCGAAGGTGATATGCAAATCAGCAAATACAATGGCGTGCAGCGTGCTCGACGTCTACTCCTCCGCTTAGAATGGCAACGTACCCGTCTCATCGTAGTGGGTGTAGGTGAAATGGTGATGCATGTGTGTGTGGGGGGGTAAAAAAGGGCTCTTTACCCCTCTCTCGATTTGGACTGCTTGTTGAAATCAAAGGTGAAAGGTGATGACTAACAGCAGCTGTA
This sequence comes from Ormosia semicastrata, assembly GCA_029884595.1. Taxonomy (NCBI): domain Eukaryota; kingdom Viridiplantae; phylum Streptophyta; class Magnoliopsida; order Fabales; family Fabaceae; genus Ormosia; species Ormosia semicastrata. The sequence continues at coordinate 6,633,884 of JAQQTO010000052.1, forward strand.
AGTCTTCGGACTCTTATATCGTTCGTCAGCTTTTTACAAACATTGAATTTCATCAATCTAATTGTCGAACTAAAAGTTCTCATTAGATAGATTAAGCCTATAAATTTTTAAAATCAATCATATTATTAATTTAATTACTCCTTTTTGACGTATATTATATTTTTGAAAATATATGTAAATGTCAACTACTATTACCTTAAAATGTTTAATTGATATCAAATTTGGTATATATGATTTTTAGAATAATATCACAATGATTAAACGATTAGATTGATAAAACTCAATGTTTATAAAAGGTTATTAAACAATGTAAGTCTCACAATAATATTTGTTGGAATGTCTGTTCCAAAAAAAAAAAATGATGTTAAGTGTCTAGACTTACCGATGTAAGTAAATTCTTACCGATATATGATAGGAGGGTTGGGTTTGGAAAGCACCCGCACATTATGACTTGAGTAATTTTTAACTTAACTCAACTTATTAACTTAATTTAATTCATTATTTATGAGCTGAGTTGAGACAAAACTCGTTATTAGTTTGTAGGCTGATCCAACTAGTTATCAACTCTAGTACAAAATATTTTTAAAAAAATACCCTAAAATATTAAGAACTTATATATATATATATATATATATATATATATATATATATATATATATATATATATATATATATATATATATATGAGTTAGCAAAATTTTATTTGGAAATCTATTGAAGGAACGTAACATTTCAGAGAAGAAAATGCAGTAATGATTATTCTTCAAGTATCTATTCAATGATGAGTCACAGAAACTGGTCAAAGGAATTGGATAAAATCGCCTCACTCTCCCCATTTCTTTATAAAAAGTCTTATTAACTGATTAAACGAAAGAATAAAATTTAGATAAAGTAACTTACGTTATTGTCCTATTATTATCCAATAAAAATATATTATATGAATTATTTTTTGCATTTCAACTGTGAGAATTTTTAGAAAAGGGATAAGATGACTAAAAAGTAATGCACATATTATATTTTCATTGGGAAATAACATTATAAATTAACACATTAATTGATTAAAAAAAGATAAATTACTCTATAAATTTCTATAAATTTACTAAATTTTCAAATAAAACCTTATAACCTAAAAAGTTTTTAACGAGATCCCTTTATTCATAAAATTTTATAAATAAGTTGTTATAGTTTAATTTTGTTTTCAATTATATATGTCTCTATTAATTATAAAATTTTATAATTAAGTCTTTGTAAACTATCACAGTGACACATAATGGCTTACAAATGAATGTTAACATCCATTAAGGGAGTTCAATAGCAGTCAATCAATAGGAACCTATTTATAAATTTTTAAAAGTTTAAAGATTCTATTAAAAAATTTAAACTATAAAAATTTATTTAAAAATTGAGTAAAATTATAAGAAATTACATAGTAATTTAACAAAAAAAAATATTACCAATGCTCCTTTAAGCACTCACTTAAGACTAGTGACATATTCTCACTTTAGAATGGAATAATCTATTCTTCACTTAAACTTTAAAAAATGTATATATCACTGGTTACAAATCAATATAAAATACTCATTACTCAAAAGTCTCTGGGCACGATATATCCAAGGATATCTTTATGCTTGTGACTAGTTTTGTATCGTTTTGAATTCCAAGTGCAATTTTTCATGTATGCACTATTTTTGGCGTTCAGTTATTTAATTGATTAAGCAAACAAATCATCAAGCAAAGTTTCTTGCATAGGCAATTAGGCACATCACACGAGTTGGGACCCCTATGCAAGAATATCTTATCATCAAGATTGCGTCTAATCTCCACCAGGCCACTTCATTTCAGGATTACCCTTTTCTTTTCTCCCACTCGGACTATTTGATCATGATGATGATTACGCATCATGCGTAGCAGACACAAGAAAATTATGAGGACTAAGGACTGAGGAGCGATGGAAAGTCTGGAAAGTGGGGGAACGAAAACTGGCATACCAGCCAATGTGGAGGGAGGAAGACCATTTTTTTTTTTTTTTTGACGAGGACCATAAGTAATCTTTTACTTTTGGAAGAAAGCAAAAGTTGTGCCTACTGACTCGATAAGGTGGTTTTTGATTTGTTATACTTTATATATTGTAAGACAATGTTTTTACCAATGTATGATTGATTTAACATCTTAAATTCAAATTTTATAAAATAAATCTTGTTAAATTAACTTTATAATTTTATTATTCCAGTATATAAATAAAATAAATACCACGTTTATCCTCAACATCGATAACAACATTTCAACTATATATTTCCTTATGTCGAAAGCCAATTTAATCTTTAAAAGATTCAACGTACTTCATTCTGAGTGGGTTGGTGAAATGCATAAATCATATGTATAATTATAAACAATCACATACTAATAAATAAATAAATATAAAGCACTTAAAAAAATTTTATTTAAGAGTGTATATATATATATAGTGAACATATCTCGTTTATAAGAGATCGATGAGTAGAATTTTGATTATTTGATCTTATATTAATAGTTAAGATTTAACATAAATACATGTAACTTTTTTAAGTGATCACATGATTAAATAATTTTTAATCATAATCATTCATGTATGATTATATAATCAAGATTTACTTCTTTCACTAAATATCCTCTATATATATATAATTTTAATGTATTGTCTTATATTATTATTTAATTTTGCCTTAATTTTTTGAGTTTAATTATATTAATAATTATATAAGATATTAAATTCATAGATGATGTGTCAATACATCATTAATTATAATTATGAAATATTTTTATACAAACAGTGAAATAAAATTATTAAACTATGTATAAAATCAAAGTTTTCTTTTTCACCTTGGATAAAATCAAAGTTTTATTTTTCACCTTGGAGAGTTGGAAAATATGTCAGTGGTGACTAGATTGTGCCTTGTACATGAACTGAACGAAAAAAGAATGTCGCTTAGGAATATCAAGTCCAGACTTTCAAGTGTCTAGATAGTTCTTGTTAGGGGATTTAAATACATAATCAACGTTTAGGTATTAAATCATCCTTTCCTCACTCTCATTCAGTTCTTATGTTTTATCATGCTTTCAATTCAAGTTTGAATCCTACTTCCTAGTTTGAAATTATGGGGTTTTAGGTGAGAAATTATTGTATATTGTAAAGAGACACCCATCATTCATTTTAGGCATATCCACATAATTTAAGCACACAAACTAGCACACAAACTTGAAATGAATGATAGAGATATTTTTAGAGCACATATTTATAGCTACTTTAGAAGTATGTTATAATTTCTCATTTTGGGTAGAGATAGAGGAAATGAGAGAAATAAAACTCTGAATAATATAAGATTGGATTGATATGATGTGTAATGATATATGATACAAAATATTAATCTAATGTTCCTATTTTTAGTAATAATGGGTCGAGATATTGTTTCTACAATTAGATGACTAATTAATTTTATAATATATTGTAAAGATTGATTAAGATATTTTAAAATAAATTAAATATATTTTAAGATAGTATAACAATCCCTCTCAAGCTAAATATATCTTAAAATATATTTAAAGATATTTTAAGCTTTAGCATATTACAATTAAAACAAACTAAAAGAAAATAAAAGAAATTAAACAAGCTAAAAGAAAATAATCTCAAAAATAATCTAAAAAGACAATTAAGAGGTGCTAGATAAATACGCTAAAATGGGAGATGCATTGTTGTAAGGGTGCACAATGGGAGAGGTGAATGCCGTCGTAAGGACACGTAACGGGAGATGCATTGTATGTATTATTGGGATAGAGCTAATATGTGTAAAGAGAGATTGTAATGGAGCCAATTTGCATAAAGAGATGCTGGAATAACAAGATTAATTGGGAAATGAACGATGGTGACTAGATCAGTAACTCGAGATTGAAAGAGAACATAAACTCATAAAAGGAGATCGAGAGGAGACAATTAAAGAAGTGAAAATCAACAAAACTATATTTGAGTTTGATAATAGTGAATAATGATTCTGACCATGAATTTAACATTAGTGAAAAGGAGAAATTCTTTAAAATAAATATCATGATTCTGAATGAGAAGGAGAATAATATGATATTAAATTGAAATGGTCTATAATGATATGATACAAAATATTAACTTAATATTCTTATTTATATTAATAATAGGTCAAAATTATTTCTTTAATTAGATAATTAATAGATTTCATAATATATTCTAAATATTAATTAAAATATTCTAAAATAGACTAAATATATTTTAAGATATTCTAACCTCATCCTCCAAATTTCCAATCTCGGCAAACTTATAATTGAGGATTAAAATCAATCGTTTTTGTGAAAATCATTAAGAAACCCCAAATCGATGTAGTTGCTTTGCTTACCCTGATGACCGATCACAATGAATGCGCAGTGACCAATGCTACATATGAATCAGTCTTGGAAGTTGGAGACTAATGCTCATTAGCAGATATGTTATGTAACCTATCTACATATTTATTTTGTTAAAAATGTAAATCGTGACTTAGACTACCTAATTATTTTTGTCAAGAGGCCAAATAATAAATATTTTTTAAGGTAACTGGACCATTCTGGGTCCGATAAAATAGGCCCGATATGGTAATGCCCAACATAATAGCAGACTTGGCAGAATTCGGCCCGACTTCCATACTTAGGCATATATCGGACCTATGAATAACGGGCAAATAGTGGTAATAGTAATTTACCGACTTAAGTGAGTAATCAACGACTATAAACCTGGCATTTAGGGAATAGATTGTAACTGAATCCCAACGTTCGGACTTTGAATGTCTTAAACGGCTGGAGTTCGGATTGATCGGTTATCGGGATTCGGAATATCTATATAAGCCGGCCTGGCGACTTAAGCCAGGCATGTTCCATTCTTTTAGCTTGATACATACTATTTACTGTAAATTTGTCATACGATCCAAATGCTGACTGACTAGCCTGGTTTCTTAGATATCTTGACACACCCGTTCGGAAACAAGAATAGGGTCGTCCTCTAAGTGATCTAGGTTCGGTCAGTACCCGGAACATCTGGCGCCCACCGTGGGGCTAGGTAAAACTTTCCTACTCCACGATCCTTCAGCTGTTTTCGTGGCACATCCAACCACTTTATAGACCTGATATGGCTAGCAATGAAAACGGTGTCCGAATGGAATCACTCTAGAAAACAACCACTCGGTCCAATGGAGATGCTCCGCAAGCAATTAGAGATATTAATAGCCGAATTGATCGAATTCTTTGAGACCGGCGGGGATCAACAGAGGATTGAGCAAAGAGCGCACTGCAGAGAGAGAATTCCGGAAGAAGATATTCCGAGCAGGGATTTTCAAGGACATACCAGTATCCCTAGAACGAGTAATCATGACGGAAGGAGACAAGTAAATAACATACTTGGAGCGGATCATCCTTTCTCCGATTTCATTATGTCGATCCCGCTTCCGGAGGGATTCAGACTCCCGACGAAGGAACTTTACGATGGGACGACTGATCCACAGGAACATCTAACGATGTTCAACTCTATGATGCTTCTAAATGGAAGCTCGGACCCGATTAAATGCAGGGCTTTTCCGACAACTCTAAAAAAATCAGCCTTGCTCTGGTTTTCAAGCATTGAAACAGGTTCAGTTTACGATTTTTCTGAATTATCTGTTAAATTTCTTAACCATTTTTCTACAAGCAGGACACATCAGAAGACATCGGCAAGCTTAATCAATCTGAGGCAGGGCCGAGAAGAATCTCTCAAAGATTTCATGAGAAGGTTCGGGGAGGAAGCTGTGCAGATAAGAGATCTCAATCCAGCAGTTTCTCTCCATGCTATCATGGCTGGCTTGCGGCCCGGACCATTTGCAGATTCCCTGGCCAGGAAACCACCGTTAGATCTGGACGAGTTGAGGAACAGATCTGCAGGGTACATCAACATGGAAGAAATCGCTCTCGCCAGGAAGCAAATGGAGCAACATTTTTTCGAACCAGAACGCAGGGGAAAAAATAATCCCATTATTTCTATCAAACCAAGTATTCACGACCGACAATATAACGGACGGGGATCAGAAATTAGAGGTAGACACTTACAAAAGAATGATCGGACATACGAAAATGTACGTGCAATAACGGATAGAGTACAACCCTGGTTCAATGAATACACTCCGTTGAATTCTCGAAGAGATCGGATATTCCGGGAAATATACAACACGGGTCTGATCCGTCTCCCAAAAAATGCCGGGCATCAAAAGATACCACCAAATGTGGATAAAAGTAAAAGGTGTGAGTTCCACAAAACCTTCGGACATACAACCGAGGAGTGCATCAGCTTGAAAAACAGGATCGAGCAATTTATTCGGGAGGGACATCTAGGAAAATATGTTTATCGCCGCAGGAGTCGGAGCAGGGAGGCAAAAGAAAGAGATCAATCCAACCGAAGGGGAACAAGCCCGGATATGACGAAAAATGCAGTTGACACAAGCCCCCACGACCGAGACCAACCTGTCAGAGGGATAATTGACTCAATTGCAGGGGGATTTGCCGGTGGAGGGAGTTCCAACTCATCTCGGAAACGACATCTCCGAGCAGTAATGTCGGTAAGCTACCCTTCCCCAGTGCAGCACAAACAGTTCGATGATGGACCGGCCATCTCTTTTTCAAGCAGCGATTACGCTGGGTTGGACGAAAAGCTGGATGATCCGATGGTCATATCCGTTATAGCAGGGAACTTTCAGATCAAGAAAGTTCTAGTTGATCAAGGAAGTTCAGCCGATGTTCTTTACATGTCCACGCTTCGAAGGTTGTAGATGTCAGAAAACGTTTTAACTCCATTCAATGGAACTTTGATCGGGTTCTCAGGAGAGCAGGTAAATGTCAAGGGGTTCGTCGAACTTAGAATAACTTTTGGGACAGGTACTCTACTTAAAACCATTCCTGTAAGATACTTGGTTATAGACTGCTATACTCCCTATAATGTTATCCTCGGGAGACCGTCTCTAAATCTTTTAGGGGCTGTCGTCTCAACCCCCCACCTAACAATGAAATTCCCAGTCTCTAAGACTGAGGTCGGTACAGTACATGCAGATCAGAAGGAAGCTCGGATTTGCTACAACGAAAGTTTGAGACCCAGACAAGATGAAAAAATTCATAAGATCGACCGTAAGCGACCGATACATAGCATTAACATGGCCGAACTGGACCCGCGGAGTGATGAAAAAGACAGGCCTCAACCGATCGAAGAATTGCAAGCAGTACCATTGGGTCCTAAATCCAGCCAAGTAACACATATCGGGGCTCATTTACCAACCGAACTTAAAAGAAATTTGGAGCAATTATTGAGAAAGAATGTTGATATCTTTGCCTGGACTGCAGCAGACATGCCTGGAATTGATCCAGAGATCATCACCCATAAGCTCTCCCTAGATGTAAAGGTAAAACCAGTAGCCCAGAAAAAAAGGAAACTGGGATCGGAAAGACAAAGGGCTGCAACCGAGGAAACCAAAAAACTTTTGGAGGCCGGCTTTATAAGAGAGGTAGAATATACCACGTGGTTGTCGAATGTGGTTATGGTAAAAAAGTCATCAGGAAAATGGAGAATGTGTACAGACTTCACTGATTTGAACAAAGCTTGCCTGAAGGATTCCTATCCTCTTCCCAGCATAGACCGACTAGTTGATGGGGCCTCGGTTATCGAGTTCCTTAGCTTTATGGATGCATACTCTGGATACAACCAAATTAGGATGCATCCAGGACGACGAACAAAAAGCGCTTTTATCACTTGAGTTTGGAAATTTTTGTTACAGGGTGATGGCCTTCGGCCTTAAGAATGCCTGGGAGCTACTTATCAACGGCTGATGAACAGAATTTTCGAAAAGCAAATAGGAAGAAACATCGAGGTCTATGTAGATGACATGGTCGCCAAAACATCTGAAGGTGGGGATCATTGCTCCGACCTGTCTGAATGCTTTGCGCAACTGAGAAAGTATAACATGAAGTTAAACCTCGAGAAGTGTGTGTTCGGAGTTCAAGCAGGAAAGTTTCTTGGCTTTCTCCTCACCAACAGAGGAATAGAAGCAAACCCGAAGAAATGTAGAGCAATAATGGAAATGAGAAGCCCAGCAACGATTAAAGAAGTGCAGAGATTAACAGGACGGATAGCTTCCCTCTCGAGGTTCCTTTCTAAATTAGCTGATCGATCTCTACCATTTTTTCAATGCCTCAAGAAGACCAAAAATTTTCAATGGACGGAGGAATGTGAACGAGCGTTCAGCGAACTGAAAACTTTCTTGGCGACTCTGCCAATTTTGACAAAACCAGAATCAGGTGATATTCTATACTTATATATTTCTGTTTCTGATAAAGCCTTGAGTTCTGTATTGGTGAAAGAAATAGGAAAGGAGCAACGACCTATCTATTTCGTTAGCCGAGTCTTGCAAGGACCAGAAGGTCGGTATCAAAAAATCGAAAAGATGGCGTTAGCACTAGTCACAACGGCTAGGAGGCTCCGACAATATTTTCAAAGTCATTCAGTCGTCGTGAGGACAGATCAGCCAATCAGACAAGTGCTTTGAAAACCAGAGCTTGCCGGACGAATGATATCATGGTCCGTCGAATTGTCGGAATTTGATATTCAATATCAACCAAGAGGACCTATCAAGTCCCAGGTATTATCTGACTTTTTGGTTGAATTATCTTCCCCTTATCCTCAAAATGAGAATAGTGATACTTGGATTCTTTTTGTCGATGGAGCGTCGAATGTCAAAGGAAGTGGAGCGGGGATTATTCTGGAAGGCCCGAACGAAATCTTAATTGAACAGTCACTGAAATTCAATTTTCGGGCCAGCAATAATCAGGCCGAATATGAGGCACTCATTGCCGGACTAGCATTGGCAGCAGAGATGGGGGCTACTAGGTTAATCGCAAAGTCGGATTCCCAACTGGTAACCGGGCAGGTAAGTGGTGAGTTCCTTACTAAAGACCCGCAATTAGTTAAATATTTACTCAAAGTACAAGATGTGGTAAAAAAGTTTGAACAATTCGAGATTATTCATATCCCGAGAGAGCAGAATACAAGGGCTGATCTCTTGTCAAAATTAGCCAGCACAAAAGGTCCAGGTAACAACCGATCCGTTATTCAAGAAATGCTTGACCGACCCAGCGTTGAAGAAGAAGAGATTTTTTCAATCGACAACAATATAAGTTCCTGGATGAGCCCAATTGTCAAGTATTTGGAAAGTGGTGAGTTACCAACTGATGAAAAGAAAGCAAAGAAATTGCGAAAGTCGGCCAGTTATTACACGATGATAGGAGGAGAATTGTTCAAAAGAGGATTTTCTCTCCCCCTCTTGAAGTGTATAAATCAAAATCAGACGAAAGTGGTTATGGAGGAAGTTCATGAGGGAGTCTGTGGTAGTCACATCGGAGGACGATCGCTAGCAGGCAAGGTTTTAAGATCGGGAATGTATTGGCCTACTATGAAGTATGATTGCCTAGAATACGTTCGAAAATGTGACAAGTGTCAGAAATTCGCCAATCTACATAAATCTCCACCTGAAGAATTGCACAGCATTGAGACTCCATGGCCATTTTGCCGATGGGGAATTGACCTGTTAGGTCCTTTCCCCACAGCCGCCCGACAATTGAGGTACATTATTGTTGCCATTGATTATTTTACAAAATAGATTGAAGCCGAACCACTTGCTAGTATAACTTTCGAAAAGATTAAAAAATTTGTTTAGAAAAATATAATATGCCGTTTTGGTTTACCCTATTCGATTGTATCTGATAATGGAACACAATTCACTGACAAGAAATTCTGAGAGTTTTGTATTAGAAATGGAATTAAACAGGTATTCACCTCGGTAGAACATCCACAAACTAACGGATTAGCCGAAGCAGCTAACAAGGTTATATTACTCGGACTGCAAAAGAGGATCAACCATGCTAAAGGCCTTTGGCCAGAAGAACTTCTGAACATTTTGTGGGCTTATCACACTACACCACAGTCGTCAACACTCGAAACCCCATTCCGACTTACTTTCGGGGCGGATGCTATGATCCCAGTCGAAATTGGAGGACCGAGTTTTAGAAGATCAGCATTTAATGAGGAGGTAAATGTTGCAGTCAGAAAAACCGATTTGGATTTGTTAGAAGAAGAAAGGGAAATAGCACATATTAAGGAAGAAGCTGCGAAAGTTCGGGCAGAAAGAAAATATAATCGGAAGGTGAAAACAAGAAAATTCGTTGAAGGGGACCTGGTTCTGCGCAAAATTGAAGACTCCAGAAGGGTGCCTGGCGAAGGGAAGTTATCGGCTAATTGGGAAGGACCTTTCAGAATACTTAAAGATATCGGCGGAGGAGCGTATAAGATCGGCGATATCATTGGATGTCCGCTTCCTAGAACTTGGAATTCGGCATCACTTCGGAGATATTATAGCTAAGTTCTTCTTGTTTTATATTTTCTTTTATAAACTTTGTATTGAAAATTAAAGGTAGTGTACTCTTTTTCCTTGTCAGGATTTTTTCCCGATGGGTTTTTTCCTGAAAGGTTTTAACGAGGCCTACCGTTGACTCATTCGTTTACTCAAATAAAATCATCATCTTGAAACTTAGTTTGCATAAAAATGGCCGTCGAGCCAAATCCGGTCAAAGTCACTGATGCCGGTCATAGTCACCGAAGAAAATGGCCATCGAGCCAAATCCGGTCAAAGTCACCGATGCCGGTCATAGTCACCGAAGAAAATGGCCTTCGAGCCAAATCCGGTCAATGTCACCGATGCCTGTAATAATCACCCACGAAAATGACCTTCGAAGTCAAGTCGGGAAAGTCGTCAATGCAGATAAACTTTCAAAAATAATTAAAGTTTATTTCGATAAACAAGACCTTTTTGCAATTTTCAATCAATTCTCTTTAAAACACTTAAATGATGTTTCAAGGGGCATAAATTTCGATTTTGTGAATAGTCGTTCTGCCATTAATTATTATAGGCAACATCGGCAAGCATTAAGATATTTTTTGAAATTAAAAAAAAAACTAATAATAATAATAATAATAATAATAATAATTTAGACATAAGAAGCACATACGGTATCAAAGACTAATTCATTGTTTTTAAGACGACAGAGTTATACATTGAAACTTCAAATACTTAAGATTCTTTTTCTTCTTCTTCATCATCATCTTCAACGATACGACCACCGACTACCTTGTGGAATGGACCCATCTCCCCCAAGCGATTGTCGAAAACTCCGTCGGGATTCAAAAGCTTGGCTTGTTGGAGGCAAGTATCAAAGCCAGCGACTCTTTGGTTTGTAATCTCGTCTTTCAATCCCTCCAACTCAGCAAACAACTTACTTTTCTCTCCCAAGGCTTCTTCAAGAGCTCGGTCAGACTCCTCCTTGTCCTTTAAGGCGGCCGACAAGCTTTCTTCAAAGTTCTTCTTTTCTTCCTCCAGAAGCTTTACCGAAGATTCAAGAGAATCGATTCGGTGAGCTTTCACTTTAAAAACTTCTATTTCATTTTTCAGCTCGAGACTTCAGCATGATGAGCCTTTGTCGCTTTTTCCATTTCCGAACGGAAAAGAAGACGTTGGATAACACTTTCTTTTTGTTTTCGCTACTTCAGCCTCGGCCGACCTAAGTACACTGACGGACTGAAGGAGTTGTACTTCGGCCCATCGTATTAGCCCAATATCACCGACCTTTTCTTTGCGCTCCTTGTCGACCGAAAGAGAAATATGATCATCTATCAAAGACTCGAAGGAAAAAGTGGTCGACCATAGGGAAGACTTGTCTTTTCCAGCCGCAAAACTGCTTAACCCCTCCAAGGCCGTTTTTAGACCCGAGTTCTGTGAAGAGCCTTCGACTACTGATGTCAAGGCAGGTTGTTTCATACTTTGATCCAGGACTTCTGACCGGCGTCGTTTTTGAATCATCGGATCCGAGTTGGTATCCGAAGATTCCGGTTGATGATTAATGGGTATTGGTTCGGGTCGGGGAATGATGTCGTCAACATTTCCTACCGCCGAGGCTCCTTCGTTCTTCAATTTCTTTAGTCTTCGTTGCATTTCGCGAACAGTTATCTTAGGAGCCATTTTTTCTGAAAAGAAATTAAAAGTAGTTAAAATACATTAGTAGAGATCCAATATCGGTAAAATAGTAAAAATAAATAAGACTTACGCATTATTTTTGGTAATTCCGTTGGATTGTTTCCAAACTTTACCAAGGAAGCAGTATCCAGCACTGAAGCTTCTTCCAACAAGTCGACCAATATTCGGTCTTCGGGTGGTAACTTTCTATACTCTATACCCAGTATGGAAGTCGGGTCGGCACGACAGTATAAGGGGAATTTTTCTATCCCATATTCGTCCAAGAAGAATGAAAGATCGGTCGGAGCAGAACTCACCCGAAAAAATTTATTTTTAAAATTCTTGTACGACGAGTCTAAAGCAGAAAATAATCTTCTACGGGGATGACTGTTAATTGATACCCAACCCCCTTTACCGACCCCTTTGCATTGAAAAAGGGAAAAGAACATGCCAATACTTGGTTCCCGACCTATAAACTGAAGTAATACTTCGAAAGCTTTAACAAATGCCCAGCTATTTGGATGGAGTTGGGTAGGCGCGACATTTAACTTAGTCAGGATTTTACATTGAAAATCCGAGAAGGGTAGACGGAGTCCGAGGCGGGTAAAAAAGGTTTCATATACATAAATCCATCCTAAGTCGTCATTCTTTCCTGGAGACATAAAAATCCTCTCTTCAGGTCGGCAATGTCGGCACACGAATTTGGTCTCGTCTCCATTAGATGCCATCACTATACATCTTCGGAGGATGTGTATGCTTTCGGCCGAATTAAAATCCGAGCAGTAATTTTTAACAGCGGATTTAACCCAGTTGTATTCCTCCTCCGATCTTGGAGGTGACGTCCGACCTTCAAGATCGGGCGTTCCTTCGTCGGCTGTGTCTTTTCCTTTGACAGTGGGTGGGCCCGTTGTATGTTGACTAGAAACGGCCACCGGAGATTCACCCAGAATCTCTACAGATTCGCTACCACTACTGTCGCTTCTAACGGACATGTTACTACTTATGGTCCTAAATCCTAAATTGAGGCAATTTACAGAGATGGAAAGGGAAAGGTGAGAGAAGTACCTGTTTCTGGAAGACGAAATGCGAAAGCTTCATGGCAGTAGAACTTTTTGAGAAAATAGTGAAGGGCCCAGGAACTTGATTAAATACGCTTGATGAGCGAATGCAGGAAGGCACAACAATGAAAATTTTCTGGAAAACGAAGCAATACAGAGGAAGATGAAACGTGGAGTGTTTTCTGGGAAGAAGCTAACAGTTGGACTTGAAAGAGTAATGAGAAGAAAAATGGAAGAAGGGCTTTTTTAAATAATGTTTAGGCCGCCACAAATCAAGGGTAATAAAGTCAAGGAAAACGAAAAGTTGTATTTCCACCCGTCAGATGAATCTTGCGCCCAGGATCGATACTAGCCAAAATCAATGGTTGAAAGGCCGTTTCAGCGAAGATCAACAGTTGCACGGCGGTTACTGGTACAGTTGCTTTAATGGTGCAATAATGAAACTGACACTTAAGTAATAGATGAATGACACGTGGCCCACGTCTTTTCACCCCAGGAACAACTACACGTTACACGAGGCATCTTGAACAACGAGTCCTAATGTACCTGAGCAAAGTAGGATTGCAGGAAGCTAAGTTGGTCTTTTTGGTTTCTAATAATCGATCAAAATCGCATTTTTGATCGGGTCTCTTATATCTCGGTATCGTCCTTTCTATTTGACCTACCTATTGGCTGTATACCATTCTTCGTTTAAACCGGTCTTTGATAGATCGGTACATATATTTCGTATGACCGATCTAGGGGCTATGGACCATTCTGTATTCTTTTAAATCGGTCTCTTGTAGCTCGGTTCATATCTTCTATATGGTCGAGCTAGGGAGCTGTGGACCATTCTGGGTCCGATAAAGTAGGCCCGATATGATAATGCCCAACATAATAGCAGACTTGGCAGAATCCGGCCCGACTTCCATACTTAGGCATATATCGGACCTATGAATAACGGGCAAATAGTGGTAATAGTAACTTACCGACTTAAGTGAGTAACCAACGACTATAAACCTGGCATTTAGGGAATAGATTGTAACTGAATCCCAACGTTCGGACTTTGAATGTCTTAAACGGCTGGAGTTCGGATTGATCGGTGATCGGGATTCGGAATATCTATATAAGCCGGCCTGGCGACTTAAGCCAGGCATGTTCCATTCTTTTAGCCTGATACATACTATTTACTGTAAACTTGTCATACGATCCTAGTGCTGACTGACTAGCCTGGTTTCTTAGATATCTTGACACACCCGTTCGGAAACAAGAATAGGGTCGTCCTCTAAGTGATCTAGGTTCGGTCAGTACCCGGAACAGTAACTATATTGTTTCTTATTTTTACATTGAAGGGTAATGATTCTTAATCCAGTTGAGTATGCCCATGACCGTAGTTGAATAAGAATATCGATAGCATATATATGTTGTTATAATTTACGCTTGAGTTATCATTTTAAAACATTTTGCTACAGACAAATTGTTCAATTTTTGCATCAACTAACAAAAACACCATAATATATGTTTGTCTATGATATGCTTATGGACAAAATATCTAATGGTCAAGAAAGTTAACAGTGTTTCATAAGAAGAAGAAGAAGAAAGTTAACAGCGTGTGGTATGAATCCGGACTGAAAGAAAATTTCTTCAAGATAGTATATACGATTGCATAAGTTGATTAATGGTTTTTCTTTGTTGGATACGTCTTCAATTTAATCCTTGACCTATTTAAGTAAAGTGGAATTTTAAGGCATCACAATATATATATATATATTTGTCTTTAACAAATTGCTTATACAATTTTGAGCTAGAAATGGTGATTAAGTAAATTTTTTTCAAAATAACAATTCAAGATATTATAATTTCTTTCGCTCAAACATCTAACGTTCTCATTAGCTAGACCCAATCAATAACTCACAACTTAAGATCTGTAATTATCGTGTTTTTTTTTTCAAATCTCATATTGGATGAATACTTAGAGATTAGAAGAAATTCTTACCTAAATCCTGGACACTCAAGTTGGGTGCACCAGGTCAATCAGGACTTAATATTTTTATAGATCTTTGTGAAATTAATTATGTGACACAAAGATCTATAAAAATATTAAGTCTTAATTAGTTTAATGTACTCATTTGGGTGCTCAGAATTTAGGTAAAAATTTATCAGAGATTAGATGATGTTATATTAACCAACAAACGCTGACTACTTAAATAACTCGAGCTATGTGGATCGGCTAAGGAGTTGTTTTGGGCCAGTTAGGTTTGGAAGTATTATAAATAACAGTAGTGTTTACAACAAAATTGGTCAACATTTGACAACAAGACAATTTTAACTTGCATTGTGAAGTTGTTTTGTAAGTCCTCATCTAGCCACAGTTCTATGACACATAATATTGCATCAGCACTGAGACGAACCATAGGTATTGGAAAATAAAAACTTTATTATTTGGTGAAAATTTAATGAAACTTGTAAATTATACATCAATTAAAAAAGTTCGAAAAAATTATTGAATCTAAATTATAAAATTTATTATACACACAAGTTTAAATTAAAATGGAATAAAAAAATACATGCTTTATATGTATTTCATTTTTTTTGTCAGTTGTAATATCTTTGAAAAGTATCTCTTAAAATACTTCTCAAAAGCATTGAAAAAAGTACTACAAAAATAGTTTACTATACACAACTGCATTGGTTAAGAATTAAAAGGAAAAAAAAAACTGGGGGAGGTATCTTGCTAAAACATTACACTAGCTATCCATCCAAAATTAATATTATTCTGATTCTAATATCCTCCACCGCCCCCAGACGAGCATGCAAGTAAGTAGAGGGCATCCAAGCAGTCATTAGCTATTAAAGGTATTAATTACCTCTCTGACACATTATTTATAAATTTTTAGTTTCCACCCCCATTCTTCTACTTTATTTTTTTTCTTATGAGTGTCAAGCAAAATTAAAAATTCAAACAAACATCAAAGTTCATCTAATCTTTGATAATCCGTGACAGGAATCATTTGTTTCAATGATTTATGAGCTGGATATATAGTAACACAGCAATTATGGCTGACATTTTTTTTTCTCAAGATATTCTCTAAATAATTTTCTCCAATTTCTTCATGAAGAAAATATTTTGTATTTCTGGGTCCATGATATATCATAAATAAATTATTTTACGAAAAGCCTGTTAACCTAAAAATAACCATTTTGTTTTTTGCAGCAAGTTGGTGCTGTATATCCCATTAAATTCATCCTCAACAAATTAGGAAAGCAAAAAAGAAAAGGCGAAAAAGAAAGAAAACGATTTGTTTGTCTTCTTATATTTCCATTTTAGCTGCTAACACAAAATCAAAAATAAATTACAATTGTGCACGCAAGAAACTTTTTGTCAACATTCCGAATCCAAACTCATATATATGGATCACGAACAGTTCATCAGCACCTAATAGCCATGAAGAAGAAACATACATAGTAATATATATAAGAAAAGTTTCAAAATTTACACAGCCTAAAGATTAACAACACCATATATATAGCTACATATGATCATGTTGAGATGAAACCCTGAAACAGCGAACGACATGGTGGTGGTGTTGGGGGCACTTCTCCCTATCAATGAGGTCTTGAACGTACCTAAACTGCTCCACATGACAAGGGATAATAATGGTTCCCTGCTGATCAAAACCATACTCTTCCTCTGCCTCCTTCAGCAGCTGAGAAAACAGTGGGTGGTTGAGGTACATCACAGGCACCACAATTTTCTGTTGCTCTTCACCTTGCCCCACCTTGATTGGCAAGCACCCTTTTGGTATATCTTTGGTGATCACTTTCTTTCTCTGGTGGTGATGATCATGATTTGTAACCGGAACTTCTTTCAACCTTTTTTCTCCACCGTCCAACATCAGAAGGCCAAGACAAAAGACAGAACCTAAAATTTGTGTTAGATTTGAAAACAAATGGTTATTTGGGAGGGTTTTTATTTGCAGGTAATGGATATATAGGAATCAACTCTAAACGTACCTATGATAGGAAAAAAAATGATAATTATTATTGGGGATATGCATGGCGGCATAGAGCGTCATCACTCATCAAAGGGGATAGGTGAGATGGAATAATCCATTACCAAATTAATTAAGTCGGTTATTTAATTATTGTAAGCTGTATGACTCGGACTCTGAGCTCCTATATGTTTACAAGTGGGACTGTGATCTTTAGTAGCTGAGGCATGGTCAACACCACAACTCAAGCCAATGAAATGCCAAGATGGCTGCATGATATATATGCCAACAAAAGATGCTTTGAAAGAGAAATAGGGCAGGGGTTGCATATGTCACTTTTGTCCTTTATTAAGGTTTCCAAGTAAATTTTGATGTCAAGGTTTACACAAATTTGGGTCCGTGGAAGTATTTCTTACTTGAGTTTCAATTAAAGTACATAATTTAGTGTTTGGATGAAGATGGGAAATTAGATTGATTCAAAAGCCCTATCAATCGCGTAATTAGTAAAATAAATAAATAAATTGATGATGAGATGGTAGGTAACAATGGAGGAGGTGATATTTATATAGGTGATATAAATGGTAACAATGATAAATGTGGTAGGCAACGGTAAAGGTGGGGGATTAACCCGAGTTATTTAGTGAACTTATAGTGTTTAAAATCGAAGATATTTTTCGTTCAAACTATATTACCCGGCACTTATATCATAGCAAAGAATTGTCATATCACAAATTATGAATAATTAAAAATTCAATTTAAATTTACAAATCAAATTTTAAGTTAAAACCAATTTTTGAATTAAACAAACACCCAGATCCAACTCCTAGCAGCATCAATGGCTCCTTGATTTTTGGATGACCTAACATCTTTGTTGATTGAGATATCCCACCAACATGCAATGCCAAAATAAGAGCATCTCTGCACGTTTTATAGAAGCCTTAAACCATAGGGATCTTGATCATATTAATTAATATAATGTAAACATATTACCATATAAAATTAAATTCTAAAATTAATATCAATTAACATAGGCCACTGATTATCAAAACAAAGTGCAAAATAAAGCCTCATTAATTTAAAATCTGAACTATAAAAACTCGATATAGGTCACAAAAACGCAACCCCAATACACTTCAAATTTATAATGAATAAAATATTTCATTGTCAATTAGAAGAGAAAAAAATGACCGCATATCATAAGGAAAGACAATTGTTTTCTAATTAAAAGTTTAAGGTAAATGAAAGTTTTGTCAATTTTAAAGTCAAATAAACGATCAACTTTATAGAGAATTTACAATAAAATTATAAAATATCTATCAACAGAGATCTTTAAATTCGAATTCAAATTATATAATTGTGATGATGAGAAAGTTACAATGACAGTTCATGTCATGTCAAACTTCAAATTATTATCCGAATTGTCCTATTTTAATTTTAAGAAAAAGAAATTATACTCTCCCACGGGCCACGGACCACCCACTCTCGTTTCGTAGTCTCATATTCTGAGATGGTCAGGGTTGGGCTTACGATTTTGGGCTAGGATCAAGAAAGTTGGGCTATTAGTCAGTAATAATCGTTAACATGCCTAGTTGATTGTATCTTCGAAGAAATGGTGTAATTGGATGAGGATTCTGTATTTTAGTTTTAGCTAGTAGCTTAGCAAATAGCAATGAAACCTTCTATCTATTGATGGAAGAGAATTTCATGTTTCATGTTCAACATAACACGCATAGTACATCACATCTTCAAAAATATAAAATTGCTTTTGATTATTTTTTAAATAAATGCTAATGTGGTTGGAAAATAAACCCTTGGCAAAAGTCAACACCACAACTTCTCAGAACAAATTTTCACAATAGAGCATTGGTAATTTGAACTGAAAGCATGTACCCAGTGGGTACTTCTATCTTACCCGTTGTAATTTGTATAAAGTGGGTAAGGGATACGAGCCCACAGCAGCTTGACACCTATAACTGTGAACATGCTATCTTAAATTTATAAAGAAAAAATCCAGCAATTCATATTTTTAATTTAGTCCTCAACTTGAGGAATAAACTGTATATATCTTGTTAGTTTTTTATAAATGGATATATAAATGACCCAAAATAATTATTTTCAGTTATACCAGTGTTTTTTTTTCTTTTAGTGCTGTTTTATGCTAGTTAATACTAATTATGATTTTAAAAGTAATGTTAGTTGCACATCATGTCCAATTCACATGACTCATTGAAAAATGTAAACCATTGATAGTGTGCAAGAAAAAGAAGAGCTAAAGGATAAAACAGATTATGATGATAATATAAAGTATGTGAGTTATGTGAGGGTAACATTTCCTTGATATTAATCATTCAATTCAAGGTAAAATCATACATGTAGACTTTTTGAGGGTAAATTAAGGGGTCCATACATTCAGAATTTTGAGCATATAATCGTGAAGTACAAAGGTAGGATTGCACCAAGTACTTTTTTGCTTCAGTCCCAAGCTGTAGCTTAGGTGATGTTTTCCGGCCTCACCAAAGGTGGAGGTTAGGGGCTCGATCCCTGTCCTCCATCCCATATCCAATTTCAGCTGGAAAAAGTTTGCTTTCAATGTTAGCTATAGCAAAATAAAAAATAAATAAATAAATAAATAATATTGTAAAATATGAATATTTTGTATGTGGTAGATGACTATATTCATTAAGTATTAAGAGTGATAAAAAAGTCATTAGTATGATTTGTAGTTATAATATTTACTATTTTTAATAATAGTGTAATAACCCTAACACATTATGAAGAAGTGTAATCTCCTCTCCCTATTTATGTTTGGAGTCCTATATAAGGACATGTTTTTCTCATAAAGAAATGAGAAGAAGACTTAGTGACATATCTAGTTCCTGAAGAACTAGACTTTTAGTGCTCATATTTCCTTTATCTTGTTGATTTATCTTTGTTTTCTCTTTTATTCCATTTACAACACGTTTTTAGCACGAGATTCTATCATATGAGTGATGACTTGAAAACCTTAGATATTTTGTTGAAAGAGTTTGTCTTCTTATCACATTTTTTAGATTAATCTAATTCATTGTTTTGTTCTTTCTTATAACTTGCTTCATATTAGTTTTAGTATGAAATATTTTTATGTTTCATCTATAAAAACTTTATTATCAATCTTGTTTGACTAACACAATTATCATATTTTATTTTATATTGAATTTGTTACTTTTGATAAATTATGAAAGAGATTACTATTCAAGTATCACTGAAGGATTGTACAAAATTAATGATTTTCATGGTCATATTTTATATTAAGATTTAAGGTATAGTTCCTAAAAAACTATACCTTTAGATCATGATTGAATCTAAAAAGATTCATTTAATCTTAGTATAATTTGAAACAAAGAAATATAAGGGAAAATATCATCAATTTTTTAATGTCTCTCGAATATGCTTTTGTAGTAGTAAAAATGAAAATTGTTTCAAGAGATATATTGAATCAACTTTATGCATTCTTATGATTGAAAACAAAAATGGGTTATTGATGAAAAACCACAGAGGCCACCCACTGAGTTGAACTTCATTCCCTGAAATGAATGCTCTATATTATAATTTCGGGTATGGTAGAGGTTGTGGTTATGGTCATTAATGTGACAAAGATTAGAAAAATAACTATTACTATAGTGGTTCCAACTCTTCCAAGAATACATATCATATAAAGTGGGAAGACAATAATGAGAAAAAAAAATGAATGTAGAATTTCGAAATAAATATCACTTTTGTAAGGTGTATGAAAGGACATTTGTCATATACATATCATATGTTAAAATTATTCATTTGATCATGGTCCTACAAATAATATGTATTTGGATGTGTCTATTTTCGTTAAATATTATGGAGGAAAGTGTTATCACTTGATTGATGATTTGTGTAGTTGAATTATTTTCTTGGAATTCATATTTTTCATTTCATATGTATATTTTTAATGTGATTTAAAATTATCACGTACACATTTTTTCTTATTTTGTTAGTTTGTAATATTTTGAATAAAATATGTATGGTATGATTTCTTAAAATTCTTATTGACTGAATATAAGGAATTCAAGTCTCCAGCATAGCTACTATATTTTGTTACCTCAATGAACAAAATTTTATACATTATGCTTTATTCATTATCAAGTTAAATAGATATGATCAATGCAATTGAAACACATATTGTTGTAAACCAGATGTTTACTAGTCCAAATAATTTTGTTATTTGGCATACGGTCAATAAGGCTATCATGGGTCAATATTGATAATTCATATAGATATCATTGAAGGACCAGAAGATTTTTCAATATTATGGGTTTTTATGTGCAGGGTGTTCTCAATGCAAATTGATTATAAGATTATCAGTAACTAAAGATAGAGTTAAATTTGTTGAATTTTTGGAACGAATTTAAGATGATATTGTGGATTATATCATAAATCAGGTGTATTATTTAGATATTTTATGGCCAGTTAGTCACATGCGCACTTATTATCAATTCGCAACCTGGTGTTTGTGAGATTATGCAAGTTATTTGATTAAGAGTACAAATTTTCAGATTAAGACAATTTGTATTGATAATGCTAGTGAATTTACTTCTCAATCTTTTAGCGATTATTATATGACCGTTGGTAAAATGTTGAAGATCTTGTTGCTTATGTTCAAATGCCTCTAATTGATAGCTAAATAATAGATTGTGAGAATAATATCTTAAGTTTTTACTTGGGGCATGCCTTTTACATGTTGGAGCACCTGGTGGTATAAGACCAACATATAGTTATAAGTTCTCCCTTATGCAATTGGATTTTGGCTTGAAGCTAAATATTTCTTATATAATTTTTTTTTTTGTGTGTGATATAGTCACTCATGCTCTACCACATCGCATTGAAATGAGCTTTAAAAGAAAGTTGAGAATATATGTTGAATATGAAATGATGTTTCCAACATTACGGGAAAAGAATAAGCAATTGGAAAAGAAAATTACTTGAAATGTATCATCATTATATCATTTAGATAATTGAACAAGACAATTTGAATTAGAAGTTCAAATGATAATACATTTACAAATAAGAGCAAATGAATTGCCAGATACATTTTCTATTGCAAAAGTATAAATAAATCCAATACCAGCTATAAATGCTCCATTTAGAATTGATATCAAATGAGTCAGAAAATATGTCAGAAGCACAGTAGACTAATCAATTCCAAAGACAAAACTCAAAAAAGAGAAGGAGCAAATAATATTGTTAAAAAGGTATATATTCCTAAAAATGATGCTCTTGAAAAAGAGATTAGAGGCATAAGTATGACTCTGGAAGTAGTCTAAACTCCAAAAGTAGTTCAAATTTCAGAAGAAGTTAAAATACCTAAAAAATGGTAAAAATAATGAAATCTCAATTATGTCTCTATGGGCAAAATGAAGGAATAGAAAAGAAATAGTTGTCGATAACATATTTGTATTTAATGTAGCATGCAATATTATGAACAATAATGAGAATCTTGAAATTAGAATCATCAAAGAATATTGACAAAGAAATAAATAGCCAAAAATAGAAGAATACATTGTAAGCAGAATTGAACTCACTTGTAAAAATGTGAGGTTATTGAATTTATAATTCAAACTCCAAAAGATATTTTAATGGACCTGGAGTCCAAACCCCAAAAGGTGCAAAATCTGTGAATACAAATGGATGTAATTACGTTTTGATATCTGATAAGGTTATTTGCACACAAGAAGTCAAGTACTTCTAATGGATGTTATTACATCTTATGGCTCTATACATGTCATCTACATGAAAATCACATGTGTCGGCTGCAAATACTCCTGCACGATTGGTTGTCCCTGTAGGACATCCTGTGGGTATGGTGGCCAATGAATCTAAAAAATACCAAAAGCATGGTAAACCTATTGATGCAAAGGACACTGTTCGTTGAAAAAAGAAGCAAATGAAAAAATTTCGAAATAATGCTCTATAAGAGGTCATTGAAATCCTGAAGAGGTCAAAAATGATATAGATCAGCAACCCCATATTTCTAGGGAAGCAATTCCAGAAGTGGTTCTAGTATCAACAAATTATGAGATCTCATTACAATATAGAAATATGAAAGGAATAGATGAATTATATATATCAAATTAAATTTAGCAAATTAAATTTTGTCTATCAAGTTATAGAGAACAAGTTCTTAAGTGATTTATACATATAAATTATATATATATTGAGTACACTAATGCTTGCTAGATCATTGGATTTAAAGAAGATAACAAAGATCTTAGTCCTGAAGTACCATACCTTAGTGCTATAGAAGCACACATGCATATTGTTAAATACTACATGACCTAATATAATATTATTTTCATGAATTTATTAGCAACTTATAGTTCATAAGCAACCAAAAAACATTGAAACGAAATTAATTGTATATTGTTTTTTTATATCTTCGAGGTATAACTGATGAGATTATTTTATTCACATGAATCTATGTCAAGCTAATTGATTATGTAAATGCAGGATATTTATCTTATACAAATAAAGTCATATCTCAAATAGACTATTATTTACATGTGGTAATATTGCTATATTATGGTGACCTACAAAACAATCTATATTTGCCACTTCTTTATATCATGCAGAAATTACAACAATTCATGAAGGAAATCGTGAATGTTTCTAGTTAAGAGTTATGATTCATCATATTAAATAATTTTGTGGATCATCTTATGAAAAGAAGTTCTAACTGAAGATAATATCACTTACAAAAGCTCAACTAAAAGGAAGATATATCAAATGTGACAGAATAAAGTATATGAGACATATCCCTGATGGACATTCAAGGGGGAGTGCTATGAATAATATTGAAGATAGATGTCCAAGAGCCATAAGAGTTACAATGCACTGATTTAAAGATTTTTTATGATTGATTGTATTTTTTAGGGGAAGTAAGTTACCTATTGATGAACCTACAAAAATTCATAAGTTTACAGTTTAAAATCTTGAGTTTTCATCATCTTTTAATCTTTTTGATTTAGTTTTGTTCTCAAGTCTTGTTATATTTTTTAGTATTTTAATTGTGTTCTTATTATATATTTTTGTTGTGTTTTTGGTAGGTATTTGCACATGAAAAAGACTGGATACTTGAGTGATGAAGAAAAGCTGAAAATTCAAGTTAAGTGAGCTAGCGCTTGAGCGTTGGAATCCCACCACTTGAGTGCGCAAATGCACGCTAGAGAGTTCTACTTAAATGAACCAGCGCCTGAGGGCTGGACAGTCAGCTCTTGAGCACTGGTTGTGAATACCACACCGTGATTTAAGTGACTTAGCACCTGAGCGTTAGAAATTGAGCGCTTGAGCACTGAACACATAACACAACACGTTGGATTCTTTTTAAATAGAAAAGTTACACCAAATTGGACGTACATGGAGACACTTGGATAGAACGAAGCAACCGTCAAGAGGCACAAACCCTAATGTGGTATGGGCGCAATTAGGCTTGAAGATTAGGAATTTTCTTCAACCTTTCCACATTTCTACAATGGAATTTATCATATTCTTCTCTTTGTGTTCTTCTTTTTCCATGTGTAACTAATTTTTCCTTGTTAAAGGGATGATAAATCTTATTCTTGGATGATGTAACTTTTTTTATGAGTTGAATTTATGTTTCTATTTCATGATTTACGTGTTTATCTCTATTCTTAATGATTTTCTAAACCTGATCAATTTTGGAATGATCTTTTGGGTTAATTTATGATTTGAAAAAATTTTCATGAACTTAGAACATGTGATGAACATCATAATTTTTGCAATCGCTTGGAATAGACGTTGTGGGTTATGTAGTCTTTCTTTTAATTCCTTTGTTCTTGATAATGCATTTCTATTTAGAGTTAGATTAAGAGATTAGTTAATTCTAAATAGTATAAGAGGATTAATATACTAATGGATTATGTATTAATTAATTTTAAAAATTGATCATAAATAATTGAAATAGAACATAATTAAGCCAATATTTGATTTTGCATTTAAATAGTTCAAGTAAAGTCTGAACCCTAATGCTTTAATATCATTATTTTTCACCCCTTTGATTTATTGTTTGCTTACTTATATTTCTTTTTAATTAAATTTGCAACAACTCTCTTTTCGATAGCTTTAATAGTGTTGATTTGATGAATTTAGTAATTGATAACATAATCCTCATAGGAACGATACTTTACTCACTCT
Source organism: Ormosia semicastrata (assembly GCA_029884595.1). Classification (NCBI taxonomy): domain Eukaryota; kingdom Viridiplantae; phylum Streptophyta; class Magnoliopsida; order Fabales; family Fabaceae; genus Ormosia; species Ormosia semicastrata. The sequence continues at coordinate 6,659,240 of JAQQTO010000052.1, forward strand.
TTATTACTTTTGTCGATTTGGTACACTTGCCGATTATCACAACACCTATGAATACTGTACTCTTTTTTCTTCGTTAAGTTTTTATCTCATTAAATTTTTCTTAGCAAGTTTTTAACGAGACATATTCATAGGGGCATAGTCATCTAAGAAAAAGTATTGTAAAGCATGTATATTTTACATATGGTAGATGAATATATTCATTGGATATTAAGGGTGATAAAAGGCTATTAGTATGATTTGTAGTTATAACCTTTACAATTTTTAATAATAGTGTAATAACTCCTATATATTATAAAGAAGTATAACTTCCTCTCCTTATTTATGTTTGGAGTCCTATACAAAGATATACTTTTTCTATAAAGAAATAAGAAGAATAAGACTTAGTAGTATAACTAATTCTTGAAGAACTAAACTTTTAGTGTTCTTATTTCATTTGTCTTGATTTATCTTTTTGTTCTCTTTTATTCTATTTACAATAAATAATATTTTTTTCTTCATATTATCCCCCGAGATAGAACTAGAATTGTCAACTAGCGTTGTTCAAGTCTAGTCTAGTTTGGTTTGAGGGTTTATGAACTTTACAAACCAAACTAAGTCAGAGTTCACAATTTGGTTCTGTTCCAAACGACACAGTTGGATATATTGGAGTTTCAAGTTCGGCTGGCACAGTGTTGATGCTTACCACATTCAACAAGTATTGCCCAATGGCAACAGTAAAGTGAAATAAAAGTAATTATAAAATTATTACATAAATGGGTCTCAAACTCATGTTATTCGATAGCAGTACGAGCAAATGCAATAATCTAGCAATAGAAGTGTAAAATCACAAGTCAACAAACTAATATTATATGAAATATATAAATATTGTGTGTGAAAAATATTTATCCATGCACTGACGGGTTCGGTTCATAACTTCATATGGTACAGTTCCCCCACCCCACCATTAAAGAAACCAAACCAAATCTCATTTGAGTTCAGTTTAATTAATCGGTTTACACAGTTTGTCCAATTCCATTTTCAGTACTCTTAAGTCCCACCAAGCACATTGTCTTCAACTTTAAAAAAGCACCAATAATACAAAACTCACCCTTTGAAACTCTTGAATGCTCAATAATATTTCCTTCTTATATACTTTTAGTACCCTCTTGGCTTTACTATGATTTTTTTTTTGAATTACTTTCACAAAAAATCTATAAAAAGCACTATTAAGAGTGAACAATTTTATCTAAATATAATTTTGTTTTGCTTCATCTTCTTAGGATCAACTTATTCAACTTCTTGCTTCTTTTAGTTTTAACGAAAGGTTTTCTGCTTTTGCTGTAACATATATAAAAGTACTTTTATACTTTAGCACTTTAGTCAAACACCTTAATTGCAAATTTCAAAAATAAAAGTGTTGTTTGGAAAGCAACTTTTATTGATTTCACAGCTACCAAACCATCTCTTAGTCCTGTATTGGAAGCAAAATATAATTACAACTCGAATGTCATTTCTTTCTTTTTCTTCTTTTTTGTTTGGAATCCAAGCACCAGGATATAGGATGGATTATATGACAAAATAGTTCATTTAACCCTCCATTGTAATGGGAGATTTAGTAGTAGGTTTTTATTTACCTAGTAATCCATTGAAGGTGATTAGTATTTTCTTCTTTTTTTTTTAGTTTGGCCTTGATATGCAAACCAAAATTGTCCACTTGTGACATAATTTCATTTCATACCCACATCGAATTGTGAAAAAAAGTGTCGTCTGTCAGCGAAGAGCTGATACCGGATCTCTGACGGTGGATTGCCCTGCTTAATTGGGTCCCGTCTTTGCAAGTCCACAACACCATGTTACTAGAGAGAAGACATTTTTATTTTTTTTAATTTAAACTTTATGAGCTGACTGTGCGTGATACAAATTGGACATTTTTCAAAAAGACATTAGATGACAAATGGGCATTTTAATCACAATTTTACATTGATTGATTAGTATTAACCATTATAGAGTTAATTTTGTTGTTAGCGTCTAAACCTAATTTAAACGGATGAATCCCCCCAATGGGAAGAAAAAGGAAAATCCAAAGTCGTCTCTGGATCCCACTAGAATGTGTCAAAGGGGTCTAATTCTGCTATACCCTACCTGTGGGCAATCACTTCATAAGGATGGTACACCTACTTAATCTGTGCTTGGAAAGACTAGGAGGTCCAAATAGTACGAAGACTTCAAAAAGTTTTTAGATTATTAAATTTTATCAAGTACTTTAAAAATATTTATTAAAAAATTAAAATAAATTTTTTATAATAATAAGATAAAATAATAATTTTTTATTTTTAATATATTAAATATTTTATTTTTATCAAAAATTTCTATTTTAATTTCTTTAATAAATACAAAACCTTAATTTTATTCGCACACCAATTATTCGTGGAAAAGTTAGATGTGACCATAAAAGTTGTATGGGAATTCAACAAACATGACCCCGCAGTTTCTCTTTCTCTCTCTCTCTCTCAAGTATATCATGCATGGGAATACACAAAGCAAAGCCAGGGGTTCAACTTTATGCTTTGCAAAAGGTCAAAAAGATCCAATTTCCCAAAAGCAATTCTTTATGAGACAGCATTCACAGATTCATATATACAATAAAACCCCTTTACAACAACCAAGAGAATGAAATTACTAAGATGAAGGTGGATTTCGTTACTTTTTATGCGTAATATGAAGTATGAACACAGAAAAAATGAGAAAGGTGCAAAGAGAGAAAGAATAGTCAAATTTTACTGATTATTAGCTTTTACTCACAGAAAATTGAAGAAAAAAACTATACATTCTAAACATTTATGGGCTGGCTTAGCTTGTGACACTTCACGTGGCCATGAACTTCAGAGATCAAAATGAAAAATCAAATATTATTGTTAATTAATACGAGAGGAGAGTTTGGATACATGAGGTGCTTTGAAGATTGTAAGGTACACATTTGCCTGCAAGTATATGAATGTGTGAACCACAATGGTGATAAAGCAAAGTAGTGCTTGATGAGCACTGTGTTTATGTCATTCGTGTTTCCCTATGCCCCTAGCTATGTGCTGACTACCTTTTGTCTACCATTCTGAATCAAACTTACAATTGAAGTTATTGTCTCATTCAAATCCCTGTGCTCATGAAGAAAACAAGGCAAAATAAAAAAGGTTAAATAAAGGAGACGCCAGAACGAATCCTTTCTAAATTAATCATTGATTCCCATAAATGCAAACTAGTAAGCACATACAACAAAAAAGCTTACTCGGTACCACTGTTGTAATGCTTGCTTGCACAATGCTCAGTTGCTCACTCAATCACCTACAAAAGGCTTTGCCTTCTAACAAAGCATTGAAGGGGGGGGGGGACTAAAATGCACAATTGTTTCCTAAATTCATGATCATGATCCAACAACTTAATAGAAATTGAAACTTAAACACAAGAAAAAGAAGCATATTGTACATATTGATTCTTTGAATGTGTAGCAGTGCAGGAAAATAGGGTTTCAACTATCAAATGAGATATTAAAGCCAAGGAAAAAGTATCTCTTGAAAAAACAACTAAATAGTTTTGCAGCAAACCCCACAAGAAAATATACCCATACTTGTAAAAATTGACTCTATTCTGTATCATCTATGCTCAGATCCATCTATGTTAATTACTAATTGATATGGAAACCAAGGACAAGGTAAACAGAGAAATGTATATAGATCTGTGTGACATTACTGAACCCATAGAAGGAAGCTAAATGCTATCTATAATAATAAGTTAATAACAAGAACAGATTCATGAATATACAAATTTACTACATCCGATAGATGTAAGAAACCACAAGACTTGCTAAATGCTCAGAGACCTTCAATATTGTTTCTTATTTTTACAGGAAATTAAGAAACATTGTTTGACAAGTAGAAGCAGGAGAATCCAATCAAAAGAGGGCGGAATATACAAGGCTCTTGATACTGTATTCCGGTAACAGATATATGCCAGATGGCATATAGGGCCTTGTTGATTGATCCTAATCAAATTAGGCCTCGGTTTTATCACACAGTTGACAAAGGAGAAATGACTAATAAAAGGGTGTCATCCACTTGATTCTTCATCTAGGATTCAAGACTCAGCTTATCCTAGATAAATTATAGAGATTAGAGAAAAAAATATAGGCCACGAAACCCTAAAGAGAGAGAAAAAAAGACAAGTAGAGAGAGAAAGATAAAATGAAAAGAGGGGAGGGAGGAGGGGGTTGAAAAAGAGGAGAATGTTTAACTGAGTTCAAAGAAGACCAGATCTGAGGAAATATGGCAGAAACAGACAGATCGGATACTGGAAAACATAATTGGGAGAGGATCTGGCTAATGATGAACAAGGAGAAAGGTCGTATTACACCTGACAACAAAAACGCCATCATAACTTGATCAGAGAAAAAGAAGAAAACGAAAAGGAAGTAATGATGAAAACCTTTTGTGCAAGTGAAAATTGGTCAACATGCTTCATCATTACACCAATCTACAAACTATATACCCACATATTTAACTGATCTGAAAACAAAACCCCACGATTCAGATCTACCTATAATTAAGAAAAAAACAAAACTTTCAGAGTAAATTAAAATTAAAATAATAATAATAATAATAATAAGAGGAGGAGACGAAGCAAACCTATAAAAAGTAGTCCATGAGCAGAGGCTATATTAGTCTCTGGAAGCATATAATTGGGGGGAATGAAGCCTGGTCCGACAACACTGTCCATTCCTTGACCACAAGTACAGCATCCTGAATTCTCTATGTTTGATACCCATATATATGGATGAATAGAGAGGGATGCACTGGATCAAGATGAAGGGTCCTCGAGCCAGACAACATTCCCCTCAAAAGACAAAGCTTCCCAAATGGCCTTCTTCTTCATGCCACTGAGAGTTTTTCTTTTAATTTTTTTCCTTTGTTTTCTTCCTAGAGTGCTCAATTTACGCACTCTCTTTTTACTCTTCGTCCCCCACGACTCTCGCCTATCTTCAAGGGGGCTGAGAGAGAGAGAGAGAGAGAGAGAGAGAGAGAGGGAGGGGGGAAGATAGAGAGAGATGAGAAAATATTGGTGGTGGTGATGATGAGTGAGTGAATGAGAATGATATGAGGAAGAAGAATGAAGAGAGGGGTTATAACAAGAGTAAAAATAAAGGAGGAGTGGAAAGCCAACGTTATAAAAGACAAAGGATTGGGGCAAGGTAGACCCTACCAGCTTGGTTCTCACTTCCAGAAATGACCACGACCCCATGCACCCATGACCCTTTCTTAATTTCTCTCTCTCTCTCTCTCTCTCTCCCTAAGTAGAGGTGAGTTATATGGGATCAGAATTCTCTTAATTAGAGTAATACTCTAACCCCACTAATTTTAATTTAATAATATTTTATTGTTTATATGTCTATGTGTCATATATTTAGTAGTATAATGTATTACGTTCATACTGTAAAAGAATTTTTTCATGAGAGAAGGTTATATTAAAAATATAAAAACAATTTATCTTTTATATAATAATGAGTCTTATAACCAATCATAACAGATCATACATGATAAAAATTATATTTATCTCTCTGTAATATAACTATTATGTTACATAAGATGTTTCTTTTCCACTTGTATATATGTGAATGTTGCTTAACTCAATTGACATCCACCGCTGGATTTGGCTTATGGGCCGGGGTTGATGTTATGTCCTGGTACAAGCATTAACTGTATGTACCTAGAAAAATACTTAAATACTATTCTCACAAGTTTTGTAATTGTCTAAAATTAATTAAATAATATTTTATTTTTAATTTAATGATGTGTATCATTATTTGATGTCATGTATTACATTTTTAGTATAATACTTTTTTCGTCCCTTTATATCTATTTTTTAAATTTTTTGTACAAAGATTAAGATTATTATCAAATAAACTCAAATATAAATAAATATAATTTAATATGACTAAATTATTATTTTTTTCGTTCTATTAATATAATCTAATATGTGTAATTATTGAGTTTAATTGAGAGAATAAAGAATAAAAATAATATTAAAAAGTTAATTAATATTTTTTTGATATTTTTAAATGACAAATAAATTAAAATAAAATAAATTTTTAAAAGGACAAATATAAAAGAACTGAAAGATTAATATTTTTGATTTACTGAAAGAGTAATATAATACTCTCATAATTTACAAAAAAAAATCTTATATACGTAACTCACAAATTCCACAAAACCTGAGGCCGACCATTTGATTGTGTGGGATTGAGCATGATGTGGGTGATGGTGTCATCCAAGGGGGGATCTATGTGCAGCCTCAGCTCATATAGAAGATAGCTTAGCATTCAATGTGCGAGATAAAGAGAGAGCGACATTGATTGTGGACCGTAGGATTCTGTGAAAACAAGGTACAAATTGAGCAGAGAAACCAGCAAGAAAGACATAATGATGGTTTAAATTATTGAGAGGAAAAGGGAATCAAAAGTTAAGAACAGGGCTAACAAGTGAGTCAGAGGAGTGGTTGAGTTATGAGATGCCCGATAATAGGAAACCCTATTTATTATTTAATTAATTTTTTTTAAAAAGTACTGAGCAGCTGTTTTGCTGACGTGTTATGTTTTATTTTTAAAAAAAGGGGATAAATCGTAAAAAAAAAAGGACTTTGATTAAAAAAAAGAGATGGGGTACTTGGTAGCCTCCTCGTATGGCGTGTAACTTTTAAGCAGGCGATGAAATCGAGGGAGTTACCGACAGATGAGGCTGAAGGGGTCCACGCTTTCCCTTTGCTTTTTACCCCGTCCCAATTACTCGCCGACTTTTCTATGTTCGCCAGGGACAAATGACGCCGTTTTAATTAAATTAAAATAATTTAAATAATTGTAAAAAAAAAATAGTAGAACCAATAAGTTAGGTGCATAATAAGCAAACTGCATCGTGAAAGGATAAATTATTTTGTTTAGACTGACATATAGAATTGTGATCATATTATTTAAATTTTAATATTTTAATATTTATTAATGATAGAATTTATTATTAATTTATATATTTATTATCTTAAATTTTTTATTTTTTAAAAATAAAAAATATATAAATTAGTAGTAAATGCTATTATTAATAAAAGTTAAAATGTTAAAATATAAATAATATGAATATAACATTACGTAACGCTCTAAAAGTATACAATAATTTCTCGAATGAAAAGATGGAAGAATAAATATCAAGTTCGGTAGATGCTTATTTGTATGAATGACCTAACTATATTGTTTTTTATTCAAAGAAATTAGTTTTACAGTTAAAAAATGTCACAATACTTGAAAAACAAAAAGGTTTGAAAATAATTTTTTATTAAAAAGTTTAGGATGAGAAAATACTATTTCAACTTTTTTATGATAAATTATAAATTCATTTAACTAAAATTCAGTAGTAGTTATAATTTTAATAAAATCAATAAATATATTAAGAAGAAGAAAATATATAAAATTTTTACCTAAAATTAATCCATGATTTATATTTTTGCTCATAGTTCATAAACTATTAACAACAACACATCTTTTATTATAGAGACTAACATAAAACATGTTGTCAAGTATAAAGGGAATATCATATCTTTTATTTTTTATTTTAATATATATGAAAGTCTTACTATTATATAAAGTTAAAGTATGAGTTGAGAAAATTAAAACTAAATTTTTAAATATATTATAACATAAAACGAATATAAAAAACTCAGAATCAAATTCTTTATATCTTTCGCAAAGTCCGAATAGTTTTATTATAAAAAACACTTTAAACACAAAAAAAGAACAAAGCACCATAAAGTGAAGATAAAACATCACAAAAGATTATAAACTAATTTAAAATTGAGATAAATAACTAATTTAAATATAAATTTACAGTAAATTATAAACTATCTATTGATAAAAAAATTCCACAATTCAAACTCAAATTATAGCGTGATGAGCATAAAATTGACCAGTTGAAGCCTTAATTAGCAATTAGACCCGACTAGTCGTTCGCTTTTACATCATCACATGCCATTTGCGAACCTGCTCCTCAGTTTCATCCACATTATTCTTTTGCTTCTTTTTTTTACTATTTTTCTCCACATTTTAGAATTGAAATAGTATGATTGTCAGAAAAATATATTGAGATAATTGTAAACATTTTTAGAAAAAAATTATAAAAAAAATAAACACTCCTTAAACTTTACTATTTTGAAATCATCACAACAAATTTTAAAACATTTCTAAATAATTCCTAAACTTTAGTTAATATCTTAATAGATTATTCTATTTAATTTGAATAATTAATTAACAATAATAATATGTATGATAACATTTTATTTTGTATTAACATTGATTTTGAATTGTTTATGTACAACATAAAAATAAATAAAATTTATTTTAAAATAAAATTATTTTTGTTTATTTTGTAATAATAACATGTATTTATAATCAAATTTCAATAAATTAATTAATAAATAGTTTAGAATTAATATTCATACAAATAAGATGTTATACAATATTATCGTTACTAAATTAATAGATCAAAATTAAACAGAATAATAGATATTGATTAAAATTTAAGAATTAATTAAAAATATTTAAAGTTCATAATAATAATTTACAAAAGAATCAAAATTCAAAAAAATTGTATACTCTTTTCCAAAATGAAAAAAAGATAATTGTAAAACAACAAGTTGACTTTAAATACATAAATTCATTAAATAAAAATTTTGCTTTTGCTGAGTTAAAAAAAAAACAAATCTTGATTATAATAAACTAAAAAACCGTTTTTCCAAGAAAAAAAAAACCACTTACAAGTGATAACCACATTTAGAAATCGTCATTAACAAGACATGTTTGATTTATTCTTTTTTTTCGCTATTAGGGTGTTGTTAGGGAATCTGTATTTTTTTTAATATATCGATATTTTATTAACTATTAAATAGTTATTAATGATTAATTGTCATAATTTATTAAATAAATAAATAATAACCAATAAATATTTTACAGTACATCAAACTACCAGTACAAATAACAAAGTATGAGAATAATTGTTTTACTTATAATAAACTAATAATTTAATTTAATAAAGATAAAATATTGACAATTTGACATGAATTTGCTTTTATTAGTAAAAATATGGATATAAGTGAACGAGTTAGGTATTGCAATCTCTCTTGTTTGATGATTCACATGCAAAGTCAACACAAACAATGTCCTTTTCTAAGTGAAGTGGTTCATAAAAGTTCTAGCGCGTTTGGTTCATTATATCTTTGTAGCTTGGTCGGCTAATTTACGGGTCTATGGTCTCCTTTCTGCTTTTTTATTCTTTCTTTTTACCCTCGGCCCCTCGGTTGATATTCGGAAAACTCAGGTCATAGTTATTTTTTAGGGGGTTAATTTCAAAGGGCTTTCGACAATTGTTTTAACACGGTACCCTTGAAACTATGATGGTATTATTTCACAAATTGAAAGAAAACATCGTGAAACTAGCAATTTTTTCATTCTCTTTTTCTTTTGGTGATAGGATACATTCTATTCTAAATGGGGCTCAGATTAATACTTGAATAAGTTGATAAAAATGATTTCTTATCATGTAAGATGGTTGTGACGATAATATGAGAAATAAATATTTACAAAAATTACTTTGACGTTTAAGTTAGATTGTGTATAATGTGAGTAGTATTTAGAATTAAATTATATATATTTGTTATCTTGTGTGATATTTATAGGAATATCTTAAATGATAAAAGTAATGTTTAAATATGTATTAAATATTATTAATTAGGATAAAAATCTAATGAGATTGTTATCTCTTATAATTGATTATTCTATTTATAAGAGATATAATTTATGTCTATATCTATGAGAGATATTGAGAGGGATTTACTCCTTATAAATAAGTAGATTTACTTATCTTATAGTGCGCATAAATATATGAGATCTAATTCTAGCGAGTTAGGTTGCTCACGAACTACTAACTCAAAACTAAGTCCAGAACAGCTGCCTCCAGCTTAGCACTTAGATGTGATAACTGAGTGTCAAGATATTCAAGTTCAACAAAAACAATCGACAAGCATGAGACAAAAGGATCCAAGTCATAATATAAAATGTTGGATCTCGCGATATTTTACCAAAGGGTTGAGGTCTGTGATATACGGTAGAATGCCCCCAAGGTTAATCAATGAGGTCGGGATCCAGAATGAATCATTCTGCTTAAATTCATAACACTATCATCTGGGATTCATAGTAGGTTGTCCTCATATAGATTTTGTTCGTGGTGTCCATCCAATTCTAAGATTAATTTGATCTCAAACCGAGATTTGTATTTCAAATATATTATGATATCATGACATAAGTTCATGATCAGATTTAAGTATCTTCTTGCAAGATCATGTGTCACTTCAACTCTGAGCATTGTCCTTTCAACAACTTTATTAGGTATAGTATGCCGTGTGGTCAAAAGATATTGGAAGTCACCATTTAGGATTCGTACCGCTATGATTACTATTTCAAATCTCGTGCAAACTTCCAATTTTGCCCCTTCTTAAGGCGATGGTTGGAGGAGGTTTTTCCTTCTCTTATAAATAGGGAGTGAGGGGTTTTCCCCTCACTCTTCTGCCTTCTTCGCATTTATGTTTCCTTTTCTGACAATCTTAGGCAATTTTTGGTGAGCAGCTGCAACGGTTTTTGGTAGTTTTTGACTCTTTTCAAGCCTTTTTCACCGATCATTTTTAAGGTATTTCCCTTCTCCATTCTCTTTTTCTTCTGAAAACACTATTATGAGAGAGAAAATGTCACAAACAGTGATGATGAGAGTGTTTCCTTAGAAATTCTTAGTGTTCCGCGGTCTCCCCTACCCCAGGTATGGCAAAGACGTTCTTCTCATGGTGGAGACTTTGATAGAGGTCCAAGACTGATAACCGGGATGGATATCCTAGAGGATCGTACTAGAGAACTTGCAAGGTAAAGACCAACATGTTTGCTCTCCACGCTCATGATAGAGTTAGAAAACCTTAATGAGTCTTCTTCTGATTCTAACGTGCGTGTGGCCTCTGTAGGTAACGATACCAACGTGGATATGGCACGTCAAAGAACGACTCCTTCAGAGTCCAAAGAACTCATCTTCCCAAGAGATGTCAGCCTATACCAATGGATCGACCAAGAAGTTTTGGGCATTCCCTCCAATGTCATAAGCTCGGAGGACGTGTGTGAAAGCAAGAATACTAGCACATAACCGAAGGTCGACTTTGCGATAGAGAGTATGCAATTCAGGCCCCGTCAGACCAAGAAAGGGTCTACTCAACAAGGATAAAGTGCGACCACTCCATTTATATGTATGATGCGTTATTTACATGCATCAAAGTCCGGCTTCCTTTCTCCAAGTTCGAGATCAGAGTCTTAAACCACTTTGCGGGTAGCTCCTACTTAATTACATCCTAACGCATGGGGCTTTATCAAGACTTTCGAGCTCGTTTGTAGGACCATTGAATGACCATACTTCTTTAGGTCATTCTTCTTTCTTTTCACCCGATTTTCACTCTCTGAGAATAGTTTTAAAAAAAGGTGGGTCACTTTATGTGCACAAGCAGGGTGGAAAGTGTTCAAGTCTTACCAAGAGTCCTTGAAGAACTTTAAGAAGGATTTCTTCTGAGTTGAAGGAGTTCTGGGGTCAATACCTTTTTTCATTACCCAGGACAACGAACCGAGAATGTATTTATATTAGACCTAGGCGATATGGGATAGGAGCTTGGAAGAAATAGAAACTTTGATTCTACACTGTCAAAGACAAGGTTGACGTCCTTAACTTATTAGTTGAGTGACCCGATAAAGGTGGGGGGTCATCTACTGTAAAGAAGTCTTAGATGAGCCATTTGACTTAATAAAACCATTATTAGGTATCTCTTCATACATGTATTTGATTGATTTGTATTTCTAAATTTTTTCTAAGTGTTGTAACTCTTTTGTTTCCTATTTCCAAATCGAGCTGACAGTTGCTCAGAAGGATGGGTAACTTGCTTAGGTAACTAAAAAGCTCAATTTGCGCAGGGTCAAGATAACTGGGCTCTAAGTCAGGCTCGCTGAAGGGATTGCTAAGGTCACCAGGCTCCGAGGCCAAGTTGTTGAGGCAGCTGCTCGGGAGAACCTTTTAAAAGATCAGCTATCTTCTGTTGAGTCCACCCTGACCGCACTCCGAACTCAGAATGCGATTCTTTGCCAGTCTGAGGCTAAGCTGAAAAATGACATTATATATATTGAAGATGAATAGGCCAATAATGTGGATGAATCCTTCTCTAATGCTATTGCTCAACTTCGCCTACTGAACCTGGACCTTATCGAGGAGGGAACAAGTTTGAGGAAAATGGTTCAAGCTGGATGCCATTCCAAAAGCCAATCCTATGGATCAAGTTTCCACAGAAGGCATCAATGTTCTGAACGAGGTTTAGATTAATACCTGAATAAGTTAATAACGGTGGTTTCGTCCGATGCATGGTGGCTATGACGGTGTTGCGATGGGTGGATACTTACAAAATACACTCTGACGCTTAAGTTAGACCGAGTACAAGGTAGGTAGTGTTTGAAATTAGATTGTGCATATTTTTGCTACTTTGTGGGGTATTTATAAGAGCGTTTTGAATGATAAAAGTCATGTTTAAATATGCATTAAATGCTATTAATTAGAATAAGAATCCAATGAGGAATATAATTGATTTCCATATCTATGAAGGATCTTGGGAGAGACTTACTCCTCATGAATAAGTAGATTTACTTATCTTATAACACACATAAATATATAAGATCCAATTCTAGCGGGTCGAGTTGCTCAAAAACTGCTAACCCAAAACTCGATCCAAAACACATTCTATGAAGTACAGATATTGACATAAATACAGAACATAATACATATATAGAAATAGGGTCACACCAAATTTAAAAAATTAAAGAACACGAGCACAACATATATATATTTATCATATGTGTCAATATTTACTTATAAGTAAACTCTTCTAAAAAAATATAAAGTATTATTTTTATTGATATTTTTTAAAAAAACTCCTAAACTGATTTGTCCTAATAAAATTAAGTATGTACAAATACATGTACAACTAAAAAATTTAACTACAGTGAGTAGACATCAGCTACAGTGGTAGACAGTTGTGCAATGACGTAGTCGCTGATGAAGATAAATGGCCAGATGGGAGAGAAAGAACTCACTGTAAAAAAACATCTTGATATGACTAGAATAAGTGGTATTAATAATTAAATAATTAAGTTTGAGTAATAAGTATTTAGTAATTAGATATATCTCTATTTTTTACTTTTTTATTTTAGATGATAACTGAATTTTCATTTTAAATTAGTATGTCTCGATATGCCCTTGACGTGTCTTGCCGTGTTTAAGTTTAAAAAAATATTTTTTTAATCAAACACAGAACAAATGTGCATACGTGTGTCTGTGTTAAATATGTATTCAATTAAAATAATAATTTTTTAATAAAAAACATGTCTAGTGTGTCTTAGCTTCGTAGGATACATCTTTTTTTCATTCTGTTACATTTTTGTCAACTCTTGATTTGCTGGCTAAGTAGTAATTACCCTTATTTTATCAGCAAAAAATAGTAATTACCCTTATTCATGTTTGATATTTATCTTGCAAGTACACCACGTGCTTCATGGGCTAATTGACAAGGATCTTGGTCATAATTGAAAACTCCATTTAGTCATGGGACCGCTAGGTCTCTAACCAAAGTCAATGCAAATCATATGTGAATGATTTGCTAAAAAATTAGGCATTAGTTAACCAAACTTACTGTTTTTGAGTAATAATTGATAAAAATACAAATTATATGTAGTGCACTCTTGCTTATATGGACAACAAAAAATTTATGAAATTCACCTATAGTACTATAGTAATGAGGCTACCAGAATCCAATGGAGGATCTTTGCTGTAACCCTAAATCCAAATTAGTTAGTGAAATCAGCTATGGCATCCACTTTATACGAAGTAAACTAGGAAAAGGTTTATTAGTACCCCACACCTTACCCACCCCCACCACCCCCAAAAGACAACAAGCAAGAAACCAATTAAAAGGGTCGTGCATACACTTATTTTGGAAGTATAAATGTTAGAAAAAGAATTTTTTGTTTGTTTAAAAGTCAATGTAAATTTAACTTGACCCATAATTACATCTTCTAAGTTCATAAAAACGCTAATTGCAAAATTTTACAAAATGTAGCTAAACACAATTATGCTTATGATTACATTAAAATTTATATAAGTAACGACCTTATATAAATGAAACTAAATTATCTCAACTGTATGAAAACATGAAACACACGCACATATATAAAACTAAATTATCTCAACTGTATTAAAACATGAAACACACACACAGACACACACACACATATATATATAAAACTAAATTATCTCAACTGTATGAAAACATGAATTGCCAAAAAAATGTCAAAAATTCTATTCTATTCACTACTTAAATATCTGATTATATTTTAAAAGATTACACACACACATACACATATATATAACTAAATTATGTCAACTGTATGAAAACATGAATTGCCAAAAAAAAGGTCAAAAATTCTATTCTATTCACTACTTAAATATCTGATTGTATTTTAAAAGATTAATTTTTTACTTTTTATATGGAAATACTCTCGAAAAAAAATCTCATTTTACTAATTATGAATTATCATATTATTTTAATTATTAAATTCTTTATTAGAAAAACAGAAAAATCTGTCCTTGCGAGACCCCAACTTCAACCGACCCAGGACACATGCTTCAATTGAATCATATGATCTTTTAGGCTAACTCGAATTATCGAAACAATCAACGCTTAATACTTATATACCACCATATAAATCATCAAATATGCAAAGTGGAACTTGAGTGTCTGGATATGACTAACTCTCATCAGTTTAAAGACATGAATCCATTAAACCCCAAAAAAAATAAAGTGAGATGAATCCACATTGTTAAAAACCAAACATAAGTAACAAGCAAAATTAGTCCAATTGAACTAAAATTAAAGGATTTAATTTTAAATTATTGTAAGTGTAAAAGTTTTTTATATTATTATCTTAAAATTATACATATAATATATGTAATTAATTGATAATATAAAAAAATTATACTTAAAATATATCAAAAATTAAATTCGTATACGATAATGTACTATAAGAATGAGATGTAGAATTGGAATTGCTTGTTTGGTTGCATTAGAATTAATTTAACCCATTCCCATGTTTTATCTATAACGGGAGAGGGTGCCCGTAAGACGTGCTGCCACGCTAGCTCCCACTGCCATCTTCTTCCTCGATCTCTCTCTCTCCCTCTCCCTCTCCCTCTCTCTCTCTCCCCTTCTGTGGTGTGGTATGGTACACATCATAGTGACAAACGGAGAGGACGATACTTGCTCCAGATTTCAACGCTTTTTACAGCCTTGAATATTGTGTTGTGTATCAGATTCAGATTCACACAGAAAGCGAAAGCGAAAGTGGCAAAGAAACAACACGTAAATGTCAAATCCCCTGCATCTCCAACCCAGCCTGTCCACTTTTTCAATTATTTAATTAATTATACACAAACCAGGTCATAGTTTTTGTATTTTAATAGCAAATGTTTTTTTAAGGACAACCTATTTTAATTTTGGCCCCCTTACCATTGAATGAATCGTTTTCTATTGTCCTCAAATATTGAGAAATTTTAGCATATTTTTAGACTATAATAAATATATGTTTTAAAAAATATTTATAATTAATTATAAATAATTTTATATAAATTTTAAGTTATTAATTTAAAATTAATAATAAATATTTATTATAAAACATATATTTATTATACCCAATAATTTCTCTCAAATAGGTTGCTTTTAGTTTCAAAACCCACCTGGGAATACATTCATTCTCATCCACATGCTTTCTTTTGTTGTTCACGTGCCTTGTAGGGTTTGTGTTTTTGTAATTAAAGTATTGATAATATATATATATATATATATTTCAAAAAAGAATGTAAAGTACGTGCAAACAATTGATGAAGAAGGGAGTGGTTATAAAGCAAGAAAAAGGTTAAGCAAACTTTTGAGTTTTGAGCAAGCTTTCTGGCGCCCCAAGTCAATTGTGTCTTGGAGTGGGACGAGAAAGAAAAGAAAGAAAGAGAAGTGAGACCAGTCACTCTATTCTAGATTTCTAACAGTCTGCGAACTAAAAACAAACGTACAAAGCTTAAAAATAAAGCATGCTTACGTGCGTACTGACAGTGGTATTGGGGTCAGAGGTAATTAAATAAAAAGGATTATTTATTATAAATAGATTATTATAATAGTGAATTAAAACTATTTATAACGTCTCTTAAATAATTTATTAATTCTTAATATTTTTTAAGATTGTTTTATAATTTTTATATAACTACATAATTATATTTTTATTAAAAATTTACATATTTTTAAAAAATTATAAGAATTTATATTAAAATATTTTTAATAAATATTATAGTTGACATATCATAATCTATTTGCATGATAGTATACAATAAGACAAGAGTTATATTAATGAATTTAATTTTAATTTTAATTTACTGTTTCTTTTCTATAAACTTTTAATGTATTATTTGTGTAAAAAATGTTTTACAAATTTTTATATCATCTAATGATATATTGTCATATTATTTAATAAATTAATATCTCTTACATGTAAGTTTTTTTATTTGTGAAGCCTCATGCATGTTAGTTTTATCATTGTTAATTTTATTAAATAATATGATAACTCATTATTAAATAATTATATAAAACTTTTTTATACTAACATGTATCAAAATTAAAGTCTATCTAAATTGCACAAAATGTATACTTTACATAACTAATAGAAAGTGAGGTGCGTCATTGACTTTGGTGAAAAAAAAAGGGAGTAAAAGATAAGAGAAAAGAAAAAAAATGTTAATTGACGTTATATGCATTATATATGTGAGAAAAAAATAGAGCAAATTACATTAATTTTTCTTGAGATTTGACTTAATTACATTAGATACTATTTTAAAAATTATATCAATTTTTTTAAAATTTATATTGTCATTACACTGATATCCCTTTGAGATTTATATTGTCATTGTACTTATCTCTCATGTCCATCTATTTTAGGAGAGGTCAGTGTAAAATTACAAATGAAAAAGTATCAGGTATAATTAGGTCAAATTTCAGAAGATGTCTAATTTACCCAAAAAAAATATTATGTATAAGTATAAAGTATCAATTCTCTTGAATAACATAACTCAAAGACAAGATTGCTAGTTGTCTGTCCCTATTTAAGAAAATTCCACATATTAAATTAAAAAAATACTTTTTTTGGGTATAAATCCTTCGTAATCGGAGTAAAGCCTTTTCAGTATTGATTTTTTTCATTCACACGATTTGAATTGGAGACTTTACAAAAAGAGAATAAATATCAAATCACTTAAACTCATCAAGTTGTTGGGATCCAGCCCATTATTTTTTATTTGAAAAATTTGAGAACCACAAATTTTGTAGTGCTTTCTCAACCACACATTTTGTGGTGCATTGTGAGCCACACATTTTGTGGTGCTCTCTCAACCACACATTTTAATGGGAGCTTGGCTATAAATAGCCTTGAAGTAAGACCTTGAAGTGCATCCAAGAAGATAGAGAGAGAAGAGGCAAGTTCTTTGAGTGCAGAGTATTTTCTCTGAGTGAGAAATAGAGAGTTTGAGTAATTCTCATTAGTTTATGAGTGTGGCTATACACTGAGAAATATTGTGTTTCATCTCTAAGGGTCTCATTAAGTGCCACTATAATTTTTGTATCACTTGAAAGAGAGTAGAGTGTGTGAGGATACTTGTAATTATCCTTATTATAGTGGAATATTTTTCGGAACTTGTCCCATGATTTTTCCCTCAAACATTGGAGGGTTTTCCACGTTAAAATTGATGTCTCTTAAGTTTATTCTTTCTGCTTGTAATTTCATAGTACGTATTTATTACGTGGCAGGGAAAGGTGATCCTGAGAAGCATCCACTTCGTATCAAATCTCTGATCAATTTTCCTAACAAGTAGTATCAGAGAGCTGTTGGTTATGACAGTGTCAGATTCTCCAGGAAATTCTTAGTATGCTCTGTGGTTGTTGATCTTCCACATCAGAAAAGAATTGTTCTTGGTTTATTTGCCGTGAAGTACTGTACTTATACACCTAATTGTACTGTGTCATAATTGTGATAATGTGGAAGTGCATGTCTAGGAAAAGTTTTGACTAAGGAAATATTTGGTATTTAAGTGTGTCCATTTGTGACTCACCTATCTTTCTTGGGAACTTACCTGGTGTACTATTCACGTACTGGCATTATTCTGATATACAATTATAATTCTTGATGAATAAGTAGAAGTTTGATAGAAATCAGTACAGGCAGAATGATTAGTCTGAACGGAACCAACTATCACATATGGAGGGGAAAAATGAAAGATCTGCTTTATGTGAAGAGTTGGCATCTACTGGTGTTTGCTACACTAAAGCCTGAATCAAAAATCGACGAAGAATGGGAATTTGAGCATGCCCAAGTATGTGGTTTTATTTGGCAATGGGTTGATGACAATGTGCTCAATCATATTTGTGATGAGACGCACGCAAGATCGTTGTGGGAGAAACTTGAATCTCTATATGCTAGGAAGACCGGCAACAACAAACTTTTCTTGATCAAGAAGATGAAGAATTTACAATACAAGAGGATAGGACTATCTTCGATCACTTAAGTGATTTTCAAGGAGTTTTGCAGCAGCTGTCCTCTATGGGTGTAAAGTTTGATGATGAGATTCAAGCACTTTGGTTACTTGGAACTCTACCGGACTCTTGGGAGACATTTAGAATGTTCCTTTGCAACTCCACTCCTAATGGTGTGGTGACGATGGAACTTGTCAAAGGAGCTGTTTTGAATGAAGAGATGAGGAGAAGATCTCAAGCCTCATCTTCACAATCTGAAGTTCTTGTCACAGAAGATAGGGGAAGAAGTAAAATCAAAGCTTCGAGAGGTAAAAGTAAAAGCCGAAGCAAGTTAGGGCGTTACAAAGACGTAGAGTGTCACTATTGTGGCAAGCTGGGGCATATTCAAAAGAAGTGTTTTCTCTTTAAGAAAGATACGAAAAATGGCAAAGTTAAAGACAATCAGAAAGATAATGATCACAACGATACAGTTGCTGCAGCCGACCTTGTCATTGTTTGTGATGAGAAGGTAATTAATTTTGCCTGTCAAGAGACAAGCTGGGTCATTGATAGTGAAGCTTCCTTACATGTCACATCAAGGAAGGAACTTTTCTCATCTTATATACCCGGTAATTTTGGGATGTTAAAGATGGGTAATGATGATTTTTCAAAAGTTACCGGCATAGGAGACATCCACTTGGAGACCAATAATGGAACACAACTGTTTCTTAAGGATGTTAGGCATGTGCCTGACATTCGCTTTAATTTGATCTCGGTGAGAAAACTTGACGAGGAAGGCTATTGTAACATATTTGGTAATGGACAGTGGAAGCTTACTAAAGGTTCATTGATTGTGGCCCGAGGAGAGAAGAGTCCTAGCTTGTATTTGACATAAGCTAAGATTGTTGGTGACTCCGTCAATGTGGTGGATGATGAAAAGACAACCGAGTTGTGGCACAAAAGACTTAGCCACATAAGTGAGAAGAGACTAAATTGCTTGGCCAAGAAGAAACTACTGCAAGTATAAAGAACGTGAATTTGAAGAAATGTGCGCACTGTATGGCTAGAAAGTAGAACATAGTTGCCTTCAAAAGTCATTCTCCTTCAAGGAAGTCAGATTTGCTAGAGTTAGTGCATTCTGATGTTTGTAGTCCCTTGAAGGTAAAGTCTTTTAGTGGTGGACTTTACTTTGTGATGTTTATTGATGATCATTCAAGGAAACTTTGGGATTATGTTCTGAAGACCAAAGATCAGGTGCTTGATGTTTTCAAGCAATTTCATGTATCAATTGAAAGAGAAACTGGTAAGAAGTTGAAATGTATTCGCACTGATAATGGTGATGAATATAGCGGTCCTTTTGATGAGTACTGCAGAATGATGGGTATTAGACATCAGAAGACACCTCCAAAGACTCCACAATTAAATGGTATAGCCGAAAGGATGAATCGAACTTTAATTGAGAGAGTTAGATGTTTGCTTTCAGAAGCAAAATTGCCAAAATCTTTTTGGGGGAGGCATTGCTCACAGCAATACATGTGATCAATCTTTCTCCAGCGGTGGCTCTGAATGGTGATGTCCCTGACAGAGTTTGGTATGGAAAAGAAGTTTCTTATGATCACTTACGAGTTTTTGGATGTAAGGCTTTTGTTCACATTCCAAAAGACGAGAGATCAAAGCTTGATGCTAAGACACGACAATGCATCTTTATCGGTTATGGTCTTGATGAATTTGGATACAGATTGTATGATTCGATTGAGAAGAAACTCATTCAAAGCCGTGATGTAGTATTCATTGAAAATCAAACCATTGACGATATTGAGAAAGCAAAGAAGGAAGTGTCTAGTAGTAGTGAAGGCTTGGTTGATGTAGATTCAGTTCCTATGCTGAATTTTCCTGATCCAGTTGATAATGGTACTCAAGGTGATGAACAAACTGCTAACTAACCAAGGGCAGTTGATGCTTCTGCAGATGATGTTGGAGATGATGATGAGGTTATTGAGCAGGGGGAGCAGCCCCTTTCACCTCCGCTCAGAAGATCAGAGAGAGAGCGATGACCTTCTACCAGGTACTCCAGTTCAGAGTATATCCTTCTCACTGATGAGGGGGAGCCAGGAAATTTTGATAAAGTTCAAACTCATAAGGATAAAGCCCAGTGGATAAGAGCCATGCAGGATGAGATCAATTCGTTGCAGAAAAATGACACTTATGAGCTTGTGGAACTTCCTGAAGGCAAGAAGGCCTTGAAAAATAAATGGGTGTTCAAGCTTAAGAGAGATTGTAACAAGCTAGTAAAATATAAAGCTCGCTTAGTTGTGAAAGGCTTTGAACATAAGCGAGGGATTGATTTTGACGAGATTTTCTCCCCAATTGTCAAAATCAGCTCAATCAGAACCATACTGGGTTTAACAGCTAGCTTGGAGCTTGAGCAACTTGATGTGAAGACTATATTTCTCCATGGTGATTTGGAGGAAGAAATCTACATGGTTCAACCAGAAGGGTTTGAAAAGAATAGGAAGGAACATATGGTTTGCAAATTGAAGAAGAGCTGGTATGGGCTGAAATAAGCTCTGAGACAGTGGTATAAAAAGTTTGACACTTTTATGATAAGTCACGAATATACCAGAACTTATGCAGATCATTGTGTGTATTTCAAAACTTTCCCAGATGACAGATTCATTATTCTTCTACTATACGTAGATGATATGTTGATAGTGGGGCAAGACAGGGTGATGATTGGTAATCTGAAATATGAGTTGTCAAGAGCATTTGACATGAAAGATCTAGGACTTGCAAGGCAAATTTTGGGAATGCAGATTTTGCGAGACCAAAAAGCAAAGAAGCTTTGGTTATTACAAGAAAAATATGTGGAGCGAGTCTTTAGAGAGATTCAACATGCAAAGTGCTAAACCAGTTAGCACACCATTGGCCAGTCACTTTAAACTCAGAAGAAGTTGTCCCACAAGTCAAAAAGAAAAGGAAGACATGGCTAGAATTCCTTACTCCTCTGTAGTTGGGAGTCTGATGTACGCCATGGTTTGTACTCGTCCAGATATTGCTCACGCTGTAGGAGTTGTCAGCAGGTTTCTTTTCAACCCAAGTAGAGACCATTGGGAAGCTGTGAAGTAGATCTTGATATATCTCAGAGGCAGTATAAAAATGTGCCTATGCTTTGATGAGTCTGAACCAATTTTGAAGGAATACGCTGATGCAGATATGGCAGGTGATCTTGACAGCAGAAAATCCACTTCAGGATTTTTATTCACTTTTGCAGGGAGAATTGTATCATGGCAGTCTAAACTGTAGAAGTGTGTTGCCTTATCCACAACTGAAGTAAAGTATATTGCTCTAACCGAAGCAGGTAAAGAAATGCTTTAGTTAACTAGATTCCTTCAACAATTGGGAGTGAAGCGAGAAAATACAGTGATTTACTGTGACAGTCAGAGTGCTATAGATTTAAGCAAAAATACTATGTATCACTCGCGCACGAAGCACATTGATGTGAGATATCATTGGTTGCGATTGGCAGCGGGAGAAAAGCAATTTCAATTTGAGAAGATCCACACTGATAAAAATCCTGCTAATATGATGACAAAAGTTGTAGCTCGGGAGAAGCTTCAACTATGTGCTGGGATGGCCGGCATGCACTCTATTTGATCATTCTCTTTCCCCTTGGGCTAGAGGGGGAGAATTGTTGGGGTCCAGCCCATCATTTTTTATTTGGAAAATTTGGGAACCACATATATTGTGGTGCATTGTGAGCTACACATTTTTGTGGTTCTCTCTCAACCACACATTTCAATGGGAACTTGACTATAAATAACCTTGAAGCAAGACCTTGAAGTGCATCCAAGAAGATAGAGAGAGAAGAGGCAAGTTTTTTGAGTGCAGAGCATTTTCTCTGAGTGAGAAATAGAGAGTTCGAGTAATTCCCATTAGTTTGTGAGTATGGGTTTACACCGAGAAATATTGGGTTTCATCTCTAAGGGTCTCATTGAATGTCACTATAATTTTTGTATCACTTAAAAGAGAGTAGAGTGCGTAAGGATACTTGTAATTATCTTTATTATAGTGGAATATTTCTTGGAACTTGTCCTATGATTCTTCCCTCAAACATTCGAGGGTTTTCCACGTTAAAATTGCTGTCTCTTGAGTTTATTCTTTTTGCTTGTAATTTCATAGTACATATTTATTACGTGGCAGGAAAAGGTGATCCTGAGAAACATAATTTCGTATTAAATCTCTGATCAATTTTCCCAACACAAGTATTGATAAATAAAAAAATAATATTGACACATAATTCTACAATTGATTGAGGCCCAAAATTCTGTTTTTTTTTTACTCCTAAGAAATCCTATTTCGTTCTCAAGCGTAGTTACCATTTCAATCACAAGAATATTATAGGACTTGTTTATAAAAAAAATTGAAAATTTGCTATTGTCATTTCTTTCTAAAAAAATAAATAGAGATAGGAATGTTTCGATTTTTACTTTTCTACACTTCATGGATAATAGTTGCTTTTCGATATTAGGTTAATTCTTTTTTTTTTCTAGCTAATTTAAAGGTTATACTTGCTATTTCTAGCTTTCCAGTTTTGGAAATAGTATTACAATAATTATCATAGGCATTAGCTTAAATAAAAAAATGTCAGTTTAGAGTTTTTCTGAAGGATACCTCAAGGTCCCAAACTGGGACAACTTTTATGTGGTTTCCATGGAATTTTGATTTAAAATTAATTAATGATATATTAAAATTTCTAAATATATTTAACTCAAATTATGGTATGCACAAGATATAATAGATTAGAGATTGAATTATAAAATTATTTGAAAAAGACAAATATGAAGCAATAATAACTAATTTTGAAAGAACAATCATGAATAGAGAGGAAAAAAACTATCTTTATCTTTTATATGTACATAAAATCTTTGTGGTCTCAATGAAGCAATCACAACATATATATATATATATGATGAAAGTATCAGCATTTCCTTGTGATAATAATATAAGTTAACCTATCTTTTATAAAAAAAAAAATCATCACAAGTCCCACAAATACAAAATAATATTATTTCTATGAGTTTAAATACTTGTAAGAGTCTAATAACAAAATTGATTACAAATAGATACTAAACAATAAATGTTTCAAAATATTTGACATTCAATTAATTCATATTTTAAAAAATTTGTGACTATCCACACTTAGTGTGTGTTTTGAATAGTTGTGAAAATTTGATTATTTCAATAATAGATTATTGTATAAATTTGTTTTGTTATAATCGATTATAATAAAAAAGTTTTATGTTTAAATATACTAGCGATTTTAAGCTAATCTGTTTCGTTTGGATGATATAAAAAAATTATTTTTTATGCATTAATTTATCAAAATATATATAGAATGATTAAAAAAATTATTTGATTAATTAAAAAATTTATTTGATTGAGGACAAAATGATATTTATATCTCAAAGTGTAAAGAATAATTTATAATCTAAAATCATAAGTTAAAATTTCAACATTATAAAAAAAGTTTTTAAAATGTATTAAATTTCGTGTAAAAATTAAAGTTAAATTTATCAAACATGACTGAATACTATTACAATAACTTTTTTTAAAAAAGCTATTAGGTGTGGGAATAATCTTTCCCAAACACCCCTTAATAAAAAAATTCCAACAGATTCAAATCACGGGGGTCCTTGCAGTGTATTTTGTACTTGGCTTAAATGGATGAGTCATTCTCAAGGTTGATGATTAATATTACATGATTTTAGTATCCTTTCATATATCCTTTTATCAGAGATTGAACCTTTCGAATCCAGAAATATTTGTTCCATTTCTTCCAAGATCCATGTGTTCCAGATACTGACCGAAATCCAAGGTAGTCAGAAGGAGATCCACTGAAGTTTCCTGAACGGAATGTCAGTGAAGTCAGCTCTCAGGTCTACCGATCAGTTTGAGGATTTTAGTCTATATGGTAAAAAGCTAAGAGAATTGGAACATGCCCGGCCTGGATGACCGAGTTTACTTATATAGGAACTGTTCCTCGGATTCCAACCGTTTAAGGACATTTGAATCTCTCACTCGGGTGGTCTACGTTATGTTTGGTCTTTATGATATGAACCGATTCTGAACGTTGGTCATCAAGTCGAGAACTTATGACTATTAACGGTCATCGGATTTTGACCTGATGACCGTTAACGGTCCATAATTTGAAACCTCGGGCCATGGTCAGTCGGGTATGGGGATCCGAATACTACCATGCATTAGGTCGGCCCAATCGGTCAATGACATAGGTGCTCCGATGACAATTTGGGCCAGTACGGTTCACAGCCTCCCAGCTCGGTTAATCTATAGATTCGACCGAGCTTACTTTATTGGCACTACCATGCATTAGGTCGGCCCAATCGGTCAAGGACATAGGTGCCCCGATGACAATTTGGGCCAGTACGGTCCACCATGTTTCCTCGTTTTGGATTCATGATTGAAGTGAGCTTTGTTGAATAAGAGGAGAATGGGTTATTCATGGTTGAAAAAATAAGCATTGTCATTCGGGGGAGAAAAAGAGTGAAAGTGATTTTCAAATCTTTTATAGTCAATGGTTTCGAATGTGTTAAAGTCATTGACGGAGTTAAAGCGTATTGACTTGCAAATGGACGAGTAAATTTTTTTCGATTTGTTGGGTTTCGAAAGAGCGAATTCAAAAGAGTAAAGTTAAGAATGGGAAATTCCAAACTGTGGCCATTCAAAAAGATGGTTATGTTTTCCAATTTCAAACAATCAGGAAAATCTAGCATTTTAAGAAATTTGTCAAGATTCACATATAGAATTCATTTTCAAAAGATTTACTTCAAGTTTTCAATCAGATTTCCTTTTATGCTTTAAATTTTTTTTCTTAAAAAAAGTTAAAAGAAGAGGAGATCCATATTTCTTTTCATGCACGTAAGTTTTCAAACGAGGAAATTAGAAATATGGATGAGCAGATCCAAAATTCTTATTATACCTTTTAAGTTTTAAAAAGTTTTCCATCTTCCCAGAAGGGCGGCAGAGGGGGAGAAGGGAGAGAATAACTTATTCACTGTCCTCCACCGAATTGACCACTGTGATTTTACCATCTCTGTTCCATCACCCATTCTACAGTGCTGCACCCTCAGTCACAGTCTCATTCAACATTACCACTAACCTTTCAACATTTGTTCCACAAAATAGTTTAAATGCCACCAATGGTACCTCTTCCCATACGCCAATAGTTATAGATAATAGTTATAGAAACAGGCTTGGTCAGGCTAAGTTTTCTTTACACGGATCAAACATAAAGTTTGAGCTCGGCCTATCATGTGATGTAAGATTTTTGTTGCCTAACTTTTTAAAAAACTTCAACTGTTGTTAAAACTTATTTAAATTACTATTTTACAATAATACCTTTTAAATTGTATGATACTTTACAAGACATTTGCACGGTTAATGAACAACGTTTAAAACAAATGTTATAATTGACTTGTATCTCTCAAATGCATAGCGTTAAAAACTCTTACATAAACACAGACCTTTGCTGATTAATATTATGCTTGTGGTTCATAATTGTGTTGAGAAAGATATAAAAAGTCGGAAAATGATCTTACACTTTTTTTTTGTGATACACCCCTTTCTGCACCTTTTTTGAAGGATTATAATTAAATAAAAAAAGTGATAAAAAATAATATAATTGATGAAATAGAGAAAGATATAAAAAGTGACATAAAAAAAATGATAAAAAAATCATAGTCATAAAAGCCCTACGTAAAATGTATAATATATAAAGTCCTTGAAGATGCAATATAGGAATTTTTTACACTTCTGCAATATTCTGCTTTTACCACGAGTCATCTATTTCAAAAGACTTCTGTTATTTAAACAGAACTTTAAAAGTCTCATAGACTCATAGACTTCAAATCACCACCTTTCATATTCTTATTTCTTTCTTTTTCTTCAACTTATTTTCACAAATTATTTTTCTGTGAAGGTTTGTGTTGAAAATGTCTGTGTGAAGATTTTTCAACAAACTTAGTGGTTTTTAACTTTTTATGTTGTCCAAAATGTCTACTTGTTGATTTGACGCAATTCTAATTTGTATCAAAGGGTGGGAAGACCATCTAACCCTGTTTTTGTTAAGAAACATGACAAGAGTTAAAGAAAATCGAGAACTAAATGAGAGATGAAAATATAAAATTTACTGAATATGTAAAAATGTGCTCAATAAGCCATAATTACTCTGTTAACTCAACTAATCTAACAACTTCTAAGGTAACCATACTTGAACTATATATGGTAATAGGTTTTGACGATGAACATTTTTGGCTATTCAAAGATGGACCCTCTCTCAACATAGGAGTATATGAAATCCGGATTCTCTTCTGCAGAAGCTGTCCAGCAATTCCGTGTGATAAAATTTGGATTGTTTATTTTTTATTTAATGGTCAGAATTTTTTTTTAAAATTTTAATATTAAAAAATTTTTTAATATTAAAAATATACTGATCATTAGATAAAAAAATAAACGATATAGATGTTACAACCGGGAGTTACTGGACAGCTGCCTGCAGAAGCCGGATCCGAGTCTATGTAAGAAGAAAGGAGACAAGGCAACTTTTGTAGAGTTACAAACTATCTTCCCAACTCCCAAGACCACCCAATAGCCATAGTATGTAGGGGTCATTGTGACAACAATTACAAAGGAGGGAGTGTCTAATATGCACCTAAAAAAATTAGGTGCATGGATCTCACAGCCATTGATTATGAGGATTTTTATATCAATGACTGAAATTTATTACATGCAAGATGTAACTTGATAAAAAGGTTAACCAACAGGACCTCAAGATTCAGCACCATGACCAAACCTCCATGGCAGTCACCAACCGAGCCATCGCAACCACAAACTGTCAACCACGCCACCGTCCAAGCCCAAGCCACCACCCATGTCGTCGTCCAGCCTCGACTTGCCTCAAACCCGAGCCACAAACCAACAGCTTCCACCATGCCGCCGTCCAAGCCACCAACCACCACGCACAGCAATGCTCACCACCGCTAGTAACCCAAACTAGTGTCGCCACCCTTGCCGTTCTTCCACTAACCACTAGCCCGTCTCGTTCTCAGCTACCACTGAACCTCCCCATACCAGAATAGACACACCTCAACCTGTTGTGACTTCCACTGTGAGACCTGTGACCCCTCGTAGTCGATCTGTCCAGATCGAGCCCCAGACCCATCGATCCACCCAGATTAAGCCTCCTCGTTGTCATCACGATGGCATGGCAGTTGCATAGGTGGAGGATCGTGGTGGTTTTGCTGAGTCCATAGCAGTGGGCTGCTGGATCCATGCTAAGACAACAGACCCGGTTTGCGCTCTTGCTCAACCAAGAACGCTTGAATCTTTGTGTTTTAATCATAGTTATATAATTTGAATTGGAGGTCAATTTGATCAGAAGGTCCGGTCAGATGATCAATAATTCGACCACGGGTTAAGTGTTCAAATTGAAAAAATCAAATAAAGAAGATTTTTTTTAATACAATACGAAGAGATTGCTTTATTTAAAAATATTATATTAAAAAATATTAGTAGTGATAATAATATAAAATATAAAATTAAATTAAAAAAATTATTCAATAAAAACATATAATTTAATAATAGAATATATTTCATTGCATCAAGTGTCATTTAGGTATTCCATAAATTATATTTTTAAAATATCAATTAAATAAATAAATAAGAATTAGATCTGTTCGAGGTCGATTCTTCTGAACAATTCACCTAGATTTGACTGGTTCAGTGTAAAAACTTATTATGAGTATGAACTGGACAGACTCAGAGGCTAGGTCACAAGTTTTCTAATTAGATTGGCCGATTCGATTCGGTTAGTACAATTACCATTTTAATGCTAGGTCTTATTCGATTTTTTGTGAGCCTCTCATTCCTGTTGAAATCGCACTGAGAAACGATGAAATAACGAGCTTTTGAAGCTCAAACCTGATGAACAATGGTGGAACCCGCTTTTGTCAATCCACGCGGGTGAGAAAGACCCAACACTAGTTTGGGGACAATATGTTAACTGACCAAAAATGCCACTCACAAGTTATTGTAGGTAAGAAAGGTGGAGCACCCATGCACTATAACATGACCTGATGCATATTAGCCATCTCCTTACAAAGGCTTTTCAAGCAATGTGGGACTTGGGACAGGAGACTTCTGCCATGCACCAGGACAAGTTGTGGTGCATCGATGCAACTTGCAATTTACTTATAATCACAAGTATTGTTACTTTTTAACCAGTGTCAAACATTTAGTAAAATGCCCTTCTATTATTTCTATTTTAACCCCCTAATTCTAGTTTTTGGCATTTTAATCCTTCAAACAAATTATCTATCACATAATTACTTTCGTCTATTTTGAGGTTGGCTGGTTGAGATGGGAGATATGATTCATACGTTGGTCAACATTGACTATGCACTTTCTTAAATTAACCAATTTTTTTTTCTAATTTCCTTCTTGAATTTAAGGATAAACTGAAGATTCATAATATCATAACTACCACTCTTTGAACCTTCAAAAAATCATCTTGCCTAACAATACATGGAAGGTTAGCATACAAGTATTTCAATATCAATCCAATTTCAATATCAATCTAATGTATCATTCGATGATAGAATAAAGTGGCATTGCTCTTTAGAATAAAGTGGCATTACTCTTTAGAATAAAGTCTCCTTCTTGGATGCACCCCAAAAAAAAGTCCCTTTTTTGGAATAAAGAACATGTTGAAACATATTAGAGCATGTTAGAGAAGGACATGCTAACAATTCAACTTACAATCTGCTCTATTTCGTAATCTACAACACACGATCCTAACCCAAAAAATATGGCCATGGCTTCCACCTTCGTAGCTGCTATTTCAGAGACGGAAGGGGAAATTGTATAAATATTAAATTTTATACCTTGACTTGCATAATAAGTTGCAGGTTGTGCTTGATAACCGTTATGTAAAATTGAGAGTAATCAACGGTTATAACACCTAGTGCATCCATGCACCATAATTTCTTGAGGTGCATGTTAGACGTAACCCTTGGGACTTTAGGAGTTGGGCTAAAAAATCCAACACAACCAAACTAATCTATTTATATATAAAGAATGATTCAATCCCAATAGTGTATTTTTCTGTCCAAAACTATCACATCATCACTTTTCCTTTCAGCAAACAATCCTGACCGTTGATTATTCTTTCATTTGAATGGCAGACATCAAATTTATAAGACACTCTTCATTCTTTTTATGTCTCACTGACACTTCTCTCTTCTAAGTTTTACAATTTTTTTATGTTTTCAATCAGGATAATATTTAGCACATATAAGATGTGCTTACATAACTTCAGGTATATACTTCCGGTATACGTGACAGAATCAGAACGTATACATCTTAAAAAATGAGATAAAATTAAGAGTCATTAAAATGAATCAAGTTTGATGGATTAGTTTAAATAATTTAATAAAATAAATGGATTGATTTAATAAAAATAAATAAAAAATAACTTAATATAATTCAACTCGAATGAGTCAAGTCGACTGTTTTAAAAGTTTTATATATAATTAGATTGAACTAATAAAATATCAATTTAAAATCTACGTAACTTGAGTTGACGTAGTTCAAGCTGTCCCAACCCGAAGAGGAGGAGCTAGTCTATTTTGACAGCTACAGAAACTAACTATAATCAATGATAAAAATTATGTAAATATAAAATGATGTGTTATAAATGTGTTTATAACATTATTCTTTCAATTATACAGCGACCCACGAGGAATTCAACTAGGAAATAATTACTTTGCAATGCCAGCAACAACCTTCAAGATATGTATTTGATGTGTTTTACTTGTTGCAAGATTTCATAGGATGATATCATGTGGTGAATCAAGTGGGGAGTATCAAAGGCATATAATGCTGTTGATTTTGCAAACATCTTCTACCCATGATGACCTGTAAATCTTAATAGGTCGTCATTGCAGATGTTGCAAAGTATTTGACTCACGGTCCAATATTTGGAGTGTAGGCAACCCACTTAAACCATATTTCGCACATTCAAGGAACACAGGAGAGATGATTTACTTGAAATTCAACGTGTTTCAAACTTTCCTTTCCTTTCAAGCAGGCGTGTCGTTCTCCGTTTGAAACTCTGCAACCGTAAAATGTTAAGCAAGTTATGGGTAAATGTTATGAATTGAGACAACGTTGTTGTTGTTTTTAGGTTTTTCTTGAGTTTTTTTCCCCTCTTTCCATAATTGCCAATAAAATTATTTAATGAAGCTCAGATGAAGTTAACTGTTAATGTGAAAAAAAAAATGTGGTCATTGTTTGCAGGGAAGCATGCATTAATTGAATTACTCAGTTTAAATTTGAAACCTTTGAAAGCAACCCACTTGCCTCTGCTCTACTTCTTCACTCTTTGTCCTTGTAAGTCAAGCTCTCTTCTGAGTTCTCTGACCATTGCTTCCCTTGAGCAGGTTCATTTATTATAGAACTGATATACGAGTTATTTGTTGAATGCAGCTTTTTCTCTATGCATGCATTGCTTCCCTTGAGCATCTTTCTCAAAATGTAGAACTAATCACCAATTTATTTATTGTGAACAGCCTTTTCTTTAATGTTTGAAGCTTTCTTTACTGTTTGTACAGAGAGAAGCCCCCTTCAGTCAGGTAAGCTTCTTCTCCTTCTCAAATTCCGTGTGTTTTTTCATTTTATTATATTTTAGACAAAGAGTTGGCAGCAAATGATAAATTGCAAAATGGACGAAACAAATGGGTTGGATTGTAAAGGATTACAGAGTATCTTTAAACAAACCACCAATTTTTACCCTTTATTCTTATATGCATTTAGCAATCCTCTTTCAAATTGTGCGCCTTTTTTTTTTTTTTGTTTACTTCACATTCACACACTGATTAATCACTTCAACATTTGAGAAATCTTTTCTTGCAACTGATTCATATATACAACATCAAAGGTTAAGTTGTCATTTTTTTTTTCTGATGATTTTTTTATGGGATTGTTCCGAATTTAACTTGCAGGCGTGAAGAAATATTGAGATATATGGTTTAGCTTCAGCATTGATGACAGCAAGGTAAGTTTCTTTGCTGACTTATATTTTTCATCCTTGGTTCTTCATTTTATCTGCTTGGTCCATGGAGTTATAAGCACATGCATGTCAGCAAATTATATCTCGATTTTTTATTTTGCAAAATCTTGGATACTTAGTGATCAGATTATCTTTCTTTTTGTTAATGACTATCTATTCCTCAATTGCTGTCTGCTTATTTACATTGCATCTGCTATTTCATGTGTTATTCGGATGTCCTAAGTTAGCCATTAACTGTTGTTTAGTTAGCTAGATGACCAATCTGCTCAACTCAACTTCCTTTCCTTCAACTATCTTGCTTAATACCTATTACCTCATCTTTCTGCCATTTTGATTTGTTTCACTTTTCAAAATGTTAAAAACAATTGTGCATGAATATTGCAGTAACAATTTAGAAAAGATGATCACAGGTTATTGTGCAATTAGAATTCTAAGTTTTGTACTTTCATTTGTGCAGATGGCACGTTTTTTTGCTTATCTTCACTTCATTTCTTCCCTTTAAATTTTCTGTGAACCTTGATGTGTCTTTCTTTTCTCTTTCATGTGCGCACCTATATTTTTCTCGCGCTTTCTTTTGACATTAGTCTTGATTAGCTGGTCCATATGAATTAGAAATAGGTAGGTAATGTGCCTAGATTATACAAGTCATCCAATACAGAGAGTATGTTCTAAGTGCATTAGTGTCAGAGCTATTTAGAATATGCACACGTAGTTTCACCTTAATATCTTTTTTTGACTTAAAAGAATTAATTCCCTTAATGTTTTTTATTGGCTTTTGGCTATAAGTAAACATCTTAATGCCTTTCGCAGTTTCGGTCTCGTAGCTATTGCCTTGAATAGTGGGATTCTGGCATTGCAATTCACATAGTTAAAACCTGAGATTTTGTATAGTTCCTGCTTCTAGTGTGGACTTTGTTTTGATCCTTCGGACTTTTGTCATGTGCAGTCTCTGAACTATAAGAAATTGAGACTTGAGAAACTGATATCTCTTTTGCTGATATGTTGTAGTATTTAGAAGTTAGAAAGAATTCGTCCTCCAATTATGCATGGACTTCTGCTGCAATTCAGTATGGTGTCGGTGTTGTTGTTTGCGTTTGAGATATTATTCTATTTATTTCTTTTCTACGCAAAATATTATTATAAAATTGCAATTTATTGATAGCAGAGTATATGCTAAACTGTTTTTGTTTTTGGGAGTTCCAATTATATTCCCGCATCCTGGATGCCTGATTTAGAAAGTTTCTGAATATGCTGATTCAGTTTTTTTATCCTCTTTTCTTTTTCACAACCAAAGTAAATTAGTGAAAATAAATTTCTTTTTTTTTTATTAATACATCTAAATAAAATGGAGATAAATATATTTCTATGTGGCTAGCGCTCAACACCACTCAATATCCATTTTTTACCATCTTATCATTCCAAGACTGCAAAAACTTTTAAAATTAATGTTAGAAATAAAAAAATATATACATATATATGTTAAATTGGGGTCACACATGTAATAATTAAATGTGTTAAGCCATTATTTAATTAGCCAAAATCAAAGTGGTCTATTTGAATTAAAGTGTTATGGCTAAAGGTATAATTGTCATGAAAAATATTATGTAGATACCAAAAGTCTTATTTCTATTTTTATGATGGGCCGAAATAGAAATAAGAAAAATATAAGAGTCATGACTTATCATGAAAGGGTATGAACTCAAAGAGACATTACTCTTTATGAAAGGGCATGTGCTTCTTATAAATATAAGGGATTATGGTCCCCAATTATAGAACAAGAACATATTCCTTATCTTCATCCCATCAGAAGAGGAACTAAGGTCCTGAAGAATTCTATAATTGAAAGATCACTACTCTTTCGAGAAGATCATCCCTTCCCTCAAGTTCTCATGGACTCTTCAGGCACGCTTCTGCATTTCTTAATCATCTTGAATTGGCATGGGATTATAGATAGAATTCGGTTTTGGATTTGTGCTTGTTGTTTGAGAATTAGAAACATGTTATTAGGCACAAATAATTAAGTTTAACAAGTGGTATCAGAGCCACCCATGATCAATTCATGTATGATTTAAGGAATTTAAGGTTTATAGTTTCAACAATGGAGTTTTCAAGTTTTTTTGATATATTCGTTCTTGATCTTTCATGATTAAAATTTTCGTTTTTGGCCTTTTACGTTGTTTTTAACCATGACTGTTGCGATTAATTTGTTATGTGTGTGCCAATTTAACGGGTCACAAATAATTACGTTTGATGGCCGATTGATTTTAAATAACGTGAACAAATTCCTTTGGAATTAAATGATGGAATGTGCTCACTGATTTTAATCTACGCATAACGGTTTTACCGTTAACTTATTATTTAGTTAGCAATTAAAATTATCGCAGTTTGAAACCTTTTTGATTTCAAGTCACGTTCTCTCTCTTTTTTGCGTCTCTTGAACGCTATTGGGTATTTTGCATATTTCCATTACAATTTGAAACCATTTGTCTCATCTGCTATTGTACTTCTTCAATTTATTATTTTATTATCACTTTCCCACTTCTAATTTAAGTGGAGATATGAATGTTAGCGAGAGATTATTGGAATATCAAATAGTGGCGGTGGTATTTCAATATTCAATCTAGTTTCCAAATTATTTTTGGGTCAAACATGTTATTGGACATGTGATTGAATATATAATAAATAAATAAATAAAATTAATTTTCAGATTAAGTGTTCAATTAATATTCAAATAATTGGTTATATTTTTTGGATTATATAATTGTTTAACATTTTAAGTGAACCAATTAAAACAAGAAGTCACCAAAGTGACATATCTTGTGTAGATTGCTCATGAAAAATGTTGAATGTTAGTGTGTATGTATATCTATGCGAGTATTAGTCGGCCCAAAGGAAGGTTAATATTTGGCTGGATTACATACACACCTGTGATGGTAAACATGTGATAATTATAAGGTTATACATGTGAATGATAAATCAATCCAAAGATGGGTTTATTATTTGACATGCATTATTATCAATGTTTGATCATTACAACAAGAGTACCACTAGCAATTAATATTACTATCCAAAGACTGAATATTAATGTTACACTAGGTATCTTGAGATAGGTTACACTATTATTTGAATTTGTTGATGATTGAATTTTGATTATGATGTGAGTATATTTATGTTATTTATTTTGTTCTCTTTACAGCTACTATTGCTACTGTATCTGCTAACCTAAATTCAGTTTCGATCCTTAATGGTACCAACTTTAGGACTGGAAAGAGAACATTTTAATTGTTCTTAGCTACATGGATCTTGACCTTGCACTAAGGATGGAGCAACTCCCTTTTCCTACGGACTCCAGTACCTCTGAAGAGAGGAAAATTTATGAGAAGTGGGACCGCTCCAATCGCATGAGTCTCATGATCATCAAGCGTGGCATTCCAGAGGCATTTAGGGGTACCATATCCGAAGGGATAACAAGTGCCAAAGAATTCCTTGCCGAAATTGAGAAGTGCTTTGCCAAAAGCGATAAGGCAGAAACAAGCACACTCCTTCAAAGCTTGATTTCTATGAAGTATAAAGGCAAAGGAAACGCAAGGGAGTACATTATGGAAATATCTAATATTGCTTCCAAGATTAAGGCTCTAAAGCTTGAGTTGTCAGATGACTTACTCGTGCATTTGGTGTTAATATCCTTTCCTACACAATTTAGTCAATTTAAGATCAATTACAATTGTCAAAAGGAGAAATGGTCTCTTAACGAGCTCATTTCATATTGTGTGCAAGAGGAAGAGAAGATGAAGCAAGAAAGGACAGAAAATGCTCACTTGGCAAGCACCTCTAAGGATAAAGGCAAAAAGAGGAAAAATAATGCTACTAAGAATGAAGCTGCTGAGGGTCCAATACAAAAGAAGCAAAATAAGGGTGACAACAGTTGCTTCTTCTGTTGCAAGACTGGACATGTCAAAAAGAAATGTACCAAGTATCATTCCTGGCGTGCAAAGAAAGATATGTTCCTTACTTTGGTTTGTTTTGAGGTAAATTTAGCTTCAGTACCTAGAAACACTTAGTGGTTAGATTCTGGTGCTACTACTAACATCAGTGTTTCAATGCAGGGTTGCCTGAGTTATCGAAGGCCAAATGATACTGAAAGACGCATTTATGTAAGAGATGACAAGTCGGTAGAAGTAGAGGCAATAGGGCATTTTAGGTTGTTGTTAAGTACAAGTTATTATTTGGATTTAATGGATACTTTTGTTGTACTGTCGTTTAGACGAAATTTGGTTTCTGTTTCTTGGTTAGACAAATTTAGTTATCATTGTTCATTTGGAAACAATCAATTCAATTTATCTATTAATTCAAATGTTGTTGGAACTGGTACTCTTATGGTGTATGACAATCTATATTTGCTTGATACTGTTGCTTCTTATAATGAAACCTTAAATGTGGAATCGCGTGGTACTAAGCGTAAATTTGACAATGCGAATTCAGGAGCATTATGGCACAGGTGCCTAGGTCACATCTCTAGAAATAGAGTTGAGCGACTTGTGTTAGATGAAGTCATGGATTCCATTGACTTTACAGACTTTAATGTTTGTGTTAAGTGCATTAAAGGCAAACTGACCAAACAAAAGAAATTAAATGCATATAGAGTTACAGATGTCTTAGAATTGATACATACGGACATTTATGGGCCATTTCCAACACCATCTTGGAATGGTCAATAATATTTTATATCATTCATAGACGATTATTCTAGATATGCATACTTATTTCTTATACATGAGAAATCTCAATCATTGGATGTGTTCAAATCATTTAAGGCTGAAATTGAGAACCAACTCAATAAAAGAATTAAGAGAGTCAAATCTGACCGTGGTAGTGAATATTACGATAGATATGATGGTTCAAGTGAACAACATCTGGGACCATTTGCCAAATACCTAGAGGAATGTGCGATCATCCCACAGTACACCATGCCAGGGTCACCTAGCATGAATAGTGTAGCTGAAAGACAAAATCGAACTCTTAAGGATATGGTAAGAAGTATGATATGTCATTCTAACTTACCGGAGTCACTCTGGGGAGAGGCATTAAATACTGCAGCTTACATTCTGAACAGAGTGCCAACTAAAGTAGTTGCCAAAACACCTTATGAGCTTTGGACAGGTCGAAAGCCTAGTCTAAGTCACTTTCATGTATGGGGATGTCCGGCTGAGGCAAGCCCTTATAGGCCAAATAAAAGGAAATTGGAACCCCGAACAGTGAGCAACTACTTTATTGGCTATTCTAAGCGATCCAGAGGCTATAAGTTTTATGATCCCAAATTGAAGACAATTTTTGAGACGGGAAGTGCCACGTTCTTTGAGGATATTGAGTTTGGGGGGAGAAATAAGGTTGGAGACTTTGTCTTTGAGGAAGAATCGGTTTCAATTCCAGAACTGATTCATACAGTTGCTTCTGATGAAGCAAGTCCGGAACCTTTACATGACATCATTGTTCAAACTCCAATTCAAGATGAATTAGTTGTTCCTGAAGGACAAACTCAACATCCTGAAGAACCTGTGCATCAAGAACTAGTGCTTCAAGAGCCAGTACCTGTGTGACGATCCACTAGAGAAAGGAGAAGTGCTATTCCAGATGATTACATAGCGTTTCTCCAGGAACATGAGGAAAATAATGGTATGATGGAAAATGATCCAATCAACTTCCGTTAAGCCATGCATGATTCCAACTCGAAAAAGTGGATTGAAGCAATGAATGAGAAGTATAAGTCCATGGAAGATAATAAGGTTTGGGAACTTATCCCATTACCAGAAGGTGCGAAACTCATTGGTTGCAAATGGATATTTAAGACCAAACGAGATCCCAAAGGTAACGTAGAGAGGTATAAGGCTCGTCTTGTAGCCAAGTGTTATACTCAAAAGGA
This sequence comes from Ormosia semicastrata, assembly GCA_029884595.1. Lineage (NCBI taxonomy): Eukaryota > Viridiplantae > Streptophyta > Magnoliopsida > Fabales > Fabaceae > Ormosia > Ormosia semicastrata. Next base: position 6,697,033 of record JAQQTO010000052.1, read on the forward strand.
AGGGATTGACTTTAAAGAGACTTTCTCTCTAGTTTCATCAAAGGACTCTTTAGGACAATCATGGTTCTTGTTGCACATTATGATTTGGAACTTCATCAGATAGATGTCAAGACGACATTTCTCAATGGCAACATTGATGAAACAATCTATATGGTGCAGCCAGAAAACTTTGTGTCGGGAGACCCAAAAAAGATGGTTTGTAAATTGACAAAATCCATCTATGGGCTAAAACAAGCGTCTCGTCAGTGGTACCACAAATTTCATCAAGTAATTCTCTCATTTGGTTTTGAGATGAATGGTGTTGACGATTGTGTGTATCACAAATTCAATGGGAGCAAGTACATTTTCTTGGTATTGTATGTTGATGACATACTGTTTGCCACTAATGATATAGGCACATTGCAAAAAACCAAGAGATTTCTATCAAGAAATTTCGAGATGAAAGATCTTGGTGACGCCTCCTTTGTATTAGGTATCTAGATCCACTGGTACCGATCTCGGGGTACTCTAGGATTGTCACAGAGGAGCTATATCGATAAGGTGCTCAAAAGGTTTGGCATGCAGGATTGCAAACCAGGAGATACCCCAGTCGCTAAGGGAGAAAAATTTAGTCTCAGTCAGTGCCCAAAAGGAAACCTTGAGATTTATGAGATGCAGAAGATTCCCTATGCATTGGCAGTAGGGAGTCTAATGTATGCTCAAGGTTGTATGCATCCGGATATAGCGTACATTGTTGGAGTGTTAGGTAGATACTTAAGCAATCCAGGAATGGATCATTGGAAAGCAGCCAAAATGGTTATGAGGTATTTGAAGAGAACAAGGGATTATATGCTTACATATAGAAGGTCAGACTATTTGGAAATCATTGGGTATTCTGACTCCGATTTTACCGGATGCCAAGATAGTAGAAGATCCACTTCGGCTATATTTATCTATTGGTTAGTGGTGCAGTTTCTTGGCGTAGTGCCAAGCAAACTCTTGTTGCTTCGTCCACCATGGCAGCAGAGTTTGTAGCATGTTATGAGGCATCAAATCATAAGATTTGGCTAAAGAACTTTGTCACTGGACTGCGAATTGTAGAAGGAATTGAAAGACCGCTTAAGTTATATTGTGACAACAAATTAACCGTTTTATACTTCAATAACAATAAGAGCTTGACCAAGTCAAAACACATCGGCATCAAGTTCCTAGTTGCCAATGAGAGGATACAGAGTGGATAGATTTTCATAGAACACTTAGGGACAAACTCCATGATAGCAGACGCTCTTACAAAGGGCCTTCCACCCAAGGTCTTTCATGAGCACACTGCTCACATGGGTGTCTTACAGTTTGAGGATTCTTTGGTTTAGTGGGAGTTAGTCATTGATGTAATTTGTGTTATATGTTTAGTATTATATTTGTATACTTTTGTATTTGGATATTTTTCTGATCAGAAATAAAGTTTAGTATTCAGTTTATTACACTTTGTACGATAATATCTTTAAATGATCTTACTAAAGTAAAGTAAGACCAATTGAAAATCGACATGTACAGATCACCTTCATGTGATTTTCATGCTGCACATTTCATGATTGATCTATGTCATTTGGTTGTGTTAATATTAGTGATCATTGATGGGTTCAGTTATGATTGATATAACAAAAGCCGCTTTGGTCCTATATTGATATAACTAATGGACGAGATTGTTCAGATATACCCTATGTTTATGATGGCAAAGTTTTGAGCTCATAAAGTCTAACACATTTATAAGGATACATATGTGGCTCAGTTGGAGATTGTTAGAAATATATATATGCTAAATTGGGGCCACACATGTAATAATTAAATATGTTAAGCCATTATTTAATTAGCCAAAATCAAAGTGGTCTATTTGGATTAAAGTGTTATGGCTAAGGGTATAATTGTCATGAAAAATATTGTGTAGATACCAAAAGTCTTATTTTTATTTTTATGATGGGCCGAAATAGAAATAAGAAAAGTATAAGAGTCATGACTTATCATGAAAGGGTATAAACTCAAAGAGACATTACTCTTCATGAAAGGACATGTGCTTCTTATAAATATAAGGGATTATGGTCCCCAATTGTAGAACAAGAACATATTCCTTATCTTCATCCCATCAGAAGAGGAATCAAGACCCTGAAGAATTCTACAATTGGAAGATCATTACTCTGTCGAGAATATCATCCATTCCCTCAAGTTCTCATGGACTCTTTAAGTATACTTCTGTATTTGTTAATCATCTTGAATTAGTATGATATTATAGATAAAATTTGATTTTGAATTTGTGTTTGTTGTTTGAGAATTAAAAACATGTTATTAGACACAAATAATTAAGTCTAACAATTAAAGCCTATGTAAACAGTTCAATATACCAACTTTGTTTCCAAACTTTCTCCTTCAATAAACAGTACATTCATTCAATTTGAAGTTTGCATGTAATCCTTCATTGACACCCTCCCACTACAGATTGGCCCTTTTTCTCCACACTTAGCCAAACGTTCAAAACAAAAAAAAATAATAATCATATCAACCGCCTGTAGTCTTTTTCTCTCACTATCTTAATCACAATTTCCCTTTCTTCTGAAGCTCCACTCCTCCTTATGATGATAAATCTGATCCCAACATTATACTGATACACCTCTGGTTTTCACAAATTTTTGGCCACATATTATGTTCTTGACTAATGATTTAGCTTGTACAAATGTGCATAACTAGAGAGACACCTGAACTTGGAGGAAATGTGAAAGCAATGGGAAAATAATAAAACGACAATAAGACATTCCCCTTATTGTACAATTTGTTTAATAGTATCACACATGTTCGTTTTCAATGGTATAAAATGTCCTTACCTCATTGGAAGCACCACCGCAAGATGATAATCCATCCAAACCAACCAATATGCCTATGCCAAGTGTTTCAGGAATTTTTTTTTTTTTGCATAATCCATAAAATGGAGAGATTAAAAGGATTAAATTCTAGCCAAAAGAAAGGAAAGGGAAAAGGGAATTGAATCAGGCATCTAGAAGCTACTAATTCAATGTTTAATCGACGTAAATCCATCCAAGGTTCAAATAGTCATCTTTATTTCATAACGACCTATGATATATGAAATACTGATATTATATATTCATTAGGTAAAGTGTTAATTTTTGGTTAACATGTTAATTATACGACAGCGTTATTTATTAAATTAAAATATTTTAATTTTTATTTAATTTCTTCATAAACTTATTTTGTATCTCATAAAAAAATTATAATAATATATAATTTGATTTGATATTTTTTTATATAAATTTATAATATAAATATAATATATATATTTTAATTATACAAAAAATATTATCTTTAATTATATGAAGCCAGATCATCCCAAATCTCTCAAATTTTGATTTCAAAATTTTCCAAGTGCAATGGCATCACTTGTCATTATGCTAAACAAATAACAAATTTTTTTGGATATATTTACACAAATTAAAGTTAATTTTTCATCTGACAATTAAAATTAGATTTATATAGTCACATAAATTTATTTATTTTATATAAATTTACGTAGAATATAATAATTCAACACAAGTTATATTTTTATTTATTTTTACAACTTTGGTGTAATCAAAATTAATGATTACCCATTATATGAAAGACAACAAATTACGTGTCAATAAGGTAGAGCAGACCAAAAGATATCAAGACACGTGTACCGCAAAAAACCTTGTCCCCACGAATCAGAGTATCAATAAGCTACGACATTTAATTTAATAGTGCCACGTGTCTCTGAAATTTCGATCTTGCTTTCAACGTACCCCTACGGTGCTTCTGCCACGTAATGAGAGAGAAACTCAAAACTCCAAAGAAAAAGACGACGCAATGGGTGGGATACTATATTTGGACCTCGTGCATGTGGCGCGAGTTCATTAGTTGGTGCTTAAGAGATTGACAGATTCGTGTCTCTTGGGAACTAATTTGATTGGACAGATCATGTATTTTATTTGAAAATATATATAGGAACTTTGAATAATGATGATGAATGGGAATTTTTTTTATTTATGAAAAAGAATATATTCGAAGTGAAGAATGAAAGATGGGCACGTTGTGTTGTGAGTGTAGATGACAATGACTCAACGTAACCCTCTCGAATTCATAGTCATAGTCATAGCCGAATGAAAGTGGCTTCAACCAGCCGCTGATTAAGCTCAATGCTTAAGCTCTTTATGTCTACTTTGGTCTATTTCAGAGCTATAAACAATAATATATATAATATGAGTTTTTGAAAAACATTAGAAAAAATCATGCACATGAGAAATGCTCTATAAATAAAAGGAACAGTCAATTATTATCAAAGTCAATGGTTTCTTAAACATCATTCGTGTGAAATACTATTACTGATAATTTAACTGAAAATCTGCATCCTACTTTAAAATGAAACAACCTTTTCACAACTTGTGTTTTGTCTGGGGAAAGAAAGAGGTCAGTAAGGGAATCCCTCTGTCACTACGGCCCTGAATCGAAAAGGCATCTTGAAGTAGGGTTATTTGGCATATTTGATTATATAAGTTCCGTAGGAATGCAGGAACTACAAAAATAGAATTCCACAGTACGGTGAATTGGGAAACCCCTCCAACAATAACTCCCATACAATAATTTTGTTCTAAGTCAAACGTTGCATTTCGTAATTCTACTTTAATATTAATTGATGTTAACTTAAATAATGTTCTTTATTTAAATTTTCTAGATTGTAGGATGTTAAATTTTATGAATTCGTCAACATCAGCAAACTTTGGACGGATCCAAGGAGAAGATTCTTAAGTGAATGCCGTGAATCCCTTAACATAATTCATAAAAAAAAAACATTATTACTTTTTTATTTATACACTTGAGGATAACTTCTATGTCATAATGTTAGGAACTACAGGTAAGCAATTCTAAACTAATATAAATAACAAATTTACTGTATAACCTTTGTATTTGTATTATTGATGGTGAATTTTCATACAATGAAAAGGTAGACTGATCAGTACACTAAATAGTAGTATAAAATTACTCAACAAGAAATAAGGAAAATGGGAAAACATGGAAGAGAATGAGAAGAGAGTTAGAGAAGAGTCAGAGAAGGGAATCAGAATTGTGTCACAACTTTCATGCCCCTTTCTTCTCATTCTCAATGTCTATATCCCTGCATTCCCCCACTCGAACTCTTTCATTCAGGTGTTAGTTACTCGTTTTCTCTCACTTCTATGCAGCCCCTTGATTCTTGGATCATGCGCCATCTGTCCTACCCAGCTAACTAATTTTGATTCCTCATCCAATCTAGCCTGATTGCCACCATTCCCTTTAGCTGACATATCTTTTGGCCACATAACATTACTCCCCCTGTTGAAAGAAACCTTATCCTCAAGGTTTAAAGTTAGGATAGTCAGCTAAAAGAGAGTTCTAATCTTCCCAAGTAGCTTCAGATTCAGGTAGCCTGTCCCATTGAACCAGCATTGAAGTCACTTGTTGATCATCCTGCATAATAATTTTGGACTGAAGTATAGTAATAGGTTGTAGTATAGGGCCTTGATCATTTGTCAACAATGGTAGTGGAAAATATTACTGTGTATGGTTTCCATGACAATGTTTTAGTAGGAAAATATGAAACACTGAGTGAATTTTGGCTGATAGCAGTAACAAAAGTTTATATGCTACTACTCCAATGTTTTGAATAACAGGGAATAGTCCAAAAGTATCTTAAACCCAATTTGTGAGTTTTTCGCAAGGCCACTAAATCCTGCCTATAAGGCTGTAGCTTGACTAATACCATGTCTCCAATGTTGAACTCTACTTGCCTCCTTTTCTTATTTACAAATTTCTTCATGAATTGTTGAGCCTTGTATAGATTAACTTTCAGCTGCTATAACAGTAAGTCCCTTTGCTACAACATTTCCTGTGAGGAGGATGATCCTTGTTGTCAACCACATATTTAGCTAGTGATAGTGGTTTTCTTCCATAAATAGCTTTAAAGGGTGTCATTCCAATACTGGTATGGTAAGAAGTGTTGTACCAGTATTTTGCCCAAGACAATAATTTGGACCAGCTACTAGGAATTTGAAAAGTAAAACACCTTAAATACATCTCTAGGCATTTATTCAAAGCCTCTGGCTGTACATCAGTCTGAGGATGATATGTTGAACTCATTGCAAGAGTTGTGCCACTCAATTTAAACAATTGCTGCCAAAATCTGCTAGTGAAGACTTTATCTCTGCGAGACACTATAGTTTTAGTTATACCATGTAACTTTACAATAGAGCTCATGAAGGTTTCTGCCACTTGTGCACTGGAATAATCAGCCTTGAGTGGTGCAAAATGGCCATATTTAGAAAGTTTGTCCACAACCACCAAAATAATTGTGTAACCATTAGATGCAGACAATCCAATAATAAAATCCATAGCTACATCCTCCCACACTGGAGTTTGGATTGGCATTGGTTGTAATAAACCCGCAGGCAGTGTAATTGCTGTTTTAGCTTGTTGACAGGTAAGACATTGCTTCACAAAAACTAATGTCCTTCTTCAATTTTGGCCAATAAAATTGACTAGCAATTCGAGCCTTACTTCGTGCAATTCTTGAATGGCCTCCCAAAGGTGTAGAGTGATACTCCTTGAGGACTTGTTGAATTAAATCTTGTTGTTGTGGTAAAACCAATCTGCCTTTCTAATATAACATATTAGCAAAAATAATATAATTAGGATGAGGAGGTTGTCCTTGTAAACATATTTTCCTAATATCAGAAAGTTGGGGATATGAAGTAATCACATTTCTGATATGCTGTAATATGTCATGAGTAGCTGATGACTAAGCCATAAAGAATGACCTAGAAAATGCATCTGCAGTAATATTATCTTTCCATGGCTTGAATTCAATAATAAAGTTATATCCTAAAAACTTCTGCAACTATGCTTGTTGTTTTGGTGTCTGAATTGCTTGCTCGGTAAGGCACTTCAAGCTTTTTTTATTTGTTCTTATTGTGAAGCAATGACCTAACAAGTAGTGTTTGAATTTGGCAATTGCTTCAATTATGGCATACAGCTCCCTAGAGTAAGCATACTACTTTTGCATTCTAGGGTTGAGCTTCTTAGAGAAAAAAGCAATAGGATGCTTAGACTGACTTTAGACAACGCCAATACCCGTCCCTAAAGCATTAGTCTCCAAAATAAAAGGTTCAGTGAGATTTGGAAAAGCTAGAACAAGTGCTTCAGTGACTGTTTGTTTTGATTGTTGAAAGGCTAATTGAGCCTTTGAATCCCACTAAAAGCTATCCTTTTTTAACAAGTTAGTTAAATGCAATGATATTGTAGCATACCCTTTGATAAATCTCATGTAGTAGCCCCAGTCAGGCCAAGAAATCCTCTAAGTTGTTTAAGAGTAGTTGGTTCACACCAATAAAACACTGCTTGAACTTTACTCTTATCCATGGCCACTCCACTTCCTGAAACAGTATAGCCAAGATAATCAACTTGCCTTGGGCCAAAGCAGCACTTTGATAACTTTGCAAATAGACTATGCTATTATAAGATTTGCAGAACCTCCTCCATGTAACACCCCGATTTCTCGTTTTTCTGAATATATAAGAATTTTATGATAATTGTGAATTTTCGTGAAATTTTAAATTATTTAAATTATTTTATTATTATTTTGGATTGTAAGTGTGTTTGAAGCAGGCTCGAAAAAATAAAAAATTTTCGGATCTGGAAGAATTTTGACTATTCACACGGGGCCGGGGGAGCTTACTAAACCCAAAACCGGGAATAGATTTCAAAATTTTCTTTTTTTTTCAAAATTTTATCTGATAGATAAAATTTAGAAACTTCTTTTTACCCTATGAACAATAATTACTATTTTTACTAGTAGTAATTTTGTTATATGGTTAATATCTAATAGTAAAAAAATTTAGTAAAATGATTAGTTATGTATTTAGACTTAAATTCAAGCCTATTTCTAATTGATAATTCTTTTGGTGAGGACCAATGGAAGGCCATTTAAGTGGTGCATGATCACACCACTAACTCCTTGATTTCCACGGCCATGGATCCATGAAATGACCAAAAATTTGCATTATTTTACCTTTGATTAATATATAATATAACTTGTCATCTTTTCTCATGCAAAACAAAAACACAAAACTTTTCTCTATTTTTTCTCTTCAATCACACAGCCATATAGCTACCAAAAGGCCAAGTCTTCATTCATTTTCTATATTCAAGACAACTATCAAGAAAGCTATCAACTTTCTTTCTCAACCACTTAACCAAAAATCTCTCCATTTCTTCCCTCTACCTCACGGCTCTACACCCAAAAATATCTTCCAATTACATATATTTTAAACAAATTATATTTCCTAAACCTAAACATCATTCCAAGCATCTTTCATGTTGTGATCAAGATCAAATTCAATCATCTTCAAGCTTGATTTTTGGATCTAAGTTCTAAGGTTCAAAGGTGAAGTTTATGATTCTTCAATTCTTATTTAATTTTTTTGAAATTCTAAAACCATATTTGATCTATGGTTATCTTACTCTAGCCTTGAATGTTAATATGTTTATGTTTGCTTTGGTTTTTAAGAATCACTTGATGGAGGAAATTAATTCAAAGGATTCTATAAGTAGCTTGGAAAACTACATACAAGTAAGAGGGAGATTAACCTCATCAACCACTTAGGGTGGTGAGGGACATAAAATTTTGTGTGATCGTGTGGTTTGTAATTAAGTGTTCTATGTAATTTATTACTTTAATATTATGCATGATATTGTTAGAATAGAATTTTGATGCTTAAGGTATAATTGTATGTCATAAATTACAATTGTGATGAAAAGAAAATTTAGTCCAAAGGTCATAAGGCTCACGGCCTTAAAATTTTTCAAAGGGGAAACAATTACAAAAATAAAATAAAATTTTGATTAAGTGTTAAACTAAAGGATTTGTAGTAAATAAATTTAATTAAGGCTTTACAAAAAAAAATGAATTTTTTTATTACCAATTTACAAGTGATTTTCGGCTATATAGGAAAAATTAGGACAAAAAAATATAATTTGGAGACTTAGAATAATTTATTTAAGTTGATTTTAAATAAATTAAATGGAAAATGATCTTTATTTAAAATTAAAGTAATTTAGATTTTTTTAAAAATGTTAAAAATATTATTTAAAAATAATTTAATGAGAAAATAATAGATTTAAAGGTTAATTTTGATATTAAATATGAAAAGTTTTTATTTAAGCTTAGAATATGATTAAAATATTTTACGCGATTGAAAATATGTAGAAAAATTCTTACGAGATTTTAAAATGATGATTTTCAAATACGCGATTTGAAAACGTTATAAAATTTTTACGCGACTGTGAAAATGTTAAAAAATGGTTACGCAATTTGAAAACATTATAAAATTTTTACGTAATTGTGAAAACATGATAATATCGCTACGCGATTAATAGGAACAGTAAGTTTTGCTGTGGAGCCCATATATTGGACCTGAAAATATGACTGTGTATTTATAGCCGGTAGTGGCTTATGATAAGCATTGAGTTAATATGCATGTGTTGTTAAACAGACAGTGTCTGTAAAGGCTATTGTTGCCTAAGAGTTGAATTACACCTAAGTACGGGTACGAATTGCATAGTGTGGATCATTTGTTGACCTTGGAGGTGTTGGGGTGCGGATAATCCCACATGTGGCCAGTTGGTAGCTCCACTGTACCGTGGTACAGACCGATGCAAACGCACCAACGATCCGGACCGAGACACTATTCTTATTCACGATCTGGTGTAGAATGTCTAGTATAAGCCATGATGTATATTTTGATAATATTGAAGCACTTGATTTAAGGCTGACGATATACAGACATATCTTCTAGATCATTCTCTCCGAAATTGAGTTTAGCTCCATGGAGTAGGAAATTGGTTCATTGTGCATGTGCATAGTCAGTCATTATTCTGCTTCAATATATTCATGTGTTGTTGAAATTATCTGCTATTTAATGTAATGATTATGTAAGGATATTTATGTCTGTTGTATGCTATAAATGTATAGCATGTTGTATTTACTTCTTTACACTACCATAATGGTATTGATGTAGGGGATCTCACCTCTTTGTTATATTATTTTATTTATTTGTATGTTTGATAAAGAGCGTGAAATTGAAGAAGAGGAAGCAAGATCACCTTATTTCTCTCAAGAGTGGTTGTTTGTTGCTGTAATGACGAGTCTAGACTTTCTTGGTTACGTAAAAATAATGTTTAGGGGAGACTCGAATGCCTGGCGTTATGATGTGGATGAAAACTGTATTGTGTATATAGGGGAGATGTCTGGAACCATTAGTAGGACTTTTCATGGAGTCCGTATATTTATTTTCGGTGCTTTTGTGCATCTACGTTTTTCTATGCCTATAGAATTTTTATGGAGCACTCGTCGTACTACTCTGATGGAAGATTCAGTTGTTTCTTCTGCACGGACTCTTGCTCGTGGCCCTATAACCCATCTGGGATGGTTATCAGCCGAGGAGCCAGAGGAGGATCCAGAGGAAGATCCGAAAGAGGATCTGGAGGAGAACCCGGATGAGCATAATTCTTATTAGGCATATGGTTTTTAATTCTATTATGTTTGAATAAAAATATTTGTATAATTATTTTGGGATTTTCGAGTACTAAGACTTAGTGATATATATGACGTAAATTATTTTGGTGTGGTATATTCTGTATTTTATTTAACTTATTAGTTTTAAATTTCCACAAATAATATATATATATATAGAGGGAGGATCAATTTACACCAGTGTAAGTCTTTTTTCTCTTACACTCATTTTCAACCGTTAGTTTCACTTTCATCTAATGGTTACCTTTAATGAAATAATCTCAACCATTAGATGAAAGTGGAACTAACGGTTAAAAATGAGTGTAAGAAAAAAAAACTTACACTGGTGTAAGTGATCCTCCTCATATATATGATATATATATATATATATATATATATATATATATATATATATATATATATATATATATATATATATAATGATTTAAGGGAAAAAAAAGTGTACGTATAATATTATTAATATTTATAACTTAGTTATTATTTGGTAACTTTGAAACCGTAAATGTGATACCTTGAAGGGGGTGTTACATTAGTTGGTATCAGAGCCCAAGTTTGAGTTTTTTGAGTTTGTGGTTAGGTCTGTCTTGTTTGTGTTGTGTGATTCTTTGTGTTTAGTTTTCAAAGGAGACAATATTATTTGAAATGATTTTATTTGACCTTGATCTTGTATTGTTTAGTTTGATTTTGAAGATGGCTAGCGGAAAGGGATCAAGTGTGGATAACGAACGAGATCACGAAAGCATGGCTGCAGTAGCTGATGCGATGAGAAGGATGGTGGATGTTATTGTGCAGCAGAATCAGAGAGCTGCTCAACAACATGAGGAAAACGCGGAAGCTCAGAATTTATCAGAATTTTGTCATAACAACCTACCACAGTTCAAAGGAAAGTTTGATATGGAGAAAGCTAATCTTTGGATCCATGAGCTGGAAATGATTTTCAAAGGAATAGGTTGTTCTAATGAGAAGAAGGTTACTTATGTTGTCTTCATGCTCATTGGAGATGCAGAAAACTGGTGGGTCGGAACTCAACGACTACTAGAAGCTGAAGGAAGGGTGATTACGTGGGAACTCTTCAAGAACAAGTTCCTGAAAAAGTATTTTTCAGCAAGTGTTAGTCATGCTAAGGAGATGGAATTTCTTGGTTTGCGACAAGGAGGTATGACGGTAGCAGAATATGCTGCAAAGTTTGAGAGCCAGTCACAATTCTTGAGGTATTTCCAATTACAGCCTGATGAAGAGTGGAAATGTCGAAAGTTTAAAGAAGGTTTGAGGCACGATCTGAAGCGTGTAGTGGTATCCCTGGGAATTGAGCAATTCTCAGTTTTGCTTGACAAATGTCGTAGAATAGAGGAAATTGATCATTCACGCGATAACAGAAATCGTAACTTTGGACCAACACGGTTCCAAAGAGGAGGCAACAATAATAGCAGTCGATTCCAGCGGAAGCCGTATTCACAGCCAACGGGGAGTTAATTTCAGCAGAAACCTTATGGAGGAAGCTCTAGTGGCAACAAGTTTGGTCAGATAGTGATGTCTACACCAAAATGCTTAAAGTGTGGGAAAGACCACTTGACAAAGGATTGCTCAATCAAAGGAGTTATTTGTTTTCGATGTGGAAAGCCGGGACATATTTTTAAGGACTGCGATCAGTTGAAGATGGAGCCTGCAGTCAGCAATGGTCGTGCTGTGAAACCACAACCTGGAGGAAGAGTCTATACAATGAGTGGAGAGGAAGCCTTCAAATCAGAAGATTTGATTATAAGAGTGTGCCATAGGAGGTAATTCTTTAACTATGCTGTATGATTCTGGAGCGACACATTCATTCATTGCCTACGACTATGTGGATCGTCTAGGGTTATCTATGTCATGCTACCTTTTGAGCTAATTGTTACTACCCCTACTGATAAGCCTGTTGTTACTGCAAAAGTTTGTTTAAACTGTTCTGTCTGTGTTGAAAATTGAATATTTTCTATTGATTTGATTTGTTTACCTCTGTCCAGAATATATATAATTCTGGGAATGAATTGATTATCTTCTAACCATATCCTATTAGATTGTGCCAAAAAGACTTTGATATTTCCTAAACCTGAGAATTTTGGATTTTTAACGGTGAGACAAGTCGAAGCTTGCTTAAGAGAGGGAGCTCTAGGATACATGCTGTTGTCTTCCTTAGAGGTCAAGAGCGAGGAGGATGTGAATGCTATTCCTATAATTAATGAATTTCCTGAAGTTTTTCTTGATGACATTTTTGGACTACCATTGGAAAGTGAAATAGAGTTTTCTATTGATCTTGTACCATGAGCTGGTCCTATTTCGATAGCACCGTATCGAATGTCACCGTTAAAGTTGGCTGAACTTAAGAAGTAGTTGAAAGAACTATTGGAGAAACAATTTGTGAGACCAAGTATGTCACCGTGGGGAGCTCCAGTGTTATTGGTGAAAAAGAAGGATGGAACTTTTTGATTATGTGTAGATTATCGATAGTTGAATAAAATCACAATCAAGAATAAGTATCCATTACCAAGGATTGATGATTTAGTGGATCAACTGAAGGGAGCTGCTGTTTTCTCTAAGATTGAGCTGCGTTCTAGTTATCATTAGATTCGCGTGAAAGTTGAAGATGTTCCAAAGACAGCTTTTCGAATGCGTTATGGGCACTACGAATATTTAGTAATGTCGTTCGGGGTAACAAATGCTCCTGCAATATTCATGGATTACATGAATATGATCTTTCATCCTTATTTAGACAGGATTATCGTTGTCTTTATTGACGATATTCTGATCTATTCTCGAAGTCCAGAGGAACATGCTGAATATCTCAGTGTGGTTCTTTAAATTTTGAAAGAGAAGAAGTTATACACGAAGTTGTCTAAGTGTGAATTCTGGTTAAAAGAAGTGCAATTTTTGGGGCATGTAATCTCAAAGGAAAGAATTACAGTGGAGACTGTTCTTCAATGGGAAAGGCTGAAGACAGTAACGGAGATTCGTAGTTTTATTGGATTAGCCGGGTACTATCGAAGATTTATTGAAGGATTTTCAAAGATAGTAGGACCTCTAACCCAACTTACACGGAAGAATCAAGTTTTTACATGGATGGATGCATATGAGAAAAGTTTCCAAGAACTGAAGAGACGTTTGACTACTGTGCCGGTGTTGATTTTGCCTGATCCCAATGAACCATTTGAAGTATATTGTGATGCTTCACACATGGGTTTAGGTTGTGTGTTAATACAGAATAGAAATGTTGTGGCGTATGCTTCAAGACAGTTGAAAGTACATGAGAAGAATTATCCAGCTCATGATTTGGAATTAGCGGCAGTTGTTTTTGCATTAAAAATCTGGAGACATTTTCTTTATGGAGTAACTTTCAATGTCTACAGTGATCACAAGAGCTTGAAGTATCTATTCAGTCAGAAGGAGTTGAATATGAGACAGCGACGATGGTTGAAATTTTTGAAGGACTATGATTTTCAGCTTCAATATCATCCTGGAAAGGCGAATGTTATGATAGATGCCTTGAGTAGAAAAATACTTAGTGTGTCTACTATGATGGTTAAGGAGAAAGAATTGTTGGAGCAATTCAGGGATATGCAGTTGTCAGTAGATTTGACTCCGGAAAAAATTTGTTTGAATATGATTACTGTTTCAAATAGCCTGATAGAAGAATTTTGAGTCAAACAGTTAGATGATCAATATTTACAGAATGAGAAAGAGTTATTGAAGCAAGGTGCTCAGACAGAATTCAAAGAAAGATTTGATGAGATTCTAAGATTTGGAGATAGGATTTGTGTACCTTATGATCCAGAGCTTAGAAAAGTGATTCTTGATGAGGCACATAGAAGCAAGTTGAGTATGCACTCTGGAGCAACCAAGATATATCATGATCTGAAGTGGTTGTATTGGTGGCAGGGAATGAAAAGAGATGTTGCTGAGTATGTATCGTCTTGTTTGGTCTGTCAGAAAGCAAAGATTAAACATCAAAGACCATCTGGAATATTGCAACCTTTGGCTATTCCCGAATAGAAATGGGATAGTATTACTATGAATTTTGTTGTTGGATTACCCAAAACTCGAAAGGGTTATGATTCTATTTGGGTAGTTGTTGATCGACTTACGAAGTCAGCGCATTTCTTGCCTATTAACATAAAGTACTCAATGGAACGGTTAACTCAGCTATATATTGGAGAGATTGTTAGACTTCATGGTGTACCTTCTAGCATTATTTCTGATAGAGACCCAAGGTTTGCATCGAGATTTTGGCATAGTTTACAAGAAGCGATAGGGACAAAACTTCGTCTAAGTTCTGCTTACCATCCACAAACTGATGGCCAGTCAGAGAGAACAATTCAGTCACTAGAAGATCTGTTAAGAGCTTGTGTGCTAGAACAATATGGAAGTTGGGATGAATTCTTATCTCTGATAGAATTCACCTACAACAATAGTTTTCACTCAAGCATAGGGATGACACCCTATGAGGCATTGTATGGAAGACGATGCAAAACACCTTTGTGTTGGTATCAGGAGGGAGAGAGGTTCACATTAGGACCTGAACTTGGGCAACAAACGACTGAGAAAGTGAAAATGATTCAAGACAAGATGAGGATAACTCAGACTAGGCAGAATAGCTATTCAGATAAGAGAAGGAGACCTCTTGAATTTGAGGAAGGTGAGCATGAGTTTTTAAGAGTTACACCCACGACTGGGGTCAGATGGGTTATAAAATCTAGAAAACCCACTCCTAAATTTATCGGACCATATCAAATTATTCGCCGGATAGGTCCGGTAGCATACCAAATAGCCTTACCACTTTTTCTTTCAAATCTTCATAATGTTTTTCATGTGTCACAATTAAGAAAATATATTCCTGATACCACCCATGTTATAGCTTCAGATATGGTACAATTAAAAAAACTTGACCTATGAAACGCTACCTGTAAAGATTGAAGACAGGAGAATAAAGCAACTCCGAGGGAAAGAAATTGCCTTAGTGAATGTGACCTGGAATGACGTAACTGGTGATGCTACGTGGGAGCTTGAAGACAAGATGAAGAAGTAATATCCTCATTTGTTTTAAGGTAAGAGAAATTTCGAGGACGAAATTCTTTTTAGAGAGGGAGAGTTGTGACACCCCGATTTCTCATTTTTCTGAATATATAAGAATTTTATGATAATTGTGAATTTTCGTGAAATTTTAAATTATTTTGATTGTTTTATTATTATTTTGGATTGTAAGTGTGTTTGAGGCGGGTTTGTAAAAATAAAAATTTTTTGGATTCGGAAGAATTTTGACTATTCACGCGGGGCCGGAGGAGCTTACTAAATCCAAAACTAGGAATAGATTTCAAAATTTTCTTTTTTTTTCAAAATTTTATCTGACAGATAAAATTTAGAAACTTCTTTTTACCCTATGAACAATAATTACTATTTTTACTAGTAGTAATTTTGTTATATGGTTAATATCTAATAGTAAAAAAATTTAGTAAAATGATTAGTTATGTATTTAGACTTAAATTCAAGCCTAATTCTAATTGATAATTCTTTTGGTGAGGACCAATGGAAGGCCATTTAAGTGGTGCATGATCACACCACTAACTCCTTGATTTCCACGGCCATGGATCCATGAAATGACCAAAAATTTGCATTATTTTACCTTTGATTAATATATAATATAACTTGTCATCGTTTCCCATGCAAAACAAAAACACAAAACTTTTCTCCATTTTGTCTCTTCAATCACACGACCATATAGCTACCAAAAGGTGAAGTCTTCATTCATTTTCTATATTCAAGACAACTATCAAGAAAGCTATCAATTTTCTTTCTCAAACACTTAACCAAAAATCTCTCCATTTCTTCCCTCTACCTCACGGCTCTACACCCAAAAATATCTTCCAATTACATATAATTTAAACAAACCATATTTTCTAAACCTAAACATCATTCCAAGCATCTTTCATGTTGTGATCAAGATCAAATTTCATCATCTTCAAGCTTGATTTTTGGATCTAAGTTCTAAGGTTTAAATATGAAGTTTATGATTCTTCAATTCTTATTTAATTTTTTTGAAATTCTAAAACCATATTTGATCTATGGCTATTTTACTCTAACCTTGAATGTTAATATGTTTGTATTTGCTTTAGTTTTTAAGAATCACTTGGTGGAGGAAATTAATTCAAAGGATTCTACAAGGAGCTTGGAAAACTATATACAAGTAAGAGGGAGATTAACCTCATCAACCACTTAGGGTGGTGAGGGACATAAAATTTTGTGTGATCGTGTGGTTTGTAATTAAGTGTTCTATGTGATTTATTACTTTAATATTATGCATGATCTTGTTAGAATAGAATTTTGATGCTTGTATGTCATAAATTGCAATTGTGATGAAAAGAAAATTTAGTCCAAAGGTCATAAGGCTCACGGCCTTAAAATTTTTCAAAGGGAAAACAATTACAAAAAAGAAAATTTGATTAAGTGTTAAACTAAAGGATTTGTAGTAAATAAATTTAATTAAGGCTTTACAAAAAAAAATAGAAATGAAAATTTTTTTATTCCCAATTTACAAGTGATTTTCGGCCATATAGGAAAAATTAGGACAAAAATATAATTTGAAGACTTAGAATAATTTATTTAAGTTGATTTTAAATAAATTAAATGGAAAATGATCTTTATTTAAAATTAAATTAATTTAAATATTTTTAAAATGTTAAAAATATTATTTAAAAATGATTTAATGAGAAAATAATAGATTTAAAGTTTAATTTTGATATTAAATATGAAAATTTTTTATTTAAGCTTAGAATATGATTAAAATATTTTACGCGATTGAAAATATATAAAAAAATTCTTACGCGATTTAAAAATGATGATTTTCAAATACGCGATTTGAAAACGTTATAAAATTTTTACGCGATTGTGAAAACGTTGAAAAATAGTTACGCAATTTGAAAATATTATAAAATTTTTACGTAATTGTGAAAACGTGATAATATCGCTATGCGATTAATAAGAACAGTAAGTTTTGCTGTGGGGCCCACATGTTGGACCCAAAAATATGACTGTGTATGTATAGCCGGTAGTGGCTTATGATGAGCATTGAGTCAACATGCATGTGTTGTTAAACAGACAGTGTCTGTAAAGGCTATTGTTGCCTAGGAGTTGAATTACACCTAAGTGCAGGTACGAATTGCGTAGTGTGGGTCATTTGTTGACCTTGAGGGCGTTGGGGTGCGGATAATCCCACATGTGGCCAGTTGGTAGCTCCACTGTGCCATGGTACAGACCGATGCAAACGCACTGACAATCCGGACCGAGACACTATTCCTATTCACGATTTGGTGTAGAATGTCTAGTATAAGACATGATGTATATTTTGATAATATTGAAGCACTTGATTTAAGGCTGACGATATACAAACATATCTTCTAGATCATTCTCTCTGAAATTGAGTTTAGTTCCATGGAGTAGGAAATTGGTTCATTGTGTATATGCATAGTCAGTCATTATTCTGCTTCAATATATACATCTGTTGTTGAAATTATCTGCTATTTAATGTAATGATTATGTGAGGATATTTATGTCTGTTATATGCTATAAATGTATAGCATGTTGTATTTACAGTCTTTACACTACCATGATGGTATTGATGTAGGGGATCTCACATCTTTGTTATATTATTCTTTTTATTTGTATGTTTGATAAAGAGCGTGAAATTGAAGAAGAGGAAGCAATATCACCTCATTTTTGTCAGGAGTAGTTGTCTGTTGCTGTAATGACGAGTCTAGGCTTTTTTGGTTACGTAAAAATAATGTTTAGGGGAGACCCGAATGCCTGGCGTTATGATGTGGATGAAAACTGTATTATGTATATAGGGGAGATGTCTGGAACCATTAGTAGGACTTTTCATAGAGTCCCTGTATTTACTTTCGGTGCTTTTGTGCATCTACGTTTTTCTATGCCTATAGAATTTTTATGGAGCACTTGTCGTACTACTCCGATAAAAGATTCAATTGTTTCTTCTGTATGGACTCCTGCTCGTGGCCCTGCAACCCATCCGGGATGGTTATCAGCCGAGGAGCCAGAGGAGGATCCAGAGGAAGATTCGAAAGAGGATCCGGAGTAGAACTTGGATGAGCATCATTCTGATTAGGCATATAGTTTTTAATTCTGTTATGTTTGAATAAAAATATATGTATAATTATTTTGGGATTTTCGAGTACTAAGACTTAGTTATATATATGATGTAAATTATTTTGCTGTGGTATATTTTGTATTTTATTTAACTTATTAGTTTTAAATTTCGCAAATATATACATATATTAAAAAAATGATTTAAGGGAAAAAATGTACGTATAATATTATTAATATTTATAACTTGGTTATAATTTGGTAACTTTGGAGCCGTAAATGTGATACCCTGAAGGGGGTGTTACACTCCACATGCAACATGAGTTTAGACCATGAAGAGCTGTAGACTAGTATGTCATAAAAAACAAAGCATTGGCTTTCTGATCTGCTTCTGAAAAATTTGATTCATTAAACCTTAGAAGGTGGCAAGTGCATTATCAGCCCAAATGGCATAACCAGCCATTCATAGTGACCATGATATGTTCTGAAAGCTATTTTGTGTCTGTTCTCTGGTTGTACTAAAATATGGTGATAACCTGATCTTAAATCAAGTTTAGAAAAATATTGAGCTCCAAATAATTCATCAAGTAGCTCTTTAACAATAGGAATAGGAAAGCTATCCTTCACTATGATGACATTTAAAGCTATATAGTCTGTGCAAAACCTCCAAGTGCCATATTTCTTCTTGACTAACAATATTGGGGAAGAAAAGGGGTTGGTGTTAGATTGTATAATACCTTCTGACAGTATTTCTTATACCATTTTCTCTATTTGCTCTTTTTGGCTATGAGGGTACTTGTAAGGTTTAACCTTAATAGGATTGTTGCCCTATAGTAGTGGGATAACATGAATATGGTCTCTATGGGGAGGAAATCAGGTTGGTTTATCAAAAACACCTCTATAAATATGCAACAATAGGGCCAACTCAGGTTCCATATTTACTGGTAGCTCTAACCATTTGCCCTGTTCCGAGTCTGAATGCTGAATTTGTATTGCAAATAATTCAGCAATAAAGTTAGTGTTGTTCCATCTTCTAATATGGTGATACTATGTTTGGCTAGGTTATTGAGGTTGATCTCCATGCAGAGTAACAAATTAATTCCCCAAGTAGAATTTGACTATTAAGGCACTATAATCAGCAATGTGATGACCCAAAGTAGCTAACCAAGTAGCTTCAAGAACTAAGTCAGCTCCTGCAACCAGTAACAAATAAACTAGTAGGCTTAAAATACAACCCTGTACTTGAACCTTGAGTTCCCTTATGTAACCTTTAGTAGTTAGGCTATTTCCATTTCTCACTAATACTTGGAATTTTAGGGCAGGCTCAATTGGTAACTTTAAAATGAGCTAATCTTGGTTAGAGGAAATTATCAGAGATGCCACTATCTTAAAAAATATGCAATTTCAATCCTTGAGCTGTGCCTTGAAATTTCATGGTCCCTAACCCATTCGATCTTTTTAAAGCATTAAAGGACAAATGATGGTCAAGGTCCTAGTTCCCCATGTCCAAAATAGTTGTGTCAAGGGGTTCTAGCTCAGGTTGTGTTTTCTTAACATCACCCGTTTGCAAAATAAGTTACTTTTTATTAGAACAACTGTGGTTGAGGGAGAATTTTTCATCACAAACGTAACAAAGGCCTTTTTCTCTTCTTAATTGCATCTCTGCTGGTGTCATTTTTTTTACATTAGGAAATTTAGGTGACTGGCTGAAAGGTTTAAGAGGTGGTGTAGGCAATAGTGGTGGTAGGGTACTAATTTTGGTTAATGTTTGAGGTAAATGGTTTGTGTTTGTGCTGTATGACTAAGTTCTATTAAAGTTGGAGGTATAATATGACCTTGCTCGGGGTATATACTTTTCCTCAAATAATTTGGCCAATGTAATGGTTTTGGACAAAGAAATGGGACTTTGAGCCAACACATCCCTATGAATATCAAGCTTAAGGCCACTGATAAAGCAATCCAGCACAACATCAGGACTAAGGCCATTGACTCAATTTGCTAAGGTTGTGAACTCTAGATAATACTCATTCACACTTGCAGTTCTTTCGCTTCCCACATAGCATCTTCTACATCTTGCCCTTGCTACAAAACTTTGACAATAGGAATATTTTTGTTTCTCAATTGTCTGTAGATTCTATCTATTATTTGTATAGGTCGTACCTCATATGTCAAATTATCTTTTAACTGTATAGATTCTGCCTTTATGATGTGTGAAGAATCAAAATAATACTTTCAGAGTTGAGACACATGAAACATATTGTGAAGGTTTGACAGGCTTTAAATAAACTGGAACGAGGGCACTCATACGGAGAGGGTCTAAATTTTAGCTCTAACGCTCGAGTGAACCCTTACCTAGACTGAAATGGGTTATTTCTGCTAATCATCTGAAACCAATGCACCATATCTTTTTCCATATGAACAACAACTATGGTTAAATGTCGTTCATCTGGTGTGTTGTAGTAATTAAAAAATTGCTCTGCCTTAAAGATCCATTGTAAAACTTTTGAACCATCAAAACAAGGAAAATCCAGTTTGATGTTCCTTACTTGAAATGGTTGAAAAACCATTGTGTTAGCATTAGAGCTTGATCCACCTGATGTTTCCATCCTTTCCATGTCTCTACAGTTGTTTCCATCCTTTCCATATGCTGCAAATCTTCAGCTCGTTGTTGAGTATACTCAACATGTCGTTTCTCCATCAATTCCAGAAATCTTTTCAAATCAATTTGTACATCCTTAAGTCTGGTATTTTCAGCCATGGTGGATTCAAGGAAAGCACAAAAATGTAAGGAGTTACAGGTAAGCAATCCTAAACTAAGACAAGTAACAAATTCACTGTACAACCTTTGTACTTGTATTATTGATGGTGGAGTTTCATACAATGGAAAGGTAAACTGAATAGTACACTGAACAATAGTACATAATCACTCAACAGGAAATAAGGAAAATGGGAAAATAGGGAAGAGAATGAGAGGGAAGCTAGAGAAGAGTCAAAGAGGGAAATCAGAATTATGTCACAACTTTCATGCCCCTTTCTTCTCATTCTCATTGCCTATATCCCTGCATTCCTTTACTCGAACTCCTTCATCTGGGTGTTAGTTACCCATTTTCTCTCACTTTCTACACAGCCCCTTGATTCTTGGATTATGCGCCATCTATCCCACGCAGCTAACTAACTTTGATTCCTCATCCAATCTAACTTGGCTGCCACCATTCGCTTTAGTTGACATATCTTTTGGCCACGTAATGCATAACTACACCGTGATCTTTTTTGTGACATCCAAATTTCTTACTTAAATTTATTAGTATCAGTTGGCTTCTGAAACAATTCTTAATTTATAGTTGTCGATCACAAAACTCTATCTTTTGTTATTTTATCAAATAAAATATTATAAGTATCATTTTTTAAATAATTTTTTAAAAAGAGTTTGCTTACATTCAGACTAGACCACAACTTTATATGGACCTACCAACTACCATAACTATTTATTAATTTACAATATCAAAATTTTCATGCTTTACACACTAGAAACGTAAACATCATTTCCTCATATTGTGTTGTCTACACATTCTTACCTCCTTTTGAATTAAGTGAAAAAGAAATCACACACATGCATCATGCTAAATGAAGAGGCTTCAGTCTAAAAGTAATAACTAAAACTTGACTAAACGAAGAAGATTTCTTCTTCCTTTTTTTTTCTTGTTGATGAAAAGTTTAAATTGAGGGATGCTTTTTTCATTTCAAAATCAAGACAAATCATTAATCTCAATAAAAATTTATAGTGAGGTTACAAATTATTTACCAACAAAAAATTTAGGATTCAAACTTAAATTATACTATTATCATGCGCGAAATGTCAAGTATGTAAACCAAACTCGTCAACACTCAGAAGATTTCATAAAGTAATACTACTTACATGATCTCCTTTTATAAATATAATATGCAAACTACCGATAGTATGATAAATAATGAAGAAAGATGGTAGCAATAACATTACTAAATTAATAAATAAGCTCCAATAATTGTTAAACTAGTATTAACTGACAACTTTATTATAGAACGTGATTCATGTAACCGACACAGTTTATTAGGACAAAACCTTGAAGTTAAAAGGATGATGGCAGTTATAATGACCAAATGAATATTAAATGTTGCATTCTCACTCACATAAATCATTAAAAATGTGATTAAATAAGAGAAATAATTAACAGTACGCAGAAATGTGATCATACAATAAGATATCATATAAATTATAAGTAAGCCACTCGAGCCAAGTCAAAAAAGATGGCTCAGATCCAAAAGCAGGGCGCCGAGTTTATCTCAAAGCTAAAGAAAAAATATACATAAACGTCACTGACATAGGAAAAAGGAAAATAGGTAATCACAAGGCACAGGTGCAAGTGCACTGTATGTTAACAGGACCATTGAGTTTTGGATATAAAGCCAGCAACTGGGGAGATCAGTCTGACCCCCAACACCACCAAGATAGGAACTCCATTCAGTTAAAGCCAATATATACATGCATATCACAAGGCACACACTCCCAAAAAAATCCCCTATCACCTAAATCACCTATAACTTTAAGTTCCAGCAAGTCAGTGTGCATTCCCACAGGATGTTAGACCATATGGAATATACTTATTCAGCAGAAGCTGCGGAGGCAGAAACTTATAACAGCACAACTCCAGCAGCATCCATGAGAAAGAAGAAAAACAAAAACACAAGGAGGTTCACCGATGAACAAATCAAATCATTGGAATCTATGTTTGAGACAGAGTCAAGGCTAGAACCTAGAAAGAAGTTGCAGTTGGCAAGAGAGCTGGGGTTGCAGCCAAGACAGGTTGCTATATGGTTTCAGAACAAGAGAGCTAGATGGAAGTCAAAGCAACTCGAGAGAGACTACAGCATACTTCGAGCCAATTATAACAGTTTGGCTTCAAGGTTTGAAGGTCTGAAGAAGGAGAAGCAAGCATTACTAATACAGGTACTAACAATACAAATTTATTCTTTTGAATGGTACAAGAATAATCTGATCAGATACTTATACACATATCACTTCACATTTACACAATTTTTACTATTTAATTTTACAGCTAGTTTCATTTCATTTTTTTGTACACTTTATTCTAACACGAACTCTAGATGTGAGAAGTGTGAGAAATCCATTATACAATTCTATCCATTTTATATTAAAAAATAATTATTGTACTTTGGATTTTCAACAGTTGCAGAAGCTGAATGATCTAATGCAGAAGCCACTAGAGCAAACTCAGAGTTCTGCCTCTACACAAGGTAAAGCAGCAAACAGCATGGACAGTGAATCAGAAAATGGAGACACCATCAAATGTGAACCTGAGGTAAAGCCAAGCCCATCAATGGAAAGATCAGAACATGTACTTGGTGTGCTTTCGGATGATGACATCAGCATAAAGGTAGAACACTTTGGCCAGGAAGATGAACTTGGCCTTCTGAATTTTGTTGAGCATGCTGATGGTTCCATGACATCACCAGAAGATTGGAGTACCTTTGACTCGGAAGATCTCTTAGGCCAATCAACCAGTGATTATCAATGGTGGGACTTCTGGTCCTGAATGAAACAGAACACCCAAAATAGTGTAGAAGCAATGAAAGCATATGATGCTACAACCATTCTCTTGTTGAAGAAGTTGGCGGGGTAAAATCAAGGGCCATGGGAAAGGGGACATTTTTCTGTACACTCATATGTCTATAGGAAATGAGTTTACTTGTTCTTGTCCAGAGTATGCAAAAGGAGTTCCATCTCTAGACTTCAGGTGATAACCAAGCTCTGCAGATGTTGATATCCAACAATAATTGCAGTATGCTACTACATTAACTTCAGTTGAAAAAAAATGTGGAGTTGCATAACTAAAAGGAGAGGAATCCTAGAGAATTAAGGATGCCAAGGAAGCTTGAAATGTTCAGTTTTTTGCACACTGAAATAAGCTGAGTGCGCTAGAGAGATCAAGAATCCTGCACAACTAGCATAACCAACCAGAGCTACATGTGTCCATTCAAACAAACACAATCCGTAGTTGGTAATCAACCAATGTTTGATCCCAAAACCCGGCTTCTGTAATTAATTTTTAATATATTATTTCTTTAAATGCAGTTGATGCTTGTATGGAAGTATGAAAGTTTCACACGGAATATGACCCAGCATAGCAAATTTTATTAAAAAAAAAAAGATCAAGAGCAATACATTTATACATCCTAATTCCTAGGAGAACTTTTGAACACCCTGCTGGCTCAATCTCGTATACTTATAATTTATGAAGTTGTATGCTTCGTTTTCTAATGAGTAATGACAATTGAAACATAAAAATAGGATCACGCTAACAGCTATCCCAGATGCCAGGACAAGAAGTGCCCCACCCCACATTATGGTGTGGACACAGGCTATGAAAGTAACATTTGAATTAATGTAAAGCAGGTACCACAAACATTGCCTCTCTTTCTTTTGGGATTTTGGGTTATGAATTTCTCATATTGTTAAAACCTGCCTATAAAAATTGGTCATCAAATGGCTTTCCCAAATTTAAGGGAGTTGCTATGGTACCCATAACGATAATACCATAGCATTAAATATTTTTTACAGCATTAATATTTGATTTTCTGCTTATGTCCCCTGACTTTTGGACATCTTCACATCTTCAGAGTGAAAACCATCCAAGAATGTTGAAATGAATATCATGCCTAAGTACTTCGGTGAATTTTGGTCAAAATATTAATAGCAATTGCAATATGACACTGTGCATCATATTCATAAAAGTCAAAAAGCACTACTAACTTCAACCCTTCACATGCTTTCAAAATGATACAATGCTTCTGCAAAAAATAAAAATAAAAATAAAATAAAATAAAAGAATTGAGAAACCAAAACCTTTTCTTATTTAGTGCAAACAGAAATGCTTTACCCCAAAACCAAACGTATCCTTCATGGTTAATTTTCCAGGAAGACTACTAACATAGTGCAAACATGAAATGAATAATGATAACAGTAAAAACGGCACCTTGAATACTTTCTGACCAGGAAAAACAGGGGAGTATCCTGTTTAACAAATCCCAACCTTACATTTATTTTAAACTTTCATCTATGGTACGATTTGTGACACGTTAGGCTTTTTTTTTTTTAGCACACAACCTCACCCTTTATTTTTTTGGCTTTTTCCTTATCCGTGTACCAACTCTAACAGCCATGGCGGAGTTGGAAGCTACTGCACCAGTGGTCATTGAATCCAATCAGAAGCTGTCTAGGTAGGAACATGGGGAGTTGGGGATGAATCTAAGAAGCAGAATGTGAGAAGAGATCATCAATTCCCATGAAATTGGCTCCCAAAAGTTCTGGGTCTTCCCCAGAGATGTTGGATTATTTGTACAAATATTTTTCTTCATGCCTTGGTTCCTTAGCCCCACAGCTACAATTTACAATCCACGTATCAAGTCCCCGTTCCATTTGGAAATTCCCAATGCATCTTCCTTGGACACAATCCGCTTGTTTTGATCTTACCAAAGGCTTGATCTGGGTGGAATCGTCTACACCGCTATAGCCAGGTAGCTCATCGACTTGAAATCTTCTAAACATGAGATATACATCTTGAAAAGCATTTGCTGCTTCAATCTTAAGGTTAGAAATCGTGGCATTCATAGGCAGCACAATTAATTCTGGTGGAGTTTTAGCTACAGAATCTTCAGATTCGTCCACAAGTTCAACCTGACATGAGATATGTATTTTGTACACATCTGGCATTGGCAACATCCTAGGACTCTAATCCTTTACAAATTGCTTGTAGTCAAGAAGTTTATGAGCTGAGCTCATTGCAAGAGTCTTTGCTCCCTCTGACTAGATGTTAAAATAAACTAGATGTTCTTCAAATGCAAATGCATCTACTATTGCATTTTATCTTTGTATATTGAATATAATAATTGTTACTAAAAACTTTATAATAAATCATACAATCTTTAAATATCTTATTGCAAATAGTAGAATAAATACAAATGTACTGTTCTATTGGGAATACAAAAGTAACTCTAACTGAAACAAAGTAGTTGGTTCCTGGTCATTTGAGAAAATTACAATTCAACAAACCAGCAGGAGATTTTGATTGTTTCAACTTATATAGACTGATAATTAGGAAATCCCAAATCAAAGGCATTCTGTGATTGCAGTTGGAAGTGATGAAGATGCTTGGGAACAAGCAGTGATTTTTGAACAAACCAATTCCTTTCTCTTGTATCATCCTTTCTGTTCTTTGTATGTAGAAGTTCCCTGATATAGATACAAGATTAATGAGTAAATTACATTAGTAAAGTCAAAGGGTCATTTTGTACATCAGCAAATTAATTTATTAAAATATCTATTCAAACTTAAAATTCTAGAGAACAAGACAAGGAGCAAATAAAATTCTGGACTGACAATGGCTGTATTTATTCACCTCTTCAAGATATCTTCTGTCCTATTAAGAATTTTTGGAACCCTGATTCAAAATAATTGAAGGAGGTACTCCTGAGAAATTCTTTGAAGATATAACCAATCACATTAAAGCTACCCCTGTTTTTTTTGTTTCATGATTCCAAAGACAAAGTGATATGGAGGGCATGACATGACCCAACAAGAGCCTTCACTGTCTCTACAAGAACCAAAAACTTTATCTCACCTTCTTTTTTGCTTTACATTACTATTAAACAAATTTGGGATAAGCAGTCTTCTAAATAATCCAGTATTAAAACCAAACTAAAATTCTTCCTCACATTGCTCTACTATACCTTTTGCCAAACCATCAATTGAGTGTTTTATGGTCTAGGAGGAACGTGTTAATTTTCCAATAACAAAGATGGAAAGCACATTATAAGTTTGCTACAAGAAGGCAAGCACATGCATATGATATGCCCAACTGTATTAAAGTTAACCACAGGACAATGGGTGTCTTCTTTTTACACTCTACATGCAGAGTTGCTCTAGTTTATGGAAGCTGGGAATTGAACTTTGAGGGTATAGATAGAACACTCAAAGCATGAAGCCATAGCTTGTAGAAAAAGCAGGGCAAGGAATGCTCAAATTATACAATCAAATCAATCAAAACCAATATGGATACAAATTATGTGCACAATTATATACATGCATAGAACGAAGCTCTTTCTTTCTTATAAGTGCATTCTTCTGAAAAAAAAAAATTATATGGGCATAATATTATACAGAGGAATAGACATGAATACACTCTTCTCAGAACATATCAGTGCTATGCTATATTCTACAAGTATTGGTCAAGATAGTCACGAAGCACCTCAATAATCCCACCTCTCCACAAAAAGCCAAGAGGAGCACCTTAATAACATAATCTACTATCCAAACATCTTAGGACCAGAGTGCTAAAAGAGTAAACACAGTAATGACATTAACTTGTGATATTACTTAAAAAATAAGAGCAATACACAATTAATGAATTTGATTCAGGAAATGGAGTTACTTCCTCGTTCAACTTGTAAAATCAGTTCATATATATACTGCTATTCATGGGTTATTTAACATTAATAAAAAAAAAAAGAAACTAGATTTTTGCGGAAAAAGAAGAAAGATAACTAGAATAAACAGAAAAAAAATGGATATATGTTAGTCCATGCCATGGGGTATATTGCGTGAGAAAAGTAAGAGAAGAGAACTAGTGTCTCAATATCTAGTTAACATTGAGATAAGGAAGCCAGGCATGAAGAATGTTGCACAAGTAATCGAACATCTCCAAGGAAGACTCGAAACTTTTAGGAACCAATTTCACGTGAACTGATGATTTCTTCTCACATACTGCTTCTTAGAATCGTCCCCATCCTCCTCGCTAGACCGCTTCTGGTTGGGCTTGACGACTTCCGATGTGGTTGCTTCCGACTCCGCCGTGGGCATTAGAGCTGGTAGGAGTGCCCAGTGAGTTAAACCTGTGAACTCACCAATCTAACTTATAAAATATAGGTTAAGATGCATTCGTTGATTGAATTGGATTAAAAAATTACTTTAACTCACAATGTGTTAGTCACGTATTAGGTTGAAACACGTCTTACCCATTCAAACATGACTCATCTATGTTTTTTTCTAATAAAAAGTCATTTAAATAATAAAAAATATATGAAAAAAATAAAGAATAAAATTAATGATTATATCTATACATATAATATATATAATGATATTAATTTTGATTGATTAAACTAATTAATTATTTAAATTATGATTAATTTTATTTAATTTATCTCAGATTTAATAAGACTTATTTATTGTTAATTTGTTATGTATTTATTAATTTATAATATTTAGTTTATTTAAAGTTGAGATATATTATGTTTAAATAAAATTATTTAAAATTTATAATATTAATTTATTAGATTAAAACTTATTATATTTGAGATTAATGCTTATGATATTAATTTATTATATTAAAATTTATTATATTTATAATTTAGACTTATAAAATTAAATTGTTAAATTTTTTATTTTGACCTTTTGTAAGATTATTTTTAAAAAAAATTAAACTCATGAGTTTGACCTAATTTAACTCATTTTTAAACAAGTAAAATTAAGTTAAATTGAGTAAAAAAAAAATTTAACCTAACTCAACCTAACATACTACTTTAATATGTGTGTCGGATACAAAAATATTGTTACACCTGCCTAACTTACCTAACAGACAAGGATGAGGGAAAAAATGAAGTTATGTGCTAAAAAGAAAAAAAGCTAACATGTCACAAATTATACCATAGATAAAGTTTAAAATAAATATAAGTTCAGGATTTTTGCAAAACAGGACACTCTCCAGTTTTTTCTCAACAGGAGAGGATCCCCTGAACTTCCATACTTTGGTTGGCATATATCGGATCTATGAATAACAGTGCCGTTTCATAGGATAGTGGGTGACTGCTGTCATTTTTAGGTCATTATGTAACTCCACGACCGATTCAAGTGAGTAACCAACGGCTATAAACTCCCTGGCATTTAGGGAATAGATTGTAATTCGAATCCCAACGTTCGGACTTTGAATGTCTTCAACGGTGGAGTTCGGATTGATCGGTGATAGGTATTAGGATATCTATATATAAGCGGCACAGCGACTTAAGCCGAGGCATGTTCCATTCTTTTATATGATACATACTATTTTTATGTAAAATTGTCATACGATCCTGTAGTCTTGAGTGACACAACTACCATGGTTTCTTAGATATCTTGACACCGTTCGGAAACGAGAATAGGGTCGTCCTCGAAGTGATCTAAGTTCG
The DNA here is from genome assembly GCA_029884595.1 of Ormosia semicastrata. Taxonomy (NCBI): domain Eukaryota; kingdom Viridiplantae; phylum Streptophyta; class Magnoliopsida; order Fabales; family Fabaceae; genus Ormosia; species Ormosia semicastrata. The sequence continues at coordinate 6,727,055 of JAQQTO010000052.1, forward strand.
GTAAAAGCGGAACATCGTGAGCCCACCGTGGGGCTAGGTAAAACTTTCCTACTCCACGATCCTTCATTTAAGGTGTGAATTTCGCAGCACATCCAACACCTTATAGACCGATATGGCTAGCAATGAAAACGGTGTCTGAATGGAAGCACTCTAGAAAACAACCGTGCTCATCAATGGAGATACTCACGCAAGCAATCGAGAGATATTAATGGTCGAATTGATCGAATTTTTGAGACCGGCATAAAGATAGATCGGAGAGGATTGAGCAGGGCGGACGAGAGGAGAGAATTCGAGAAGAAGATATTCGAAAAAGCGAGGGATTTTCAAGGACATACCAAGTATCCCCGAACGAGTAATCATGACGGAAGGAGACAAATAAATAACATACCTGGAGCGGATCATCCTTTCTCGATTTCATTATGTCAATCCCGCTTAGGAGGGATTCAAACTCGACAAACGATGGAGCTTTACGATGGGACGATCGATCACGGGAACATCTAACGATGTTCAACTCTATGATGCTTCTAAATGGAAGCTCGGACCCAATTAAATGCGGGGCTTTTCCGACAACTCTAAAAAATCAGCCTTGCTCTGGTTTTCAAGCATTGAAACAGGTTCAATTTACGATTTTTCTGAATTATACATTAAATTTCTTAACCATTTTTCTACAAGCGGGACACATCGAGAAGACATCGGCAAGCTTAATCAATCGAGGCGGTGAGAAGAATCTCTCAAAGATTTCATGAGAAGGTTTGGGGAGGAAGGCGTGCGGATAAGAGATCTCAATCCAGCGGTTTCTCTCCACGCTATCATGGGCGGCTTGAGGCCGGACCATTTGCTAATCCGAGATTCACGGCCGAGGAAACCACCGTTAGATCGGACGAGTTAAGGAACAGATCTACGGGGTACATCAACATGGAAGAAATCGCTTTCGCCGGGAGGCAAATGGAGCAACATTTTTCGAACCGAACGAGAGGAAAAAATAATCCCATTATTTCTATCAAACCAAGTATTCACGGTCGACAATATAACGGACGGGGATCAGAAATTAGAGGTAGATACTTACAAAAGAATGATCGGACATACGAAAATGTACGCACAATAACGGATAGAGTACAACCCTGGTTCAATGAATACACTCCATTGAATTCTAGAAGAGATCGGATATTCCGGGAAATATACAACACGGGTTTGATCCGTCTCCCCAAAAAATCTTTGGGCATCAAAAGATACCATCAAATGTGGATAAAAGTAAAAGGTGTGAGTTCCACAAAACCTTCGGACATACAACCGAGGAGTGCATCAGCTTGAAAAACAGGATCGAGCAACTTATTCGGGAGGGACATCTAGGAAAATATGTTTATCGCCGCAGGAGTCGGAGCGAGGGGAGGCAAAAGAAAGAGATCAATCCAATCGAAGGGAACAAGCCGGATATGACGAAAAAGGCGGTTGACACAAGCCCCCACGGCCAGAGACCAACTGTCGGAGGGTAATTGACTCAATTGCGGGGGGTTTGCGGTGGAGGAGTTCCAATTCATCTCGGAAACGACATCTCCGAGCGTGTAATGTCGGTCGGCCTACCCTTCCCGGTGCGGTGCAAAGACAAACGGTTCAATGATGGACCGGTCATCTCTTTCTCAAGCGGCGATTACGCGGGGTTGGACGAAAACTTGGATGATCCGATGGTCATATACGTTATAGCGAGGAACTTTCGGATAAAGAAAGTTCTAGTTGATCAAGGAAGTTCGGCCGATGTTCTTTACATGTCCACGCTTCGAAGGTTGCGGATGTCGAAGACGATTTAACTCCATTCAATGGAACTTTGATCGGGTTCTCGGAGAGCGAGGTAAATGTCAAGGGGTTCGTCGAACTTAGAACAACTTTTGGTACATGGTGTACTCTACTTAAAACCATTCTGTAAGATACTTGGTTATAGTTGCTATACTCCCTATAATGTTATCCTCGGGAGACCGTCCTTAAATCTTTTAGGGGGAGTCGTCTCAACCCCCACCTAACAATGAAATTCCCGGTCTCTAAGGCGAGGTCGGTGACTGATACATGCGAGATCGGAAGGAAGCTCGGATTTGTTACAACGAAAGTCTAAGACCCAGACAAGATGAAAAGATTCATAAGATCGGCCGTAGGCGACCGATACATAGCATTAACATGGCCGAAGCCCGGACCGCGGAGTGATGAAAAAGACAGGCCTCAACCAATCGAAGAATTGCAAGCGGTACCATTGGGTCCTAAATCCGACCAAGTAACACATATCGGGGCTCATTTACCAACCGAACTTAAAAAGAGAGTTGGAGCAATTATTGAAAAAGAATGTTGATATCTTTGCACTGGACACGGAGGACGGGCACATGCACTGGAATTGATCGAGAAATCATCACCCATAAACTCTCCCTAGATGAAAAGGTAAAACCGGTAGCTGAGAGAAAAAAAGGAAACTGGGATCGGAAAGACAAAGGGGCTGCAACCGAGGAGACCAAAAAACTTTTGGAGGCCGGCTTTATAAGGGAGGTAGAATATACCACGTGGTTGTCGAATGTGGTTATGGTAAAAAAGTCGTCAGGAAAATGGAGAATGTGTACAGACTTCACCGATTTGAACAAAGCTTGCCCGAAGGATTCCTATCCTCTTCCCGGCATGGAAATAAAAGCTCGACAGTAAGTGCAATGTACGGAGCCGACTAAATAGGCCAGGACTAGTTGACGGGGCCTCGGTTATCAGTTCCTTAGCTTTATGGATGCATACTCTGGATACAACCAAATTCGAATGCATCAGGACGACGAACAAAAAGCATGCTTTTATCACCGAGTTTGGGAATTTTGTTACTGGGGTGATGGCTTTCGGCCTTAAGAATCTTTGGAGCTACTTATCAACTTGGTGATGAACAGAATTTTCGAAAAGCAAATAGGAAGAAACATCGAGGTTTATGTAGATGACATGGTCGCCAAAACATCGAAGGTGGGGATCATTGCTCGACTGTCCAGAATGCTTTGCTTGAATCGAGAAAGTACAACATGAAGTTAAACCCTAGAAGTGTGTGTTCGGAGTTCAAGCGGGAAAGTTTCTTGGCTTTCTCCTCACCAACGGGGAATAGAAGCAAATCAGGAGAAATGTAGAGCAATAATGGAAATGAGAAGCCCAAAGAACGATTAAAGAAGTGCGAGAGGTTAACGGGACGGATAGCTTCCTCTCGAGGTTCCTTTCTAAATCGGTGACCGATCTCTACCATTTTTTCAATGCCTAAAGAAAACCAAAAATTTTCAATGGACGGAGGAATGTGAACGAGCATTTGGCAATGAGCGAAAATTTTCTTGGCGACTCCTGCCAATTTTGACAAAACGAGAATCGAGGTGATATTTTATATTTATATATTTCTTTTTTCGATAAAGCTTTGAGTTACGTATTGGTGAAAGAAATAGGAAAAGAACAACGACCTATCTATTTCGTTAGCGAGTCTTGCAAGGACCGGAAGGTCGGTATCAAAAAATCGAAAAGATGGCATTAGCACTAGTCACAACGGCTAGGAGGCTCAGGACAATATTTTCAAAGTCATTCAGTCGTCGTAAGGACAGATCAACCAATCGAGACAAGTGCTTGAAAACCAGAGCTTGCGGGACGAATGATATCGTGGTCCGTCGAATTGTCGGAATTTGATATTCAATATCAACCAAGAGGACCTATCAAGTCCCAGGTATTATCGATTTTTGGTTGAATTATCTTCCCTTATCCTCAAAATGAGAATAATGATACTTGGATTCTTTTTGTCGATGGAGCGTCGAATGTTAAAGGAAGTGGAGCGGGGATTATTCTGGAAGGCCGAACGAAATCTTAATTGAACAGTCAGACGAAATTCAATTTTCGGGCCACGGCAATAATCGGCCGAATATGAGGCACTCATTCTTGGGATTAGCATTGGCGGCGAGAGATGGGGGCTACTAGGTTAATCGCAAAGTCGGATTCCCAAGTAGTAGCAGGCGGGTAAGTGGTGATTTCCTTACTAAAGATCCGCAATTAGTTAAATATTTACTTAAAGTACAAGATGTGGTAAAAAGTTTGAACAATTCGAGATTATTCATATCCCGAGAGAAAGCGAGAATGCACAGGCGATCTCTTGTCAAAATTAGCTTGACACAAAGGTCCAGGTAACAACCGATCCGTTATTCAAGAAATGCTTGATCGACCCGGCGTTGAAGAAGAGGAGATTTTTTCAATCGACAACAATATAAGTTCTGGATGAGCCCAATTGTCAAGTATTTGGAAAATGGTGACTTACCGGTGATGAAAAGAAAGCTAAGAAATTGCGAAGGTCGGCCGGTTATTACACGATGATAGGAGGAGAATTGTTCAAAAGAGGATTTTCTCTCCCCTCTTGAAGTGTATAAATCAAAATCGAGGACGAAAGCGGTTATGGAGGAAGTTCATGAGGGAGTCTGTGGTAGTCACATCGAGGACGATCGTTAGCGGGCAAGGTCTTAAGATCGGGATTGTAATGCGGCCTACTATGAAGTATGATTGCCTAGAATACGTTCGGAAATGTGAGAAGTGTAGAAATTCGCCAATTTACACAAATCTCACACGAAAAATTGCACTGACATTGAGACTCCATGGCCATTTTTGCCGATGGGGAATTGACTGTTAGGTCCTTTCTTTTTTGTGCTTTTTTAGAAACAATTGAGGTACATTATTGTTGCCATTGATTATTTTACAAAATGGATTGAAGCTAGAACCACTTGCCAAGTATAACTTAGAAAAAATTAAGAAATTTGTTTGGAAAAATATAATATGTCGTTTTGGTTTACCCTATTCTATTGTATCTGATAATGGAACACAATTCACTGACAAAAAATTCCGAGAGTTTTGTATTAGCAATGGTATTAAACAGGTATTCACCTCGGTAGAACATCCACAAACTAACGGATTAGCCGAAGCAGCCAACAAGGTTATATTACTCGGACTGCGAAAGAGGCTCAACCATGCTAAAGGCCTTTGGCCAGAAGAACTTCCGAACATTTTGTGGGCTTATCACACTACACCACAGTCGTCAACACTCGAAACCCCATTCCGACTTACTTTCGGGGCGGATGCCATGATCCCAGTTGAAATCGGAGGACCGAGTTTTAGAAGATCAGCATTTAATGAGGAGGAAAATGATGCAGTCAGAAAAGCCGATTTAGATTTATTAGAAGAAGAAAGGGAAATAGCACATATTCAGGAAGAAGCTGCGAAAGTTCGGGCAGAAAGAAAATATAATCGGAAGGTGAAAACAAGAAAATTCGTTGAGGGAGACCTGGTGCTGCGCAAAATCGAAGACTCCAGAAGGGTGCCTGGAGAAGGAAAGCTATCGGCTAATTGGGAGGGACCTTTCAGAATACTTAAAGATATCGGCGGAGGAGCATATAAGATCGGCGATATCATTGGATGTCCGCTTCCTAGAACTTGGAATTCGGCATCACTTCGGAGATATTATAGCTAAGTTCTTCTTGTTTATATTTTCTTTTATAAACTTTGTATGAAAAGTTAAAGGTAGTGCACTCTTTTTCCTTGTCGGGATTTTTCCGATGGGTTTTTTTCTGAAAGGTTTTTAATGAGGCCTAGTTGACTCATTCGTTTACTCAAATAAAATCATCATCTTGAAACTTAGTTTGCATATAAATGGCCGTCAAGCCAAATCAGGACAAAGTCACCGTCTTGGGTCATAGTCACCGAAGAAAATGGCCGTCGAGCAAAATCAAGGTCAAAGTCACCGATGTGGAGGTCATAGTCATAGAAAGAAAATGGCCTTCGAGCCAAATCCGGTCAAAGTCACCGATCTGGGTCATAGTCATTAAACAAGAGAAGAAAATGGCCTTCGAGCCAAAGAAATGCGGTCAATGTCACCGTATTTTCATGGTCATAGTCATCAGAAGGAAATGGCCTTCGAGCCAAATCCGGTCAATGTCACCGATCCTGTAATAATCACCCATGAAAATGACCTTCGAAGTCAAGTCGGAAAAATCGCCAATGCAAACAAACTTTCAAAAATAATTTAAGTTTATTTCGGCAAAACAAGACTTTTTGCAATTTTCAATCAATTCTCTTTAAAATACTTAAAGGATGTTTCGAGAGGGCATAAATTTCCGTGTTATCAGATTTTGTGAATAGTCGTTCGCCATTAATTATTATAAGAAACGTCGGCAAGCACTAAGATATAAAAAAAAAAAAAAACATTAGACATAAGATGCACATTCGGTGTCAAAGGTTAATTCATTGCTTTTCAACGACAGAGTTATACATTGAAAACTTGAAATACTTAAGATTCTTCTTCTTCTTCATCATCATCTTCAACGATACGACCACCGACTACCTTGTGGAATGGACCCATCTCCCCCAAGCGATTGTCGAAAACTCCGTCAGGATTCAAAAGCTTGGCTTGTTGGAGGCAAGTATCAAAGCCAGCGACTCTTTGGTTTGTAATCTCGTCTTTTAATCCCTCCAACTCAGCAAATAGCTTACTTTTCTCTCCCAAGGCTTCTTTAAGAGCTCGGTCAGACTCCTCCTTGTCTTTTAAGGCTGCCGACAACTTTTCTTCAAAGTTCTTCTTTTCTTCCTCCAGAAGCTTTACCGAAGATTCAAGAGAATCAATTCGGTGTGCCTTCACTTTAAAAATTTCTATTTCATTTTTCAGCTCCGAGACTTCAGCATGATGAGCCTTGGTCGTTTTTTCCATTTCTGAACGGAAAAGAAGACTGCTGGATAACATTTTCTTTTTTGTTTCTGCCATTTCAGTCTCGGCAGACCGAAGTACACTAACGGACCTATGAAGAAGAAGTTGTACTTCCCATCCAATTAGCCCAATATCACCGACCTTTTCCTTGCGCTCCTTGTCGACCGAAAGAGAAATGTGATCATCTATCAAACACTCGAAGGGAAAAGTGGTCGACCATAGGGAAGACTTGTCTTTTCTTAAGAAGAAAAGCGCTTAACCCCTCGAGGGCCGTTTTTAGACCCGCGTGTTCGTGAAGAGCCTTCGACTACCGATGTCGAGGCGGGTTGTTTCATACTTTGATCCGGGACTTCGACCGACGTTGTTTTCGAATCATCGGATCGAGTTAGAGGAGAGAATGGTATCCGAAGATTCGGTTGAAGATTAATGGGTGTTGGTTCGGATCGGGAACGATGTCGTCGGCATTTTCTACCGCCGAGGCTCCTTCGTTTTCAATTTCTTTAGTCTTCGTTGCATTTCGCGAACAGGTTATCTTAGGAGCCATTTTTTCTGAAAAGAAATTGAAAGTAGTTAAATACATTAGTAATCCGATGTATCGGCAAAATAGTAAAAATAAATAAGACTTACGCATTATTTTTGGTAATTCCGTTGGATTGTTTCCAAACTTTACCAAGGAAGCAGTATCCAAACTTGAAGCTTCTTCCAACAAGTCGACCAATATTCGGTCTTCGGGTGGTAACTTTCTATACTCTATACCCCGTATGGAAGTTGGGTCGACGACACCAATATAAGAAGGGAATTTCTCTGCATCCATATTCGTCAAGAAAAATGAAAGATCGGTCGAAAGAACTCACCCGAAAAAATTTATTTTTAAAATTCTTGTATGACGAGTCCAAGGCGAAAAATAGTCTTCTACGGGGATGATCTGTTAATTGATACCCAACCCCTTTATGACCCCTTTGCATTGAAAAAGGAAAAGAACACGCTAATACTTGGTTCCCGACCTAAAAAGCGAAGTAATACTTGAAAGCTTTAACAAATGCCCACTATTTGGATGGAGTTGGAGTAGGCGCGACATTTAACTTAGTCAAAATTTTACATTGAAAATCAAGAGAAAGGTAGACGGAGTCGAGGCGGGTAAAAAAGGTTTCATACATATAAATCCATCCTAGGTCATCATTCTTTCCTGGAGACATAAAAATCCTCTCTTGGTCGGCAATGTTGGCACACGAATTTGGTCTCATCTCCATTGGATGCCATCACTATACATCTTCGGAGGATGTGTATGCTTTCGGCCGAATTAAAGTCCAAGCGGTAATTTTTAACACAAGTAGATTTAACCCGGTTGTATTCCTCCTCGATCTTGGAGATGACGTCCAGACCTCAAGATCGGGCGTTCCTTCGTCGGCTATGTCTTTTCCTTTGATAGTGGGTGGGCCGTTGGGTGTTGACTAGAACGGCCACAGGAGATTCACCGAGAATCTCTAAAAGACTCGCTACTACTACTATCGCTTATAACCGACATATTACTACTTACGGTCCAAAATCCTAAATTGAGGCAATTTACGAGAGAAGGAAAGGAAAGGTGAGAGAAGTACTGTTTACGGGAGACGAAATCGAAAGCTTCGTGACAAAGAGAACCTTTTGAGGAAATAGTGAAGGGCCCGGGAACTTGATTAAATGCGCTTGATGAGCGAATGTAGGAAGACACAACAATGAAATTTTTTGGAAAACGAAGCAAGACTGAGAGGAAGATGAAATGTGGAGTCGCCACCAATTTTTTTGGGAAGAAGCTAACGGTTGGACTTGAAAGAGTAATGAGAAGAGAATGGAAGAAGGGCTTTTTAAATAATGTTTAGGCCGCCACAAATCAAGGGTAATAAAGTCAAGGAAAACGAAAAGTTGTATTTTCACCCGTCAGATGAATCTTGCGTCCAGGATCGATACTAGCCAAAATCAATGGTGGGAAGGCCGTTTCAGCGAAGATCAACGATTTTATTTGAAAGCGGCGATTCTTGCATTTTGTACGGTTGCTTTAATGGTGCAATGATGAAACTGACACTTAAGTAATAGATGAATGACACGTGGCCCACGTCTTTTCACCCTAGGAACAACTACGGGTTACACGAGGCACCTTGAACGACGAGTCCTAATGTACCTGAGCAAAGTAGGATTGCGGAAGCTAAGTTGGTCTTTTTGGTCTCTAATAATCGATCAAAATCGCAACTCTGATCGGGTCTCTTATATCTCGGTATCGTCCTTTCTATACGATATACCTATTGAATTTGAATACCTTTCTTCGTTTAAACCAGTCTCTGATAGCTCGGTACATATATTTCTATATGGCCGAGCTAGGGGGCTATGGACCATTCTGTATTCTTTTAGGTCGGTATCTTATAGCTCGGCTCATATCTTCTATATGGTGGGAAGCTTGGGGGTCGTGGACCGTTCTTGGTCCGATAAAGTGGGCAGATAAGGTAATGCCCAACATAATAGCAGACTTGGCGGGTGAAGGGATGGACTTCCATACTTAGGCATATATCGGATCTATGAATAACGCTCGGCGAGATAGTGGTAAGGTGAACTCACCGATTCAAGTGAGTAACCAACGGCTATAAACCCTGGCATTTAGGGAATAGATGTAATGTGGTTTGAATCCCAACGTTCGGACTTTGAATGTCTTCAACGGTGGAGTTCGGATTGATCGGTGATAGGTATTCGGTGAGAGGATATCTATATAAGTTCGGCACTGGCGACTTAAGTGCATGTTCCATTCTTTTAGCTTTCGATACATACTATTTATTGTAAACCTGTCATACGATCCTAGTGCTGACTGACTAGCCGGTTTCTTAGATATCTTGACACCCGTTCGGAAACGAGAATAGGGTCGTCCTCGAAGTGATCTAAGTTCGGTCAGTACCCAGAACATGTGCTAAAAAGAAAAAAAGCTAACATGTCACAAATTATACCATAGATAAAGTTTAAAATAAATATAAGGTCAGGATTTTTGCAAAACAGGACACTCTCCAGTTTTTTCTCAACAGGAGAGGATCCTAGTCTCCTGAATTTTAGTCTTTGGTTGTTGCTGTTCCGATCAACGACAGCTAGGCACTTTTCAGTGCCGTTTCCCATTAGGAAAGTGGGATGACTGCTGTCATTTTTAGGTCATTATGTCCAACTGCTCCACGACCCGACCTCCGTCAATATAGGAAACAGAATGAAGAAAATGACCTTATTATTATTTTTTACTCCCAAAAGTAATTAATAATTCTAGACACGTATTTTTATTCACATTATTTTATATTTATACAATTTTTATTATTTAATTATATTTAATTTTATCTCATTATTTATATATTTTTATTTTGATTATGATATATAAATAGATGTGAGATGCACATCACTTAAGTAATATATATCTAATTTTTTTATTTTGTTATATGAATTATTCAACATTAATTAAATTTTTGTTTATTAAATAAATTAATTAAATAAAAGTAATGTCCTGTCACGTAACGTAACATGAGTGATAAATATTCACAACTACACATGTTATAATTGTTAGTCAAATACAAATATTAGGGTTCTTCACAATTTCCAATCCAACTAAATAAATTAATTGAATTAAGGGTGGTTTAAGGTTTTGAGAGTTCTGTTTTTTGGTACAGTTAGAAAAAAGGAAGATTAAAAGCGAGGAAGAAGGGCATCGTGAGCATCTTCGAACAGAATAAACTAGAGATGAAACTTAATTAAAACTTTGAATATAAATTTAAGGTGAGTGAATGGTTGCCCCAGCCATCGGTTACAGTCCTTACGGAAGACCATCTAATAAGCATTTGTGTAAACTTACGTATAACCCATTAATAATAGCTGCTACAAGAAATTCTTTAATTCGAACCTAAGATGTGCATTTGTGCATTTGTCATGGAAGAAGGATGACTGATAACTGAGTGAACTATTTCCAATTGCCAAGTTTTGAGAGTTTTGAACCGCATAAACTGAATTAAATCTATAGTTATATAATCTCAATTAGGGTTAATCCAGATAGAATATCAGATCAATGGATCAATAGTCTAATCGCAAATTCAATAGTTTAATAAGTAAATCTGGATAAATAAAATAAAATATTTATTTTTTATAAAAATATTATATGAAAAGTATTTTATATAAAAAATAAAAAAAATATCATATGAAAAATACTATTAATGTAACCAAACTAATATTAATAATTATTTTAGCTCTAATTTTTAAAATTAAATTTGTTAAATAATAATATAAATTAAAAAATTAAAAACTTAATAAGAACATGTAATTTAATGATAAAATATATTTCATTACAAGTGTCGTTTAAGTATTATATTCAAATCTTACAAATTATATTTTTGAAGTTCAAATTGCTAAAAAAGGTAAGAAAAAAAAGAAAAAAGAAACACAAATCAACCCTGGTCAAACTGTTTAGACGGGTCAATGGGTCAAATTGAGTTTAACCGAATCGCTTAAAAAACTTGTTGTGAGCAAGGACTAGATCGGAGCAGAAGCCAGGTCATGGGCTTTTCAGTAGGACCGTCCGGGTGGGTTAGTAGGTCAAATTTGATTTAATTGAGTCGCTTAAAAAACTTATTATTACCAAGGACTAGACTTGGGTGGAAACCGAATCACGGGTTTTCCAACAGGATCCACCAGGGGCAGGCCGTACAACTATGATTAAATCTTTTAAGCCTATATTTTTATATTTTATAGTAGGATTTACATGTTAATGTATTAGTAGGATTTATAATGCAAATGAATCATGACTTGAAATCAAACCAAATTGCGAATTCTGGTATAACTACGCTTTATTTTTTATTTTATTTTATTTTTGGTAAGACGCTTTAAAATTTTTGAACCGTGAAATATGTTTGTTTCTTGACCCAACATAATTGCCAGTAATGGGTTATTGAAATCTGTTTCAACTTCTATACTACTAATTGATTATTAAAATGTTCTTAAAATTTGTGATTTAGCTTGATGATTGGGGTGTCCATTGTGTATATAAGAAGGACTCAAGCTCACAAAAGATTAATTCTAGCATTTCAAGCAAATACTATGGTAGTTGTTCTTCTATTATTTACGTCAGAATTCATTCAAAATATTGCAATAGACTGAGAAGCTCAATTTTCATGCTTGGGGTACTGCAAATTTTATGGATTAGTTAATGCGAAAGTTTTGGTTGAAAAGAACTTGTGAAGTGGATGGAATAACAACCTTTTGTTGAAAAATGAAATTGGTGATGAAGAATGACTATTTATTTGTTGTAACTTGTAAGCATCCGTCATTTTTAGAAGAAAAGGAAATACACTTGTGAGGCAGTAGAAGGGGAAAAAAAGAGAGTTGAATATATAATAAACAAAAGGCATCATGTGTAGAAAGAAAATGAATTGAGAAAAAAAAAACACTAAAATAAGAACACTTAAAAACCTCGGCAATTGCAATATAAAAACTACAACAACCTGTTTGCACAAGTGAGTGTAGGTAGGCTAGAAAATGCACAACATACTTCAAAAGTATACTCACATTAAAGTATAGATTCTATTTTCTACGTGAGAAATTACTTTTGGTTGTTAAGAATCTTTAGCATTAATGAGAAAATTATTTCATTTTGTTTGTGACAATTATTCTTGATTCAAACACTGTTTCTTTATCTTTGTCAACATCGAAGAGAATAACTCTTTTCTCTCTGTCACACGATTGATTGAGTTTAATGGTTTTAAATGTTCCACATACCATGTGCATATGCTGGATATGAGCTCCCTTACAAAATAAAGAGAGAATAAATGTTGACATGAAGTTATAGTCTGATGCTTCTTTCTCAAGAACAAAAGAATCTGGAAACTAATAGAATTCCTCTACTAAGTCTAAGATTTTCCAATTCCCATAGTAGTTTATGGATCCTGTAATGATCCTTAAGCTTTAAACTTTTAAGGATAATCACGCTATGTTTATATGTTATTTACTTATTTAGTTTACTGGTGAAGGTATATGAAGTTGAGAACTTGTGGAAAGTTGTTCTGTCATCTTCTTATGCAGCAGTAGATATACTTGTATTTGTATAGAATGTTTACATTCCATGTCAACGTTCTCTACTTTGTGTCTCTACATTTCTAGCAAGCATATAAATCCTTAAGAATACATCTATAGGTAATTTTGGTATCTAAGTACCAAAATAACATTTTGCTATCCTAGTACTAAAATAGCATTTTGAGGGTCCACTGATCCACATAAAGAAAGAATACTTTGCCTATTTCTAATATTTAGTAGTTCAAGTAACTAAAGATTTGCAAATGATAGTCACTCATTTTAAAAATGACCTTTAACATAACTGACCAGAACGCTGGTACATGAGTGGTAATAGAATCTGGTCCATGATGTAAGGCTATACTATTAATTGCAGAGAACAATATTATTCATACCACTGGACGATGCATAATGTTACATTATACAATCTTGAAATTGCTGCAAGTTTTTTCGCTTATTGTCAGAGGTATAACATTTAATATTTTCATAAATTTGGGATGGTATGTACAGGAAGGTAGCTTTGTGACAGTAATTGGAATGTTGCACAAAAACAATGATATGGTGATCATGGAACCAGTAGAGGTCATGTACGCAGGCTGTATGTGGCAAAAGCTTCTCCTTTTTGGCACCAATAGACTCATAATTAGGGTCTCTCGTATGGCTAAGTATATGACTGACTAGTAATGAGACATTGAGTCTTGTTTCACATAGAATAATAATGTCTAACATAAGAAATTAATAGTTGTCTAGGATTTCAGATTGACATTCCCGGTAAACCTCACCATTCTTATTCCTTGCACTATAAGATATCTCTCCTGTGAAAATGTCTTTTTTCTGATTTGTTTCCTGCTTAGTTTCTGAATTGATGTGGTTCAATCTCTTCCACACTTGATCATTTTCTTATTCATCTTAAAATATTTTGCACCATGATTAGTATACCACTTGCATTTTTATCATTTTCAAAGCACTGCAAATGTAGATTATCGATAAAAGGCTGCAAGACAATTAGAATTAGTCAATTACATTTAGGCATGTTTCAAGGATCCTAGAAAGTCCTTGTGGAAAGAAATCATGGCCATGCTAAACAAATAGACCTGTTAAATTGGGTCCGGCCCAGCTAAAGAAGTCCATAGTCCAATTTCTTTACATACCAACAATCTGTAAATGTGAGAAGACATTTAACTCATGCCCCTGGATGGCCCAGTATGAGCCGGCCCAATCAAAGCCACATGGGTAGAATCAGATTCAGCCAATCCTTTGAATTTGGTAATGACGGGTGATCATCCACACCATCCTTGTGCTTCACTGATTATGTCCATCAAAGATGGCTACGACCTGGAGACCTACTATTACTCATGGCTTCGGGAAGAGTAACAGGGTAGCAGATTGGTTGGCGAATTTTGCTCACTTTTTGGACCTTGGTCTCCATTTTTTTGGATGTTCCACCAACTAGATGTGGTCAGTTACTTCTAGATGATTTGGCTGGTGTTTCTTTTCTTCGTAGTGTAGTAGTTTCTTAGGAGCTTTTGTCCCTCTGTAACCCAAAATAAATAAATAAAGTTGGATTTATTTATTTATTTTTTACTGGGACAAATGTTGTATTTATAATTGCTAATAGAAATGATGAAATATATTAACACGTTAATACAAAAGAAAACATGAACTTTGGAATGGCTGGAGTGGACTAGGGCACTTCTTTATCACATGTATGCTTTCTACAAGGACTTATAAGAAACATCAACTAATGACCAAAATTAAACAAAAAAAAAAGCATCAACTAGTTCCACGAGAAATTTGATATTGAATGAGATATTCTGTTGTTTCATTTGTGTGGTCTTACAAATTTAATATTTGATTATTATTATTATTATTATTATTATTTTTTGGTAGAGAATATTTGATTAGTTTGAAATGTAATAAATAAATAAAAATTCATCTTTATTTGTAATGACACTTATTGTAAAGACTCACATTTAAATTCGTATAATTCTTTTTTTTTTGTTGGTATACAGGGTAATTCTTGTTGTTCTCAAGAGATTAAGTATTTTTACTGAGATGCACTTAGATTTGTGCTAAGTATATAAATGAACTAACTTAGCATTATTTAAACCAGTCAAAATTCAACCTGTTGAGTGCAACACATTTATATAGAATTACTTTTTTGTTGCGTGAGTTTATGGAAAACTCAACTTTCAAGAGGTTTAATGATAATATCAATTAAATATAGAATAATTAAAATATAAAATACATTTCCCCCAGTCAAAATAACTTTTATTTAGTCTAAATAAAAAAGTTAATTAATTATATTTTCTACTAATCGAATGATTATTCGTAGTAATGGCCCTATTCGATTTCTAATCTCTTTAAAGCATTTAACGGGATTGGGTTAAGACTTTGACTTTTGCCTTTGCAATTGAGTTGAGTAGACTATGGGCTTATGATTAGGCCTACCAAGCTAGTTGTACCTGAAAACTTAGGCTAGGCTTATGCCCACTGATCGTGGACTCAAGCGTGATGCCGTAATGGGCTATCAACATTGCTTTGTGGATGGTATGATTCTCTTTTTCGTCAAATGTATGATTTTACATCAAATTGCATGCTTTATCATCAAATGTATGTATCTGATAAAAAAGATATCATCAATATGTGTATGATTTTGCATTAGATTGCAATTTTCATCACCGATATCATAAAAAGAGAAGAAAATAAAAAAGTTCAAGGTTATCTATAATAAAAAATAAAAAGAAATTAATCTTAAAAAAGACTGAAAAGAGAGCAAATCACGGTCTAATCGAATTCACAATATAGTGATAATGACTGAAATCATATTTGGAATGTAAATTGCATTTTGGTGAATAAGATTTTACAATTAATTACTAATGATAATATGAACTTTTATAAAATATACAGGCATGCACCAGGCAAATTAAGTTTAAGTCTTTTTTTTCTTTTGTTTACCTCTTTATATTTCTTTTTTTTCCATTAAAAAAACTATGAATTATGAAGAGGCAACTAAAAAAAAAAAATTCATAGTTGACTACAGACATATTGGGCAATGTATCAAATGTTGTCTACCCAAAATGAAACTAGTGTGTATCTAGGGAAACAAGTAAGTTGGGAGATTGAATTTTGTTCAAACACTAGATGGGACAGATTTATATTTAATTCATGTTAAGTTCCCTCGATGGCTCGGTGTCATTTTATTTGGTCTAACCCCACGTCACAATACAATTTGCACGTTAATTTGATGCTTTCCCACCGCTGGTTCCTTGTGTTGAACAATTCCAACTTCAATTTCAATGGGCCAAAATCAGTCAACCTCGAGATATGAGAATTGCTTCATGCCCAGAAGGCACCTGTCTGGTATATTCCAAGCCTTACAACATTGTTTATTCGCAAAATTCTTAGTGCGTCTAATACATTTTTGGCCCTGATGATAGTTTGCAGCCAATGTAACCATGAAGAAATTGCAGTAGAAGATGAATGGTTATTATATATGCATGTTATACTTGTAGCCTTTTAAGCGCACAGAGGGACCATTTTGTTCATCCATGCATTTTACTTTTCATTTCTCAAAAGGGAGGTTACAATCAAAGTTTCTCAATTTAGAAGTAAGTCGCAATGTTACTATATGTTTTGAATAGGTTTTAGAGAATTACCTGAATAAGGTTAATGTAGATGATTTCTTCTGAAGCACGGTGGTTGTGACGGTAGTGCGAGAGGTGAGTATCTATAAAAGATACTTCGATGCTCAAGTTAGATCATGCACAAGGTAGATAGTATTTGGAATTTGATGCATATATTTACTACCTTGTATGGTATTTATAAGAATGTCTTAATAGATAAGAATCATGCCTAAATTTGTATTAAATGTTACTAATTAAGATAAGAATTCAATAAGATTATTATCTCTTATAATTGATTCCTTTATTTATGAGAGATATAATTAGTTTTCTTAGCTATGAGAGATCTTGTGAGAGATTTACTTATCATAAATAGATAAATTTACTTATCTAATAGTGTGCATAAATATCTGTGATCCAATTCTAGTGGGTCGAGTTACTCTTGAACTGTTAACCCAGAATCCGGTCCAGAATAGTTGCCTCCAGTTTAACGCTTAGATGTGACAGTTGAGTATCAAGATGTCTGAGTTCATCAAAAGTAAACGACATGTATGGGACAAAGGGATCCAAGTCATGATATAAATGTTGGATCTCATGATGTTTTTACCAAAAGGTCGATATCTGTGATATATGGTAGAATGCCCCTAATGTTAATGAATAATGTCAGGATCCGGTATGGATCACTCTGTATAAAGTCAATACATCATCATTCGAGATTCATAGTAGGTTGCCCCCACATAGATTTTGTTTGAGGGATTCATTCAATTCTGAAAGTAATTTGATCTCGAACCGAGATCCGTATTTCAAACATATCATTATATCATGACATAATTCTGTTATCCGGTTGGAATATCTTCTTGCAACGTCATACGTCGCTTCAACTCTAAGCATTGTCCTCTTGACTATTTTTCCAGGTGCAATTCACCTCGTGTCCAAAAGATATTGGAAGCCACCATTTGGGTTTCGTACCACCATGATTACTATTTCAAATCCCAAACGAACTTCCAATTTTACCCCCTAGTGGCAACGATTGGGAGAGATTTATTTGAGCCTATAAATAAGAGTAAGGGGAAAACTCCTCACTTTTCTCCTTCCGTTGCCATTTCTGCCTACTTCTCCTGCTAGCACAAGTGATTTTTGGCTAGTTTAGACGGTGGTTGTTGGTGGTTTCTGCCTCTTTTTAGACCTTCTCCTCATTCATTTTCAAGGTATTCTTTTTTTCCATTATTTTTTCCTTCTAAAAACACCATGGAAAGGGCTCCAACACCACAGAATAATGATGAGCAAAGTATTTCCTTAGAAATTCTTAGTACTCCGCCATCTCTGCTGCCTCAGGTGCATCGGAGACATTCACTTCATGATGATGATTCTGTTGAGGGTCTGAGGCCAATAAATGGGATGGATATCCTAGAGGCATTACGGAAGGCAGATTGTGCAAGAGAACTTGCAAGACAAAGACCAACACGTCTGCTTTCTGAGCTCATGATAAAGTTAGAGAGTCTAGATGAAACCTCTTCTGATTCTGATATGAGTGTGAGCTCTGTAGGTGAAGCTAGTTGTTCAGAAATGGGACGTCAGAGAATATCTACATCAAAAGCCAAAAAGTTCATCTTCCCCAGAAATGCCAGCTTTACGAATAGGTAGACTGAGAAGTATTAGGCACTTCCCCCAGTGTGGAGAGCTCGGAGAATGCTTGTGCCAAATAGGAGTGTTTACACTTAACAAATGATAGGTTAAGAGATGGAGAGGACGTTATCTGAGCTCCGACTGACCAGAAGAGAGTCTGTTCAATGAGAACGGAAGGTGACCATTTCATGTATATGTATGAAGTTTTGTTCACTCGCATCAGTGTCTGACTTCCGTTCTCAAAGTTTGAGATTGGAGTCCTTAATCATTTGCGTGTGGCTCCAACCCAACTACACCTAAATGCTTAGGGTTTCATCCGAACTTTTGAGCTTATCTGTAGAACCTTTGGCTGGCCATACTCCGTGGGGTCATTTTTTTCCTTTTCACATGATTTTCACCTTACGGGAACAATTTCCAAAATGGGTGGGTTACCTTGCGTGCGCAAGCAGGGCATAAGGTATTCAAACCATACTAGGAATCCTTCAAAAACTTCAAGAATGATTTCTTTAAAATAAAAGGAGTTTTGGGGTTAATGTCTTTATTTGTTACCTCGGAAGGCAAACCAAGAATATTCCTATACTAAACAAAAGCAGTCTAGGATCAAAGTATAGAAGAAATAAAGACTCTGATGTCCTTTCTAACAAAAAGTGAGGTCGACGTCCTCGACTTCTTAGTTGAGTGGACTGATAAAAACGGGGCCATCTATTGTAAATATGTCTTGGATGAGCCTTCCAATTCAATAAGATTGTTCTTAGTTATCTCATATGATATATACTTGATTGACTTGTATTTCATAATTTCTTCAAAGTATTGTAATGGATTTGTTTATTATTTGCAAAAAGCATGGCGCCTCCCATGGACTTGAAGCTCTCGCCTTACATTTGGCCCAATGAAAAGCTAAGGTCTTGGGGTCCAGATCCCAACCATCGATCACTATTCCTCCTCCTCAACTCACTACAAAGGAGGCGGATTCTGGATCATCTACTCAACCTCTTCGGCCTCGGAAGAGAAAAGGGGTGGCCAACTGGAGCATAGGGAAACGATCGATGACCGAGATTGCTCCCCTCAATTTTACTACTGGCCGGGATACTGAAGTCTCAAAGGGTGCCTTTCTACAACTTGTTGGAAAGTCAGTTTGGGGTAAAGGGGTTGATGTTGATCCTAGGCTGATCATTAGCAATGCCCTTTTGTCCCAGGCTGACCAAGATGTCCTGATTGAGTAGGACTTGATCGAGATCATCCGAGATGCCCAAGTACGAGCTTTGCACAATGTTTCCATTCTCCTCTTTCTAGAGTCACTTTTAAATCTGTTCGTCAAACTCGGGAGTTGGAAAAGGAGCTGGATGTTCTCCGAGGTGAAAGGAAGGAGCTTGAGTTAGTTGTGGCTCAAAAACACGGGTAGCTTACTCAAGTCAACGAAAAGCTCAGTTTGCATAGAGCTAAGATAACCGGTCTAGGCCAAAATTGCGGAAGCAGTTGCTCGAGAAAATAATTTAAAAGATTAAATGTCTTTGGTCGAGTCCACTCTAACCGCACTCTGAGCTGATGATGAGATTCTCAAGCAATCCGAGACTAAGCTGCAATGTGATATTCTATATCTTGAAGATGAATGGGCCAACTAGGTGGATGAATCCTTCTCCAATGCTTTCACTCAATTGTGCCTATTAAATCCAGACCTCCTCGTCGAAGGGGCCGGTTCGCGGAATATGGTTCGTGATGGTTGCATTGTGGATGCAATCCTAGAGGCCACTCCAGTGAGTCAAGTTCTTGCAGCAGAGGACGACGAGGAGGTTGGTGAGGAAAGCACGAGAGGTGGTCTAGTAGAAGAGGTTGAGGTGGAGCCTACCTCGGATGTCTGATCTTCATTCTGTCTTTTTTTTTTATATTTTGCCCCTTGCATGGGGTTAATTTCATTTGTGAATGGACAAGTCCTGGATTCCATGCATTTTTTAAACTTTAGCACTTAGAATATTTTATCATATATTCTTGTTGTTTTCTTTTTCCTAACTGAGATAGGTTCAACACTCGATCTCAGTGATTCCATTTACACTTAGTGCATATTCTTGCTTTTATTGGACCGATATGGGTCCAATGCTCAATCTTAGTATTTTTCTTTTACACTTAGCAAACACTCTTGTTTTTCCCAATCGAGATGACCCAACACTCGATCTCAGTGGTTCTTTTTTCAGGGTCTGTGATTCGAGTATCGAGCTCAACCAAATAATAAAATTTTAGTTCTATTGATAGCTTGTAGTACAATGCAGTGAACCGAGTCGTCTTTTGAGGATCAAGATACCAATCAAACTAAATTAATATCACATAAGGGTGGATTGTGTATGCAGAATGTAAATGTAATAATTAAATATAAGAAAAAAAATCAAATTGTAAAGCAACAAATCCAAGAAACTATCAGAAATCTAGTTGGCTTGTCATCGATCACTAAACATGCATCTTGATTGAATTAATTAGTTAATCTATGATTGACCAAAATCTCTGCATCAAACACATAGAATTCAACACTAGATAATCACCTAAAATTTAACTAATAAACAATTCATAAATCCGCAATCGCTAGAATCATGCAACCTATATTAGTTTAACAACTAGAATCAATTAACACAGATTAACAAATCTGTCAACCTAACCTTCTTCAATTCATGCGACTAAATCATAATTAATTAATCATAATTTAATCACAAATATTAATTAGGATTAAGAATTCAATCAAATCACATCACATAACAGAAATCTCTAATCATGTAATTCGAAATCCAAATCAAGAGAAGAAGAAAATAATTAATTCAATTCAAAATTGAAATTAGGAACAGAATCTCAAAACCAAACTATAATTTCCTCAAGATTCTTCGATTGATCTCAGATAATTAGCTCTCCATGGCTGTCACACACAGTTTGCAAAAGAAAAGAGAAAACTCTAGGTAGAAGAATCAAGTAAAAATGACTTTTTGTTTCTATCTATCTCGGGTTCCTTATTTATATAAAAATAACGAACCTAAAAATCAAGAATCCTAATTTTTCCCTAGTCGAAAGTTAATCATCTGCCTCTTAGCTTTCCTTGGCCACCATAATCACTTCAATTGGGTTTAAGATGAGAGAGTTATGCCCAATTCACTCTTAACAGGTCTCTGATCCCGTCAACTGACTTCATAGGGATGAAATGTCATCAAAACATTGCAGTTTCAATTTGTGGGTTTCATAAGAATTGAATATATACTTTTTACCTTTCGATGCCATTGGTTTAAGGTCCATATCACACCTATAGCCCAAATTATGGACCCATTAGTGCATACAACTCAAGTTACGTGACAGAACCCAAGTTTTGACTTTCAAGCCCAATTCGGTCCACTATATATCAGATTCATCTCTGGGGCTCTTCATGAAAGTTGTAGAGCTCTCTCTTATCTTTCCTACAAGGTAAGATATATAATGTTTAGATATCTAAACTCAAGGTATGGCCAAAATACAGAAATAGTATAAAATTCTAATAATGCTAAAAAAAACCAATAAAGCTCAATTTGAGCTCAAACTTATAAAATGCGGCCAAAACCAATCAATTAAGCATATAAGCGGTCCAAAAGACTAAAAATGAGAGTTAACTAATGTATGAAAATCGTATTTATTAAATTCCCTCATACTTAGCTTTTGCACGTCCCGAGCAAACTAAAGATTTAAACTAAGGAACAAGAAACACAAAAACTCAAAAACCAAAGATCAAAGAGATTCACTTTCCAGTGATGTTCAAGAATGCAAAAGTTTACAAGTAAGGATAACAAACAAGAAGTTTAAGGGATCAAAACATTCATGAAGTGACAGTTCTTTACATCTCAAATCAATAAGCAATGTAATTTCAATTGAAAAACATAAACAAAGAATAATAGATTCTCACAATATATACTCTCACTCCCTCAAGTGTTTAGTGTTAGAAATGTCTAGAAAGTAAGTGTTTCACTCAACTCAACTCATAAAAATTTACACTACCATAAGTTTGTTTATCTTCTTCTTCTCCACTATTCTATACACATGCATACACAAATCAAGAGGACTTTATTAAAGGTTGTAATGGGGTCAAGGTAAGGAAAAGGAAATAATATGGATATGACAAACTAAATACCCAAGAGAATAAAAGAGCATCAGGGATGAACTCAAATGACAAGCATGAAATTTTACCCCCAATTCAATATAATGCGCATTCTCTTTACATATTTCTTTTTTAAATTTTTTTTTCTTTCACAACCTTCTTGCATTTATTCTTTTTTTTTCATAACAATTTAGCATAATATTTTTACACCCCCCACACTTAAACCTTGCTTGTCCTCAAACAAGGCCAAATAACAATAACAATATAAGATTCCCTTACACTTGTTCATGAGCTCATCCAAGGATAAGATCAATGCTCTCCTATTTCCTAAGGTAAAGGGACAACATGGTTTTCCACTAAAGGTATGTAATGAGCTAAGAATAACAAAAAATATGAAAATAAGCTCAAGGGAGTTAATCAAAAGAAAATATATAAGGTTGACTATTTGGGTAAAGTAGCTAACGCAAGGAAAGAATACCTCAATCATATTCATGCATGCATGTAAAAATATAACCTAAAAAAGAATCAAAGCAAGTTTTAGAGATCAAAATTCATAAGTGAAAATCACATAAGAAGAAAGAGAATGGCACAATTACTTAATCAATTCACCAATAAGCTCAAATTCTCCCAAGGTATAAGTCTATTAAACTTAATTTACTAATTCAATTTTCATTACCAAACAAGTCGAGTGCAAAAAGAAAGATAATTCATTCACTTATGTCATGAATCTCTAAGCTTCAATTTGTCCAAACTCACAACTTTCACACATCTCAAGAGCCATGGGAAAGCAATTAAAAACTAAAAATAAGAAGCACATATTTTTTTTTCAAAAACATCATAATAGAATTTAAAAACAAAACAAAAATAGAATTAAAAAATAGAAAAATAGAAAATAAATTGAAAGAAAAATAAATAGACAAAAAATAGAAAACTAAATTAAAAACAAAAAAATTGAAATAGAAAATAAACAAGTAAGGAATAGAAACTCCATTTTTCATGTTGGATAAGTAGCATCAAGCAATGCCACCTCCTCCATGGTATGCTCTTGGAAACCATCATAAAAGTGCTTGAGTCTATGCCCATTAGCCTTGAAACTTCTCTTTGTAGTCACATCTTGAAGCTCAACTACATCATAAGGAAAAACATTAGTAACAGCAAAAGTACTTTCCCACCTAGATCTCAATTTTTCGGGCATTAATTTAATACTAGAATTATATAAAAGCACTTTTTGACCAATCTCAAATGTTTTTCTCATAATCATCTTATCATGGAAGGCTTTGGTCTTCTTTTTATAAAGTTTGAAACTTTCATATGCCTCCAAGCGAATCTCCTCTAATTCCTACAATTGTAGCTTCCTTTCCACGTCCACTTGGTCTAGGTCCAAGTTGCACCTCTTCACTACCCAAAATGCGCGATGCTCAATTTCCACCGGCATGTGGTATGTCTTGCCAAAGATAACCCGATAAGGGGACATCTCAATCAATGTCATATAAGAAATCCAATAAGCCCATAAAGCATCCTCAAGGTTAGACTGTCTTTTGAAGTATCTGCTTGGTCTCTCTGTTGGAAACCTCAGCTTGCCCATTAGTCTGGGGGTGGTAAGTTGTAGAAATTTTGTGCATGACTCCATACTACTTCATCAAAGCCTCCATGCTTCGATTACATAAATACGAACCCTGGTTACTGATGATGGCCCTCGAGACTCCAAACCTGCAAAAAATCTGTGATCTAACAAAATCCACAACAACTTTGGAATCATCAGTCCGAATGGCTTTTGCCTCCATCCGCTTAGATGCATAATCAACAACCAGTAAAATGTAAACAAAACCAAAAGAAACAGGAAAGAGTCCCATAAAATTAATACCCCATACGTAAAAAATCTCACAAAATAGCAAAGGTTTCTGGGACATCTCATTCCTGCGAGAAATGTTCTCTATTCTCTGGCACTATTCACAATACTTACAGAACAAGTATGCATCATGGAATAAGGTAGGCTAATATAAACCAGAGTCCAAGACTTTTTTAACTATACGTTTAGATCCAAAATGTCCACCACATACAAATGCATGACAAAAGCTAAGAACAGAATCAAACTCATGATCAGGTATGCATCTCTTAATCACTTGGTCACTATAAAATCTCCACAGATAAGGATCATCCCATACATAATACTTAGACTCACTCTTGAACTTATCAATTTGAACCCTAGTGAAATATGCAGGCAATGCACTAGCAACTAAGTAATTAACTAAGTCAGCACACCAAGGAGAGGTAGTTTTACCTTCCAGCTGTAAAAACTGCTCATCTGAGAAGGAGTCATGGATGGCCAGAGGCTCTGAAGCTCTCTCAATTCTGCTCAAATGATCAACCATAGGTTTTCTGCTCCATTCCTATCCTGAATTTCAATATCAAACTCTTGGAGTAACAACATCCACCAAATTAATCGTGGTTCCGCTTTGGGTTTCTTCAGAAAAAAACTTCAGCGCTGCATGATCAGAAAACACAACTACTTTAGAACTAAGTAGATATGATCAAAATTTATCTAAAGCAAATACAATGACTAAGAGTTCTTTTTTTGTAGTTGTGTAGTTGGCTTGAGTAGCATCTAAAGTTCTGGAGGCATAGTAGATCACTTGAGGATCCTTCCCTACTCTCTGTGCCAAGACAGCTCTCACAACATAATTGTAGGCATTGCACATAAGCTCAAATGGAAGTGTCTAATCATGGGGTCGGATAATGAGAGTGCTAGTCGTATTCTTCAAATGATCAAAAGCTTCCTGTCATTTTTGGTCAAAGATGAACTCCACATCCTTTTGCAGTAAATTAGATAGTGGAAGGAAATCTTGCTAAAATCCCAAATGAAGTGCCTGTAAAAACCTATATGTCCCAAAAAAGAACGCACATCCCTCACGGATGTGGGATAAGATAAACTGGTAATGACATTTATTTTAGCAGGATCTACTTCAATGTCCTTACTGGAGACTACATGGCCTAAAACTATACCCTGCTCTACCATGAAATGGTATTTTTCAAAATTTAAAACAATGTTAGTTTTAATGCATCTATGCAGTACCTTAGCCAGACTATCCAAACAAGAATCAAAAGAAGAGTTATAAATAGTAAAATCATCCATGAATACCTCCAAACACTCTTCTAAAAAGTTTGAAAAGATGTTCACCATAAACCGTTGGAAGGTGCCAAGGGCATTGTAGAGGCCAAAGGGCATCCGTCTGTAAGCGAAAGTGTTGAAAGGACAAGTAAATATGGTGTTCTCTTGATCTTTAGGTGCAATGTGGATCTAGAAGTATCCATTGTAACTGTCCAAGAAGCAATAGTGTGACTTGCTAGCCAACCGCTCCAATATTTGGTCAATAAATGGAATAGGGTAATGATCCTTCTGAGTAGCTTGATTAAGCCTTCTGTAATCAATGCATACTCTCCAGTTATTATGTACTCTGGTAAGAATAAGCTCATTCTTCTGATTGGCCACAATAGTCACTCCAGATTTCTTAGGGACAACTTGCACTGGGCTCACCCATTGACTGTCAGAGTCTACCTAGTGATAGCTTTTGGTTACAAGTAGTATAACCAGTCCTTGGCTACACCATTTAATGAAAAGAGAAAGGCTCCCAGCTTGATGTGTTCCTCTGCAATTCCTTGTGGTTTCATGGTGGAACATACCACATGAAACTCCTTTAAGTGCTTGTGAGGTTCCTCTCCTACAAGGCCATGAAACTTAGGCAGCAAATGAATTAAACCAGATTTAAGTTCAAAATCAACATCCAAATACGGATATTGAATGCACAATGATTGATAGTTCACATCAGGTGCAGCTAGTTCCTTTAAGGTCCTATTTTGCATGTTATCAGCTATAGGTGTAGTGCTATCAGGTGTAGTGTTATTAGCCATAAGTGTAGTGTGATCTATATGCTCACCTTCAGTTTTAAAATCAATGTCAGTCTCAACCTCAGATGTTATACTTTCACTAATCTTACGGGTCCTATTCAATACAAGCAAGGTTTTTTCAATTTCAGGATCACTGTCAAGTATATGACTATCAGAAAACCTAGTCATGTATTAGATAGCACTATAGGGACTCAAAACTGACTCAAAACATAAAAAACACAAAGCAATGATAAAAATCACACAAAAACTCAACAGAAATCATATCTAAAGATTTTTAAAAATTATGGGACTACCACAGCATGAAAACTACACAAAAATAAAACTAAACAATGCAATAAAAAATATTAAAAAAATTTAAAAAGTGGTCTAAATTATGGAATTTGGCCAAAAGCTTAGTGACCTCATTACTTGTAATGAACATTGTCTAAAATGTCATTTTCTTTCAACTGACCAAGTTGCAGGTCATTTTGAGCATAAAATTCAGTACAAAAGTTAGGAAATTGACCCGAAATCACTCGTCTTTACCCGAAAACCACAAAAATAAAGAAGAAAAGAGGTTAATGGGTTAGTTAAAGTCTTAAAATGATTAATTAGCACTTAATGATCCTCGGCAATGGCGCCAAATTTGATTCGAGTGTCGAACTCAACTAAATAATAAAATTTCAGTTCTACCGATAACTTGTAGTATAAGATAGTGAACCTAGTCGTCTCTTGAGGATCAAGATACCAATCAAACCAAATCAAGATTACACTAGGGGGATTGTTTATGCAGAATGTAAATATAATAATTAAATATAAGAAAAAAAAATCAAATTGTAAAGCAACCAATCCAAGAAACTGTCAGAAATCTAGTTAGCTTGTCATCGATCACTAAACATGCATCTTGATTGAATTAATTAGTTAATCTATGATTGACCGAAATCTATGCATCAAACATATAGAATTTAACACTAGATAATTACTTAGAATTTAACTAACAAACAATTCATAAATCTGTAATCGCTAGAATCATACAACCTATGTTAGTTTAACAATCAGAATTCAATTAACGCAGATTAACAAATTTGTCAACCTAACCTTCTTCAATTCATGTGACTAAACCACAATTAATCAATCATAATTTAATCACAAATCTTAATTAGGATTAAGGATTCAATTAAACTACATCACACAATAGAAATCTCTAATCATGTAATTCGAAATCCAAATTAAGAGAAGAAAATAATTAATTCAATTCAAAATCAAAATTAGGAACATCTCAAATCCAAACCAGAATTTTCATAAGATCCTTGGATTGATCTCACATAATTAGCTTTCCATGGCTGCCACACATAGTTTGTAAAAGAAAAGAAAAAACTCTAGGTAGAAGAATCAAGTAAAAACGACTTTTTGTTTTTATCTATCTTGGGTTCCCTATTTATACAAAAATAACTAACCTAAAAACTAAGAATCATAATTTGTCCTTAGGTTAAAGTTAATCCTCTGTCTCTTAGCTTTCCTTGGCCTTCAAATTCATTTCAATTGGGCTTAAGATGAGAGAGTTATGCCCAATTCACTCTTAACAGGTCTCTGATCCCATCAGCCGACTTCATAGAGGTGAAACATCATCAAAACATTGTAGTTTCACTTCTTGGTCTCATAAGAATTGAATATCTATGTCTTAGCTTTCGAATGCCACTAGTTTCAGGTTTATATCACACCTACAACTTGAATTATGAACCAATTAGTGCACACTGCTTGGGTTACATGACAGAACCTGAGTTTTGAATTCCAAGTCCAATTCGGTCCACTAGATATCTAAGTCAGCTTTGAGGATCTTCATGAAAGTTGTAGAGCTCTTTCTTATTTTTCTACAAGGTAAGATATAAAATATTTAGATATCAATTACTCAATATATGGTCGAAATACAGAAATAGTGTAAAATTCTAATAGTGTTGAAAAAATCAATAAAGCTCAATTTGAGTCCAAACTTATAAAATGTGGCTAAAATCAATCAATTAAGAATATAAGAGGTCCAAGAGACTAAATATAAAGGTTAACTAATGTATGGAAATTATGTTTATTAGTCTACTCTATTTATTTATCAACTATGTTTCTCCACTTTGTTGACGCTCAATCAAATTTTGATACAGAAACATCTTGGAGTGGCATCCACGGCAAATGTTATTACCTTATCCCATGCAACGGTCAGTTACTTTTAACCTCTTTAAACCTTTTTTAGGCTTATAGGTTAAGGTCAAACTCATTAAGGTACGGGTTAAAACCATTGAATTTGCTCCTTGAACTCGGATATCGATCAAGTGGATTCCCTTTTTTGACCTTCATTTATGCATCGGACTCGGATATCGGTCAAGTAGATTCTTCTTTTTAACCTTCATTTATGCATCGGAATATATGATCCTAATTAGACCTTGTATTCCTCGGACCTCTCCAACGTGCGATAACCTTATGGGTTGTAATAGTTATAGGTGCATAAACTTTGAAATATGCAATAATTTTGACACAGAAACCTCTTAGAGTGGCGTCCACGACAAATGTTATTACCTTATCTTGAGCTACGATCGAATACTCTTAACCTCTTTAAACTTTTATATTTATGGGTTATGATCAGGCTCATTAGGGTACAGGTTAAAACCCTTTGAACTCATTTCTTGATCACAGATTACGGTCAAGTGGGTTCCCCTTTTTGACATTCATTTACGCATCCATATATTTGATCCTATCTTGGGCTACGATCAAATACTTTAAACCTCTTTAAACTTTTATGTTTATGAGTTATGGTTAGGCTCATTAGGGTACAGATGAAAACCCTTTGAACTCGCTTCTTGAACACATATTACGGTCAAGTGGGTTTCCCTTTTTGACATTCATTTGCGCATTGATATATTTGATCCTAATTGGACCTTGTATTCCTCATACCTCTCCAAGGTGTGATAACCTTGTGGGTTGAAATAGTTGTAATCGAGATAATTGTTCCTTGTTGAAACGTGTATTCATTGGACTTCGCCAAGGCGACGTTGGGCCTTGCCAAGGTGACCACAAGCGACCTTATGGCTAGCATCGAGATGATGTCGGGCTATAGTACTTGTGGACCCGAAGTCACGAATGAGGTACTAGCTTATATGAGAATGGGTCGAAGTACTCGTGAACTAAAAATCATGACCGAAGTACTGTCTTAGATGAGAATGGGCTGAAGTACTCATAGACTCAAAGTCACCACTGAGGTACTAGTTGGGATGGAGGCATGACCGAGCTCTTAGATCCTTCTTGGCCAGGATGGAGGCATGGCTGAGATCCTAGGTCCTTCACAGACAAAATGGAGGCATGCCGAGGTCCAAGGTCTTTTAAGCCAAAATACTCATGGATGCAAAGTCATACCGAGATACTAGCCTCCATGGTGCATTTTGGTGATTAATTGGCATATAGGTGTGGTACATAACAAAAGTGGTGGAGCCATCCCATCGGCGGTGAATCAATGGTTGCTAGTGATGTCCACATGTTCAGCTTTGTGCACATGTCAAATGTATGTTGTGTAGTGTTTTGTCAATTAAAGGCAATAAATACTTTGACACTATATGATAATTAAGGAAGTCAGCCTTGAGCATAGTTTTCACATAATAAACAAGTAAAATGGCTCATTCTTGAGTGGTAGTGATGACATCTATTGGCTAAACCTTGTGGCCATTGATGTCATGCCATGAATGGCATTTATTGTCACAAAGGTAGCTTATAGCCATAAGCTATTATAGGAATCTGCAATATACGACCATCTAATAGCAATTCTTGTTGGAGTCATTGTAATTTGTAATACTTGATAACTGCATAAAGATGTCATAATGATGACCATAGTAATAGGAAATATAGAACTCATAATGATAAGCACTAATGATGACCATAATGATAGGCAATAATGATGAGCAATCATTGTTTAGTTAATGGTGGTCAACGTTGTGCCAATCCATGGTATCTATTGCTATTATCTGAACTGATATTGGCCATATAACAATGTTGAAGTACCAAGCTAAATGGCAATCTTTCTTGTCAAGTTTCATGCACGACATAGTCATAGAAATTAAACTACTGCATATTAAAGCTAATTAACCCAGGGTTGTTGTAGACAAAATAAATCACATAGGTGATAATTAATGTCAATCAGATATGTCGATTAATAGAGAAGGGGAGGGATCGGTTGTTACTTTCTTGTAATTCTTCGTGATATTTATTTTGACGAATTCAGATTTGAAAAAATCGAAAGTCTCTGACTTTAACATGTTTGGACACCATTTCGTCACAATGAATCTTAAAGAAAAGAATTGCTTGTAGTTTCATGTTGCTTGTTGGCCAAGGCCATGGCAATAAGATTTATGGAATGAGAAAGTTTTACCTGTCTCAGAATTACCTATTGTCTTTCAGGTCTGACTTTTCTCTTTCATTGTGCGATCGGCTTCACATCCTTCATGATGGAAAGTCGATGGCAAATAAATTTACGATCTAGTCCCAGCATATCCATCGATGTCCAAGTGAAAATATCTTTGTTTTTCTCAAGAAATTCAATTAACATGGATCTTTCTTCCGAGCACAGATGTCCTCTAATCTTTGTTACCTGGTCAGCCTTGGCACCGAGTTGAAAGGACTGAAGTTCTCCATCAAGTTGAGGGAGAGTACCACAGATCTCTTCATGAACATTTAGCTCAGTCAAGAGGACATTGACGTGGTTCGTAATGACTGGAACTAGGTTGTTACATTGGTCTGTGGTTCGTGGCTTCTTGGAAACCTGTAGGCTTTTGTTATGACACTTCCTTGTTATAGCCTAGTCTCCTTTAACCATAACGATCTTGTCATGCTAGTCAAGAAACTTTATAGCCAAGTGAGGTGTAGAAATGATAGCCCCGAAAAAGTTGAGCGAGGGGCGGCCTAGTATGACATTATAAGCCGAAGGATAATCAATTACGAGAAATTTGACCTTAAGTGTCTTGAAAATAGAATCCTTCCCTAAAGTTAAATAAGTCTTGATGTATCCCACCGGGGTGATCTTGTCTCCAGTGAATCCGATCAACTCTTTGGTATATGAAATAATTCTTTCTTTGATAGTTCCCAACTTTCCAAATAAATCTAGGAACATAATGTCATCCGAGCTCCATTGGTCAACAAATATATGATGGGCTTCAGTATTAGTTATTATTCTCGAGATCACCATAGGATCATTGTGATTTGGGATAGTGCATCCATAATCCTCATCAGTAAATGAAATCGGTGAGGTCTTTCTTGCTTCGTTATCTGACTTAGTTCTTGAGAGAGATGTTATGCTCAATATGGTCCGGAGTGCTCTTTTCATTGCATTTCCTGATTCACCACCACTTGCGAAGTCCTCGAAATGGTGTTGATTGTCCGAGTTACTTCCGCGTGGCGGAGTTCATTGTCGAGATTAGGATTATCCTAGGATTGTGCCTTTTCTTGGTTTTGGGCGTTACCTAGGGATGGGTCTGCGCTAGAATTTTCAATCCTCGTAAGTGAACGTCTTCTTTAGTATGGTAGAGATGGGCTTCTCCGCTGTAGCTCTATTTTCTATAATTCTATCCTCCTTTTTTATTATTATTCCGAGATTAACACACATAACGACCTAGACTGCCATCCTGGATCAAAGATTCAATGGCTTCTTGAAGGTTGATGCAGTCTTCAGTATTATACCCATAACCTTCGTGAAATGCATAATGTTTAGATTTATCTTTCTGTGTATGTTTTCTTAAGGGAGGAGAGGTTTTTGCACATCCCCGAACTCTGTATTCATCACCTCTTGGAAAATTTGAGTTTGAGGTGTGTTGAGGGGGATGTAACTCTCATACTTTCCCTTCAAAGGTGGCATCGGGTTCCGAACTTGTTGGGTAGGTTGTCCGGGCTTAGGTTTGACATCTTCTCCTTTCTCTAGATGCTTATTAGCCTGGAAAACGAATTCTGCATTAATGTATTTATCAACTCTAGCACGAAACTCGTTCATAGTCTTGGGTTTCTTTTTAGTAAAAGAAAAAAAAATAACAGTCCAAGACGGAGTCCTTCCTTCATGTAATGTAGTTTAAGTCTTTCAGCTCAATCACAAATATTTACTATTTCTTTATTGAGTCGAGATATAAAGTCTAGGAGAGATTCCTCCTTTTCTTGTTTAATATGGGAGAGACATGAAATGGATTTTGGCTGCGCCTTCTAGTGGTGAAGTGCAACAAAAATCTCGAGGACAAGTCTTCCTAGTTAATAATGGATTTAGGAGTCAAAGTGGTGAACCATCTCAGGGCAGCTTTTTTCAAAGAAAGAGGAAAAGCGCGACACATGAGCGATCATCTCCTCCAACGAATAGGAGAGCAGAAACATAAGCATATAAGTGCTCTTGTTGGATATTTGAAACGCCTAGGGATTTCATAAGCCATCTGTTTGTCAGAGAATGATTGGTTTTGTTTAACCGAATTCCTTAATCCTTGATCTTGCTCTTTGTTCTAGGATTTCAGCTTTCTGACTGGGTTCCGTGATCTTGAAATATTCTGGATGACGTACCCCGTCACAGGTCGGGTCCCTTTGGTTTTTTCTTGATTCCTATTAGGAATTTGGTGTTTGCCTTCTTTCTCCTGGTTGACAGCTCTCTCTAGGTTATAAGTACGTTCGTCTTGGAGCCTATCAAGAGAGATGAGTTCTTCTCTTGATAGCTACGGGAGACCGGATTGGCCTTAGTGGGATCAAACTTCATCATTATTCACCCGTGCTCCTAAGTGCTACAGCGCTGATACCTGTTATCTAGTATCTTCAGAATGTACTCCTTGTAGATCGAGTCGTTGCCTCACTAGAACTCGTCGCGATGGAGGAAAATGATTTTCGACAGTATGAGAAGTCTCTACCCCTTCCTATCTATGTTTCAATTGGGCTGCGATCGGCTTCTGGATTGGCTCATGAATGGGAGCAGATGTTGGACAGCAACCAGAAAAAAGTTGATTTTGAGTGGCAGAGACGTGATTTCTCCTTATAGTTACCATAATGGTAGTAATAGGAATTGAAATTTATCTTTCTCCGCAGACGGCGCCAATGTTCTGAATGAGTTTTAGATAATCACTTGAATAAGGTTAACGTAGATAGTTTCCTCCGATGCACAGTGGTTGCGATGGTGGTGCGAGGGGTGAGTACTTGCAAAAGACACTCCAACGTTCAAATTAGATTGTGCATAATGTGAGTAATGTGTGGAATTATATTATATTTGTTACCTTATATAGTATTTATAAGAGCGTCTTAGTAGATAAAAATCATATTTAAACCTACATTAAATATTATTAATTAAGATAAGAATTTAATAAGATTATTATTTCTTATAACTGACTCTTCTATTTATGAGAGATATAACTAATTTCTTTATCTACGAAGGATCATTTAAAATATTTATTCTTTATAAGTAAGTAAATTTTTTTATCTAATAACATGTATAAATATCTAAGGTTAAATTCTAATAAATCATGTTACTCTTTTAACTACTAATTCGGAATCGGTCCAGAAAACTATCTATCTGATTTAATAAATTAATGAGAAATAACATTCAGAACCACCAAGTCCACTTGCCTATTTAAATATGGAAGGGTAGTTATCTATTTCATCTCACTTTTAATTTTTCTTCTCTCAGATAGTGAATAGAAGATACTTGCATGGAAATTAACCGCTATGCATATAAAACTCAAAATTACTCACAGGGTTGACCTCGATTAATTGTATTTACATTGTGGAGCTAATATAAGTTGCCTGTTAACTAGAATAATATCTAACTAATGAACATTAACCATTGCTTTAGCAACATTAAAAAAAAAGAATTAGATATGCTTTCTTACAAATTGAATGAGTGGAAGAAAAAATATATATAATATGCATATGTGTGTTGATAGGAAAATTGACCATTCCATTAAAGGTGAGGTGACATATTGGCTGGTTGCATCATAAAAGACCAAATCTGTAGATCGCACACAATCTCAGAACTTCAAATTCTTCAAGATTCTTACAGCGACTTGGCCTCCTTCCTTTTCCATTTCAACTTCAATGGTCTTGTCTTGCCATGCATTTCCCCCCGCCCTTTCTCTTTCTATGGTTTTTCTCAAACTTTATTATTTTCAATTTTGGGATGCAATTCCAGTCCATGTAGTCGTTGGTGTTAGTGGAATAAACCCTAGATACCCTGAACTTACCATTGACTCGTTCCTTTTGAATTTTAATTTTATTCAAATTTTGACAGTGATCCCTATCACGACCAATTAAATTAAAATAAATCATCAAAATAATGACAAATGCTGGCTCCATGTTATTTTGTTTAATTAATGAAGCTCTATGCACATATACATATTATGATGCAGATGACAAGAAATTTGCAGGAAATCTCATTGTTGTTGATATAGATATCAATATTTATATTCTTACATCAAATAATTTATACATTTTTTTATACTTCATTTAATACTATTTATTATACATATTTTTTTTTTATTTTCTCTCACTCAATCATATTCTTTAAAAATAATGTAAATAATGTTACACCCCTAAAAAGGGGTGTAAGATAATTATTATTGTATAGATATATAATCTGCAATATCTATTGCATGCCAGCAGTGCTATTCTTCACTAATCGTTTTCCACGAAAACCGCATTCACGAAAGGTTAAATACACTGCTTTTCTATTTGACAGTTGATATAATTTTTTAAAACAAAATAAATTGATGATAAAACGGCAAGTAGTTAACACTGTTATTTCTCATTCCTGAACCATTTCAGGAAATCTTATTCAAGAGATTCAGCAATTTCCATTGCATGCACACTGCATATTGAGAAACATGGCACGAGTCATATATATATAAAATTGAGAAAAAAAATGTGAGAATAGAAATATAAAATTGATAAAATGGTGAAAGGTACTGATAGATTTTTTAATATATTTGAATTAGCATAGTCATCAATTTTTTAAAATTTAAATTAATTAAATGTCAAATATTGTTAAGTATCTATTGGTTTAACTCATTTGTAATTAATTTTGTTATTAGGCTCTTATAAATACTTAAATCTATGTGAATAATATTGTTTTGGGTTTGTGAGTCTTGTATATGAGTTTTTTTATGATGAGTAGGTTAACTCATATTGTAAACATAAGAAGAGACCCTAATTTTCATCCTATATGTATTGTAGTTGCCTCATTGATGCCACAAGGGTTTTTGAACATATAGAGAATGATGATAGTTTATCTCCTCTACACACATGCACCGTTCGTGATTTCCCTTTAAAGATCAAGTATGGCCGCGCTCATATTTATCCTTTCTAGGTGATTCTATAACCTGATCTCTTACATATTATATTTTATACATGTCATAATTTGGGGTTAAATGGATTTAGAAATTTTGACATGTCGTTAATTAGTTTGATTCAAAATTCCTTCAATTGACATCAGAGCCAATTTAATCCTAATTATGGTTATAAATTACTTCTTGTTGAGAATGGGAATTTCGGTCAATTTAAGATCATTTATTTTTTGAAAAATTAATCAAAACTCAAAATTGATTTCGATTCCCATTGTTTGAAGTTTTGGCAATTTTTCAATGTGTGATTTACGTGTATTTTTTTAGTAATTTTTCAATCATACAAGAACATCATTTATGATTTTGGTTTCCTTAGGCATTATTATTATTATTATTATTATTATTATTATTATTATTATTATTATTATTATTATTATTATCTTAAATGACTTCAAAGTTTTATGAGAATGGCAGCTGCATGGTATTAGAAAAATGGGTCACAACTATTTTTTATTCTACCTAAATTATACATATAAAATTGGATAGTCTCGGAACTTGCCTTTTGAAAATTTTTGTGTAAAATTGGGCATGTTATAATTTTCATACTCTCACATGTGATATTCTTTGAATACTCAAATAATTTTTTTTGGGTTGTTTTATATTATATTGAAGTTATTGTACTCTTTAGATTGTTGTACAATTTAAATTAGTGAGAGTTTGTTTAAATAATTACCAAAATAATATTTTTTGGGATTGTTTTAGGTGTATAATATTGTATATATGTTGAAATTGTTGTGCTTTTATAAACTATTGTGCAAATTAAAATCTAAGAGCTCATTTAGTATATTTAGAGTTATTTTGAATAATTTTGCTCCTACCTACTATTTAAATCGTGGATAAATAACTAAAT
Source organism: Ormosia semicastrata (assembly GCA_029884595.1). Lineage (NCBI taxonomy): Eukaryota > Viridiplantae > Streptophyta > Magnoliopsida > Fabales > Fabaceae > Ormosia > Ormosia semicastrata. The sequence goes on from JAQQTO010000052.1 coordinate 6,763,287, forward strand.
AAATAAAGGAGTAGCTTCTCATGTCCTAAGAGCGTAATGATGTGAGATGTCTCATCAAAATCATAGAATAAAATTCACTACAAGAAAAATTGTGATTTGCGAAGGATAAATCCGCCGCAAATCACATAAAATTCACCGCAAATGATCTTTTTGCGGTGGATTTGTGGCGAATTCGTGCCCATCGCAAAAACTGTCGTTACAATTTTATTTGCGGCAAATTTTAATTTCTGCCGCAAATTTGAGATGGATTATGCCGCCTCAAATCTGCCGCAAAATTTCTCCGGCAAGATGCCAGAAACGTTACTAGAATGCCGGTAATTTACGGTGGATTTTATCCACCGGTAATTTGTGGCGGATTTTATCCACCGGTAATTTACGGCAGATTTTGAGGCAGAATTGCATTCGTCATGAGTCATTTTGCGGTCAATTTTTTTGCCGCAAATTTTTGAATATTTTAATATTAAAAAAGAATTGTTCAAAATCCATAATTATATTATTAATACATACAGCACTCAGATTTTAATTTCAACCTGCCAATGCATTCAAAACAACACTCAAACATCAATTTTAACTTGTTAATGCATTTAAGCAATCCATAAAACAAACATAATCCATACAAAGTTTTGTCAAATACAAAGTTTAGCAAGAACTATCATAATCCTCAAACATCAATTTCAATCTATATGATCATTATCATTGTCATCTTCATGATCATCTTCAGTATCCTCATTGTCTTCTTCTATTGGTGGTTGTTGTTGGCTTGGCTGAGTGCCAGCGGCTGGCAAACATGATTTCATCATATTACCAAGCATTTGTTGTTGTTGAAGTTGGTATTGTTCAAATCGCATTCTCCACTCCGCCTCACGTTGTTGGTCACGTTGTTGGCTCCGTTGCTCCATTTGTTGTTGAATCTCCTGAACCCGATCCAACATCTCCTGCTGCAACTGCTCCTTCACCTGATTAACATATATAAATACAAATTCATTAATCATTCCACAAATAAATTATTTAACCTAAAATACGAAAAATGGAATGATTGAGTACATCCATCAATATTCTAAAAACCAATTAATAAAAAAATATTACAACTATTACTTAACTTGATTAATAACGTGTTCAGGAACTTGACTCGATCTAGGCCTTGAAGATGATGATTCTTCATGGTCATAGATAGATGCTTGAGAACCAAGACCATAAACACGCCCCTTTTTTACCCCGCCAACAGTCTGAATCTAAAGCTCACGACTGGTCAGTTGTGTACCAGATGCCCGTTCTTCATTGGAGCACTGAGAAGATTGTTCAGATTCTTTTGCTTTGAAATCCTCCTAAAGATGGAAATAAAAAAACTGTTATGACTATTATTATAAGATGAGTTAATATTAAAATAAAAAATTCTAAGTTAAGAAATACTAACATATATATCCTGAGCTTTTGTAGAAACCCATGCAGTACGGTCTTCTTTTCTCAAATGTAAGTGACGAAAGGTCTCATCAACTGTAGGCTCTCTACCCCAAGCATTAGCCTGTAATAATGAGAAAATAAGTTAATAACAAAATAATAAAAAATATTACTAAACAACTGACGATAATAGTTACCAATTTTTGTGCATGGGTGCCGGTAGAAATGCAACCACCGTGTGCAAGCATCCACCAAAGTGTCAGAAGCACGATTCATCTTTTGCTTGTCGACATTTCTCCTTATACACGCTACTAGCCCAAGATTGCTCGCATAAGTCTTCTCATATGCCTTCTCCAATCCAAAAAGGCCTTTCATTTAAGTTGCATGCCTGCCCTAGTAAACCTGATAGTCTCTTCTAACTACGACTATTATATGCCTTTCGCATATGGTTATGATGCTGAGGCATCCACCAAACATAACCCTTCAAAAATATGTCATAAATATCAGGACAGTTAAAAATTTTTACACTATTATAAGACAAACAAACATAATTAAATAGATAAAAAATGATACATACTTGAAACTCTCGAAACCACATTTCTCTAGTATCCTTGGGTATTTCTCCCCAAGATGTCCAAGGTTGATTATACCTAGATCGTATAATCTTTGTTATGGCATCAGCAGCAGGTTTAGATGGCAGAAACCTACGATACAATTTAAAAAAGGAAATATAAATATTCTCAATAAAAAAAATTTAAATGCGCATAACTATAAATAAATAACAAGTACTTGTACACATACCCAAAATCACCATCGGGCTCAACAAATGTCTTGTTGCTTTGATTTGTTGCAGAAATGGGAATATTAGAATCACGGGTAGCCGGCGATTGATGTGTACCCGGTGACTCACGGGTACCCGGTGACGGACCAATAGTAGGTGACCCAGAATCATACGATGTACCATGTAGTGAATGTGAAGTATGTGATGTGCGTTTGTGATCCAGTGTGGGTATCATAATGTACTCAGAAGATGGTGGCTGAAGCAAACCTGTAGTGGGCAATATTGGATCTGGGGGTGGAGATGATCCTGATGTTTGCCCCTAGGTGGCCTCCCTATATTGATCCTAAGACGTCGAGGTTGTTCCTTCTCCTTCTCCTTCCCTTTTCCCTTATCACCTCGTGATGATGACATCTACACAAATAATAAAAATATAATGTAAATAAATTTCAAACACAACACAATAATTAATGTATAACTAGTAACTACAACATATTAATATAATTCTATACTCACAATTATGAGGAAACATTGTCCTCATCACTATTTGTTTCATATTCATGATTGGAAGATGTTTCATCATCGTCGTCATTAAAACTTTGCTCATCTTCATCATTTTCATCCTGTCTACTAGAACCAACATCTTGAACTATATCAAAAACCACATTAGTGTCTTGCAAATGGTCAATGAGATCCACATCAACAATTGGATCCACAGGAGTCATAGTATCATCTTGAAATGCAATTTCTTGAGCACTTTCAATTTCAACTCGACCTCTTGCCTTAGTCTTTATTACCACCCACCATTGGACCTTATCCTTTTTCTTTCCAGGGAAAGGAACGTAATACACTTGTCTCGCAGAGGAAGCAAGGATAAAAGGATCAAACCTCTCGTATCGTCTAGTGTGTCGAACCTCGACAATCTTATAATCTTTGTGAACTCTTGTACCTCTATTAATCATAGGATCAAACCATTCACATTTAAAAAGAACAACTTTTTTTTTTGGTTCCCAGGATATTCTAACTCAACCACATCTTTTAGTATTCCATAATAATCATTTTCATTTTCACCATTAGTTGAGCCTTTAACACACATGCCACTATTGATTGTTTTCTTCCCATCTGACCAAGCATCTGTGTGAAATTTATATCCATTGACAAAATATATTGGCCAAGATGTCACACATCTACTAGCCCCCCATGCCAAATCATACAAGTAAGAATTATTCACCATATTTTGTGGATTGTGAACTTAGAAAAAAATATAATTAATGTTAATGATCTAAATCATGTATAATGATTGGGATCAACAATTTAGTAATGTTTAAATACTTACATAACTTTTGAACCACTCTATAAAATCTGCATTTATTCTTTCATTAGAATGTTCCTCAGGAATGTTGAAATGTTGTAAAAAAACACTGAAAAATTAAAAGTTTATGATTTGATTGTTAGTTAGCAATACATTTGAAATTTAAACTTAACTTATTAGTACCACTTACTTGAGGTATGGTTCAACTTCTTCACAATTTAGCAAGATGTGCAATGTCACAGATTTCATCTCAACATCATTTAGCCATTGTATTTTTTATGTTCCATAACCTCGGCCATGTTGATTAAAGATTGACAAAGTCGATTCCATTGACATATTTTCATCTGTATCATCATTTCGTCCAACTCTAGTTCTCATTGACTTAACATGAGGCTCAAAGTAAAATAACAGAAATGAGATATCTCTTGAATCAAATAAGCTTCACAAATAGAACTTTCAACCCGTGCTTTGTTCTTAACTGTTTTCTTTATCTTGTTTAAGTACCTCTCGAACGGATACATCCATTTGTATTGAACTGACCCACCTACTCTTGCTTCATAAGGTAAATGGACTGGTAAATGTTCCATGGAATCAAAGAAACCCGGTGGAAATATCCTTTCCAATTTACACAAAATCACCGGAATGTTCTGTTCCATTTGAAGCATGTCTTTTTCCGTCAAAGTCGTTGAGCACAAGTCTCTAAAAAATTGACTCAATTCAGTCAATGGCTTCCAAATTTGATCTGGCAACAAAGAAAAAGCAATTGGAAGCAAACTCTCCATAAACACGTGACAATCATGACTCTTCATCCCAGACAATCGTAATTGATTCATGTCCACACATCTGGCTAAGTTTAAAGCATAACCATCTGGAATTTTTAAATGTTGCACCCATTCACAAACAATTTTCTTTTGCTCTTTTGTAAAAGTATAATTAGCCTTTGGTTTCATGATCTTACCATTTGGAAAATCAATAAGCTCCAATTTTGGTCGTTGACAATATTCTTTTAAGTCCATTCTTGCCTTGATATTATCCTTTGTTTTGCCCTTAACATCCATAACAGTGTTGAATATGTTATCAAAGACATTTTTCTCAATATGCATGACATCTAAATTATGCCTAATTAAATTATCCTTCCAATATGGTAACTCCCAAAATATGCTCTGCTTAATCCAATTATGATAAACACCATACCCATAGTGTTTGCACGACTTCAGTTATTTTACTAAAGACACTAACAATCCCACTTAATTCATGTCCAGATAATCTTGGTGGAGGCAAATCACTCACCACAGTTTTCTTCTTAAATGCATTTTTGTTTCTTCTAAACATGTGATCAACATGCAAGAATTGACGATGACAGTCAAACCACGAATTTTTTCCCCCATGTTTCAAAGTGAATGCCTTTGTTTGATCCATGCAATATGGACATGCTAATTTACCAGCAGTCATCCATCCAGACAACATTTATATCTGGAAAGTCATTTATTGTCCACATCAATGCCGCCCTCATCATAAAATTTTGTTTGCTTGACACGTCATAAGTTAAAACACCCGCCCATAAAATTTTCAGTTCATCAATTAATGGTTGTAAATAAACATCAATCTTGCTCTTGGGATTGTTAGGGCCGGAATAATGCATGTTAGGAACATGTATGGGCAATCATACACATTTCGGAGGCAGATTATATGGAGTGACTATCACGGGCCAACAAGAATAAGGAGAAGCAGATTGATTGTATGGAGTGAAACCATCAAAGACACAAACCAAGCCTAACATTTCTAGGATCAATTGCAAATTCAGGATATGTCCTATTAAAATGCTTCCATGCTTCACCATCGGATGGGTGAGACATCTCCCCCAACTTCCTATTATTTTCAGCATGCCATCCCATGCGTGCAGATGAGCTTATAAAGGAATACAACCTTTTCAGCCTAGGAATAAGAGGTAAATAATTCATTCTTTTCACCGGAATTTCATTGTTATTTCCATTGCTGGTTTTACGAAGTTTGTATCTTTCAGCACCACAAAACTTACATTGTCTGGCATTGTCATAGTATAACATACAACCATTTACACAACAATCTATTTTTCTTGAAGCAAGCCCGAGTTTAGAAACCAATTTTTTTGTTCTATAGTAATTCAGAGGAATTCGTGATCCTGGAGGAGCAACCTCTTTTAATATCTCCATAAATGAATCAAAACACGTATGCGTTACATTATAATCAGATTTGAGGCTTAACATTCGAATTGCTAAGGATAACTCAAAATGAGTTTCGCAGCCAGGTCATAATGGTTGACTTGAAGCATTTAATAGATCATAAAACTCTTCGGCCTCTAGATGTGGAGGCTCCTCAACACTCCGTTGAAAACGACTCCTAAAATCCCCAAATTCTGTTCCAGCCGCATCACAAACCATATTTTGATATCTATCAACCACGTCTTCCTCCTCTAGTATAGGACTACTAGCAGTGTTCACATCAAAGTTTATATCTACACTAATTGGATCAGGCTCTTCCTCTTCATGATCTGTCCAATATCAATACCTAGGTTTGAATCCTTTTTTATACAAATGAACTTTCACAATCTCAGGTTTCAACAATTTCCCACTATAACACATCAAACATGGACACCTAATTGTTCCTTCACTTAAGTAATGAGAAGATTGACATGCATAATTCACAAACTCTTCAACTCCACGTACAAAATCTTGTGTAAGTCCTCTACGACCCGAATGAGTCCTATTATACATCCATCTACGATTTTCTGGAACTACCATTTTCTGCAATTATAATTTTACACTTAAATCAAAATACAAAAATGTAAAATGCACAACATATGTTGCATAATTAATACATTTTAAAATTATACTTGTATAAATATTTCAATGCAAACAATTATTATCTCCAAAATCTTAAAATCTCTTGACATGGTATGACCCTATCCCATTCAAGAAGAAACCTTTTCAGCACTTGATTGATAGTACTCTTAAAAATCACACATCATATACTTGACGAAATTTCGACAGCATTTCTCATTGGTCTCCAAGTACACGACTAGAAAGTGGTGACATCTACCACGATCAAGTATGCACCCAGAGAACAAAAGGATATGTTGTACAACAAAATTTCATCAAGTATATGGTATGAAATTTAATGAGTAACTATAATCAAGTGAAGTAAAAGTTTCTTCCTAAACTGTCCAAATTGGACAATTCAAGATTCAATACAATGAGCACTTCCTTCAAAAAGTACGTGTGCTCACTAATATTGAATCTCAAACGAGAAACTAAGGCTTCGCTCGGTAATACGATTTACCACATGCATCAAATATATTACAAAGATAACAATACCAGGCAGAATCACAGTACATTGCAATAATCAAATTCAAATTGATCATAGAGATAAATTTTTGAAACCCAGTCGTTACCATGTGATCAAATTCTAAATCTCTATTTCACAATCTACAAATCACTCATCTTCTCAGCAAACAAATCATTGGTTCAAATACTAAACCAATTAACAGAGCAATCAATTAACAGTGGGGTACCTACTTGGTAGGTGGGCGGACTGGTGGAGGCTTGGAGCAGTGGTGGCCGGCCGGGTCGCAGGTGCAGCGGGGTCGGGGGGTCGCAGGAGGCGGTGTAGCGTTGTTGGGGGTCGCGGGTCGGTGGGTCGCGGGTCGGGGGGTCGCGGTTGGGCGGTCGCGGGTCGGTTTCTCCGTAGCGGGACGGTGGATCGCGGGGGCTGGTGCCGCCGGTCGCGGTTGCCGGTGCGGGGTCAGTTGGTCGCTGCCGTCGGCGCCGGAAAGGGTGGCGGTGTGCGGGTCACGGCTCAAGGGTGAGGAGCGGTGGCTCGCGCGGGTCACCGGTCGGTGGCGGCGGGCAGTGGAGGTCCTGGTCGGTGGTCGACGGTAGGTGGCGGCGGGCAGTGGAGGTCCCGGTCGGTTGAGAGAGTGAAGGAGCTGAAGGAAAAATGTATGAACTCGAAAAAATGAAAATGGAAGAGGAAGATAGGAGGTAGATCTAATTTTTGCGGCAGATTTTTTACGGTGGATTTTTCCGCCACAAATTCTAAAATTGCGGCAGATTTGTGGCGGATTTATCCGCTGTAAATTTGATTTTTAAATTGCGATGGATTATGCAGTGGAAAAATTCGCCGCAAATTTGAATTTTAATTTGTGGTGGATTTCTGCCGCAAATTATTTTCACAAAATTTTTAATTAGTTTTATATTTGCTGCAGAAAAATCTGCCGCAAGATTTATTTTAAATTGTGGCTTATTTTTTGCGGTGATTTTTTTTCACCACAAATATTTTTTATAATTTTATTACAAAATTTTTTAATGGTTTATCAATTTTACGGCGAAATTCATCCATCGCAATTTATTATTTTATAATTTGCAGCGGATATTTGCGGTGGATTTATCCGCCGCAAAAGATTTAAATTTTTTTTAAATTTTTTTTTTAAGTTTGCTGCGGAAATATCCACCGCAAAACTTTTTTCCCAATTGCTACAGCCTTTCACGGTGGAAATTTTTGCCAGAAAATTTTGCAGCGTCTAATCGGTCGCAAAAATCCACCGCAAAAATTATTCGCCACAAAATCCACCTCTAATTGAGACGAATCATAATCCGCCGCAACGCCTTTCGCAATTGCGACAGATACGAATTCACCGCAAATTTACTATTTTCTTGTAGTGATTTTATAATTAATTCTCACATAACTATGGATACTTTGGTATTGAATATTATCTTTTACGATGCTTGGTAATTATTGAGATTATTTTCACTACATATAATAGACAAGTGAAAATTATAATTAAAATGATAATTTTGAATATTTTATTTTGTATGATAAGGAGCGCTGATATCGATAAATATATTATTTTGATGCCAAGAAATTCATGTTGATTGTATGCCCTTTATTGTTGTTGAGAAATTTTTTTTATGAAAGATTTATTTAAATAAGGTTGGGCATATTAAAATTTATTTATTTATATATATTTTGATCTTCTTTAATTGTTGAAGCCAATTTTATTAGTTGAACTTGTTGAACTCCGTAAATTGTGTAATCTAATATTGAAAGTTATTCTTAATAATTTTTTCATTATAAGAGCTTGATAATGTATCATGTCTGCATATAATTATTTTAGTAATTAACATTTGTGCATTGGTAATATTAAAGTGCTTTGATATATATTATTAAGAATTAAAATACAATTGTATGTGATTAATTTTATTGTATATTGTGTCATTACAAATTTAAATAAATTACTTTCAATGTGGCCATTATGAGAATATTATTTAAAATAATTTTGATTATTGAGAAATATTTAAGGCAATGACAAGTTTATATTAAGTCATTATTGTGATTAAGTTTTATATATCTCGTAAGTTTATTTTGTGAGCTATTTGTGAAAGTTATATAAAGTTCTGGTAATTTGAATTCTATTAAGTTAACATCCACTTTTGTTGACTTTACACATAAGGATGGGCAACACACTATATCTGAGGTTAGTTATAAAACTTATATAGTTATTGACATATTGTATAATTGCATAAGTGGAGAAATTTATTCTTAAGGTATTATTCTCCATTTTCATGCCTATTTTTGAATATGCAATTATGTATAAGAGTGTGAAAATTATCTGATTGATGTGGCATGAAAAATTTGAAATTCTATGAGCCATTTTGTCATTGATTATTATAGTTTCTTATGGTCACATGTTCACCTATTGTAAGATCAATATTGTATTTTGTAAATCTTGTAGATATTATCTCTAAGAGTTCCATCTAGAATATTTATAAATATTTTGAACATTTTGTATAATTGTAAACTCGCCAAACCCTCTTTAGGAATGGAGGATTGGAACGACATCGCTAGTAGGGTCCGGGGTATCACCCTAGGAGAGAGTCATCTTTTACGGAGCCGGATGCAGACCAATTACAACAAAGTGTTATATTATTAATAATGTTGTTGTGTTTTCATTGAAAATTATGTTAATAATGTATTTACCATATCGGTTTGTCTTTATTAATATGATTTTTTATGTTTTGTTAAATGCATTAAATGATTGTACCCTCAGAGTTTTCAATATCCTCTCGATACTAGTTTTAGGGACATGATATTTAATGGTTTATGAGAATTTGCTTGTTCATTATAATATGGGACCGTTAGGAGGGATTATAATGACATAGCAACTCAAATTGTTGTGACATATATATAATGTTACTCATTGTCAAGTGTTTTATCAAATTGAATTAAGCAACCTTGAATATTTGTATTATTTTGTGAAACTTGACGAATGAGATAATTGAGCATTCTGTAGCAATCTAATTTTGTTATTTGGACATATAATTTTGTCAAATAAAAATAATAATAATGTTGAATGGATAGCAATTAATGTTGGGTTGTGTAAGTAATGGACATACCCTTCGGTGTGACATTATTTGGCATAATCATTTGTGTGATAGAGAAAATAGTTTAAATTTTTATTTTAAAAATCTTGAAAAATGTTGCTTGTGCATAAACTATGAAAATATTAGTTCAACTATTTTACTTTATCAAGTGGGAGAGACTTATATATTGTAATTCGGAACCCTTAGATGAGATTGTAATGATGCAATGACTCTAGTTCAATTAATTGCCCAACTAATTGAATAAGGAAAAACTAATATAATTATGGTTGCTTAAGTATAATAAATGTTTTAATGCATGATTTTGTCAAACTTTTGTATTTGTCATCGCTTTGTTGTTACGTGTTGGGACCTATTGAGGACATTGTTGAGTCTCCTAAAATATGTTGTAATATAGTGAACTCCTTATAGTTGTCATGTTGTGTTGATATGCTTTAGTCTTAATAAGATATGTTGAAAGTATAATTAGTTTGTAAAGGTCTAAAAACAATTTTTCTGTTTTGTACCATTGTTTGTGCTGTATTAAATCACTAGCCTATTGAACTTATTTTGTTATAAGTATTGTTGTAGTAATTTGAAAAATATTATTTTATCGATATGACAGTGATAATTATAGTGATAATTATTTTCGTTTAGTATCTTGAAATGATAACTTTAAAGATTTCCTTGTATTTTATTCAAATGTCAAAATCCTCAAAAGAATTTTTTAGTTTTGCTAATTTTCTCAAGAAAAATATTGGGATTAAAATTATTCAAGTATTGTTGTGAAGAAAGCGTTCTTCCAATTATAGTTTAATCATTTGGTGATGATTTATTTTTTTAGCCCAAATTATTATGTTGATTAGTTCAACTTTAAAATAAAAAAAAACTTCTTTTGTCGATGATACAAAATTTATGATGAATACATTGAGTTAAACCTATTGTACTTATGACATTCACTTTGGGAAATTTCTTTTCTTTTGGATTGAAGTAAAAGAATGTGTAGATTTAATTCTTATGTATTTATATTTTAATTTTGTAAATTACCTGACAATCAATATGTATTGAAGCTCTTCGTTTCTTATAAGAAAAAAATAATTTTGTAACTGTTATTCTTTTGAAATACTTGTAAATTTTTTGAAGCCTGCGATGTGTGAAGCCTAATATTAAAGGCAATTAAATACCTAGGTACAAGTTATATTGACTTGATACAGGCTGTCAGGTATTATTATTTAATATTGATTTTGATGTTGTTTACATCAATGAGTGTTGCCATAAGTAAGTGAGAGCAAATTTGTTATTAATGTGCTTTGTGCTAGTTGTATATTGATGGCCAATATTGCCATTATTATTAAATGGGAGACAATATTCTATATTGAATCGTTTCTATCATGTGAAAAATCTTAGTGATGTCATTTTATGTCTAAGGTATAAAAACATTTTAAATCATAATATATTGACGGATTGTCTCATAAGGCACATATTGTTATAAAATTTGAAATGTATTTGTGTTCTTATTGCACATTAATGTTTACTATAGTGGGAGTTGGAGACTGTCTTTTGGTTATGTCCTCAATAGTAGTTAAGTATAGGTCTCATGTGCTTCTACTGCTGGTAATCTAATATTGTGCTCTAAGTGTGCATATGTTAATTATTATTTTTGTCATTGTGACACTTGAGTTTTGAGTGAGTTGTTGAAAACTTGCAAGTGATCCCATAATATGTGTAAGACATTTGGGATTTTAAACTCACTCATATGTTGTCAAGTCTTTTAAGTGGTCATTATGGTATTGTAAAGTATAGATTACCTTATTTGTGAAATTCTTTTGTGGTTTTGTATTTGCGATGACAAAGAGGAGTTGACTTGTTGTAAAGTGTCATATGAACACTTGTAATCTCCTCAATTATGAATACAGAGTTTGTAGTTGATAATAAAGTAATTTTGTGAGACTCTGTAGTTGATAAATTTTGTATAGATTAGCTTAATATTATTTCTATTGTTATGACCACAATTTGGATAACTCTCCAATATTGTGTTTCTCTCTATTTTGGTATTTGTGTCATTGAAGAGAGATGGTGAGTTTCAGACTCACATTGAATACTTTACCACATAGTTAATATTCTCACTAATAATGATGTTACCATTAGAGTATTTTGGAACTTTTGGATTCTAACGGGGTTGTTATTGTTGCTTTGTTTTGATATGTTAGATTAGTGGGAGAAAGTACATTATAATTATAATTATTATATAGTCTCGAGACTCACTGAAACCGTTGTTGTCATATATTGTTGTTGTGTAGGCTTTTGTGATGATATGACATATTCTTGAAAACTTTAGTACTCGGTCTCATTTTGTTATACTGAGATATTTTCTTTGAGATATTTCGTTGAATCTCAGTAGGCATCCTTGGTAGATGTCGGGGCTATTTTGTAGGGAATTACACATTGATCACATTTTTGGCATGTAATTTTGTTGTGCTTTCCTTTTGACCCACATACCACATTTTGTTAAGTCACCGAGTTATAAGTATCTTGCATGTATGATATCAGTACTCCTATCGAGTATGATTTTTTACATTGTTGAGATGCTTGTAATTCTATTTTGGACCGATGGTTGGAAGTGCTTGCTCATAGTTGACATTCTTGTGGCCACGTTAATCTGGAGAGTTATTTTGTTTAAAACTAAGTGTCTATACTGTCTAAGTGGGAGATTGATAGATTTTTTAATATGTGTGGACTAGCATAGTCACTAATTTTCTAAAACCCAGATTAATTGAATGTCAAATGTTGTTGAACATCTATTGGTTTAGCCTATTTGTGATTAATTTTGTTATTGGACTCTTATAAGCACTTAAACCTAAGTGAATAATGTTGTTTTGAGTTTGTGGGCCTTTTGTATCAGTTTTCTGGGATGGGTAGGCTAACCCATATTGTAAACATAAGGAGAGATCTCTATTCTCATCCTATATGTATTGTAGTTGCCCCATTAAGGTCACAAGAGTTTTTGCGCATATAGAGAATGAGGATAGTTTCTTTCCTCTACACACATGCATCATTCGCAATTTTCCTTTAAAGATTGAGCATGTTGGCGCTCATATTTGTCCTTTCCAGGTGATTCTATAATCCAATCTCTTATATATTGTATTTTATACATGTCATAATTTGAGGTTAAATGAATTTAAGAATTTTGACATGTCGTTAATTAATTTGAAACAAAATTCCTTATAGTATGTGATACAAGTTTAATACATGACGTATATAGTGTCGAAAGTAACAAATTATTAACTAATCACACATGTATGTAATTAATCATTAACTACGTACTAATATCAACTAATCCAACTATACTGTAACACTGCATATGAAAATTAAACATCATAAGGGGAGGGGGAGTATGGAGTGAAAAAAAAACCTTCTCCTCATCATTCAGTAAAATATATATATATATAGGGAATATATCTGGTGAAATGGGTATTTATTATAAGAAATGAAAAGAGTGAGTCTTGATCATTGGATCTTACATGAATGGTCAAAATTAAAATATAAATGTATATAACTTTTTTAATTGGTCACATAATTTTTAAGTAACTTTTAATCTTAACCATTCATATATGATTATATGGTCAAAATTTACTCTTTTCACATTTTCACAATAAAAACTCATCTCTCTATATATACCCTTTTTATATATATATATATATATATATATATATATATATATATATATTTATATATATATATATATATATATATATGGGAGTATATATAATTACGTAGTTTAACAAGTAATTAGCACATTGAAGTGCTAACACAATCCTTCATTGTGAAAACAGGATATGATTCCTGTCTAACCAATCAATAACTCCGCTAATTATCTTAAATTGTTCCTTTTGTCCATAGTGTGACATCCATATCATAATTAATCTGTTAACAATTAATAGTGCTTTTACAATAAAATAACACTAATTGGTATGATTGCACATTTCTTGCATTATCCCGAAAGGATATATGTGTGATAAAAAAGGGATAAAAAAACAAACTACTAAAGTTGTTGATTAGATTACACCATACAAAGTACAAAGTTGCAGAGGCAACCTATGCCGTGTTTGGGAAGATATAATAACTGGGATTGGGTTGTTTGGCATTAAAATAGCTGAAAGAATAAATATAAAAAAAGTAACATTAATTATAATAAGATCATGTTTGAATGGTGGTGAATATTAAGCAGGCAAGGTGTGATTTAAAGGTTAAAATACTTCATTTTGCACCTCGAATCAAATCTTCGGAAAGTAAACAAGAATATTATGAGCTCTAGATAATGCTTCTATTTTTTATGTAGTTGGTTGCACTTTGGTTATGCTCCATGCCTAAAGTACTTAAATTCAAAGGTGGTTCTCCTCTAAAGTAAGATCCCCACTTTGTTTTTTTGTTGGGTTTTAGTGGGGGAAGCGGCTCGTACATACCCTCTACCGTCTCAATTTTCAGTATCCATGCATGTTTAATTTATTTCATAGAATGAAGTTATATACGGTTTAATTTGAATGTTTATAAAAGGATAATATTGTAGTATTTACACCCCCCCAAAAAAAATAAAAAAAAATGATATTGATAGAATATATCTAGAGACGACAGAAACTCTTCTTAGCTTTTACAAAATTAATAAAAATGATTGAAATCTTTTAGAAGTAATGATATTTCCAAAGAATCAGAACATGGAAATCTACAAGTGTAGGACCCAATTTCACATCTCTGAAATATAGCCTCATGTGACTTGTGCTTTCCAAATGTCATGACTAATTTTTATATGTAGGTCAAAAAGAAAGTGGCATGCATAGGAGGTGTGCTCTATCATCAACTCAGTGCAAACCTTAGAAACCCTTAAAAAAAGCAAAGCTCATCAAAGGACCACGGATCTCAATTGTTGAACATATTCTTCATTCAAAGATCTTTTTTTCTGAAAAATAAAATGAAAAAAGAAAAAAGGTGTGTATGGAGAAAAAAGATGGAAGTCAAGAATGTTTAGTCGTCCTCTCCAACCCACAAAAGCCAGTGAAAATTAAGAGCATGGCATCGCGAATCCAATCATCATGTGAGATGTGAGTTGTTTAAATCCAAGTGGGTTAGGTCCCTTCCAAGGCAAGCCCACTAAACTATGTACAACATTAACTTTCAAAGATTAAGGTAATCAAATCCATATTAAGTTTCCACTTCACTCTTTCCTTGTAACTTGGGATTGGCTATGTTGCATTTTATTAATGGATACTGACATCATTAATAATAAATTTTGGCTCCTTGATACCACAATTAATTGGCATAAGATGCAAGCTTGCTTTGATTCTCAATAACAAGATAACTCTCGTAAGAATTAATAGAAAGGATTACTAATGATACAAAATTAAAGGTAAAAGACTAATAACTAATCTCATAATAGCAATGACCATTTGAAATGATTAATTAGTCATTGAAATGTCAACCCCTTAATGTAAAAACCCATACATGTATGGATTCATCGTAACCCTATTCTATATATTTTCCAAACAAGAACACTTTTTGCGCAATATGACTAAATTTTGGTTTGAACAAGTTGTATATGTCGTTTCCATTTATGATCATTTATGTTTGGTGAGAATGAGAATTCAAATAAAAAAGAGATATGTACGAAAGTAAACAATACACATAAAAACATATATTATGCTCATATACATAATCATATAACTCCAGGGGTTAGTATAACAATAGACGAACATGTGATGTGTGAATAAGTGCACAATCATAAGTTTAAATATCAATTATGTCAATTTATTGGAATCAACTTGCAAGAAATATTCTTGTAAATTCCCTAATCCCAGTGTAAACAATATGTCTTTGATCAGACCAGAGATGTAGATTAATTGAGGTGTGCCTAAACTGACCTGAACACCACCTGACTGCAATTCAAAAAAAAAAGAGAGATACATAATCATATCATTCATCTTTATCATTTCGCTTTGTTTATTCCATTTTTGATAATCCTAGCCTTGGTTTGGGAACAAAATGAAGAGAGAGAAAAAAAGGAAATAAAGACGAGGAAGTTGATAATCATTTTCTTATCTAATTGTTTGTATGTGAAATAAAATAAGAGAATAAAATGAAAAGAAAATTATAAAATTACATATTTAACGATATCCTTTTATTGTGATAATATTTTCTTAAGGATAAATTTGTGATTTAAAATACCATAAGCTTTTTAATTTTCTCTTCATCGAGTTGGTTGGGTTATAGTTAAATATCATCCGAGTTTTTTATTCCTCTCATATCCCCCTTGATCTATTTATATAATTATAAGGTAAGGGTTATATAAGTTTAGCCCGCATAGAAGTATGAGAGGAATTACTTGAGAATTTACAAAACAAAACTAACGTGACTAGTTTATTGCCCTAGAGATTACAACAGCTTTCAATCTAGTATATATTCCTTTTTCTTCAATTAGAATCTTCATTTTTCTTCGTTTCCAATTCAATATGGACGGAAATATTTCACTTGCTAAATAAATAATTTGGAAGATGATAAATTATAAAGGTGTTTTTGGAGCAAGAATAAGTTTTTGCACCAAATCATTTAATGTATGTTATCTTAGTTATAATATTAAAAATGTTATTGAAGTGGGAGACGTTAATGATTTACGTAATTAAGGTAGTATACATTAAAGAATTTTTTTTTCTAAAGTTAATTTTTTTATAAATTGAATAAATAAAAATATATTTATTCTTGATTTAATTTAAAGTGTATCATAATTTTAATTCATTAAATGATTTAAGAGTGAATACACTCTTATGTACTTAATTTACAGATAAGTTCATTTTAAAAGAACATCATCCTATATTAAATAATACAAAGTAAGAACTTTTCTTACTCAAAAAATTAAAAAATTCTCTTTGCAAGACATGGTTCATGAGAATATGATATGTGATTTTTATTTACCATATAACTATTTATCCTTTCAAAGTGAAATGATTGGATGACATTGAATTGATTGCGGATGCTAAAGAATATAATTAAAATAAGGTTTTGCTAATAAGTGTTTAAGAAAGATAAAATAGAAAGTTTTAAATAAAAAAGTAAATTTGTTAATTTTTAATATATTAAATATTTTATTTTTATTAAAAAGTTTTTATTTTAAATTCAAGGTATTTATTTGCAAAACCTTAAAATAATTATATTTTCTTTGTTTACTTTTATCTGTCGTTAAGATTATTGTTATTAAATTAAGAAAATAATTAAATAGCCTTGATTGTAAGAAATAATTATTTCATTTTACTGAATTATTCTTTATTGAAATACTCAAAATATTATCATCACTAGGGATGGCAACTGGCGGAGGGGCGGGGGACGGGTAGTAGCCTCGTCCCGCCGCCCTTGGTGGTAATATCCGCCCGCTCCCGCCTCATATCCAGATATAGTGCACTGTTTATTATTTTCAAGTAGATAAACAGGTATCCATGAATATTCGCGGGTATCCAATAAATTGTAAAAAGAAATCAACAAAATAAAAAAATAAAATAAAAAAGTATAATATCATAATTTCTTAAAATTTGTCCAACACAACTTAATCCAAAAAAATAATATCAAACACCTAAAATACTTTTGATTTATATAACTTTACAATATTTTAATTTATATAATGAAGTTTTCTAATAATTTTATATAAAATATTTTTATAATTTTTTTTGCCAATACCCACGTGCGGGAGGAACCTACCCCCGCCTCGCCCGTTTATTAAATGAGAATAATACAAAATGAGTATTTATCCGTGATGGAAATTAGATGGGTATTATTCGCCCCTGTCATGGGTATTATCGCATGAGTACCACGTGAAGGAAAGTAAAATTGTCATCCCTAATCATCACTTTACTAATCTTATTTCTCACTCATTAATACTATAAGGATAAAGTTGAAAAATTAATAATTAATGACTTATTAATTTTTTAAATAGATATATAAAAATGAATGGAAAGAATAATGATAAAAAATAAATTGAAAACTTGGTGAAGATATATATATATATATATATGCCAAAGATTAATAATTCATTACAAGAATGAAAGGGAAAGCTAAGTTCTAAGTACATAAGTTGAGACATATGCCCAAAGGAGATCTTTCAACAAGCCTAGAGAATGATTGGTTGAAAGGTAAAAAAAAAGATACTGTGGTTTAGGTGGAGTACATGTAAATTCTCTTGTCTTATTCATCGTCATTAAGTTGTTTGCTACGTTTCTTCACCAATTGTTCCTCAAAGATAGCATTTTAGATAGGGATGTTGACAGGAGAGGTGGCAACTTGCCTAGCCCGCTTAATAGGGATGTTGATGAGGGAGCACACAATGTGGGACAAAAAAGTCTTATGCTCAAGAACGGTGTCAGTAGCTAGGTAGATAGTGCTCCTAACTTGGTTTTCAAAGGGGTTCAAAATGGTGCTCACCCCATGACTTGAGTTCGTAATAAAGGTCCCAAACATCTGCATCTTTTCAGTGACCAATTGACCAATGAGGTATTGTCGTGACGTCTCCAATTACTGGGGTACCTCGTCTTCTTCCTTCTCGTCACCAGCAAAGGTCTCAAATTCTTGGTTGCTAGACGAGGCCATAAAGGGTGGGTGAGGTGGATGCAATGGACCTCGCTGAACCATAGGAGCAAGTGCACAGAGAGCAGAGAGGTTGTTGAAAGAGGTGGGATCACAGAGCTGTGTCAGTGGTCACAGGGTATGGCTGAGTGATGTAGCGGAGTGATGGTGCCAGGTAGAACGCAACAACCAACCAGCCTGTAATCACGTGGTGTAGCGGTCATCGAAGGAGCATCGCCATGTGCATTAAAGACAGGTTTGGTGATGCACCTACTGAGATCGACATACACAAAGACATTGCGCATAAGTACGATGATAGACAAGCGAGATTGCTGGACACAAGGCTCGTCATGAATGGAGCATGACTCATCTGAAAAGGACGCTGTAGAGTCGAGCCAAGCTAGAATGACGTATCATGACTCTCCTAGGCTGCACATGCCACACCCACAGCGAGCGACACACTCACGGGAGCCACAAACAAAAGAGAAAGCAAGACAAATCGGAAGCGGCACAGGGAGAGAACCTTGTACAATAAGGTAGTAGCTGAGAGAAAACCCTAGTAGAAAAGAAAAAGAAATCCTACCAAAGAAGAAAAAGAAACCCTACCAAAGAAGAAGGATGAAGATATATAGTAAAATTTATTCCTCATAAATAATTTAAAAAAATTGATAGTAGCTAACTATTGATATGCACTTTTTGCGTGTAGGAAATATTTACAAGCTTCCCTTAGGGGATATAGCACCGTTAATTAGAATAAAACTACAATAGTAATAACAAATTCTCAGATATTATAGAGTTTGAACCTTGTCCCTATGTGGTCTCTAATTCTTAAATTGTGTGCGTGCCGTTAAGTTGAAGTCATTGACTATTTCTTCATATACAATTGAACAGCAAAATTTCAGCAAGAACATTTTGAAAACAACTTATGTTTGTATCTTCTTGTGCAATTTTTTTTTTCTTTTAAATATCTCAAACCTTAAATCTCTTGCATTTCGTCAAGTTCTAAAGCATATTACATGAAAATCATCGAAACTTATGCTAACGGAGATTAATTAAGACGATATACAAATTAATTTCGTACTAGTGTCCCATAAAATATACATGAAATGCAGTTTCTTCCTAGGTTTCTATGTTGGCCCCAATTAAGATTCAAGCGGATTATTCTCCTAATGTACAAACATTTAATTCCAAAACGCTGTAAACTCTAGGAATAGCTAATTATTTTCCTAATGACTTGCATTGAGAAGCTTCTCTCATCCCTACCATTTACTAGTTTCCTCTTAAAGAAACTGGTTCCCGGCAAACACCGGGCATCTGAGAAAGATCCGGGACAAATGCCTTAAACTAGGTTAATTAGACATTTAATCTAACAAATAAACTATGGATTTGGCATTGTCAAGTACGGTTCCAGTTCAGAGAAAATTATATTCAATTAGCTGCTCTAATCAAATTAAATATATTTTCCACTAATGATTATCCCATTAAAGAAGGTTTCCTAGAAGCTAGGTAGCTTGTTGGCGGTAACGACAATGCTAGGGTATAATTTGATATGCCTAATTATATAGTGTACACGTTAATTAAATAATTAATTAAAATACACAATGGCCTTGAAGTGGACATCACAAATCACAATTGCTTTTTGGACAAAGAAAAGAGCCATGGCTCACTCATATGCTTAAAGTTGATTTGTTTTTGGGTAATTGAAAAGATAAACAAATGCTTAAGGTTCTTAGTTTAGAAAGTTTAATTAGCTGGATCAAGCTACATGCACGAACTTTTCCTAACTCTTTAGAGGCAAATGCTCTCTGGCATGTGTGAACTTTGAACTTCATATCGTCAGGTGTAGTTGAATCAAACAATAATAAATTGATTTTGATTGCATGGATAATGAGGAAAATATCACCTTGATTAATTGAATTTTGAACAATATTAATTAAGTAAACGGGTGTTTTCAACACCAAATTTAGCGGAGGTTGAGGGAAATGGAATATTTAATGAAAATGTTAGCATACATACACACTAAGCCCATGTTGACATTGTATTTATTTATTTATTGTTTCGTAGAAATTGAAATTTTATAATTTTTCCGAAAGAAAAATGAAAACAGAATGGTCAACATCTAGTCCATTGGAATGCTGTCTCTGTCCTCCAAATTTAGTTTAGTTAGAACTTAGATCATCATTTCAAGTAACAAAGTTTAATCTTGGATTGTGACATTAGAAAATGCATATATATATATATATATATATATATTATAGGACAAAAAATGCATAATTTTTTATCTTTAATTAAGTATTATTATGAATATTACTGTAAAACTAATTCTCAAATATTATCATGATTAAAATACATTTTTAATAATTGTCTTTTCAAAAGTTTAAACGATAGAAAATACATATTTAATTGTGTGCCTTATCTCTCCTAAGATTATGCAGAAATCTTTGCTACGTTTTGAAATCACGCACGGATGGGTGAAAATTATTCCAATTCCTTCTAAATTAAATCATTATTAATTATAATTAAAATATAAAAAAAAACAGAGGCAACATTTTTCTGACATAAAACACTTTGGAATCCAAGACTTTTGTTTTTTGACTGGTTTGGAATCCAATACTCTAAGATTAAGTGATGTTAATCTTTTCTTAAAAAAATTGTTTAGTTTTGAGATTAGATTTCACTTACACTATGTTTGGATGATAGGTAATGAGGGGAACGAAAAGGGAATGGGGGGAACGGAAATAACTTGCTTTGTTTGGGAGTTTTAAAATGCATAAAAACGGAACAGAATACATGGGAAATCATTTCTCCCCTCTTCCCCTCAAATGTCCAAACTTTTGTTCCCCCCAAAATTGAGGGGGAATGAGGAGAATACATGGATAATTTCGTTTTGTTCCGTTCCGTTAATGAAACTTCCAAACAAAGAGAATGAAAATTATGTTCCATTCTATTCCTTTCCTTTCCATTCTATTCCTACCTATTCCGTTTCATTTCATTAATAAAAAAACATCCAAACATAGAGTTAAACTGTTTCACCTGAATTTTAGTTTTTTATCTTATTATTCACATTAATCTTTGTGAAAAAAATTATAATTAAATGCTAATTGATTAGTAACTTTTTTTTGGTTGAATACTGTTCTGAGTATTAACTGAGTCCTAAGTCGATAGACAGAAAAAATATTTACTGAAGCTTATAAGAGAAGCAAAGAAACATATCTAACTCAAGTTATCAAATTAATTTATATAGAAATACGAGGACCAACTTCTCAAATACTCCCTATTCAGACCATTTATTACTATGACCGTTCGGGCTATTTTTGACCATTTTTTTTTATCATCGGGTCTAAAAGAAAAGTATGTAAACATAAACTTCTGAGCTTAAAAAAAAGGTAGAAGATGAATCGAGATGATGGGTAGGAATTTTCCAAAGAAGAACCGGAAATCTTCAATTGTATATTCGTGGTTGGTCTGAGTAGCCCACAGTGCCATGAAAATTACAGAAATGATAAGTAAAAACAAAAAGAGTGAATGGTCAAGATTCTGACTCATGACCTTTGTGAAAATAGAATTGAAATAATTTTGACCGTATGGATGGAGAGAGGGAATGGAATCAACGGACAGGGATTGATGATGGTGGAGGTGACTAATCAGGAACCGTTGATGAGGGTGCAAACAAAGGGAAGTGGGTCCCGATTGCTTAAACCCAGCTTTACACGCCACCCTGCCAAGCGTTGCAGCGTATCCTCCGCCTGCATGTGTGGTGGTCCGGGTATGAAAAGACTTTTATGCCCTCAATGGTGACGGAGAATGAGTTGGGCTATGAGGGGTAAATTGGATAATTTAAAGGAACAGTGAAGCTTTGGGTGGCGTGGAGGGGGGAGAGGAGTTGTCACAGTCAGAAAGAGAGTACGGAGTGCATCAGGGAGGGGCAACGCCTGGCAGGCTCGTACATGTAACCATTGCCTACATTGTACTCTGTCACATACTTACAGAAATACTAACGATACATATAGTTTTACATATATTATTACTTTATATTTATTAAATTTTTATTATTTAATTTTAATTGATAATTATTTTATATTTTTATTTTATTATTTTATTTTGATATGAAGTGATATACATCAAGATATTATATATTAAGCATTATTTCAAATTTATGCACAAAATAAAGCTTCTTACTTCAATCAAAGAAAAAAAAGCTTAATACATAATAAGTAATTTTCATATCTATTTATATTTGAGGTATATAATAGAATTAAAGTGTAAATATACAAAAATAAAATAAAATTACTTATAATTAGATAATAAAAATTATAAAGATATAAAATGATCTTTGTATAACTATGTTTAGAATTATTCGTATGCATTATGCCAATATATCTCAATTTTTTTAAAAAAAAAAGGGTAAAATGGAGTGTATTCTGATTATAAGTTCAAATACTAAAACAAAGTGCATTAACTAAATATAATTAACACAACCGACAACCGTTAAAATTTGAAAAGACACATGTTTCATAAATGAGAAATTTCTATAGCAGATAACTGTTTTTGGACATATTAGAGATGTAACCATATAAATATAGGGGGTATTGTTTTTTATAAACATAAATATAGCGGATATGGGATTTTGATTAACCATATAAATCTTAACGTCCTGGTTGCACTTAATTATTATTATATAGATATATTATGTTTATAGATGAATTTTTAGGTGAATTTTGTTTATTGCTGTAATATAGTGTTTATAATAATAATAATAATAATAATAATAATAATGAATTGATGATGATGATGAAGGGGGGAAAGAGAATCGGAAGGGGAGAGGCCATACTGAGATACTGATACTGAGTGCTGACTACTGGGTACTGAGTGCCTAAAAGCAATGTATGAGAGCCATAAGTGGATGGGCCTCATGGGCCTCATGTGCCCGCACACTGTGAGTCGCATCACCAGACAGTGTCGCGCCACACAACCCCCCACGTGTCAGACATCCCAACCTGAATTTTTACTGCTCCCACGTTAATTTGTCGTCCCAGGATATCTTCTCCCCCACGCGCTCTCCATCTCTCCCACAACTCACTGCCCGACCCGACAAAACAAACAGCTCCACAGAAAATCTAATAAAAATTTAACATATGTAAATTAAAAAAATCACATTACTACATACTCTATATTTCAAAACTATATTATACAAATGAATAAGTATATACTTTCACTTTTTATCAATTAAAAATAATCAAAGAAATAATTACAATTAAACTAAATTGTTTAAAATTATGTAAAAATATAAGAGTTCATAATTGAATTGAGTTTATTAATTATACATTTTTTAATTTTTAAATGACATTTCATGGCTCTATTGACTACAATGGAAGAAAATGTTTGTTCTAGCTGAATTTCTATATGTTCTTAGAAAATAATTAATATGTAATTTAGGAAGAATTTTTGCCATTAAATTTAAATATTCATATAAATTTCAAGTTATTAACTTAAATTTAATGATAAATATTATTCACAAAACATAAATTAATTATACTATAATAATATGCAATTTTTTCTTATTTTAAAGCTAAAACGAACTACAATGGATTTTGTTTTTATTTTAATGATTTAAAATCATATAAAATTTAATGCGACATACCACAAAAATAACTTAAACTAATATTTTCCTTACACGAACTTCATCAACTTCCAAAGGCTTGCTTAAACAATAAAAAAAATCCTGCTATTTGTAATCCTGCTATTTGTAATCCTTAAATAAAAAAAACACTAGCAACTTTCTTCCGGCGTAAGGAAAGAGTGCAACAAACAAGGTTTTTTTTTTTTAAGTGTACATATATATTCACAGGAGCAGAAAGGGCGCGTGAGGCCATAACGTGACCCAATCTAGGAGCTTACTTTTTCCAAGATTTCGTCATGTACTCGTGGCGGCGCAGCTCTTAAGATTTCTCCCAAAAATAGTTACCAATTAATCTCATTCGTAAGTCCACTAAACAAATTACTAATTACTTAATAACGATGACAATAACACCTTGCTAATTTTATTATCAATTAGGAGTATTATTTTCTGATATATACGGTGTATTAGTTGTGTGCCTCCGTTTTGCTATGAACACAACTTATGACGGTTATGATTTTACCTCTCCCTCGTCACATCCTTCCCTATATATATTCCTTCCTCACCCAAGCTCTGCCACACTCACCTCTCTCCTCAATCCACCAAAAAACCAAGCCACAACCCCCTTTCTCTCTCTTTTCTTCAAATAATTTAGCAAAGACTATTGTTACTACCATGACAACCCACATTGATAACCTCTGGGTGCTGGCCTTGGCCTCCAAATGCACACAAGAAAACGTTGCATGGTCGCTTTTAATCATGGCCTCACTCTGGCTAACCATGACTTTCTTTTACTGGTCTCACCCTGGTGGTCCTGCCTGGGGCAAGTACTACTTCTTTTACTACTACTCCACCTGGAGATCAAAAACCACATCATCATCATCTTCATCATCTTCTTCTTGTGTCTTAGTCTCAGACAACAATAACCACATGATTCCTGGTCCCAAAGGGTTTCCTCTGATTGGAAGCATGAACCTCATGGCCTCCCTCGCCCACCACCGTATTGCCGCCGCTGCAGCAGCATGCAAAGCCACCAGACTCATGGCCTTCAGCCTTGGCGACACACGTGCCATCGTCACGTGCCACCCCGACGTCGCCAAGGAGATTCTCAACAGCTCCGTCTTCGCTGATCGCCCCGTCAAAGAATCGGCTTACAGCCTCATGTTCAACAGAGCCATCGGGTTTGCCCCTTACGGTGTTTACTGGCGAACCCTCCGTAGGATCGCCGCCACGCACCTCTTCTGCCCCAAGCAAATCAAGGCCTCGGAGCTGCAACGCGATGAAATCGCCAACCAAATGATCAACTTCTTCAGAAACCGCCACCACCAGGGCGGGTCTTTCACGGTACGAAAAGTGCTGAAGAGAGCGTCGCTGAATAACATGATGTGGTCGGTGTTTGGGCAGAGGTATAGGGTGGAGGAGCCTAACAGCGGAATGGAGGAGCTAAGTGGGTTAGTGGAGCAAGGGTACGACTTGTTGGGTACCCTTAATTGGGGTGACCACCTTCCTTGGCTCAAAGATTTTGACCTCCAAAAAATCCGGTTCACCTGCTCCAAACTCGTCCCTAAGGTGAACCGGTTCGTCGGTTCAATCATCGCCGACCACCGAGCCCACACCAACCAAACCAACCGGGATTTCGTTCATGTCTTGCTCTCTCTCCAAGGTCCCGATAAATTGTCTCATCCCGACATGATTGCTGTACTTTGGGTAAGTTTTAAAAATATTAAAAACAAACAAACACACAATTTTACTACATGTAAATAAAAACACTTTAATATGCCAAAAAAAAAAAACATATATTTTAATAAAATATTCATTCATCCATGTGTGTTTAATATTAAATTTGATAATGTTGATGGAGTACTAAGATGTTTTTTTTTTTGGTTGGTAGGAAATGATATTCAGGGGGACCGACACGGTGGCGGTTTTGATAGAGTGGATAATAGCGAGGATGGTGCTTCATCCTGAGGTGCAGCTCAAGGTGCAAGAGGAGCTGGACGCGGTGGTTGGTGGCGGGTCACGGGCTATCACGGAGGAGGACGTGGCGGCGATGGTGTATCTTCCTGCGGTGGTGAAGGAGGTGCTGAGGCTGCACCCGCCGGGGCCACTCCTCTCGTGGGCCCGCTTGGCCATCACTGATACTACCATTGATGGGTATCACGTGCCAGCGGGGACCACAGCTATGGTTAATATGTGGGCCATATCGAGGGACCCACAGGTTTGGAGGGACCCACTTGAATTTATACCCGAGAGGTTTGTTGCTGGAGAAGGGGATGTTGAGTTCTCGGTTCTCGGGTCGGATCTGAGGCTGGCTCCTTTCGGTTCGGGTAGGAGGACTTGCCCCGGGAAGACTTTGGGTTTGTCCACTGTGAGCTTCTGGGTGGCTAAGCTTCTGCACGAGTTTGAATGGCTGCCGTGTGATGATGAGAAGAACCGAGTTGATCTAACGGAGGTGCTGAGGCTCTCTTGTGAGATGGCTAATCCTCTCACTGTTAAGGTGCGCCCCAGGCGTGGGTTAAGTTGAAACTTGAAACTTTATTTTAAGGTAAGGGAGAGAAAAGAGGGAAAAAAAAAATGAAGGAGGTGAGAAAAACCAAAAAAAGAAATAGAGAAAGAGAAGTGAGAAGGTTAAGATGAGGATTGAGGCATGTGGCAGGGGGTTGGTGGCAGAAATATGGCACTTTGGGAACCACCAAATGTTAAGTGAATGGATGGACGAAGGAAGAAGATGGGGTTGGCTCTGTCTCTGTTAATGGGTCTTCAGGTTTTCTCTTTTTTTGTTTTTTCTTTTTTTAATTTGACAGTCAAGTATCAAGTCTCAAGTTATCTTATTATCAAAGATGAAAAAAATTATCTGTTGGCATTGTAAATATTGGTGAAATTAATACAAGTTTTTAAATTTACCTCTGTTATTCTCATCTTCTTAAATATTTTTTATTTCAAGTTCTAAATTGAGGAAAAAAAATTTGTCATGGACGAGTAAAATGTTGACAATGTTATTCAGAGTCGTGATTGTGTTACAAAAATTTACTCCCTCTAATCTTTTTTTTATGTCGTTTAATAACTTTACTATTAACAAAATAATTTAATAGTCTTAATTTTTTTTAAAAAATAATGTCAAAGATAGTATTATTTTTTGATTCATGGACTAATAAATGAGGTAATAAAAGAGAAATAGAAATTTAAATAAATATTAAAAAATTTAAGAGTTAAATAATTAATAATAAAAAAATAAAAAAAAAGATAAAAAAAATATAAAATAATTAATTTTGTGTTAAAATTTTAAAATGATATATAATATAAAACATAATTTTTTTAAAAAAATAACCGAAAAAAGATGGTAGGAATAAATAGGTATGAAATTTAAATTTTATTAGGATGAGATGGATAAAATTCAAACAAATATTTGACATATAAATTAAGTTATTAAAATGTCTATTTTGGCACTTTATTTAATATACACTAGATAGTACCTCGCAATTAAAAGTATTGGATAAGGCTCTTTACTCTCCAATGCATGGGCTTGAATTCCTTCTTGGTTAGTATTCTCACATGGTGGTCGTTCTTCTTCAAGGAGATCCCATGGTGTTCGGCAACGGCCAAAATCCTTTAAATGATCAGGCAATGGATATTTGCTTGTCTTTGAAAGTCCCAGACATGTCACTAGCCTTCCGACCCTAATTAGCGTATTGTATGAAGAGAAATTTTTAAATAAATACAATATATTAAATTATTTTTTTGATATGTATAAAAATATTTATAAATATTAGTATATTTATAACACGACTTTTTTATAATGTTATTAGATCGTCTTGACCCAATTGACATTCGACTGTAAGTTAAACTCATTTCTATAAAGTCTGATTGGCCTATAACCGAATGGGTAATGGCTCGACAAATACGTATTTAATACAACTCACTAACAGACATAACGGCCTTGTGCTATAATGACTAGACATAACGTCTCGTGCCATAATAATCAGACATAACAACTTTATGGTATAATGACCAAACATAACGCTCAAAATCTTAAATGACCTAAATGAAATGTATCCGGAGAGTCAGTCTTTCAGATCTCTATATAAACTAGCCTAGCAACTTAGGCCAAGCATGTTCATTATTCTCTACTTATGCCTTCATCACTATCTTGATTCCAAGACTGATCGGTAAGAGTGTCTTTGCTGATATTTCACCTTGTTTTCTTCAGATAACTGCCAGACAACCAACTTGAAACTCTTCAACAATCATCCCATCGAACAGAGGACGGAACAGTTATAAATATTAAATAATAATTTAAGTATTTATAAATTATACAATACATAAGTATCTTAAAACTTAATAATATTTTACACGTATGAGCAAGAATTTTTTGAGTTTTATCAAATGATTAATATTTTATTTTATTTTGTGCTAATACGGATTGGCTCAATTAATTTAAGAGATTCAAATAAGGTTCAATATTCTTCAAGTGCATGGTTCAATTCCCCTCTTATCTGCGGATCAAGATTTTCTCACGTGATAGGAAAGGTTTTGTTACTTTTTACATGTAAAAATAAATATATTACATACGATATATTAAAAAAAAAATATATATATATATATATATATAATATATATATATAATATAAATTTAAATATATATTTTTAATTAATAAAATCCGCTCTTATTTTTAGTGAAGAAAATAAAATTCAAATCCCTTATCCACTCTTCTTACTTAGTGGTCATCTCTCACTAGGAAAATCTCTTCCCCAGGCGCTACAGCCTACAGGTTTGTCTTTTGGATCCCGTATATATCATTTTTTGTCGTATCTATTAATTAAAAGCGCATAGCAAATGCAATAATCTGTTGACTTTGCAAATTATGGCTTTTAATACAAAACATATATATATATAAAAAAAAAACAATGAGGTGGGACAGGGAAGCGTAAACCTTGCACAAAAACAAATGGTGTGCTGATAAAAAAAAATTAATATTATACCAGATTCATGTGAAATTAGATAGAGCCGTTAAAATGAGTTTAATCTATTAGATTAATTCATCAATTTATTATTTTTTAGTGAGATAATTTTAAAAATTAAACTCATTTTTATTTTTTAGTTTGAATAACATCGGACTCAAGTTGACTTGTTAAGTTATTATTTTTTTAATTTATATTTATGATATTTTTATGAATATAATATTAATTTTAATTTTATTTTATTTTTTAAATTTTATAAATTATATTTTTTAATTTTTTAATTTTTTATGATATTTTTATTTATATTTTTTTTTATTTTTCAAGTAAGTTAAATGAATCAACCTGTTAACTCATCTAATTTTTTTATTTTTTTTACAAATCAATCTACTAAATCATTCTAAAATAAAGTAAATTAGCTCTTTTAACATATTTTTTAAAATAGACAAATTTATCCTATCCTGTATTTTGAATAATGGAGGACGAGATGGGATGAAGGCTGGGTGGGACGAAGTGAATTGACCTGTTTTAACACCTCTAACACTAATATAAAAAATAGAACAAGAAACTATTGACACTCAGCTGTCATAATGGTAAGGATATGATCAAAATCCTTAATCCAGCTAAGATACATGCAAACAAAACACCATAAAGTTGAGCCATTCACAAGTCAGACATTCTACTTTTAATGGCCAAGAAGATGTCTTTTTATACCGCCAAAATTAGACATAATATTTCTACATTTAAGATTGGATAAGAGTTCTGTCTGTTAATTTACCTCTATAAAAAGAATCATGTCTAATGAGATGAAAATCATTTGTCTTTTTTTTTATATTTTTACTTAAATTTTGCTTGTTAAAAATAAATTAAAATAAAAAAAAAATATATAATTAAATTTAGTACACATGATAAAATTTAAGTAAGAGAATAAGAAAAATAAAACAGATAATCTTCATCCATCTAATAAAATGTTCTATAATGGAATAAAAAAGGATATCAACTGGATACGGGATTTCATCACCATTAGTGTCACTTAAAGATTGCCATATGAATCATGCTTAATTACTCCTAAAATTAATTTGGTTTATCTTAATAAATGTTAAAGTTTGAACATAACTATAATATCTAATATGTACCTAATCACTGCCTTATATACTTTGATGATTTTTTTTTTCCTGGAGCATAGATTTAATAATTCTTCTAATTTAACATATGTGTCGTTTAAAGTAATTCACAAAGATTAAAAAAGTTATTAAATAATTTTAATTTTTAAAAAAATAATTATATTTGATTAAATTTTATTAAAATATTCAAAATATTATTTTTTAATTAATATTATTTATTATTCTATTTGATAGAAATATCAAGAAATAAAAATAAAAATAAAAAATATAATTAATATATTTTTTAATATTCTAAAATAACAGATAAATTAAATCAAAATAATTTTTTTAAAAATAAAACTTATTTTGAACTGAAGGGAGATTCTCAAATTTACTTGCTGCTACAACCTCACTGAGCATAGCGTACCATTGATATTAGTAAACGTATATATAATATAAAAATTCCCTGAACAGAACGTCAAGTGTTTGATCCTGTATGCATCTGTTTGCAACTTGGGCTGGTCCTTTATCTATTATGCAGGACCTGTCAATTTAACTATATTTTTAAATGATATTGGCAATTTGGCACTATGCAGTCACAGACAGAAAACCTTGGCCTGATCTGGCTCTTCACAAAGTACATGGTTCCCTCGGCTTTCTAGTTTATTGGCAACCGTGACTCTTACACACAACGACATCTCCATTACTGTGGGTGGGGGCAACACTGGTTTTCTAGTTGTCCTCCTTCCACCTATGACGGTCTATAATATAAGCTCTTTCTTTGTCACAATTTGGACCACAATCGATGTGTAAGTAAAATTTTCAAGGGAGAGGTATTGTAACGACTCCAAGCTATCTCTGTAATTGACAGCAGAGAGGTACAATCTTACTCAAATTTAGCACATACAGAAGGGAATGTTTTATTTATTACAATGCTTGTTATGAATCTTCTTTTCCCGTTTTGGTCAATTTGAATTTGATTTCATGTAAAATGGTTCTGCTCCCATTTCAATGAAAATGGTTACTATCACGATGGTATGATAGGTAAAAGGGTGTCTATAAATGATTATCACAAAGGACATTTTCGGCAATTTTGTGTACATAGCTAGCTATAACCATTGAAAGTCAATTCAATTTTGTTGACCAAGGTCTTCAATTATCCAATTTCTTGTCAACCAAGACTTTTTTTTTCTCTTCCTTCTTTTTCTTTGTTCATTCGTATATAGATAGGTAACTTTATTCTCTGAATTCTTCTTCAAGATTATGGGATTTTGAATTTAGATCTTTGCAATTATGATAAGAAATTTTTCAACTAAACAAAGTGCCTCTTCTTCATGAATGTGAAATTGGATTCAAAATCCCTGCAACCATAACAAGAAACTTTTTCAATTAAACAAACTGACACATTCGGAACAAATTCAACAGCTTACTGTCAACAACTTAGTTACAAGTAGTGAGCCCTAAATATAAGAACTTTTGCTAATTTATCAAAACTAGCACGTTTATGGTCTTAACTGGGCCCAGCCTTGATTTCCTGCCTTGTGTAAGAATCCAAACCCATTAAATATCACGTTCCAACATTTTAGGAAACAATATGAATATTGCAATGACAACTCCAATTCTATGGAGGACATAGATAAAGATACTGATGTTTTTGTTCTGTCTGGCTTTGGTTTTCTCTCCCGTTTTTTCTTTTTTAATAATAACAATATGCCTTATTTACTCAGTGCAGTATACTATGAATCAGGATTGCAATGATGCTTGGTTTGACAATTGGATCACTCAGCAGAATTAGCCTAAAGCAAGCTTGACTAAGGACAGTTAAAACACATATCACTATCATTAACTTTATACATATACGGTATTGACTCATGAATACTCATGTACTGTATACTGTCAAATAAGTAAACACTTGACACTAACATAAATCTTTGTTTATATTGATAAATTGTCACATCAACTTTTGTTTAAATCGTGATTAACTTTTCACCACTACTAGATCTGCAGCTTGTTCTTCTTTCTGGTCCAACATGGTGGAAATTTTCTTTTGCTTTGCCTTCACTAGTCTACCGTGCACACTGTAACAGGTTTTAAAGAATCTGCTTTCACTACTCACTAGAATGAACTGCTTTCTTACTTATGTATTCACTTTAGTAAGTTCATAAAAACCATCTTCCTATATTCAAAGGTTGCTTTATTTATCAGCATAAGTAAAATGAATTAAGCTTAAATGTATGCATAAGATCATGTGCCAAACTAATGAGACATCCATCACTAATTGTTTTAATTAATCAAGTGTTGGCTAAACTTGGTTCACTTCAGGGTCTTTAAAATTGAGTAAATGTTGAGATCAAACAAAGATTAAATAATCAGGCCTTACGTGTACCATGCTTATAAGTTGTTTTTCCCATTTGGCTCATGTTATTAAGACGGTTGAAGGAACAGATGGAGCCCATGACAATGATCTAAGAGACAAATAGACCTTTTCTTGTAGTGAATTTGACAAAGACTTCCCAACAATTCATAAGCTAAATACATCAATTAAAAAAAATAGCCTCGAGTGAAGCCTTAACATGACCCTCCCTTAATTAAGGCTTGCCCTATATTTCACTAGACAAAGACACTGACCCGAAAGCAAATCCAAGCACAAGGAACAAAGGGGTAGCTTCCCTTGTTTGGATAAGGGAACTCAAACTAAGATGTTTTCTAATATTTCATGAACTTTAACTATATGGATGCTTGGTGCTTTTGCATATACTAGCTGTTTGATAACTATATGTGTGGTAGTTGTTCTCTATGTCAAAATATAAAATTTGTGTGTCTAACTGAGGTCACGAAGATCAGATTAATGGTTCTTTCTGTAGGGGTTTTGAGGCTAAGGACCACTTATTGATGGGATTGTGACATTGACATATTACAATATGTATTTCATTTGGAATTTTGGATTAACTACCAAGTC
Organism: Ormosia semicastrata; assembly: GCA_029884595.1. Classification (NCBI taxonomy): domain Eukaryota; kingdom Viridiplantae; phylum Streptophyta; class Magnoliopsida; order Fabales; family Fabaceae; genus Ormosia; species Ormosia semicastrata. The sequence goes on from JAQQTO010000052.1 coordinate 6,796,403, forward strand.
CTTTGCGTGGTTAGCGAAGTACATACAAGTAGATCCAAGTATATTATGATCACAAAGAAAGTGATTTACGTATCAAGTAGAGGAACAAAGTTTTCTTTGCAATTTAACAATAAAATTATATATATACTAATGATGTGATTGCCTGAAAAAACTTGGCATTCTGGGGGTTCACCAATAATGCAGGGTTTTCGTTCATGCTCTATGCAGTTGTATATTTAATGTGGTTTACTTGTACGGGACTTAAATTGTGTTAGAAACAGTGCATGAGAGAAATAACACGTTGGTACGTCCTCAGCCTAATCAGAAAGATTAATTATGATCAACACTAATGATGTACACCCTTACTGATTTTGACATAACCGTCCCATGACAACCTTTCCACTTTCCTTTGTGTCTGTTTGGTGAACTTGACTATTCGCAGCATCTAATCTGATTAGGCCTCCAACCAATTAATGTGGCATATCCCCAAAATCTCGCAGATTTGAGACACAATTAATGAAGAAAATCAACCCAGTAAGTTCTTAGTAATGCCATTTTCTGCAATAATTTGACTCTGATTGATCCAAGAAGGCCTGTTTTAGCCAGATGTTGTTTTTCCACACGCAAGAGGAACTTAGCACAACCCTACCAAGCAGAGAGATTATATTGTCATTTTCCATCTTTAGGATTATATAAATCAACAGAATTATTGGTATTTACTAATCAGTGAAAATAGGTGTGCCACTGAACTTTCCAAAGTATTTCAATTATTCAGGATATAGCCAGCCTAAAACCATGCACATCCAGCAATACAAAGTCTAAGGTTACTAGTCTCAGTAAATGTGACATCTTAGGAAACAAGCAAGAATTATAACAATTAAATCTAATTGTGGGATACATTCTCAGCCAGCATCCTATTGAAAATTTGAAATAGTCCCACAAAAGTTACTAAAAGATATGCTCCTCAGATGACTTGATTAGAATTATAACATGTTTGGGAAAGATTGAATCTTTCTTAAATAGCTGTTTTTGGAGGATTAAGTTATTTTGTGAAATAATTATTATGTTTGAGTAAAAAGATTAATTTTTAAAAAAGCTTTTATACGAAATTCAATGCAAAATAAAAACTTTTTTCATCTAATAATCATAAGCTAAAGATTAGAGCTTAAGATTTTAACTTATAGATTATTTCTTATATTTTGATATGTAAATATTATTTTACCCTCAATCAAATAATTTTTTTAATTATTTTATATTTATTTTAATAATTTAATGTATAAAAATAATTTTTTTTATATCATTCAAATAAATCATATTAGCTTAAAATTATTTTATAATTAATACATCCAAACATAAAAATGAATCGATTATAATCGATTAGCATAATCTATAATTTTCATTAGTTAATCACAGCAAAAAAGTGTGCCTTTGATTTTTCCATATAACCTCGATTCTGTATATAGCAGCTGGAAACCGGACAGCAATACACGTCTCAGGTTTAGTCTCAGAATGTGTGATATCCCAGGAAGGCAGGAACCGAACAAGATTATATTACAAGTAACTCTAATTGTGTTAATATCCTCAGCTAGCATCCTATTGAAATACTCTAATTGAATTAGAGTAACTGAAGACTTAGTCTTCAGGCTCAGGTTTGTCACAGTAAGTGTGACATCCCAGGAAACAAACAATAGTATATAATAAGTAAATTTAATTATGTTATATACTGAAAATTTCTAACTAGAGTTAATAAAAGAATTTCACATTTAAGTGACTTCTAATTAACATCATAGCTCGTTGAGGCAAATTTGTATTTCACTTGATCTTTTCTATTACTTTTAGGGATTGTCTTTGCTTCTCTTTCGGTCTCTTTTCTATTGGATTGTATCGTTTTCTTTGTCCTGTGCATTTGTACAAAGGTCTAATGACTAATTGAAGGATAATTATATTTTAGAGAAACCACTATCCATGAACTTCGTGTAAACAACGGACATTATTGATAAGAACACAAATGTATATTATCGAACATTTGGTTGAGATACATTTGTTATATATTTATTGGTTTTTAATGGTTTGAAATATTTGTCACTTTCCACATTTTCCAAGCACTGTCTTCCTAGTTAGTACAACTTAGCAGGTAGCAGCGTATGAATTAAAAATTGAATGATAAAATTCCTTGACCACAGTAAGGATAGAACGAAGACACAGCAATTGAAAGGTCTAGTTTTTTTTTTTCCATTTAAAAAAAAATAGAATTTGGCCTAGCCTTTCTCTTTGTAAAGGTTTTTCCATCACGGCGAAGACATGAAAAAAATCTTACCAAAAGCCTATCAAATAGGAATGATAGTGACACCAGTAGAAGCATGACTCTTTATCCTATCCCTGTCTCATTCACAAAAAAATCTCAAGCCATATCCATCCCATATGGTTTATCCTTTTTGTGAAAAAAAAAGAGGTAAGTAAGTAATAAAACTTACTGACAAAGAACAAAAGGTTATAGTATAATCAATGTAAAGACCTACAATTATTTCTGTAGTGTAGAAAGTTGAAATAACAACGTGATCTCAAATATTCAGTTGATACATAACAAGCGAGACAAATTCATTGGCGGGTTGTAAGTTCTAACTGTTTATCGGCTCATATTTGGGCGAAACAAAGTGGGACAAACAGGATTTTCCATCTGCCTATTGCCCTCTAGCTCACAGAGGTAGTGGGGGTCCAATGATGTCTACACTCTACACCTAAATGACACATTTTGTCAAGGATATGCGTAGGGTGGGGGACCAAATCTTGGACTTTAACATATACTCTTTCATGTATCTTTAGCTTTACTGTCAGTTTTCAAAGAACTATAAAGGGTCAACAAGGGAATCAACCTCAGCTGATCATCAAACGGGGGCGATGATTTCTTTCAAAAACTGGAGATGAGAATCATACAGTCCTTACTTAAATACGCCTAACTTAGAAATGCAACTGCAGACCAAAAAAAAAAAAATGCAACTTGACATTGGAGAGTAAAAAACATCCTTTTTTTTTAACCAAAAAAAAAAAACTTGGTTCAACTAGGAAAATATGAGAGAATTCTTTCAGATTTTACGTGGTCAAAGCCATTCATTCTAGGCAGGAAGAGTTTGTTTGGCCACTACTTTCTTCCAAGGTGAAGAAGTTTTAATTCGCTTAGGCCTGCTTCGAACTGTTACATTTGGTGAGAAAAACAAATGCATTCATCAAAGCAAGTTCTCCAGCCAAAATTATGAGTTTAGTAGAATTAAGAACACTGTTAGAGGAAGATTATTATTAGTAGTAGAAGTTATCTCACGATTACACCAATAAAAAAAATGTCTTACAATGTTAGAAGCAATTGACTTACTGCTGGTTGTTTTTGTGTTAGTGAAAATTACTAATTCATTAAAAAATAAATGCCTACAAATACCTTCAGAAAGGGAAGCTAAAATTTCTTATGGGCACATTGATTGTTGTTAAATATCTAAACACAAAACGAGCTCAATATGTTAATTTAATAGAAAACATAGTCCAAGAACAATAATAAATCCATGACACAGACTTAGAACCTCAGCTTATCAAGCAAACAAGAAAGCTAGATGTAGACCAGTCACTAGCATAACCTGTAGTACATGACTACAGAATTTATTTAGCCATGACTACATTAATCTTGGCATACAACAGAAAATAGAATAACCTGTAGGCCAGTCACTAGGTTTAATAAAATCCATTTCAAAAGATTCACATATGAGATATTAAATGGAGTCTAAATGAACAGCTAGCATGACTGAGCAAGAGGCCATAGTACATCAAAACCCTGCATCATACTGAGATAGCGAAATGAATTTAAAAAAAAAAACCGAAACAACACTGCCTCAAGTCTATTACATTACCACTATGATACTGCGCTGATATAGATCATGATTTAGTAATAATAGATCTACCTAAACGATGGCCCTAGCTCAAATTCAATTTTCATGATTGGTTGGACTAGCTTCTTTTGCCATAGTACTGCAGAGCAAATGCAAGGCCCAATATCAGCAATGGAACCAGGTATTGCAAGATTTTCAGAACAAATCCAGAAGATTGATTGCTAGAGGCAAGTGCTTGTTTAGGTGGTGGTGGACTGTTGTTAACTTTTGCTGGAAGAGTGGAGGTGTCAACCTCCCCAACAAAGTATTTTTGCATCATCTCTATTGCAGAGTCACTGTGGCCAACATCTTCAAAATCAATGGTGGCATCCTTCTCTGTGTAAACACCAGAAGATTCTTAGTCTATGTCTACTCTACATTTCTCCATTGATTAGTTTTCTCTTTCTTTCCTCTCAGCGGCAAGGGCAGAGGAGATAGTTTTTTACTTGCAGATTAATAACATGAACCAACGAAGAGAAACTAATTACCTGTAGCCGACAGCAAAGCTTCATCACCTCCTGGATGATCATCCAAAAATGGGGTCACATCATATACCTGCTACAATGGAATGCGTGTTAGGTAAACTATTTTGATGTATATACTAGTCATAAAAGTACAAATCTAAAGGAAAATCTACTTAAATTTTTAGATACCAATTGACAATTGTTAGAGATCAGAGGCATGGGAACTTTGAGCATATATTTGACATTTAGAAACAAAGGCACGAATTAGAATCTGATTGTATCTTATAAGTTCCTTTCTTCAGTGCAGAATAGATTTTGATTTTGATTTTTTTGGGGGAGGGGGGGATAGAATCAGTGCAGAATAGAATAAATCCATCCTATTTTCAGATAGTGAGTTTAAAAAGAAAAACTAAAAAAGTAGTGTAACTATTGGATTGGCCAGTCAATTCACAGTCAGATATTTCTTTCTCCAATGTTGTTTACGGTAGCATCCACACAATTTTATAAGCCCAAGAGTATTACCAGTGCCTAAAATTTCCTAAACTAAACATTGATGAGTTCATATTTCTTTTTAGGATTAAAGATGGTCTAGATAGAACATTCAAACAATGATACAGCCGCTGTTCACATGAATGCTTTAGATTTATGATGTTAGCAATGAGGAAAACTTTTCTTTTGCTGATAACTGGGAAGGGAAGAATTAGTATCATACTGAATAGTTGCAGGTGGTGGTTTGGCAGAGCCTTCAATACAATTGAAGACATTGTAGGCTTTAAGACAGGAATGAACAAGGATTTTTATAAAGACAGTCTTTAAAATCAAGAGTTTTAGCTACATAATTTTGATGTTAGAAACAGCAAGAGAAGGGTATTGAGTAGTGGTGGAGCTATTTCAAGAAGATTGAGATTCTGAGTGCATGAAGAGGGTGGAGTGGTGATGGAGCCAATAATACTTCCTGGAACGTTGGGCTATCTGATACCATTTAGAGTTTTGAGAAGAAAGGAAGGATGATCATTCATTACTCATTAACTCATTAAGATGGTAGTCATCAGAATAAAGTTTAAAATTAAACAACTTAACAACCTAGAACCAAACTGACTATACAACAAATTACAACTGAATCATATTTTTCAAATATTTCATTATATTCTATCACAGAAGTGGGTGGGTTAGTCTGTGATGAATATGAAGATTGTTCAGATTTTGACTCCTTTACTTCAGTTGTTGGGGCTTGTTGCTGGATAAATTGTGGACTGAATTTGAACAGAATTCTTTAACCAGGTATATTGAGGATGTTGCTACTTTAAAGGGGGTCAGGGAGATTCTTATACAAGAAGAAAATGAGGACAATGTGGATTACAAATTAGGTCTCCAGGATACTGGACAATACTTAGTCTATCAAGAGATGCTTGCGTAGAATGATGAGTTTATACATGAGATTCTCCCATGTCCATATACTGTGCTTACTCAATAAAGGTGATCAATATGAGAACAAGGATCTTGGTGATCCCCTACCAATTCAAGCTGAAAATAATTATACCACTAAGTTGGCTAGTGATCTTGATGTCAGAGGAAAATGGCTTAGCCACTAACCACTTAGGTACTGAGAAGAGTTGGGAAGAGTTACATCTTATGATTTAATAAATGACAGTTAATGTGTTCTGTCCCAATGGTGTGAAGGTGGCTTCTGTGGACTCTCCAAATTCTCATTAACAGAAAAAACGTTTGAAGAAAGAATTGCAGAGACTAGCAACAATCGTGATTTATGGAGGACAGAAAGGTAGGCAGCTCTGAATAAGCTGTTCTCATGAAGTTTCCAAGCTGGAAGATGAGAGGTCTAGGGAACCTGGGGAAGCAGGAAATTTTTGGCTTACCTCCTTTTGGTTGAATTGTAGTTTGAAGAATTTCTTCTCTCTTTCATTGTTTTCCCATTTTTGAGGATCTCTCTCTCTCTATATATACACATACATATATATAAGGGGTATATCTAGTGAGAGGAGTTTTTATTGTGAGAGGGTGAGAAGAGTAAATCTTGACCATACAATCATATATCGATGGTCAAGATTAAAAGTTACTTAAAAGTCATGTGACCACTTAAAAAAATCACATGCATTTATGTTTTAATCTTAATTATTCATGTAAGATCCAATGATCAAGATTCATTCCTCCCATCAGATACGCTCTCCATATATATATATATATATTCGTCTTCTCTTCAATAATGTTCCTTCTTTTATTTAAAAAAAAAAAGTCTACAGGCTAATAAATACGCAACGTCAACAAGGAACATTGGGTGATAACTTTCAATACTACAGACAATCAACTTGCTCTAACAACTAGTATTGGTTTGTTAAAAGAAAAAATAACTCATGTAACTTCCAGTTATTTAACAGGAGAACCCTATTCCTCAATAAATAATTTCTCACAGCAGTGCCACTTAAGGCTTTGAAACCAGTCAGAAGTTATAGATCAGAACAAGATCCACAAGCATCTAGTCTCCTTAGCAACCAGGCGCATATTAAGTCACTTATATTCAATAACTCTACCCTCTTTCCTATAATTCTAAAAGGCAGAAGTATACCTCTATTAGGATAAAGTGACACTGATTTGTCATAGAACTTTGTCCGCCCAACTCTTACACAAAAATGTAATAATACAATAATGCCAGATATTTTGTGCACTTGCAGATGCTGGAATGCCAAATTGATCAAATTAAGGAAATCAAATTTTTATAAACAGTATAAATATGCCTTTTATGCCCAAACAATTCTATAAATCATTAAACAGCATATTCCTGTGTCGAACCCTGTGATTTATCCAGCTTTCAATGAATTTCACAAGGAAAGATATTGCACCATTTGAATGACCATCAAATGTACCAATCATAATATATATTATATATTCATGCATCATAAAGTTGTCTTGCACACAGATATGCATAATTTATATAGAACCATTTTTCTCTGTCTTAGTATTGTAGCTACTAGAGTTGATAATTTTGTTCTACAGTTCAACTACTCTTAATAAACCATGTAATGCAATTAATAACAAGTATTTTGCCCTTACTTTTTCCTTTTTCATCTTTTCTTATTCAATTTCAAGCAAAGATTCTACAATACTGATATCTTCACTCTGAGATTCTGCCTTCTTCCAAATTCAATATTTGTATCTGAGACATAGGCAATATTAAGTTCAAAATCTAAAAATATTGTTCCAGAGCAAACTTCAAGTTATATATATTTTATTTCAAAAGTGACCGTTTATTGAAAAAGTAAACTATTTAACACCAATTAGTTATATATCTGTTGTCAACAGCTTTTTTTCGAAAAAATGTTTTTTTCATTGTTAAATCATGTTTGGCAAAATCAACTTTAACTTTTGCACAAAATTCAATGCATTATAAAAACTTTTTTTCATAATGTTGAAGATTGAAGCTTATGATTCTAGATTACAGATTATTTCTTACACTTTGAGATATAAATACTATTTTGTCCTCAATCAAATAATTTTTTTAATCATTCTATATCTATTTTGGTAATTTAATACATAAAAACGATTCTTTTTTATACCATCCAAATGAAATAAATTAACTTAAAATCGCTTTTCAACTAACATATCCAATCATAAAACTTATTCTATTATAATCGATTATAACAATAATTGATTATACAATAATCAATTATTAAAATAATCAATTATACAATAATCGATTATTGAAATAATCAAATTTTCACAGCTATTTCCAAACACCCCCTTAGTTGCCATATACAACTTTTAAAATATTTTATAACATATATATACAGGGATTAAATTAATGGCTTCTACCCAGACCCCATCCCACCCTTACTAGTTGGGCTTAGGGTATATATATATTTCTTGAATATATTCAAACTCAATTCAGTCCCCTTCCAATCCATGCAAGGGAAAATTTTTGGAGCCACCTGTTATGATTTGGTAAAAATCATTCTGATCTTTCATTGAATATCCGAGAGTTCTCAGTCAAATCAAGTCAGAAAAAGTCATCCATTCAATGCAATGATTCATATGTCATTAAACCAGAGATTAGCACTAGCACACATCAGATTCATCCCAGAAACTGAATCAGATCAACTTAGGAAAACAGATCAAGAAGTAATTGATCATGGAAACTCAAGTAAGACAAAAAAAAAAAAAACTGACCTTTCCATTGACTATAATCCAGCAATCCTTCTTATGATTGTGCTTAGCCACCTCATCGAAAGTAAAAGATTTGGAATTTGAACCCATTGCTGCCTCTTCGACTGCTCACAGAAAACCAAGCACAAAGAGGGAAAATGATGTTCAATACTGAAAACTCAGAAAAATTTTAGATTACTAAGGCTAAAAAATTAAGAAGAAAAGAAAAACACAACCATTGAATTGAAGGGAAAAGTTGATGAAGAAAATTTCTTACATGTGATGATGACAGAAAGGAGATGGGCTTTCAGACAGCACTTTCCCAGTGGTGTCGTTTCTCTCTCCCCAACAAACTAAAATTATTTATACATCCAATCTAAGAGAGGCATCGTTTTTAACGTTGGCATCATTAAAATAAAATATTAAACTATACGTTTTTTTCCCCCTCTAGTTTATGACCGATACGGCCCCGATATGCGGTCTTTACTTAAGTTAATTGAATAGAGTTTCAGGTTTTAAAATTTGACGCTAACATATTTTAATCTAAACTTTGACCATTATGAAAAAGGCTTTTAATCGGAACGTGATAATTTTATTAAAGATAATTTTGATGATTATAAAAAAATTAGATAATTATTATTTTTAATTAAAATATGAATTATTTTTTAATAATTTTAATTTTTTTAATTAAATATTGTTCTTTATTGATCATTAATATTAATTTTTTAATAATAAATTATAAAACTTTTAAATATAAATTAATACATTTTATATAATATGATATTTTTTAACTAATATAATTTATTTATAATAAATATTATAAAATATATCTTAATTATAATTTTTTATTTTTAAAATTTTATAACTTATTTATATAAAATGTCTAATTTTATAAATATTGTTTAAATACTGTATCAACTCAATCTCAACCCAACCATAATCCAACTATAATTGTGTAAAACTAAATTAAAAAAATGACTAATATATTGAATTAAGTTAAGTTCAAACTAAGTGCAACCCAAGTCTACAACTCTACCTACCAATAGCATAATGCTGAAATGAGTAAACGAATTAAAAATAAAAACAATATTTAAAATGTCTAAATGCATTCCAACTTGTTCCACGAATACTCCCAACTCTACAACTCTACCTACCAATACAATAATGCTTGAATGAGTAAACATATTAAAAATAGAAAACAATATTTAAAATAACTACATTGAATATCATAATTGGGCAAAAATAAATAATAGTAAAAAATATTTTTATTGGAAAACTGATAGCTCACATTAAATCATTCCTTTTAAAAAAATGACTTTTATTTTAATGCCTATTTTGTTTGGTAATTAGTGGTTTCACATTAATTTTTTTTTGTCTTTAATAAAATATTTTTTTATATTAGGTGAGGGGATATTATGAAAAATCTAAAAAAAATAAATAAATATATTTTTTTTTTGTTTCTGCTGCATATTTCTTTTCCTAAATCATGGAAATTGAGCTGTTATTCAAATGCATGCTGCCTTGCTAGTAATAATAATATATAATGGATCCTTATTGTGGTGAATCGATGGCTGTCAGAATTGATTTGTTTAATATAATATTTCTCGTACAATTAAAATATATATATTATATTTATATTATAAATTTATATAAAAGAATATTAAATTAAATTTTATTATTATAATTTTTTTATGAAATATAAAATAAATTTATAAATAAATTAAATAAAAATTAAAATATTTTAATTAGATAAATAATGTTACCGATTTGTAAATGACTTGAGAACTTGGTGCTAATAAAGGTAATATTGGAAGGTGATGCTTTTAATGTCTATAAGAATATCAAAAACACAGACTTGGACCAATCTTATTACAGTAGTGTTATTTATTTAATTAAAATATTTTAATTTTTATTTAATTTATTTATAAATTTATTTTATATTTTATAAAAAATTATAATAATATAAAATTTAATTTAATATTTTTTAAATATAAATTTATAATATAAATATAATCTATATATTTTAATTGTAGAAAAAATATTATGCATGTATAACATTTTATGTGATATTTATTTGTATGCTTGGATCGGACGGACTATCTGACCAGTCAAATTGGGAATTTAGACTCATCCCGATTTTGGTTCAACATTATAGACGTTTCTATAATCTAACTGAATTAGACCAGTCTGAGATTGGACAAAAATTGGATTTGATCAATAAACTGGATCAGACCGTTGGTTCAAAATCTGATTTTTTTTATTTGATTAAAATCATAATAAAAAATCTGATCCAATATCTCCATTCAAGAATAAGTGAAGAACAGAAGATGACATTGTCGCCGCTACCGCCGCTCATCGACAGCCTGTCGCTGGCCATCTGTCACCCAGCCACCGCCGTCGTCTGCTGTTTCAGTAAATAAGATTTCTAATTTTTTTATCCTTTCTCCATCAGCGCATCTTAGAGAGAGAGAGTGTCTGTTTGTGAGACAAAGAATGAAAGAGAATGAGGATCTTTCCTTTTTTTTTTCAAGAAAAGAAAAGAATTATATTTTTTATTTAGAGACTTAAGTTTATTGAATTATAATAAAATAAATTCAAATTTCTGATTAAATAAACTTAAATTATCATATTAGAAATATAACTTTTTTTTCTAAAACAAAAAGAGAAGATGCTAATCCAATGAAAGACAAGAATGAGAAAAGGGGAAAGAATCAGAGAAGAAATAAAAAATATATAAATAGAAATGGGCAGCAGATTGAGAGAGAAAGAGTGAGTTAAAGATTAAAGAGAAAAAAGTGGGATATGGAATCAATCATGATCTCAATTTTTGATTTGAGAGATAATATTTTAATATTAAATGATTAAATATATTATATAAATATAAATATAATATAATATGTACTTAAATAAAAATAAAATAAATTATATGAATATAAATATAAATTTTTGAATATAATATTATTTATTAATATTATTATATTTGTAAAAATATAAAAAAATGTGTTATTATATAAAATTTATGTTTAATATAATTATAATGTCATGTGGTACGACTATATGATTAAATCGATTGAGCTTAAACTGAAAATTTTGTTAGTTGACGGTCTTATTACTTTAACAACATTGCCTCCCAATTTTGAATGCTTTGATTGTAATGTCATTCTTAGAGCTTGTAATAAGGCCGCTGGCTCTCCAGCAAACTTTGCTAGGGAGTGTGATTTAATGACTTGGTTTGAGTGACTTCTTGAATTTCTTTTTATATTCTCCAGTTGGATTCTTTGGACTCTTAATAATATTTTCATTTAACTAAAAAAATAATAATATATAAAATGAAGAAGTACTAACAAGAATTAAAAGTTTGTTTGTAAATGTTATTTAGTTTTTTTAATTAAGTCAACCTTAATTAACTTGTACTAGAGATTTTAAATAATGTATCATGTTTTTTTATTTTTTTATTTTATAAACATAGAGACAAAAGCCTAACACAACTACTAAACTATAATGCGGTTAAAAAGAGAACTGCTATTAAGACTGTCAAAATTGAGATCTTACTTAAAATTAAAAGGGAAAGAAATACACCTAAAACGTGAGATTGTAATACGGATCATAAAATTCTACTTAAAATAAGAAATTGTATTCAAACATATATTTTTTGGTAGATAAAGACTGAAGGAAACACACAAAGGAAACATATATATATATATATATATTAACATAACCTTAAAATCACGTAGGACATTTAATTAAACTCCAATTGAAAATGAATAAACAAAGATCACAGCTCAAGTTCAAGTAACAACTCATAATATAAAAGACATAAAAAAGTGTTTACGAACACATACAAAAAAAAACAGCCCAAATACCGGATAACTATGGAAAGGAAGGTGGGTAAAGCATAAAAAAAATGCAGCCCAATCATTTATCCCCAAACTCAGCTAAAGGAATCAGCACAGAAATTGGACTCTCTGTAAATGTCTCATGTCCACTTCCAAATCACCAGCAATCAAGTTTTTGACAGTGGCAACCATAGGAGCACAAGGATGCCACCCATCACACTCCATTTTGACCATCTGGAGCAACACACATAGAATCCTCCTCCTCCTCCTCCTCCTCCTCTCTCTCTCTCTCTCTCTCTCTCTCTCTCTCTCTCTCTCTCTCTCTCTCTCTCTCTCTCTATATATATATATATATATATATATATAGAAAGCACAGATGCACACGTCAAAGCTAGACACGCATACGACACGCGTGTCTCACATGTTCAAGTGTGTCTAATTAAAAAAATTATTATTATTTGGCCCAAAAGCAAGCCCCAAAAACTCCGCTAACGTTATAGTGTAGCGACCCAAAAAACACTATCTGTTAGTAGGGTTGTTAATTTTGACAGTTTGGACACATAACTTGCATGTGATATTAGAAAAAAATAAATAATAATTAAAAGGTAATTAGGTTTCTTAATTTCCTTTCGATAAACACTTCTGTTAGTAGGGTTGTTAATTTTGACAGTTTGGACACATAACACTAAAATTCATTCAACAATAAATAACTCAAGTTTCTTAATTTCCTTTGTTGAAACTTAGCTTATAGATGCCTTTACCTCTGCGACAGCTTCACCTCCAGACTTATAGACGATGATGAGATTAATTACTAGGTCTTTAGGATTTATTTTACTACTTTGTGTACGCATATTTTGTTTTTTACTAAGATATTTGCCCATGTGGCTTATTATATGATTTTGGGGCTTAATTTATTATGGCATTAGCAATTGGAACCAGTTGGAAAATACATTGATGGTGACATTATTAGTATTTTGAAATTTATTTTGTTACCAAATGTATGTCTATTTTGTTTTTAATTAAGATATTTGCCCATGTGGCTTATTATATGAATTTGTATTTTGATTGTTATATGAATCAATAGGAAACTACAGGTATTATAGAGAAATGGTAAAGGATATGTCTCAATTTAAAGAAGAGGTTCTTGAGGTTGTAATGTTTTAGACGTATTTCGGATGCTATATTTAATTACTAATTTTTTAGGTAGCTTGGTAGCAAAGTATGCAATAAGCAAGCTTTACGGGAGAGATATTTCTAGAAAGTTATTTCAAGAGAATGGACATAAAGGGAATCTGGATTCAGATCAAGCATTTAATAATAGGGAAAGGAATAATATATGGCAACTGCATCTGAAGAAATTTATCACCTTGGCAACACCACACCTTAGTTTTAGAGGGTTGCTTTGGAGGTAATTATGTAATTGGGTTTTTTAATCTCTTTTTTTGAGTTATTGCTGCAGACATTTCAGACAATTTTATAATTATTTTAGTTTTTTAGTTATTTTTGTGGTGACACATGCAAGCTATTCTGTTAAAAGTTAACAGATTTACTAATGAAATGTGTATTTTGCTCAAATTGCAAAGTTTAGGGGTTATTGACACATTTACAAACTTTAAGGTTTAATATGCACATAAGCCAAAGTAGAAAGGTATAATATGCAATTTATCTAAAGAAAATAGACCTCGATCAACCACAGGTCCACAGTCACAGATATTTGAGACATCCCTTCTTACGTCAAACTAAAGACAACATAAACAAAGGGATATCACAAATTACAAAATCACATGGTTCAATGCATTGGTCATAAAATACACGAAGAAAACCTAAGTATTTAATCTTACACATCATAAACAAATCTATATTTCCAGATAAATAGTGACACTCCCATAGCTCAACACTAGCTAGTACCTGCAACAAGCCAGAGACATAAATCCAATTAAACCCAATAATTTCACTGCTATAATAAATAAAATAAATAGAAATAATTTTTACACATTTTGCCCCTTGCGTCGATTTACACCTAAGGGAACCCTAGTACGACCCTTTATGAAATTAATGTGCTGGTAATAACACGATCAAAAGTGATGGGGCTAATTAAACTTTCAAGCGATAAGTAACTGTTAAGTTGAGAGACATTAGCATGCACATCACAATCAAAATCTTATCCACAGTGATCAAGCTATCTAGTATGATTTCACAATATTTACAAATCCTTCTATTCATTTTTTTTCTTAAACAAAAATTTATTTCTGAGTTTGAAATTCTATTTTTTGTAACTGATAAGATACTCTCCGCTCTTCTTATAATAAATATTAGCTATTTTGAAATTAATATATGAATCACAAAATGAAAAATATCTCTTCTCTTTAACATTCCTTTACATTACAGACCAACAAAAGGAAAAGGAAATGAAAAAATTGTAACATGGGTTAACAATAAAATTAATTAACAAGACCACACACAATTACAGTGGTTTCGCATTTGTCGAAAACTCTTTTAAGTGTAAGCTAAATGGCATTTGCATTGATATTAAAAAATGTCAATAAACTAGAATATAAATAGATAAATTAAAGGGCTTTTGTCCCCAATAGATTGGCAGGCAATAATTAAGGGCCAGAGGGGGAGTCATGTAATATTTGATGCTAAAACAATCTCTCCGTTATCGTCATTTTTTAAGATTGATTAGAATATGTCAGTTTGACCTTCTTGCTTGGATTTTTCAGAGTTGTTTTGTGGGAGGGACCCATAGATTATAAATGATTGGTTGATTACTATCAAATTCTGGAAAATGACATTTGGAAAACAGGTTTTTCAATCCCGCACCTGTCTTGCCTGACTGTGCATGCATGTCATTATATTATGATAGGTGGAAATGTACTCAGCTGTAGCATGATAAATCGAGAAGATCTTATGGAGTATTGAATTGAATGTTAAATATTGTGTATTATTTATTGATTTAGTTTATTTGTGATTTATTTATAATTATTTGTTATTAAGTTTTTATAAGTAATTAAACTTATATGAATTGTTTTGATATGTGAGTCTTATGATGAATTTTTCATGATGGGCCGGTAGGTTAACCAACCATATAGTAAATACAAGGAACGTATTAGGGCAAAAAAGGTTTATGATCGGGCGTTTATTTCTCCACGTAAAGATAAAAGAGTGCGTTAAACTTCAATTTATTTTCCTTCTAATAGGTCAAAATTGTGAGAAATCCTAGGTGGAAACTTTCAAGAATTAGGTCCGTTCATTGTGTATTTGTGTTAGTGGACTAGATTTGCTGGGACTGATAAGATCAAAACCCTGTAGATATCCACAACAAGCAAATGAAAAGGAAAGGTAATTTGGAGCTTAAATTGGAAGAAAATAAGTTGAGTCGTTGTCTTCATTCTTGTGGTTATCAATGATTCCTGCTGCACTGACTTCCTGGGCTTCTGGTTTGTGATTCTTAACATCAAGATTTGGATGGATTTTCGTCTTTTAACATCTTCATCAACTACAACATTATTGTTCTGAGCCGTGATTTAGGATCCCGTCTAGTTGGACCAACCCGACATGTATAACCGGACTTCATCCTACACGACGTAACTAAGGCTTTGAAGACAGTCTGGACCTCGGAACCATACACACTAAGCGATGTTGAGCCATAATATTAAGATTGTTAGATACATGTGGAGAATATATCCTTAAATATCCGTAACTGCTAATCATCTATTTACGATATTATAGGACTCATAACTGTATCAGATTAATAAGTAGTTCTCGTATTAAGAGTTTCTAACTTATATGGATTCACCCCAATAATAATAGGAAGGTAATCCTTGCCAGGATACTAATCCTAAATACCTGCATTCAATACAGATTGCATGAGAATTCTATATACGCTCTATAACTACAAGACTAAGTAGCCTTAATCAGGTATTAGTAAATTACTCAATATACACTGTCTTACTTGTGCACATCCTAACTTGAGCGTCGGAGTACCCTTTGCAGGTACTCACCCACCTGTCTCAACACGCTCGACTGCTATTGCTCAAGGAGGAGATCTTCATTACGTGTCTATCTCAGGTATCCTCTGAATCCACTTCAGAACATTTACTACTAGAATTTTTAGATTTAGAGACGGAACAAATTTCATCTCTAAATGTGTAAAATTCCGTCTCTAAATATTTAGAGACGAAATTAGAGACAAAAATTGTTCTATCTTTAAATATGACATCTCTAAATATTTAGAGACGGAAAAATTAATTTTGTCTCTAATTTAGAGACAAAAAACATCAGTCTCTAAATAAAAAAAATTTCGTCTCTAAATTAGAGATGACACTGTTTCGTCTCTAAAATTAGAGACGTATTTTTTCGTCTCTAATATCTTAAAGAATATTTTTTAAAAATAGGCATCTAGTTGGGATTTGCCACAACTAGATGCATTCATTTTATAAAAAAAAATAGGCATCTAATTGTGGTAAACCACAACTATCACCTTCATTTTATAAAATTCCAAATTGCAAAAGCATCTATTCACCAAAATAGTAATCAGAGATACAAATTTGCATAAATGGAATATTAAAAATTGTTACAAGAAGGATTGATGCATCAAAGATTGAACAAAATGCAATAGCCAACTGCGGCACTTTCATAATCAATATATAATAACATATATTCTATACTTGTATAACTAAGGAAGTAATTGTTGTCACAGTTTGGACTAGGTTAACAGTTTGACTAGGTTAAGTGACAGTAGAAGAATGCTCTAAAAAAAGTCAACATTGTAAGGATCTTGGGCATTTGATTGGTGGAGATTAATCATGTGAGAAACCACAAGCTTATAGAATTCATTGATTGTAGCTTGAAGCTGATAATCACTTGACTCACTATGCACTGTCCATCTTGATGGTGACTGTAGGCTTAATCCACCATATTCACTTGCAGCAACTTGGAGGATGATTGTGAAGTGGCAAGGGCCTTAAACAGGTGGAGTAAGGGGGCTTCCTTTCTACTTTGAAATGATATTTGATTTGCTATAAGCTCATATTTCCAATGCCAGGCCACTATCAGTCTGGAAACAACAGATTACTATTAGATGAACACAGATGTCTCAAAATGGGTTGAAACCATGGCCCTCCTACGCAAATGATTCTGCGCTTTTAAATTCATGAAAAGAACATATTCTCTAGATTTGGATCGAAACCACTTCAGAACCTTATCAAATTACTATAGTTAGGAGAACCTTATCAAATTACTATAGTTAGGAGAACCTGATATTGCAGATTGCTGTGTATTAATGAACACAAAGAACCTTATCAAATTACTATACCAACAGATTGCTATTGATTTGGTATAGTTAGAAGTCCAGCAATGGAACCATAATGGATAGTAAATCTGAGGTCCGAGCTCAGAAATTGAGATGGTAGGACTGTGGGACTGTGGGATTGAGATGTGTATCAGAGATGGAGATGAGGGAGGTCCAAGCTCAGAGATTGAGATGGTGGGACAGTGGGACGATGGGGTTGAGATGTGTATTAGAGAAGGAGATGAGGGATCGGAAGGATTGGGATTCTGAGGTTGAATTAGGGATTTAGGGATTTTAGGTATAAAAAGTAGAGATGAAAATTGCATTCTGTCTCTATATTTTAAAATTTTTATCAATTAAATAATATATACTTTAGAGACGGAAGACACCCGTCTCTAATATATTTTGACTTTTTAAAACACTTATTTAACTAATTAGAGACAAAATTAGAGATGGAACATTCAGATACGAATAAATTTCGTCTCTCAATTTCGTCTATAAACATATTTGACTTTTTAAAACATTACATTGACCAAATAGAGATGAAATTAGAGATGGAACAATTTGAGATGGATAATTTCCATCTCTAAAATCCATCTCTAAGTACATTTGACTTTAAATTGACTAAATAGTGATGGAATTAAAGACGAAAAATTCTGAGACGGATAATTTCCATCTCTAAATTCCATCTCTAAAGACGAAAAATTCTGAGACGGATAATTTCCATCTCTAAATTCCATCTCTAAATTTTAAATTTTATTTTTCCTCTCTAATTCATAAAATCTGTCTCTATTTCCATTTCTAATAGAGATAAAAGGAGGAAGGTTTCTTGCCGTACATGTGAGTTATGTACATGTGAAAGACCATTCTTGAAATGACAAGCATCCAAATCGAGTTTTTGGGTACTCTCACTCCTTGGGCCAAGAAATTGGATTGAATGGCTACAGCTACCAATGTGTTTTCAGAATCGGACAAGGAATTCTATCTCTAAATTTTATCTCTAAATTAAAAATTTCTAGTAGTGATTGGCATTGTTTGTGAGAAACTGTAAACTTCTAATCTCACGTAAACATGCATGGTGAACACACGTCTCAAAGAGGGACGCTGCACAACCTCCTATGGATCAGAGACAGGAGCCAGCAGCACAGCCCCCTCCTCAACTAGCTCCACCAGTTGCGGCCAAAGCTTCAGCAGTCAGAAACCAAGAACACGTCTCAGAACGTCTACGCAATGGACATGAAACTTCACTTTCTGACAAAAGTCCACTCGCATCGCATAGAAGGTCTGTCTTGGATAGGCTTACCCGCCTTGGAGAGAGGACAAATAACGCCGCTCAAGTATCAAGGGGCCCAGTGCAATCACGTCTAGGCTCTCAGAATAATGATACTGCTGACCACGCCTCCAGCCAAGCCTCTGCCCGTTCTGAGATGACTAGAAACCACCTTCAGGACATTCTGGGCCCTTTAACCTCAAGCGCCCAGACAACTGAAGTTTTTGGTCGTAGCAGTGGACTACTTTACTAAATGAATTGAGGTCGAACCTCTGGTTATCATTACCTCGGTCAGAATCCAAAAGTTTATATGGCGCCACATCATTACAAGGTTTGGAATCCCAGAGTCCTTTGTAACGGACGCAGTTCAAGGACAAGGGTTTGAAGAACTACTCGCTGGTTTAGAAATCAAACATCATTGTAGCGTTGTAGAAAACCCCCGAACGAATAGGCAAGCTGAAGCTGCCAACCGGGTTATTGTCTGCGGACTCAAAAGGAGACTGGATGAAGCCAAGGGAAACTGGGCCAAATAGCTCGACCACGTCCTCTGGACCTATCGAACTACGCCCCACTCTACGACAAGTGAGACTCCCTTCAAGCTCACTTACGGGTGTGAGGCAATGATCCCGGTAGAAATAGGAGAACCTAGCTAGCGCCTCCAACATTTCTCAGCCAACAATAACCCCGGACTGATCAGGGAAGACCTAGACCTCTTAGAAGAAAGAAGGCACGTCGCTCATATACTTGACGCCGCCATCAAACAGAAGATGGTAGCACGCTACAACCTGAAAATTGTCCCCATAAAATTCCATCCAGGCGACCTTGTACTCCGCAGGGTTGACATCGGAGGAAAGAATGCCTCCTAGGAGAAGTTTGCCCCCACTGGGAAGGCCTTTACCACATTGTGACCAGCACTGGTGATAATCACATATTTGATACATTAATAAATCCTTATTTTTAGTCATTTACACTCTTCATGTACTTAATTGATTGAGTTTGGTTATATTTTGTAAGTTTAGACTCAAATTAGACTTAATTGAATTTTTCAGTATGATTCATGTCTTGCACTATTTCTATATTTGGGTCATATCTTGGGTTGTATGTAGTCTTTTAAGGTGATTCTAGTGGCATTTGAAAGATAAGAGAGAGTTCTACAACTTTCATGAATACCTCAAAGACCTAATCACATGATTAGATAACTCAAATTGAAGTTGAAGTAAGAACAAGGGTACTGATCCTGATAGCTTAACCTATGTGTACTGTTCATGACATAGTTCGAGATATAGGATGTAAAATGGCTGAAATTTTGATGGTTGATAGTTAAGACCCAAATATACAACTTTTATGTTGAATACTTTTTTAGAATCTGAGGTCTGATAGGTCATATTGGACTTGGTAATCAGAACAGAGGAGCTGTCAATGGACCTGAGTAGTATGCAGTAATCAGATCATATATTGAGTTGTAGGAATGCTTTTGGACTGAAACTAACAGCATTTTAAAGATAAGATCCAGTCCTACAACTTTCATGAAGACTATTTGGTGAGAAAATAACGAATGCAATAACTTCAGAGCTAAATGATTTCAGGAGACAAAGAATCTCCATAATTTTTCACTCATCAAAAGTCATTTAGCATTTTTCACTCATTTTTCACTCATCCACCTACTCACTAATCAGCCCCATTGTCATTTTATATCCCTAATCCTCAATATAAGACATCATTGGCTGCTCATTTAGAAGTCTTGGTCCTAGAGGCCAAGATCATGCTATTATGTTGTTGTAGTTTTCATTTATTCTAAATTAAAGTTATGTTTTTCTTCTTCTTCTTTTCTCTTTCTTTCTTCTTGTCTATGAGTAACTAAGTTTCATTTTACTTGAGTGAAAGGGTGACGCTCTTGGTAATAAAGTAAGGTTAGATTTATTCATTTCTTATGCTTAGATGATTTATTTTTCAAGTAGTCATTATACGTATTGTATTTTGTTTCCAATCAATTTAGAAACCCTCCTTGTAAAGTGGAGTTCTTGATTTGTTGTAGACAAGAGATTGGCACAATGAATGCTTGAACCCATTTACAAGTGTTGGTGTTAGAAACTCTCCTTGTAAAGTGGAGATCTTGATTTGTTGTAGACAATATTTTGGCACAGTGAATGCTTGATCCTATTTATGAGTGGTGGGATTAATAGATGATTAAATGAGGCATAATATAATTACGTATATAATTTTTAATGAACTTTAAATGATGTATCTTCTGATTGGAACCTCCATTATGTGTGGATTCTAATTGAGTTATAAAAAGAATTAATATTGTTCTTATTTTATTTACCAAGAGTGGATCTCCTAACCTAATTAAATCTTTTTTATTTGTTGTGATAAAATATTTACTTTACCTTAATTAATTTTTCTTCATCAAGTCTCTGTGGTTCGATCTTAGACTCACCAAGAATTTATTACTTGAGATAACCTGCACTTGGGTTTGCAACTTTTAATCCGCATCAACTGGCAAATGAGCTTACACCATTGAAACACTAACAGATAAGTTAGCGAAGAACTTCTGGAACGTAGGCAAACTTAGAAAGTGTTATAGCTAAGTGTCTTTTAAGGCCTAGTTTTAGTTTACGTCATGCTTAATTTACCCCAATTACTACCAGAACACTTTGTATGGACCTTAGTTCTTTCTTGAATCAATAAAATAAAGTGATATTTTATTCTACTCCAAGATCATTTTAATATGGACAAACTACCATGATACCCCCTGAGAATGTCTTGTGTTGAAAAGGTTGTGTAGTAGAAAAATCTCAAGTCATAGGAAAATTCTAACACTAAATCATGTACATAAAAGACCCCGACAATGATCATTTATGTCAAGGTCAAGAGGGATTCGAAACACCCAAATGGTTGGTGACGGACCCCAGACAAGGCTTCATTTATGCCAAGGTCAAGGTCAAGAGGAATCCTAAACACCCAAATAATTGGTGATGGACCCCAGACAAGGCTTTATTTATACCAAGGTCAAGAGGGATCTTAAAAGCTAAATTGATTGGTAATTGACCCCAGACAAAGTTTTTTTTATGTCAAAATCCCAAAAGGATCCCTAAGCCTTAGAAAAGGCGTTGGACCTCGGACAATGGTTCCTAACGTACGATAAAACTTAAGTCCTAAAGGGGACCATGAGTCCAGAAAGGGCGTTGGACCCCAGACAGTGGAATTTAATACCTAGAAATTTCCTAAATCATGCAAAAATCATGAAATGAGCACCATAATGGGCATTGAATCCTAAAAGATCGACATGAAAGTAAACAAGCATGCAAGGCAAAATAAAGGTGGACGAAAATAAATTAAAAACCCTGGAGAACTAGGATAATTATTTATACTAAGACAATAAGCCTCGCGCAGAGGGTAGGCCAATGATTAAAGAAAAAGAAAGGAGCAGTAGGCTATTATTCCGTACCATTCCCCTCTGTCAATGGTTGATTCGCACCCAGATCTCTCTCAGTTAAATCCACAATGGGAGCAGATATCTTATTTACAGGGGAAGGGGGCCGGTCCATCAACTGGCCCTACAACGACTAGATTCCCATCTTGAAAAATCTTGTCTAGACTAATCTCCCTTAAAGCTCTCCACATCAGGATTAAAGTACTGAACCTGAGCAACCGCATTATAGAATTGATCAACACCTATATTGGTGCTAATGGTGAGCAGATCGTCATCCTCTTTCTCTAGTTCCATTATTTTATGCCGGAGTATGGTGTTGGTGGCATGAAACCGCTTCTTTTCCCCAGCAAGCAGAGCCTGAGAGTTAGCAAGCTCCTTTTCCACCCTAGCAAGCCTTGCTCCAGCTCTTCTTTACCCTTAAGGGCCTCCTCTAGTCATCGTTTTCCTTTAGCCTCCGTTGCCCTCAACTGATTCTCGACTCTTATTTCAAAATCTGTCACCAACCTTTCTAGAAGTCGGGCTTCAGCGGCAGTCCGGAGAGCGGAAGTTTGAAACAATGATAGGGCCTCAAAAATCTTATGCTAAGTGATAAGTTTCACAACATCATCACTCAGAAAGATTTCATCGATGAATTCTACAGGCACCCTATCCCTAGTTATTAAGGGCAAAGGGTGTACCCTCTAACCTCCATCTTCATCCACACCATGATTTTACCTTGCCCCATCGCCGCGACACTTTCCACGGCCTTCCTCTTTTTTACTTGTTGAGGTTGAGGCGCAACATCGGGACTCGATTCCTGGATCACTAGAGGTCGAGCAACGACAGACTGAGGGCGAGATGATCCAGCCTGATTCTTTTTCACCTTAAATGCTTGGAGTGCTTCTATCGACGCCGCGGCACCCTTGTTGGTGGCCGTGTTATCTGTGACAAGAAAAGGAAAAAGGGTCAGAAACTCAGAGAAATCAAATGTGAAAAAAGTAGACAGTAATAAAAGGAGCAACAATATACATATACAAATTCAATCCCCTACCGAGGATTGATAACTCCATAAAATGTAGTTATTTGTGTCCCATCTCTGTGCTACAATGAATGCTTAGTCCTTGTTTATAATGCATATTTGGAGGCTTTTGTGTTTATATTTGTTATATTTTGATTCTAATGCCTTCTTGTATGTCTTATAGTAAATTGACCTTTAATTGTTATTAATTGAGTAGATTTGTAATGTTACTGATTTGGTGTTTTCTTCATGTTAGGAAGGGCTCCAAACAAGGTCAAATGTGGAGCATGTGAGCCAAAAGGTCAAGAGGAAGCCAAATCTGCATTTCAGCAGTCAACGCCGCAGTGCAAGGTTGTGAACGTTGCGGTGCAAAGAGGCATCTCAGCCATTCCATACTTGAACCCGAGAGTTCAGTGCCGCAGCCCAGAAGATGGGTGCGCCGCGGTGTAAAAAGACCGACCCTATGGGCGCCGCGGCGTGTGTATATGGGGCCTGAGGAGTGGTGCGGCAAGTTGAGCTTATAAATTAGATTTTTCATGTTTTTCTCAGAGTCTAAGTTAATGTAGGTCATTTTTCTTTAGGTCTTGGCCGTTTGAGCCATTTCCATTTTAGGTTTTCTTAGTTTTAGTTAGTTTAGGTTAGAAAGCTTTGACTAGATCTCCATTGATGGTGAATTGGAGACTAGGATCAAGGATAAAGGAGGATTCAAGCTTCAGAGACAAATCAATGAGCTTCCTTTCTCTTTTTCCCTTTCTCTCTTCTCTTCCTTATCTTCCTTGGATATGATTTTCCTTGTGTTTTCATGTTCATTGTATAGTTGAGCTGTATTTAGGGATATTTTGGATCCTTTTCTATATATATTAATGATGTGTTCTTCTCTGAGTTTGTGTAGATGTTTGGTTATTGTTCAATCATAATCTATACTTAATACTTGCTGTTAGTTGGCCATCAATTGCATGATTCTAATATTGTAAATGAACTAGACATAGGGATTTGTTAATATGGATATGGTATAGTTGATGCATGTTCGATGAATTCAATTGGCTTGGATGAGTTGACTCGTTAATAGGATAGAAATATACCTATTGGTCATGCATAGTGTGTGATTGAGAATAAATCGTTCATGAGTGAATTTTGGTTCTAACTAAGGAGTTAGGTAAATGAAACTATGGTTGATTGACCTAGACATATGCTTTTAGCTACTGAAGATTCTCATGCTAACCTAATCAGTGCATGCATGTTAATGAGGAGGATTGTATGTTGTTGGTAGATGTAGGGGGTGAAGAAGGATTCCCTGAAACCTAACCGTTTATCTTTATTACTTTTGTAGATTAGATTTAGTTTAGTTTAGTTTATTACTTTTATTTATTTTTATGTTCTTGAATAGAATTGATTAAGCTATTAGTTGATACTTAACTTTATAACTAATTATCTTCGTGGGAACGAACTTTTACTCTGTATCTATATTACTTGAGCGATCCGTGCACTTGCGGTTAGCAAATGGGCAACATGTTTGACCCTGTCAAGTTTTTTTGCGCCGTTATCAGAGATAAGTTTCTATATTGCTAATATTGATAATAAGTTTGGTTAGTTCTAATTCAAGTTATATATAATCTATGTTAATTTCAGTCTTTTTATGTTTTGTTTTAGTTTTAATAAAGAAGCCGAGTGATTACAGCCATACGAGGCCTTTGAAGGAATTCGCGACTCTTGGAAAGGATAACCCTTGGATCAAGTTCTTGAGTACTACTTATCCGCAGCAATTCATTTTGGTGACAAAGTCCTGCTAGGACTATAACTCAGGCCCTTCGTGGAAGGGAACCCCATGTTTATGTTTATTTCGTGTTTTTACTTTGTGCATAAATAGGAAATATGTTAATATGTTTATGTTAAGTATGTTAGTATATTAGTATGTTGTGTTTTGTTAGTTTTGTTAATACGTTTTTGTTAATATGTTAGTATATATACGTGTTAGTATGTTAGTTTTTGTTTGTTTTTAAGTTTTAAGTTTGTTTTAGTTTTTATATAGGTTAATATGTTGATTTTGTGTTTTATTATGTTTGTGTTGTACATTTTGTAATTTAGCTTTTTGAACAAATTTTGTTGCAGTTAGAGACCTATATGAGCCAAATCCAGCATCAAAACTGTGTTTGCTGCTAAATTTAGCAGTTTTGGTTGTCATGCCGCAGCGCAAGGTGATGAACGCCGCGGCACTGGTGCCCATTTTTTACAAAATTCTGCAGCTTTTTGTCACACCGCGGCAGAAGTGACAACTGTGCATGGGTGTCTTATTTGGGGCAAAGACCTGTTTTTACTTTTGTTGTTATTTTTTTTTTATTTTTTTGTATTTAGTAATGCTCAGTAGTAGTTAGGCTGCTATTTTGCGAGTCTCAGGTTCCCTATAGACCATATTCATTAAAGGATACATTTTATTTTGGTTTGGGAGAGTATCTTTACATGTTTTATTGCTTTTATGCTTAATGTTAACATGTATTGGTATTTTGAGTATGCAGTGGTGTTAGTCATCATATTTTCATGATTATATCTTGTTTTGATTATCACTAATGTACTGTTGACAAGATTTTCAATTTTCAACATTATGCAAATGATGTTATGCATGCTTGAATTGAAAAGTTGAATCTATTTGAATGCATGATATGTTGCAAGAATGCTGATGTTGTTAAGGTTGTCCATGATATGAAAAGTTACTATTTGCCCCCTTTTCACTGAAACCTTATGTGATCTTAAAGTATGTGAAAAAATTTAGTTACTTTTGATGCATGATTTACATCTCACTTAGATGCAAGTGTAACTTTGAAAATGATAAGAGTGCATGTCTTGAGAATATTTATGGATGTACATGTAGAGTTTTGATTATCCTAGAAATTATTTTTGAACTCTCTTGAGGCGAAATCCTAGATTGTGTATGATTGAGGAGATGATTAGGGCATTATTTGGATCGTTTGAGTCTTAAAAAGCTTACCCTGATATGATGATATCCTTAGGTCCTTTTTTGAAGCCCTATACTGTTTGGCCTTATTTGTTGTTCACCACCATTGTGTTCGTTAACCTGTTAACCATTCTAATGCATGTGAAAATATGTCATTTTCTTCCTATCCTTATTGTTTGTTGAGTACATGGTATGCTATTTCTTGAGATGAGTCTGACGATTAGGGGTATGAATATTCAATTCAAAATGAGCCTGAAGGAACCAGATGCAAAGAAAAGAAAAAGCAATGCCTTGCAAAATAAAGAAAATCAAAAGAGAAAGAAAAGAAAAGAAAAAAAAAAGAAAAGCAAAGCTTAAGTAAAAGTAAAGTTGAAAAGCATCAAAAATGGTTCTGACATGTTTTCTGATTTCACTTTTGAATACCCTGCTGATATCAAGTTAGTGGCTCATATCTTGAAGTAATATGTTGTGTGTCTCAATGTTTGTATTGTATCATTTCCCTTCATTTCTTTCGCCCATACCATTGGCCTAACATTACAAGCTGATAAAGTCTCTTTTGATCCTCAATCTTATATGATTTACATTAGTGGAGAGAGAGTTGATTCACAATCTTGTGGATTATGTGAATCATATACATGTATGCTTATAAACTTATTTGGATATGTATAACTTGATTAGGAGAAGTTTATCTTGCATGTTTGTGAAAAATGTGAATTACATGAAGGGTTGTTTGGATTGATAACATGTTAAGGATTATGTTTGTATGGAGCTGTTTATGGGGCATTTGCACTTTTTGAGGATTGATACAGTCATTACACACTAGTTTTGGTTTGAAATGAAAAAGAAGATTGAAATGCTATTTGCTGAATGAAAGTTGTTTTGAATGTTTAAGTGATTTACTTAGTTCTATTTTGTTTTGCTCGAGGACTAGCAAAATGTAGGTTTGGGGGTGTGATAACTCTATAAAATGTAATTATTTGTGCCCTAATTTTGTGCTAAAATGAATGCTTAGTCATTATTTATAATGCATATTTAGAGGGTTTTGTGCTTATATTTGTTATATTCTAATTCTAATGCCTTATTGTATGTTTTATAGCAAATTGAGCTTTAATTGTTATTGATTGAGTATATTTGCAATTGTTACTGATTTGGTGTTTTCTCCATGTTCCATGTTAAGTAAGGGTGATCACGGGTCGGGTTGGGTCGGGTTTGGGGTAAAAAAAAAATTCAAACCAACTAGGTGAGGTCGAGTCAGGTCGGGTTATGAAAAAAAAATTAAGTAACCCGAACCGAACCAATCCAATTAGAATCGGGTTGGTTCGGGTTGGGTAATCGGGTCGGTCGGGTTCGCATGTTGGGTAATTGGGTTGGTCGGGTTGTGCACCTTAAGTGATTGGATTAGGCAAAATGACGTCATTTTAATCGGGTCATCTGGTCGGCTCCTCGGACCCGTCACCCGAACCAATTAATGGATGGGTTGGTCGGGTTTTACCCGAACGGACCCGATTACCCAAACCAACCCGAACTAATTAAGTTGGATCGGGTCGGGTTGTTCGGGTCGTCAGGTCGGGTTGGGTAAATGTACACCCCTAATGTTAGGAAGGGCTCCAAACAAGGTCAAATGTGGAGTATATGAGCCAAAAGGTCAAGAGGAAATCAAACGCATTTCGGCGAGCAACGTAGCAGCGGGAAGTGAACGCCGCAAAGTTCGTGAGCGCAAAAAGCAAAAAAGCATCTCAACCATTCTATACTTGAACCCGAGAGTTCAACGTCGCGGCCCAGAAGATGGGTGCGCCGTGGTGTAAAGAGACCGACCCTATGGGCGCCGCGGCGCGTGTATGTAAGGGTCGCGGTGTGGTGTGGCAAGCTGAGCTTATAAATTAGATTTTTCATATTTTTCTCAGAGTCTAAGTTAATGTAGGTCATTTTTCTTTACGTCTTGGCTATTTGAGCTATTTCCATTTTAGGTTTTCTTAGTTTTAGTTAGTTTAGGCTAGAAAGCTTTGGCTAGATCTCCATTGATAGTGGATTGGAGGCTAGGATCAAGGATGAAGGAGGATTCAAGCTTCAGAGACAAATCAATGAGTTTCCTTTCTCTTTTTTTCTTTCTCTTTTCTCTTCCTTATCTTCCTTGGATATGATTTTCCTTGTGTTTTCATGTTCATTGTATAGCTGAGCAGTATTTAGGGATATTTTGGATCCTTTTCTATATATATATTAATGATGCGTTCTTCTCTGAGTTTGTGTGGATGTTTGGTTATTGTTCAATCATAATCTATACTTAATGCTTGCTGTTGGTTGGTCATCAATTGCATGATTTTAATATTGTAAATGAACTAGACATAGGAATTTGTTAATATGGATATGGTATGGTTGATACATATTTGATGAATTCAATTAGCTTGAATGAGTTGATTCATTAATAGGATAGAAATATACCTATTGCTCATGCATAGTGTGTGATAGAATAGATCGTTCATGAGTGGATTTTGGTTCTAACTAAGGAGTTAGGTAAATGAAACTATGGTTGATTGACCTAGACATAGGCTTTTAGCTACTGAAGATTCTCAAGCTAACCTAATCATTGCATGCATGTTCATGAGGAGGATTGCATGTTGTTGGTAGATGCAGGGGGTAAAGAAGGATTCCTTGAAACTTAACCGTTTATCTTTATTGCTTTTGTAAATTAGATTTAGTTTAGTTTATTACTTTTATCTATTTTTATGTCCTTGAATAGAATTAATTAAGCTATTAGTTGGTACTTAACTTTATAACTAATTATCCTTGTAGGAATGAACTTTTACTCTATATCTATATTACTTGAGCGATCCGTGCACTTGCGGTTAGCAAATGGGCAACATGTTTGACCCTGTCAAGGATAGCCCAAAGGAATTCATCATTGGGAATATTTAGGATATCCTTGCATTTGATCTAGCCAACCTTCGACCCCCACTCAATTATAAAATTAATACATTCAGCGTCTCCCTCATCCAAATCCTATTTCTCCTTTTTAATGGATTCAATGGGAATGCCCCAGGCATGTTGGTTCCAGTACAAGCAGAATTTTGCTTCCCCATTAGCCTTTAGGTAAAAAGGCTGAGTGCCCGATGCTGTAGTCAATTTGAAAAATTTATGCTTCTACTCTTTGTAGCTATCCTGGAAAATTTCAAACACTCTCTTCCTGGACCTTGATTTGACAGACATCCAGGGCTGCTACAATGCACTCCCCCCTTGAATACTCCATCACATAAAAAAAAATAGAAAAAGACTTTCTCAGAGCACTAGAGATAACCACCCAACAAAACCTCTCAAAGGCTAAGATGTTACCCCAGCCATTAGGGTGAATCTGGATCGAGACAGCCTGAAAGGTTCAGAGAACCGATGTTTGAAAATCGGTGAACAAAATTTGTAGACCATAGTCGAGAAAAAGGCCCTTGTACAAGAACATGAAGTCTTGACCCTCTTCTCGTTGCATGCATACTCTATCATCATGCTTTGGGCATAGAACTTGAAACTTTCAGTCCCCCGAACCTCTCTCCATCAATTCTAGATAGCCCAAAAGTTCTCTGAGTCTTGCCTCAGAAGAATATACGGACATATGGTTCCAAACGTCATTGGTAACCCAAGGGTAGGTGGGCCTCATAGGGGCAAGAACCAGAGGTTCCTCTTCGTCCGCTCTCTGTTGCCTCACAACCCTTTTCCTCGCCATTGAACACTTAGAAAACACCCATCGAGACCATTAGGCTAATGTCAGAATCAAGGGCTTCTATCGATTCAAATAAAGAACCCAGAGGGATTCATATCCACCCTCAAGCCCTAGAACTGCGGCCTCGAAGCCTATCAAGGTATGAAACTTATTAGGACTCCCCCGCCACCCTTGGTGCGGCGAGGAGGGTGTTTCATAGGAAGTATAATCCAGAAAAAAAGGTACAAATCGAATTTAAGTGAGAAATGATAAAAGGAGTACCTTTAGAATCTAGAAAGATAGGAGATTGTGAAGTTGTTGGATTAAAGCGAATGAACTGCTGCAAGCTGCTCACAATCACACCGCCTCGTTCGTAAAACTTGTAAAAGAGAAGCTCTCTTAGAAGGTCTTTAATGTTCAGGAATAGTAAAGTCTAGTGAAAATGAACTTAACCCCCAATTAAAGTGGCGAGATGGTTTGGGGACACTTTTGTCAAATCCATTTCAATTTTGAAAGGCACTTATTATAGCGTGCAAAACACTAGGCACATCTACTTAATCAGGGTACGCTACATGGCCCTCACAACTATCATGATGGTTGAGAGGACGATTGTGCAGTAAGCCAAGGGACACGTAACCTCAACAAACTAACTCTATAAATTTTCCACGGACCCTAGATGAGTCTGTAGTGCCCACAAATATCAGATACTAACGCAGACAGCGATACCCCCAGGAATGGTCGGCGGACTTAGTGGTAAAAATCTTCACCCTATGAGGAACACAGACCCTGGGGGCGAGAACTAAAACTCGCCATTTCGTTGTACCAATAACTAAAGGCCAAGCTGGGGGTAACTTAATATAGCTCCAGGATAAACGTTGGACTCACCCCGAATAATGTAAAACAAAAAATAGAAACAAATTTTCTCAGAGATACTAGACAAATTCTCGATAAGAAAAATTTTATTGATTTCATTCCGTACATCATCAACCTCCACGAAAGGATAAAGAAAAAGTACATTAAAAGGAAAGTGAAAATAGTGTCCGTAAAAGAGTTTAAGTACGGAGCCAATAGTGCAGCAAAGGCACTTGGTCATATTGTCATATCCCCAGTGAACCCACTCCATTTCCTTCATTCTCTTTCAAAGCAAGTCCAAGAGAGCAGATCACCCCAAGTTACTCCCAAAAGATTTTCTTTTCTGCCAGGATAGAATTCTTGCAAGCCACTCCACTTCTTCTCATCCATGAAAACATTATTCCTCCTTAACACATTGGGTGACAAAAAGGTCGACACCAATATTACGCTACCTCTTTGCAAAGCAAGTCCAAGAGAGCAGATCACCCCAAGTTACTCCCAAAAGATTTTCTTTTCTGCCAGGATAGAATTCTTGCATATCCAGCCACACTACGAAGAAGACCATCCTAGTGATTTCAAATCACTCAAGAAAAAGGCAGGGGGAGAGATAGAGTGCTCTCCAGTGTCCTCATACACCAGTTAACGAAAACATTATTCCATCCTAATAACACATTGGGTCAGAAACCCCTATGTACGCTAGGAGAGAAAGCCTTTCGCCTCCCCAAATACATAGCAACTCAATATTACGCCAAGAAAGAAAGGCCTCTATGGAAAAAGGAAGTTGCTTGCAGAAAGTCAATCAATTTTAGGAATTTTGAAAAGATTAAGATAAAAACCCTCGTAGGGGGCAAAACCCTCCATCTTGCTTTTTCACTTGACTCATGTAAGACTTGGGCAGGGTCTAGTTTTATCTTCACATCAGAATCAACCAAGAAGAGGTCAGCTAATGTGATCATTTCCCCTTTCTTCTTAATTTATGGAGGACAGAAAGGTAGGTAGCTCTAAATAAGCTATTCTCATGAAGTTTCTAAGCTGAAAGATGAGCGATCTAGGGAACCTAGGGAAGCAGGAATTTTTTGGCTTACCTTCTTTTGGTTGAATTGTAGTTTGAAGAATTTCTTCTCTTTCATTGTTTTCCCATTTTTGTGGATCTCTCTGGCTTACCTTCTTTTGGTTGAATTGTAGTTTGAAGAATTTCTTCTCACTCTCTCTCTGGATCTCTCTCTCTCTCTATATATATATATATATATATATATATATATATATGTGCTTTTTTATCAAACTACCTTTGATGGCAAAACTATTTACTAAAATACAATTTTTTTATATTATTTACTTAAATGTCACTCTTTTAAAACTATAGACTAAACTGCCACACTTTTAGTCAACATAACATTTTTTATTATTTTCTATTCTACTTGAAAAACGGAAAAGCGGGTGGTGCATCCATGTGTAAAACGTGAACAAGCTTGGCGTTTTTCACGTGGTTGTGCCACTCTCTTTAGCGCATTTCACATGGAAACGTCATTCTACATGGCGTTTTTACAACAAAAACGTCAACACTCCTAGTGTATTGATGGCAAAAGCGTCATTCCACTTGGCGCTTTCAGGGTATATATAGCTCCATCCGGGTTCCAACCGAGTCATCCTCTTCATTTTCTCAATTTTCACTATCTCTACAAGTTTTCTATCTCTCAACTCTCTCTCACCTAATTCATTTGACTGTTGCTACTAGAAATGGTATATATAGCGCCATTCTGATGCTGACCCATCTCATTAATGTGTAATTATATGTCATTAGTGTATTTGATTAAGAATGTTATATTTAGTAGTTTTTGTTATATTAACATTGATGATTTTCTATATATTGTGATTTTGGTACCCTTGTTGGATTAAACACGTTTGCGATTTTTTTTATTTATGATCTTGGTACCATGGTTGAATTAAACAGGTTTATATGCTTTTGGGGAGGTCCAATATTCATGAAAAATCCTGTCAAAATTTTCATAGGATCTTTATGATTGAACTTTGGTTGAACTATGTTAAATAGGTTTATGAAAATATGAAATCTGAAATGAGAAGATGAGAAGATGAAAATATGTTAAACAGGTTAAACAAATCAAAACACACCAAACTTGTTGGCGTGTTTAAGCAAAAAACGTTATCCAACATGGCGCATCCATATGCAAAATGCTATGTAGGATGACGTTTCCACGTAGAATGCGCCAAACAGAGTGGCATTTTCCCGTAAAAAATGCCAACAAGTTTGATGTTTTTCACGTGGATACGTCAGTCTCGTTAACATTTTTTACGTAGAATAAAAAATAATAAAAAATATTACGTTGGTCAAAATAATGACAATTTAGTATATAATTTTAAAAGTGATATTTTGATAAATAATTTAAAAATAATAATATTTTAATAAATAATTTTATCATAAAAAACAGTTTAGTGTATATATATATATATATATATATATATATATATATTCCCCTTCTCTTCAATAATGTTCCTTATTTTATTTTAAAAGAAAAGTCTGCAGGCTAATAAATATGCAACGTCAACAAGGAACATTGGGTGATAACTTTCAATATTACAGACAATCAAATTGCTCTAACAACTAGTATTGGTTTGTTAAAAGAAAAAACAACTCCTGTAACTGCCTGTTATTTAACAGGAGAACCCTATTCCTCAATAAATAATTTCTCACAGCAGTGCCACTTAACGCTTTGAAACCGGTCAGAAGTTATAGATCAGATCAAGATCCACAAGCATCTAGTCTCCTTTGCAACCAGGCGCATATTAAGTCACTTATATTCAATAACTCTACCCTCTTTTCTATAATTCTAAAAGGCAGAAGTACACCTCTATTAGGATAAGGTGACACTGATCTGTCATAGAACTTTGTCCTCCCAATTCTTACACAAAAAACTAACAATAAAATAATTCTAGATATTTTGTGTACTTGCAGATGCTGGAATGCCAAATTGATCAAATTAAGGAAATCAAATTTTTATAAACAGTATAAATATGCCTTTTATGCCCAAAAAATTCTATAAATTATTAAATAGCATATTCCTGTGTAGGGGTAATAACGGATCGGGTCGAGTAGAATTTAAGAGAGAAAAAAATCTAAATCAATCATGTGAGTTTGAGTTAGGTCAAGTCCAATTTAAGAAAAAATTTAAGTAACTCGAACCGAACTAACCCGATTAGAATTGGGTTGGTTCGGGTTGGTTAATCGAGTTAGTCAAGTTGATCAGGTCACTGAATTAGGTTGTAAGAAAAAATTAAAAAAAGGTTTAAATATAGATAAAACGATATCATTTTATTGGATCATCAGATCATCAGATCAGATCATCGAGTTAGTTCACTAAATCTGTTACTCGAATTAATATTCGATTAGATTTATCGAATTTGATCCAAACAGACCTAATTATCGAAACTGACCCAAATATATGAGATCGGATCAAGTCAGATCGGTCGGATTAGCGGGTCGACGAGTCGGGTTGTGCACCTGTATTCCTGTGTCCAACCCTGTGATATATCCAGCTTTCAGTGAATTTCACAAGGAAAGAAATTGCATCATTTGAATGACCATCGAATGTACCGATTATAATATATAATATATGTTCATGCATCATAAAGCTGTCTTGCACACAGTTATGCATAATTTATATAGAATCATTTTTCTTTTTCTTGGTGTTTAAGATAATTGTGAAAAAATAATTATTTTAAATAATTGATTATTATATAAATATTTTTTATTATAATTGATTATAATATAATTAATTTTAAATTTAAATATATTAGTTAAAAAGTAATTTTAAGTTAAATTATTTTATTTAGATGATATAAAAAAGAATTATTTTTATATATTAAATTAGTAAAATAAATATAGAATAATTAAAAAAATTATTTGATTAAAGACAAAATAATATTTACATTTCAAAGTGTAAAGAATAATTTATAATTTAAAATTATAAGTTAAAATTTTAGCGTTATAAAAATTTTTTTTTAAAATACATTGAATTTCATACAAAAATTAAAACTGAATTCACTAAATATACACGATTATTGTTACAATAATTTTTTATTAAATAACATATGTTGGGGGTGAAAATAATCTTTTCCAAACACCCATTGTAGCTACTAGAGTTGATAATTTTGTTCTACAGTTCAATTACTCTTAATAAACCATGTAATGCACTTAATAACAAGTATTTTGCCCTTACTTTTTCCTTTTTCATCTTTTCTTATTCAATTTCAAGCAAAGATTCTACAATACTGATATCTTCACTCTGAGAGATTCTGCCTTCTTCCTAATTCAATATTTGTATCTGAGACATTGGCAATATTAATTAAGTTCAAAATCCAAAAATATTGTTTCAGAGCAAACTTCAAATTAAATATTTTTTTTTCAAAAGTGACCGTTTATTGAAAAAGTAAACTATTTAACACCAATGTTACTATGCAATTAGGTGCCATATACAACTTTTACAATATTTTATAACATATATATACAGAGATTAAATTAATGGCTTCTACCCAAACCCCATCCCACTCTTACCAGTTGGGCTTGGGGTATATATATATTTCTTGAAATATTCAAACCCAATTCAGTCCCCTTCCAATCCATGCAAGGAAAAATTTTGGAGCCACCCAGGATCATTGATCAGTCTCAGTCAAATCAAGTCAGAAAAAGTCATCCATTCAATGCAATGATTCATATGCCATTGAACCAGAGATTAGCGGTAGCACACATCAGATTCATCCCAGAAACTGAAACAGATCAACTAAGGAAAACTAATCAAGAAGTAATTGATCATAGAAACTCAAGTAGAGATTTTTGTGATCTATATAACAACTTATTTGGCTCTTTCATTTTTTTTTAGAATACAAGATATTTTTACAGATTCAATTTATTTAAATCTTTTATGAGACTAATTTTATTTAACTTATGTGACTCTTTTATTTTTTATAAAACACGAGATATCTTCATAAATTTTGCATGGACACTGTAACAACCTTCATAATAAAAAAGTTTGTCCCTTTACAATCAAAGTAATCATTATTTAATTTATTTACTTTTTAATTTGGTGCCTGTGACTCATGGTAAATTATGGAAAAAAGACTTCTAATAAAAAAGAAAATTAAAATATGTTTGATTCAGTTTATTAAAAAAATACTTATTTTTTAAAAACCTCTCTTAAAAAAATTTAATTATAAATTATTTTAAGTATAAAAATAAACTAATCTAAATATACACATTTATTCAAATTTGTTGCGTGGAATCACAATTATATGCCAACCTATTGTTTTTATTGTTGACTTTTGCGAAAATGATAGGCGAAATCATGTGTTGAGATGGGGTTTATACCGCTTATAATTGCTTATGGTATCAAAATGAGTTTTGTAATCTATATAACAACTTGGCTCATTTATTTATTTTTAGAACACATTGGCTCTTTTGTTGCGTGGAATCACAACTATATGCCAACCTGTTGTTTTATTGTTGACTTTTGCGAAAATGATAGGCGACATCATGTATTGAGATGGGGTTTATACCACTTGTAATTGCTTATGATGTCAAAATTAATGAGTTTTGTGATCTACATATAATACTATATATTATATATTAATAATATTATGCATTATATTTTTTTTATATTCTAAATTTCTAATCCACAGATTCAACAAAAATTAACCCGTTATCATGTAATGTTGTACTTGTACATACGGATGTAACATATAAAGTAAACAAATAGTAGATTATCAAAGGTGTTGCTTGTTACATTTTTTTTTTCTTGCATTCATATTAACAAGTTGCTTTCCTAACATTCTATACAACCCGTGATCCGCTATCTATAAATAAATAAACAAACTATCCTCGTTTCTCGTTCATATTCACTCCGATCCTCCAATACCTTAATTTGCTACACCCAAGACTCTTTCGCCAACACAACACAACACAACAGTACAGTTGAGACTTTAGAATTCCAAACTAAACATCACATCTTCCATGGCATACCAAAACCCTCCTTCAAATCTAATCTCAGATCCTGAAGCAGCCCAAACCGCTCCTACTCCTCCTACCCCTTCAGCCACAGGTTTCTCAGCCAAAATAGTGGTGCAGAAAGTGAAAAGCAACTTGGTTTTCCATTCAAAATGGGCTGAACTGAATGGTGCCATGGGTGACCTTGGCACCTACATACCTATAGTGCTGGCCTTAACCCTAGCCAGGGACCTCAACCTTGGCACCACGTTGATCTTCACCGGTATCTACAACATCATCACAGGTGCAATTTATGGGGTCCCCATGCCTGTCCAGCCCATGAAGTCCATCGCCGCCGAGGCCTTATCCGACACAGGCTTCGCCGTGCCGGAGATCATGGCCGCCGGAATCTTGACCGGTGGCGTGTTGTTCGTTCTGGGTGTGACGGGGTTGATGCAGCTGGTGTATAAGCTGATACCTTTATCTGTTGTGAGGGGAATTCAACTAGCACAGGGCTTGTCATTTGCTTTGACTGCGGTTAAATACGTGAGGAAAATGCAAGATCTGCCAAACTCTAAAGCTTTAGGTGATAGACATTGGTTTGGCTTGGATGGGTTGGTTTTGGCCATTTTTTGTGTATGCTTTATTGTTATTGTGAATGGTGCTGGTGAGCAGAATCATGGGTGTTGTGATGCTGCAGAAATTAGTGACAATACTAGTTGTGATTTGGGTGGCCAAAGAAGGGTTCAGGGTGCAAGAAAGAGGACCAGTAGAGTGAGAAAGATTATTTTCTCACTTCCTTCTGCTTTCTTAGTCTTTGTGTTGGGTGTTGTTTTGGCCTTCATAAGAAGGCCTAAGGTGGTGCATGAAATCAAGTTTGGACCCTCCTCCATAAAAGTGGTGAAATTCTCTAGGCATGCATGGAAGAAAGGCTTTGTCAAGGGTACAATTCCTCAACTCCCATTGTCAATTTTGAACTCTGTGATAGCTGTTTGCAAGTTATCATCGGATCTGTTCCCAGGAAAGGAGTTTTCAGCCACTTCCCTTTCAGTGACAGTGGGGTTGATGAACTTGGTGGGTTGTTGGTTTGGTGCGATGCCATGCTGCCACGGGGCTGGTGGACTTGCAGGACAATATAAGTTTGGTGGCAGGAGTGGGGGGTGTGTGGCACTTCTTGGTGTAGCCAAATTGGTATTGGGGTTGGTGTTAGGAAGTTCTTTGGCACACATTTTAAACCAGTTTCCAGTGGGAATCTTAGGTGTGTTGCTCTTGTTTGCTGGAATTGAACTAGCCATGTGCTCTAGGGACATGAATACCAAAGAAGATTCGTTTGTGATGCTTATTTGCACTGCAGTTTCACTGGTGGGCTCAAGCGCTGCTCTTGGCTTTTTGTGTGGAATGATTATTCATGTGCTTCTTAAGCTAAGGAATTGGACGAAGGATGTACCACTTTCTACCATTTGGATGCAGAAAAGCCTCGACCAACTCTGAAGAAAAGGAGTATATATACAGGATATTATTGCTTGCTAAGTTGCTCTTCCTTATCTAGTGTCTTTTGGTGTAAATATGTGAGTATGTATGGCTTTGAACTTTTTTTTTGTTTTTCAATTTGTTTTACTTTGTTGGTATTTGATGCCAAATGAAGCCTTGTTTGGGGTTCTAAGACTCTTATGCTGTAATTGCAAGGTGTATAGACCATGGTTAATAGGAACTTCAGTTGTTGCTGGCTTTTGCTCCTTGTCCCTGCGTAGATGGTCGCGTACGTAGTGCTTACTATCAATCAATAAATTAACAAAGAAGTTGCTTCAGTAACATAATCTCTCACAAAAAAAATTTTGGTTGCATGCACTTATGTGTTTATGTTCATTTATGTGCATGATGTGATTGATGTCTGTGGGTAGATTCTTGCAGTCATGGGAACAAAGAACAACAAATGGTCAAAAAGAATACCTTTCCATTCAGAGCTAATGAGATAAGATTTGGTGCTTGAATGAAATGTAGTTTGACAAGGGCTCGCCGGCGTGTAATCTGTCTAATGTACCTTTATCCAACATTAAATGGTGGCCTGACTCCATTACCACTTTGGTATTAGCCCATAAACTCAAAAAAAAAAAAAAAAGAACTTGCCATTATTTGCGGTGTTGATTTCATTGTCATTTCCAATTCTTTTTCTTTCAACTCCTAATTACTATATTTGTCAAAGCTAATTAAATATAGTTTGGATTTTACTAATTGGCTCATAATGGCCAAGAATAAGCTTTTTGGCTTTCACCAAATAATCCCTCTAGAACGGTGAACTGGTGATGGTGAATAATAAGAAAGAAGATTAAGATTTCAGCATTAGCCAAGCCAAGCGATATATATGGTCTGGTTAAAAGATTAACCACTTGACATAGTCATATTCATTTTTAAAAAATTTGGATTGCTTATCTTCCTCTGATCATCTCAGCTTGATTACCCTGGAGTCATGTTCATCCACTTTACGTCCAAAATTGCAACACAATTTTAAAATGAAGAGAAAAAAGAAGAGATGAAGGCCCAAAAACTTTGCGCAACCCATAAAAAAAGAAAGGCAAATAATCATTTGATTTATAAATGTGTATGACCCACCTAATTAGAGGAAAAGACATGGCTTTTCCTCTGTAGCGTTAATCATGTCATATTCATTTCTTGTCTAAGCATTAAGGTTTTCAATTTAAGAGCTAAGAATTTTTTGCATAAACTTAATATATTTAAATTAGGTGCATTACATTAATCATATTTTTAATTAATAATAAATTATTACAATTAATTAAATTATTAAATACTTACGAATAAATAAGTAATGAGACAGGTAACGAGACGAAGTGAGATAGGCAGTAAGACGTACTTATTGGTATTCGTAGGTATCTAATGATCAAACCCTCCACCCACGTGTTGCATGTTCCCTCTTTTCACTTTTGCCACATTTGCTGAAGGGCTCCACCCTTGGTCATTGCCTCCCACCATAGCAAGTCCAATAAGATGGCTTTTCGATGGTTCCACCCAATCTCCTTCACTTTCAAATTTCTCTTTTCACGAGTGGGAGTCTGGGAGACCCACTCATAGAAGAGTTTCTTTCCTCTTCTTGTAGGAAAATTTTTTCTGCCTCCACAATAGATCACTACCATCTATTTTTTGGAGTCCCCCCAGTCATGCAAGTTCCAAGTGTCTGAAGGCTTTTGATACCACTTGTTAAGTTATAGTAGAAGCTCAAAAATAGAATTAAATAAATGAGCTTGACATAAATAAATAAATTTGATATTATATCTTAACTTAAAATTTTAAAATATTAAATTTATGGATATTTTATACTTATATAACCCTAAATTTACTCATTCTTTATTAATGTAAGATTTCAACATTCACATTTGAATTTTCAACATATCATTTTAATGGTGCTAGATTATCCTGAAAGAAGAAAAACTCTTCGTCTAGGAGGACCCAAGAATTTTCCCACTCGTGGTGGCCTCCATCACTCTATCCAAGTAGCACATGGAGTTAGAAGTTAGAACCTTGGAATCTGACATCCATGTGGTTAAACATCGGTGCTTGAAGTCGTTGAAGGCGTCATCAAGAAACGAACATGATGCATGTTGATAAATAGGTTATGCATCATCCTGAAATGAAGTGCCTTCAAAGATATTGCATTCAGCCTCTGCTAACTCGATCTCCCATCTTCGGCGCTGTGTGAGTTGCCAGCTACCTTAATGAGGTGCTCCATGATATGCATCTATGGTGTTGGGTAAGTTCGATTTGGCTCTGCAAATGGAAGGTCTACATCCACAACAACTTTCCTGCCGCAGTAGATGGAGACGGCTTTACCCGTTGTTACCCACTGACGCTTGGTCTTCCCTGTCGTAACTGCCACTGAGTGATTAACATGATTGAATAACGATGGTTACATATTGGATTTTAGAGAGAGTTGAGTAAAATGATTTTTCGTGCATCGAATCTCTATATGTACAGTTTACATAGTTCCTAATCTGGTACAGGAAATTACAATGAGCTCAGCTATATACTATCTAAAGTCTAAACCAAGCTAATTGTAGACTACCTTCTAACTAATTGCTAGATTAAGTTACAATTACATCTACATCAACTAATTACATTCAGCAACTAAACTAATCTGGATCAGGTGGCTCTTTGTTAGATTCATGTGGAGGCACTAATACAGGTCCTTGCCCTAGCCCTAGGTGCCTTTTGGTTGAAGAAAATTCCTCTCATGCCCCTGCGTGACTGCCCATGGGTGCAGAGACTTTGGTTTCACTCCCCAGGTGGTTTTCGGGTAGAGGAGAGTTCACACTTCACACATCCATATAATAAATTGGCTTCACAAAATTCTGATCTCTTGGCCACTGGAAACTAGCTGTTGAAATCCTTAAGGCTATCATGCATAAGCTTTGACTAGCATGGAATTCCCTGTGCTTTGAGAATAGACATGCCGAAACTGATTTGGTCATATCATGAAGATTTCTTCTTGGCTTGCAAGAGTTTCAAGCAGC
This sequence comes from Ormosia semicastrata, assembly GCA_029884595.1. NCBI lineage: Eukaryota > Viridiplantae > Streptophyta > Magnoliopsida > Fabales > Fabaceae > Ormosia > Ormosia semicastrata. The sequence goes on from JAQQTO010000052.1 coordinate 6,837,746, forward strand.
AAATTTGGTAGTGGATGACCTCACTATAAATGAATCCTTTCCTAACTGTGCCTCGGTTGAAGCTTGGATTCCTCCTTCACCAGGCACGTATAAACTGAATACAGATGCAGCTGTCCACAAGAATGGTGATTGTGGCTTGGATGCAGTAATCAGAGATGGTGATAGTTCCATAATCCCTACACCTACTTCAGCAATGTCAACGAAACTAGAAGCAATGGGAATCCGATTGGGACTTATGTTTGCAAAGGATATTTGTTTCCATGATTTAGTGGTCTGATTGTAACGAGTGCATTGTGGCGCTTAAAGATGTTCACAAAGTCAACATAACTTTGGCATGATGATCTGGGATTACGAGCACTGGGCTCTCAGCTTTAGGTCTTTTGCCTATTCTTGGATAAGAAAGGGTGGGTAATAAGATTGCTTATTCTTTAGCTCATCTAGCTTTCTCTATTCTTAGGCTGTATGGGACTATGAGTACATGATGCTCCTTTGGAAGTTTCAAACATTGCTCTGTTGGATGTACATATACTTGCACTCTCAATTTAATGATAGCTACTTTTTTTTTTTTGGAAAATAAAAAAAGGTAACTTTTGTCAAATTTTTCTCATGGTCTTAACACGCGCACACACACACCCTTTGGGCTCTCAAAAGGTAGGGATGAAAATAAGTCAGATCAGGTCAGGTTTTGTTTTAAACAGGTCTGACGTGACCTATATCCCAATTATAAAGCTTAAGTCTGGCCTATGAACTTGTAATAGGTCAATTTTTAAGACATGACTTGACCTTTTTAAAAGTCTGTCTTGATCTAAAAGCATATTTAAATACCTACTTTTCAATGAGGTCTTTAAATAAACTAACAAGTCTACCTTTAAATAGGTCAACAGACTTTTATATAGGCTAACATGCCTACCTTTAAATGGTCAACATGCTTTTAATTTACATAGGCTAATAGACATAAGTCTTGAAATAGGCCAATGGGCCTACTTAAGGCCAATAGGTCTTTATTATAACTTAACACTCACCTTCTAATTTTATAGATGCTCACCACTTTCTTACTCTGCCTTTGGTCAATGTGGGACTTAGAGATATACCAAGTTGCAAACTATATGCCTCCAATAATTTTGTAACTTGGTATATTTTTAAGTCTCACATCGACCAAAGATCAGAGTAAGAAAGTAATGAGATCCATAAAAATAGGGAGTGAGTGTTAACTTATTAATTTTATTCTAATAAATATATTAATAATTATGTTATTTTTATTCTAACTTATTAACTTAGGTTTTAGTTACTATTTTTTTATTAAAATTTAATTAAAAATATATTAATATATTATAATAAATTAATAATTATAATTATAATAATATATATTATAATATATATAGTTAAATAGGTCAGACCGACTTATCAGGCTTAAAAGACCTATTAGATGGCTTGAAACCTGACTTTTTAGTTAAACATACTTTTAAAAAAGTATTGAGTTAACTTGTTTTGTAAACATGTCAAACCAGGTTAAGCCTTAAACAGGTCAAGCCATAGGTTCGTAACGGGTAACATGACCTATTTCCACCTCTACTCTCTACACAACCTTCCGGTGTAGCACTAATGAAACTCAAGTTTCAAAAACAAGAAACATTGTAAATACTTCTTACTATTACTACTTAAAGATAAATTAAAAAATATAAAATTCTAAACACATATTATCCTTTAATTGCAACTTTCTTCAAGCACTCCGTAACTTTTAATTATTATAAATTTTACAATTATCCTTAAATAAACTCTTTTATTATTATTATTATTCTTGTTGTTAATTTTTTTGCTGGATATTATTATTATTATTATTATTATTATTATTATTATTATTATTATTATAAAATAAAAAATAATATAATATGATATTTTTAGAATTTGAGCTTTTTCCTGAGCAAATTAGGAGGATTTGACGTGGAAGGATTGGCTGACATTATAAGTCTATGTAAAGAGATGAAAAATTTTTATTTAGACATTAGTTACTTTAGGCACAGAAATTAATATTTTACATATATGTAAAGTTCTGTAAGCTATATTAAAAATAAATATAAATGTCTCTAAAAAAATTATGCTTAGATTTATTAACCGTTAGTCTGAATGTCTATAATAATTTGGATGTAAATAAAAATCAGTCGAAGATATAGCCTGTCCTTACATGTAAATGTGCATATGATTCATTTTTTACTTTTTGGTTGTTAACAATTCAAAGCTTATCCCTTAACAAGCAATTAAGAAAATAAAAATGCATGGAATTTTACGTGTGAATTTACGTGGCAACGAAATGAAGGTAGTTCAGCTGTTGCATGAATTTCTATTCTTGTAATGATTAGTTAATGGCTTAATGGAATCTAAGTTAAACTCTACATTTTCACCGTTGTTTCAATATACTACGAGTTTCATCTTAGAAAGTTCTTAAAAGAAGGATTCCAAATAAAAGTTTAAACAATGTAAAAAATATTATTTTTCATTAAAGAACTAGAATCCAATTAGTTACAAACGAGAAAGATGAGATCCAATGGAGAACTTGTGCTCCAAAATACAAAGTAAAAGAAATTGCATAAAACGAAGATGAAAGCTGTAAAGAAATGTTGTAAATATGCTGAAAATGTAAAAGAAAGCAATAAATGATTGAAAATGTAAACAAGAAGTTGTAAAATGCTAGAAAATGAAAAAAAAACTAAATGAAAATAGATGAATTTTTGGTTGATTGATTGGGAGTCCTCTCTTCAATGCCTTAGAGGCTTATTTATAGATCTGGAGCTAGAAAAACTACAATTCCAATGCACTTTCAAGCCTCCAACTCCACTTTCCTTAATTTCAATAGCATAATCTCTAGCCACTTAATCACTCCATGCACTCCTAGGTCGTGGGGGCATCTCCATGGCACGTTTTCATCTAGCTTTAGTAAAGAAAATTGTCAAAAACACCATTTTCTACATGTTTGAACATTTGAAGCAGCTACCTTATCAATTATCTCGTATTTTTTAAGTGTCTTTTTCTTACCCAAGTCAGTTACCAATAGCTTCTTCTTCATTACCAAGTCAAAATAATGTTTTTTCACTTTTACCCTTAGAGCAACTGCTATGTTCCCTATTTCCTATTTTTTAGGAGCTTTATCCTCATCTCAACTGCTTTATTTGAAGCTCCAACCTTTGACTTAGTCAAATCAGGCACAACCCATCTTCTGATAACAAAACACAATGTTTTCATAGCTTCTTTTCCACTGGGCCACTTATCTTATTAGGTCGCACCTGCCCATGGCATTATCTTTCAGCCTACGATCTGTAAGCCCAACTTGTTATTTTTGGGTTACCAACAATGCCCCCACGTTAGCTGTTAGTTGGATTCAAATTCAACCAATTGCTAATGGATTAAGAACTTAAGGAAAATGTAACTTTTCCAAATTTAAAGCCTAACAGAAGTGGTGACTTTGGAAGAATTCAAAATAGAATTTCTAGAAGTGAAGGTGGCTAAGAAAGTAGAAGAAAAGCCAACCTTAGAAGTTGGGCAAGCAAGCACTGTTGCTGATATTATGACTCTGATGGAAGAGGACTAGCTAAAAACCCTTGAGCTTGCCAAGGACCCTGTTGAATTTGCAGGAAACACAACCGGAGCCAGCATTGGACCTCAACCTGAAGAGCTTCCAAAAGCTTGGCTTGCCCTTATTTTTTCTGTTCTTGGAGCAACTTTAATTTAGCTTTTTGGTTATGCGATCGGCCTGTGGCCACAATCATTTAGGATTTGGATGAGCTTTTTGTTAGTGGTTATCATTTTTTTGCATATGTAATCGGCTACTTGCTTTTGTTTTAACTATCTAAGACCTATTTCCTTCCTCCCATATGGAAGGATAATAAGGTTTCAAGTATATTTTGTTTATGCTTTTTCACTACAAGAAATTAGGAAATCAGCGAAGGAAATTTCCCTCTCTAATCCCTCCCTAATACACTTAGCGAGGGATTAGCAAGTGATACGTTAGTCGCTTTTTTTCCCATTGCTAATTAGCGAGGGAAAGCATTCCCTCTCTATTCCGTCTCTAGAAATTTTAATTCCCTCGCTAATCCCTCGCTAATATACCTCCATTATTCCCTCACAAAATAGCGAGGGAAATTCCCTTGCTATTACGTCGCTGCATGATATACCAATTTTGTATCATGTCAACTAATTTTTCTCGCTATTCCCTCGCAATTCCGTCGCTAAAAATTCTCTCACTATTCCCTTGCTAATCCCTCTCTAACTACCTGTGTGATCCCCTTGCTAAGCCTTCTCTAACTACCTGTATGAATCCCTCGCTATTAGGTCACTATTCTCTCACTAGATATTCCCTCACTAATCCCTCGCTAACATATCCCTCGCTATTCCCTCGATAATTATTCCATTGCTATTTCATCGCTATTCTCTTGCTAATTATCATGTGAGATTCTGTCGCCAATCCCTCGGTAACCAGGTAGGTTTTTTTTTTTTGAATAACCTATATATATTATTACTTTCCCAAAACCTGCATATCAAACCACAGCAAACAATCTAGCAAATAAAAATCCAACAACAACAACAATAAACAATCCAATAATTGTAAACTGCTACAACAAAAAACTTGTACAAATAATTCAATAATATAGTTGAAAGTTAATATAAAAATAATCAATCTAATATAGTTGAAAGTAATTATACAAATATAGACAAGAAGAATAAAAAATGGCAATCAGTCTAAGTTAGCGTCGTCTTCATCTTCCTCTCGACCCTCCCCAACTAAACCTTCCGATGGTGGTTGTGGAGCAACATTTGCTAATCTGATCATAGATAGGAATGATTGGAAGGGTGCCAACATAGGGACAAGTTGACTCTGGACAAACGAAGCCATCGCTGCTGCCACTGCTGTATTTACAGCTTCAGATATATCCTGTGTCAACGGTGTAGATTGGTAAGGACTTGCAACCGAGGAGGATGAAGCTTGCATGGTGTTATTACTAATGTGCAAGTTGTTACCTATGCCATGCACATGTCCTTTCTTGTTGGGACCCGCCACTTCCAAGTAGACATCCGGGTCAACCATAGGGTGAGAGGAAGAGTTTTCTCCATGTTTTTCTGTCATCGCGGTGTCATATGACTCCTAAAAATAACAAAACAAGAAAAATATTAACAAAAAAATAACTAACCTAAAATATGTATGACTTTTGAATTTTAAAAACACCTACAATAAAATTCCTCGAGCGCTCAGAAACATAGCTTCTGTCTTTCTTCTTATGAACTTTTGCATAAAGATCTCTGTAAGAAATTGGATGCTTTAACTCTGCCTCCTGTAATCCCATATGGCAGAATATTATATAATAAACACATATCAAAAGTAAGGCAATCCCTCTAAAATACTATGTCATACTCAAGATAGGCAAATAACTCAAGTAATTACAACTTGTTAATACACAGATTAATAAAATAAAATAAAACTCAGAAAATTCCAGATTAATAAACGGATAACCATCAAAACTTTAAATGAAGAAGTTATATTACCATCTTGCTCTTGTGTTGACCAAAGCTTATCGACCCGCCTATATGCTTCAAGGCATCAGGCATGGCTGCCCTGTTCCTTCAGGCAGCTGCAAATCTCGTCATCCATTTATCTGTCAGCCAAATGTCAACCAGGTCATCCCACACCTCCGTCCTCATTCCTCTGGGCCCATGGCCCTTAACATCAGCCAAGTTGTTTGAATTTGCCTTCTCAAAGGCCTTATCTCGTGCTTTGTTCAAATGGTCTGGATAACGGTCCATGATAGTCAGTTCCCAGACAATTCTCGCCATGCCGCGATCAGTATCAGATGTGAACCGATGCTTAACCTACACAAATGATATGTATGCAAATTTATTTTTTAATAAACGTATAATATATAATTCTATAAACACAATTACTTACCATGAAGTCATTAAATAATATTTCCTTCATCTCAGCTGGATAACCTAGCCACGTACTAGCCGGAACAGGCATCCTTGTCATGACATTGTACATAATGTCACTTGTCACTCTCGACAGGAGAAACCTCCTCCTGTAAGTACAAGAAGATAATGTTAGTAATCTAAAAGTAAATACATGTAATAAAAGATGATAATCACTATTACTTACAGTTCAAGGACAGGCGCCACATATATAAGTTCTCTGCTATCTATTTCTACATTAGATTCTCTACATGAAGACACCACATTCGGGCCGCTAGTGGGTGGGTCAGCAGGGGGTGGCATAGAAAGGGCTGGGTTAATAAGGGGTGGGACAGAAGCTGATGCGCCTCCAATAGTCAATGGACTAGACGCTAGTAGGCCTGCACTAGTCGATGGGCCAGTAGCTAAAGTTGTACCTAACATAATTATAGATAAACAAAAAAAATACATATATATTACATTTATATAAACCACGAGTTAACAATAATTAAAAAGATTATCCTATAAGTATACCTAGAGAGGGCTGAGAATGCTGTAATGGTGGAGAATCATAGCCAGATGAAACATTACGGCCTCTCCCATGACCGCGTCCAGCACCTCTACCTCGAATGGTCATGATGAATACCTGCAAAAGGAAACATAATGAAACATGACGAGTTACGAAGTTATATGCCAATAAAAATCTCAAAATATAAGGATGATATTTCAGTGTAAATACCATTAACAAAATTTATTGAACAAGATTCAATTTTAACTACTTGAGTCTGAAGCAAAAGATTCATCATCTTCATCTGAGAATTCATTAATTTCATTATTTTCATTGTCATCAATGAACTCATCATCAACCAGAATGTCCATTGGATAATGCATATCATGTATGTTCACTTCTTCCATTTGGGCATGTGCATCAAACAAGGAAACCGCTTCATCATCTATAACAATAGTGTATGTTCCAAGGGATCCATCATCTTGGTAATAATCAGTGGCAGTTAGGTCATTCAATTCATCACCTTCGTCATTCAATGTCTCAGCCACGAAGAGTTTTGCTCCGACCTTACAAGTTGCCCACCATTCACCATTAGCTCTATTCCCGCTTTGTGAGTATCTTGTATAGTACACTTGTTGTGCTTGTTCGGCTAAAATGAATGGCTCATTTAAGTGAAGTCTTGATTTATGCTTGATGTCAACTAACCCATATCTCTCATCAACATTGACTCCATTTATCGGGTCAAACGAATGACATTGTAAAAGAAATACTCTGTTTTGATTTCCTACATATGACAATTCTAATATATCTTCAACGATGTCATAATAGTCGAAGTCATTCTCACCATATATACTACCTCTAACACATACGCCACTATTCATAGTAGCTTTATTTTGTCCGTACACCTTAGTATGAAATCTGTACCCATTAACTACTAAGCCACAGTAAGAAGTCACGGACTTGGATGGATCATAACTTATCTCTCGTATCATTTAATCCTCGACTTGGCCTATATTAACCTGTATCATTACATAGACGGTAGATAGTTGTAACATCTAGCATAATGAACTTTGAATTTAACATGATAGATGTGATTATAGATAAAAGGACTCACTAGATGTCTTAGCCACCTACTGAAGTCCTTATCTCAAGCTTCCAATATTTGATCATCAGTGATATTGGGATATGTTTCCCTTAACGAATCCTCGAATTGTCTAATCAATACAATAATTAATATTTAGCATAAATTTAGCACATTAATAACAAATTCATTAGATAGAGAGTAGACTTACTGGAGATAAGGTTCTACTTCTCCATAATTTACAAGCACATATGTCTCAGCAATCTGAAGTTCCACATCCGTCAAGAATTTATTTCGACCTCTCCCGATAGGACGACATAGATGTTTAAAAATAAATAACTGTTCATTAATTGTATCTTCCCCACTGTCGTCATTCCGAGGAACTTGAGTGCGCCTGGTCTGTAGGTGGGGATCAAAATACATGGAAGCAAAATTGAAAATTTCTTCTAAAATATACGCTTCACAAATAGATCTTTTAACTTTCGCCTTATTTCGGACCCTTTTTTTCAAGTACAGCATATACCTCTCAAAGGGATACATCGACCTGTAATGCACTGGTCCTCCAACCTTAGCTTCATAAGGGAGATGCATGACTAGATGTTCCATCACGTCGAAGAATGCTGGAGGGAAAATATTCTCTAACTTACAAATTGTTTCAATGATAGAAAGCTCTGTATTTTCCATAGTGGAAGCACAAATTTCAGTTGCACAAACTTCTTTAAAGAACAAGCTTAGTTCTGTTAACGGTCCCCATATAGGTTTTGGCAAGATATCACGAAATGCTAGAGGAATTAACCTTTACATAAAAACATGACAATCGTGACTTTTCATTCCATATATCTTCCCGCCGTCTACATTGATGCAACGTGCAATGTTCGACGCATACCCATCAGGAAATTTTAACTGTTTTATCAACTCACACACCATCCTTCTTTGATTGGCATCCAAGACATACGTCGCCTTTGGTTTTTTACACTTGCCATTTTCAACTATTGACTCCAAGGTAGGACATTTGCATATTATCTTTAAATATTCTCTTGCATTTGCATTGTCTTTTGTCTTGCCCTTTATGTCCTTGACAGTGTTGAATTATGTCGTATTAGATTAGTGGACCAATAAGATAACTCCCAGAATATGTCTTCTTCACCTAATTGTGGTGTATACCAAAGCCATTTTGTTTTTGTTTACCTGAATTCAAGCCGAAAATGATTTCCTTAAGTTGAGTCACTCTATTCAAGACATCTGTCCCACTCAACTGTTGCGGTGGATTAGATTTTTCCACTGTTAATCTCTTAAAAGAGTTTCAATCACGGTGAAATGGATGATCAAAAGGTAAAAATTAGCGATGACAATTAAACCAACAACATTTTTTACCGTGCTTCAGCACAAATGACTTACTGTGATTCATACAAATCAGACAAAAAAAATTTTCATGAGTGCTCCACCCAGACAGCATTCCATAGGCTAGAAAGTCACTTATTGTCCATAACAAAGCCACTTTCGTATCAAAATTTTGCTTCTTCCAGGCATCATAAGTTTGCATCCCATCATCCTACACTATCTTCAGATCGTCAATTAGGGGTCTAAGATAGACATCTAAACTTTTACCTAGTGACTTTGGTCCAGGAATCACAAGAGTGAGGAATATGTATTCCCTTCTCATACATATACTTGGAGGTAGATTGTACGGTGTGACAAAAATAGGCCAACATGAATATGGTATGACTGAACCATTGAATGGATTAAAACCATCTGTACACAGGCCAAGCCTAACATTTCGAGCGTCTAGCGCAAATGTTCAATGGGTGGCGTCAAATCATTTCCAAGCCTTAGCATCAGCTGGATGCCTGATGACTGATTCATCTTGATACACTCCATCCACATGCCAACTCATATATTGTGCAATGTTTTTGGACATAAACAGACGTTGGAGTCTTGGCATAATGGGAAAATATCACAATACTGAATGCGGCACATCCTTCTCATTCGATGAACATCCCGCCTTCGGTTTGAATCGTGGGTGTCCACATACTAAACAAACTGAGTAAAGTCTCTTGTTACTGTATTCTTTGTAATACAACATGCACTGATTAAGACACACATCTATCTTCTCATATCCTAATCCCAACTCACGAACCATTCTCTTCGATTTGTAGAAGTTTTCGGATAACCTTTCAGGATCTGGAAGTATGCTCTTAATTATGACAATCATTCTATCATAACAACTCTCACTCATGTTAAACTTCGACTTCAAGTTCAAAAGTTGAGTTACAGCTGACAATTTCGTGTGCTTATGGAAACCATCCCATAAAGGTTCGTCAGCGTCTCTTAGCAAGTCATAAAACTTCGCAGCTGACGGATTTGGATCCTCTTCTAAATATTGAGCTTCTGGATTTAATCTATCACCTGCGGCATCCATAACCATATCCACGTATGGATTCCTAGGCTCCACTTCATCATCATGGACAATGGATGTTGAGCTGCTACCCCCCCATCTGTCCTCACCATGAATAGTCCAATTTACATAACCATCTACAAATCCGTACTTATACATATGTTGTTCTACCCCAAATACCTCCCTCCAAGCACGATTCTTACATCTAGCACATGGACAAAGGATGCGATTTAATGCATCAGTAATTGTCGGGTCTCCTTGAGCAACCCTAATGAAATCATCAACTTCATCCTTGAATTCTTCATTTATATAGCCAGTAGGATCATTTCTTCATAACATCCAACTTCGATCGGGTCTCATGATTGCTGAAATTGATTTAGCACATTAAAACAATCCTTATATATCCATCTCCTTCTTAACATGGTATGACCCTATCTCATTCAATAAGAAACATTTTCAACACTTGGTTAATAGGTATTCCTTAAATCTCATATTTTATACTTGACGAAATTTCGACAGCATTTCTCATTGGTCTCCAAGTGCATGACTTGAACGCAGTGAGATCTACTGCGTTTAAGTATACACCCAGAGAACAAAAGGAAATATTGCAGACCAAAATTTCAACAAGTATAACATATGAGAAGGTGAAGCAGTGTGTAAGGAATTGGAAGCCCTATATGCCAGTTACTATACTAAGGAAGTCATGATCATTCTGATTCCTGAATTTCAGTCGCCTAATGAAAAAATGAATAAAATTGTTCTGAAAGTGGTGAAGCAGTGTATAAGCACTGAGGGTGTGGAAATTGATTATATTAGAAATGATATTCTCCCTGACTTTTATATTCTCACCCCGTTATGTACTATGTTTAGCAGGTCAAGGCCCTACAAGAGGGTAAGAAGATGAAGAAAGGCAAAGACAATGAGATTTTTAGTTATGTATTTAATTCAAAGCTTATGTAATTAATTTATATTTGCTTTGAAGTTGTTAAAGTTATATGTATAAAGTTGTATATGTATAACTTTTAGATATGGCTCTCCATAATATTTGTTTAAATATTATGAATTAGTTGAAGTATAAGTAGAAGTAGAATGACTAATACTACTTATCCAAGTATATGTCAGATATACTAGAATATCTTTATTAGGGATGTTACAAAAACACACTATAGACTACTCTAATTTTATGCAAGTACTTTTCTTTGTATATTTCTTACTTAGAAGACCACTATTGGGCTCTTATACAACACAATGGATAAAATTAAAGTATTTGAGGCATATATAGATTACATTAGATGTGTGGCAGTTCATCCTACCCTTCCTTATGTGCTGTCATCATCTGATGATATGCTCATAAAGCTTTGGGATTGGGAAAAAGGCTGGGTTAGTACCCAGATATTTGTGACACATTCTCATTATGTCATGCAAGTGACATTTAATCCTAAAGACACAAACACCTTCGCCAGTGCATCTCTTGATCACAACATAAAGGTATACATATGTTTTTATAATTAACTTATAAAGCAATGCAATGAATAAGGATGAAACTAACCTTGACTCAAGAAGACTCCACATGAATCAAGACTCAGGAACAAAGGTTGCACTTGCAACAAAAATGCCTTTACCAAGCTTAGATAGCAGAAAGAACAAGAAAGGCAACAAGAACCTGCACCCATAGCATACAATCAAATAACATTTTACATATCCACTTCTTTCAAATCAGGTTTAAGGTTATGATCTAAATAAGAGCATTCCAGCAAGGAACTCAAATCTAAACATAAATAAAAGAACAAAAATCATAGCACCACAGCAAGTACCACATTTATAAGTTCACAATGCATTGAGGACCATATAAAAGTCAATCCAATCATAAACAATGCATAAAACAAAAGAACTTTGCACATAAACAATGCTAATGTTTAGCCTAGTGCCAAACATAAAACAAAAGAATCTGTGAGTCATACCAGAAGAACACACTTAGTGGTTGATGATTTTTAAGATCCTAGCTCTTGTTGATGATTTTTTTTTTCTTTGTTAGTGGGGATGAGATGGCCACACTCAAATCTAGGTTTCTATTATGTGTTTCTATATATTGACTACTGTTTAAAATAAAAACTAAAGTATTTGAGGCATATACAGATTGCATTACATGTGTGGTAGTTCATCCGACCTTCCTTATGTGCTATCATCATTTGATGATATGCATATTGATCTATTAATTATTTCTACACTCTTAAGTGCTTTATGTTTGATTTAATTGGACTCCACTTGTGCTTAATTATTAACATTTAATTAAGTTTCTAGATTCCAAGCTTAACTTCAAACAACTACCAGAAGAAATTATATCCAACTAAATCTAGTACCAAAAAAAGTTGAAGACTTGAAGGTAAACCATTATTGATATACTGGCTTTTACAAGTGGAAATTCTTCCTTTGAACATACCATATTTCAAATCTTATATGCTCATAAAAAATGATATATTCTAATATGTCCAAATGTACATCACACATGCTCTAACAAATAGTTGATTATATAACAAACAACAATTTCAAATTTTGAGGAGCAAGCCAAAGGACATGGAATTTGCTGGTTTCTAGACATCTAAAAAGCATATCACAAAAGGGTACTAGCTAGAGAAAGGGGCTTGAGCAAGTTGAATCCAGAAACAAAAATAGAAAAAACCTCGAGAAATGTGTATTAAGAGTTAAAAATAAATTGGTAGAACAAAAAAAAAGACAAACTTCGCAAGTTACAATACACAATGCAAAGTAGTTTGCACTATAAAGCAATACTAGTCTATTAAAGCCACTGCTCACTACCATTAGGATCAGCTTTTACAATGTTCTTTACTACCCAATCCTCCGTAACCATCGCTGCCATTTCTCCATACACACTCCAAGGCAGCCCATACAGGCATAATCCAACTACTATCACCATCACAACTTGCTCAATGATGTCACCATCACCAGAGGTACCTAAACACCACCATTAAACTGATCAGTACTTGCTGAAAGATAGCATGCTTAGCAAGGAAGTTGATTGAGATGGGTTCTCTTGATGGAGAAAAACCTCCCGACTGTTAGACGTTTAGTTAGGCATTCAGAGTGCCTCTGATTATGATGACTCAACTTGCCTAAAAGCTTCGGTCCTAATAAATTGACACACTATGTACATTCCCACAAGAACTATGACCTCTAATCCTATGTTTAGATTGAGTTTTCTTCCTTGTTTAATATAATTTTAGAAGAGGAAAGCAACCCTATAAAAAACTTCAATCCACCATTTTGAGTACCTACGGGCCTTCGTTAGGTTTTCTTTATGACTTTTTGTTTTCCAACGTGGGAATGTGGAACTTGAGGTCTGAGTTTTGGGCACGACAATACCTTGGTCAACAGTTTTATTTGCAATTGAATTTGAACTGGTTACCAAACAAAATCTATAATTTGAAATGCACTCCTCTAGCTCACGAATTAATGGATCAGAACAATAAACGATACAATGCGAAACTCTAACGTCTAAGTGTGTGTTTGGATTAGAGTTTGTAAAATTAAATTTGAGTTAACTTGATTTTACAAACTTAAGTTTGCTTGAAAGTGAGTTTGCAATAACGTGATTTATGTTTGAAAACTTTTGTCTCAAAAGTGAGTTTGACAAAATGAATATTGTTTGGATGAAAATAATCAAAATCACTTTTTGAATATGTAATTATTAAAAAGGGTATGAGTTTATATTACAATATTAATATTACCTTTTATTTCATTTCATTATATTTAAGTGTACACAAACAAATTATATAAAGCCACTCTGATAGAAAAATTTTATGTTTTTGTGTTGTAATGAATTTTGAGGAGCTCTGCTCCTATCTGTAAAATACAAATATGAACTAGCAGAAGTATGGGAAGTAGCCCTATATCAATAACTAGTGACAATATTGTATGTAATACTTTTATAATGAGGAAGGTTTTCTCTACTGAAATCAGAACCAGAGCTTGAGATCTCATTTACAAAACTGTATATAGTTTGGATCAACTATTTTTCAACAACTTGTCTTAATCAATATTTTTCCTCCAAAAGTCCACATGGAAGAGTTATACATATATACATATGTGTGTGTGTGTGTGTGTGTATGTGTGTGTGTGTGAACAAACTCATAACTATAATTATAACTATACAAAGATAGCTGGACTTCCAAGATATATTAACTCAATAAAGCAATCCCTTCTCAAAGGAATTTTTGGAATCAGAGAAGTATGTTGAGTGTATATCAGAATCTTGTTCTACCTACTACGTTACTTTGAAACCATTTATGTATTTGTGTGCCTAAGAATAATTCAACTATTAGACCAAATGTCAACTGTTGTAACAAAAACTGGGGTTTCCTATCAGAGAATTGTTTAGTTAAGAAAGTTCTGTAGTACACAGACTTATACTAGTAACCTTTTTAATCCCCAAAAGTAAAGAAGTCTCATCTTAATCAGTACAGTCATATTGGTAACATCTAGTGTACTGAGTTACCTTTTTTCTTTTGTATCTTCAAACCTAATGTTGTAATATATTGGAACCAAGGGTTGCAGGAATCAAGGGACTAAATATATTGGAACTTCAATATCATCATCTCCACATGAGCATATTATTGATGGGTAATGATGCTATCATTACACAACATTTTTTGGATGTTAAAGGATGTTTTTGGTTTTGATTTGACTTTTTCTTCTTGTTTTGAAACACAGTTGAATTTGCTTTTAATCCTAAAGATGTGAGTTTAAGCAAAAAGGTTCATCCCCTCGCAGTGCTGGTAAATTGACTGAGTCAAAAATCAAGGATAAAATCAATCAGCTATCTAAAACATTCTCAAATACGGTATACTTTTCTCTTCTTAATGGATTAGTGAATAGGAATGACAAGCAATGTTAGCATAGCGAGAAACATGCTCATTCTAATTTCATATTTGAATATTATCCTCTATATATTATCATTCTCATTGTCATGCTATAATGGTTCCACTTTTAGACTATAGACGAGGCTTTAAGGTTACGGTTGAGGTAGCCAAATTTTTGTATAGCTATTTTGCATGCAGTCCAATATCTAGCTTTGCTATGAATACCTCATCCTTATAGCTAACAGGGGGATGACTTCTATGGAAAGCACAATTCCATGATATTTACCACCAAAAAAAAAATAATCATCTCCATTGTTTGATCAGCAAAATCAATTTAACTAAAGCTAGAATGCAGCAATCAAGATAACATATAAAGCAATATTAATCAATATTAAAAAAACTATAGAAAAATGTAAGCTCCAATGCATATAGAGGCAATCAATGACAACAAAAGTTCCATGCCCTTTAACCACTAGAACTCCAAATTTCTAATTTTTGATCAACAAAATTAGCTCAGAACCAAAGCATAGTTAAATGTAGCAACCCATATAACATATGGTATGGAGATAAAACAAAACTATGCATGATAGTAATGCAAACAGAATCAAATCTCTCAAGCCAATTTAAACTTCCCAATGTACTCATTTTTCAATCAAAGCATTCCTCTAACACACTGCAAAGGCTAAGCATATGTAACAACAAGGCAAAGAGCATATCATGGAATTTGGGTAAACCAGAAAATGGGATTGGTTACTCACAGTTAGAACCAAAGCTCAGAAAATGTCAAACTCATAACTCAAGAATCAAAAGAAACAAATCCATATCCAAACTCACAGTGCGTCACAAAATAAGATTCAACTCTCCTTAAAGTACACACATGATCCTAAGAATCAAACAACTCCATTGAAAAATAAACTTCAGTGATGGAGGAGATGAACAACAAGCTCGTACCTGGACTGACGTGCAGCAGCGGTGAGCCAGTGACTGACAAGGTCGCACCTGGAGTAGCCAGCGGCACAACACGAACAAGAGACAGAGGCCAAACTTCAGGCCGAACTGAACTTGAATGTTGAAGAAGACAGAGGAAAGGGAAGGTTATGTCTGAAGGTAGTTGGGAAACTCCCCATTCAATTTTTGCAACGGACAAAAATTTCAACACAAAAGCAAGATTTTCTTGCTTTTCTACGAACAGGAGTTAGAGGGAGGAAGTATGTTGAAGCAAAGGAAACGAAAAAAACCCAAACAAAAAAAGCCCACCATTCGAGGAGGATGAATGGACGTTGGTGAAGATGAACGAGGAACCAAACACACACTAACTCAATGCATTTGATTTGATTTATCCAAATGAAATCCAACAGAAACTTAAACAATAGCTCACCTGAATCGGAGGAAAACGAGAAGAGGCGAGCTGGGCTAGTGTTGGCCGAATCTAGGTGGAGGTGTGACGGTGGCGCAGGTTTCACGGCGGTTGGGCAGAGGGGATTTTGGTCAAGAATGAGGCAGAACAGAGGGGCGGTTCTGAGAGAGTGAAAGAGAGAGGGCGAGAGAGGGATTTACGTGAGAGAGGGATTTTTGAGAGAGTGAGGGTGTGAGAGAGGGATTTCTAAGAGAGTGAGAGTGTCTTGCGCGTAAGAGGGATTTTTGAGTGTGTGAGAGGGACTGCTGGGGCGCAAGAGGGAACGTGTAATAATTAAAATATTTCAGGTTTTACGAGGGATTTGCAACGGAATATCCCTCGCTAAAATTTTATAGTTTAGCGACGGTAAATTTTCGTCACAAATCCTTCACTAAATACCAATTTTTTAGCGAGGGCCAATTTTCGTTGCAACTCCCTCACTAATTTTAGCGAGGCACACTATCCCTCGCCATTGCCTCGCTAATTTTAACTATGTTTGTTAGCGAGGGAAATTATCCCTTGCAATTCCCTCACTAATGTTAGCGAGGGAAACTATCCCTCGCAATATATTAGCGAGGGAATTTTTCCTCGCTATTAATCCTTCAAAATTTTCTTTTGAAATTTAGCGAGAGGGACAATTTCCCTCGCTAATCCCTCGTAATTTTCTCTCTAATTAGTGAGGGATTAGCGAGGAAAATTGTCCCTCGCAAAATTCTATCTCTAAATCGCGCATTTCTTGTAGTGTTTGCATGCTTTTCGCCGTTTATATTCTTTAAATCATAACGCTATACTAAATTGAAAAGAACATTCCCAATTACCTGACCATTTTTCAAATCCATGTTCTTTTGCTCCCAGAGGCAATATAGCTTTCCAAACTAAGTCACCTTCATTAAATTTGTGTGGCCCTACATTTTTATTGTAACTCGAAGCTATTTATAGTTTATTAGCTCAAATTATCACTAAGGCCAACAACTGATCTACGTCCATTTTATCTAGCTCCATATGCACAACTTGCAAATACTATTTGGAGCTACGCACATTTTGCTTCGCAACTCGCAAAGACTACTCGGCTATCTCAAATGGTATTACTGCTTCGTGGTTGTAGGCCAACTTAAAAGGAGTAGTTGCAATAACAACCTTTTTTGAAGTTTTGTATGCCCACAGGACTTTCAGCAAAGTCTTATGTCAGTTTCTAGGTTTGTCCTCAATGTGCTTTTTGATCAAGTCGATGATGATCTTATTGGTTGCTTCGGCTTGGCCATTACCTATTTCTTACTTTTGAAAAGTTTTATCCTTATCTCAACTACCTTACTTGTACTTCCAACCTTTGACTTAATCAATTCAAATTCAGTCCAACTTCGGATAACAAAACACACCATTTTTATAACTTCTTTTCCATTAAGCCACTTATCTCTGCGCATGTTGTCCGTAAGCCTACCTACTATTTTTGGGTTACCAAAAGAATCAAAGCTAAATCAAATTGTTGGTATTTGTATTTGTGCTATAATCTAATCCAACAATTCAATATAGTTACTTTGCTTCTTACCATTTACTCCTGAAAATTGACTTGATGCAGCGAAATATACTGCCAAATGGAAAGCTTTCATTTATCATGTTCTCAATAATGCATTTCGAGACACAAATAGCTTCATAGACCAAAATCAAATTAAAAAAAAGGGTGTCAAACTATAAAGCACAGACACACTATTTTTTAGGCGTGTCCACGTGTCAGACACGTGTCCGTGTCTGACACATGGGAACACGCATTACGTGTTTGAATGTGTCCAATTAAAAAGATTATTTTTTTTTTCAGTTTGGACACATCTCGGACACGTCTTGGACTCATCTCGGACACGTCTTGGACACGCTTGGACACTCTCGAACACACTTGGATATGTCTCGAACACATTTGAACACATTTAGGACACGACTTGAACACGACTCATTAATATTTTTTTAAAAAAAATTAGAAATGATATATAGAAATGATATTGACATATATTAAGATATTGTAAATCTTCAAGTTTATAGAAATAATATTAATAAATTGTAAATCTTTTTCTTAAATTTTTTAATTATATATAAACATAAACCAAGTTCTTTAATTTACTTTGATATATATATATATATATATCGTGTCCATGTCTTATAATTTTTTAAATTAGTGTGTTCTCGTATCTGTATCGTATCCCATATTCGTGTCTGTGCTTCATAAGTTTCAATCATTGTAAGATTAATCGAATATGTAAGTAAAGGGAACATTTGTAAACACTAGTTAAATATTGTAAAGGATCAACTTTCCTTTTATATTTCTAATGCTCTCCCACTCATGTAAATGGTATTTAAACTTGAAGCGCAAATAATCTATAAGTTTAATTTACTTTGTACTAAAATTTAAGTTTTTATTTAAAAAAATGAGATGGTAAAAATTAAATTCTTAATCACTTAGTCATATATAAAAGTTACAATACCCGGTCAATTACTAACTCTAATAAAAGCTTAAGCTATAAAGAAAGAGGCACATAATACATATGCATCATCACTTAATTTTACATTGTGCTATGTTAGATAAGAAGTCTAATTATATATTTGAAATTTTAAAAGACCAACTAAAACAAAATCAATTTCATTATAGAAGGTATATTATTTAATAGAATTACAGTTAACTGATTGATTCATTGGGTAAAAGGTAAATTTGATCAAATATAGAAGACGGTATATTGTTTAATAGAATTATAGTTAATTGATTGATTCATTGACTAAAAGATAAATTTAATATTTTAAAATTATGTGTATGAAAATAAATCGTTAAGAGGAGTTTTTCTTTAGACAACTAATTATATTTTGAAAGATTAATTTTTTATTTATTAAATAGAGTGATACTCTAAAAAAAATTGATCAAATATAGAAGACGTGATAAATGTTATGCGTTTATTCTTTCTATAAGAGGTATTATATTTAACTAATTTTTTAATCTCATATAAAGGACTTGTTTCATTTGACCAGAAAACCTTGAGTCTTGCTTGTGCTTGTAAACAAGCATGCTTGTATCTTTGCCTCTTTTGGCATAACCAAATAATCACACGAGTTATATAAATATTATGTTGTATGTGAAAATTCATTTCTTAAATACTATTAGAACTATTAATCTATATAATATCACATTAACTTTTTGTTAAATTATATAGTTATATACAATTATATAATTCAATTCAATTATTCTGAATACTAATTACTTAACTTCTTTTATCTCTAATAATTCTTTATCTAACATTTTTTGTTACACAAATAATTGTGCCGATGTCTGACTGTATGGTGTGTTATACCAATATTTTCAAATTGGTTGAATCATTAAATCAGAACAAAGAATGATTTATGATTTAATTGGTTTAATTGATTTAACTGGTGATTGAATAAGATAATATCATAAATAAATTTAAAATAAATATAAATACATGTTGTTGTTATACTAATTAATTGTTCGTTTATATTACTAATACGTAAATTTTGTAACATTATGTTTAGGTCTTTGCCATATGCAAATCCTATCATTAAAGAAAAAGTTTTAAAAACTTTGAATTCAAAATGAAATTAAAGAATACATTTAAATAGAAAATTATATACTATTTTTTGGTGTTTATTTCTCATATATGCTTTACCAAACTAATAAATAAAAAATTATATATTATTTCATAGATCCTACATCTATTAATTTAAATAGTCTAATTTCATAATATTAATTAAGTCAAAGTAATTATAATTAAAACATTCTTAATTATTAGAATAACAACACACACAAATAAAAATAATTAATACTCGTGCATTGCACGGGTCTCCTATTAGTTTAAAACAAATTGAAAGATGTGAAACCAAATTAAATGAAATGCATATCAAATGAAATTTAAATTAAGTAAAAGTAAATGAAATGATGTAAGAGAGTAAATTTATAAAAAAAAAAAGTCAAAAAGTTATGCTTTGCTGCAGACCACTTCTTCTGTCCATTGCTCTTCTTTCCAGGCGTCTGCAACATCTTTTCATTTACTCGCAGACAAGTCTCTCGGTCATTGTTGTTATTATACACCATGTTATGTTAGGAGGTATAGTATATCTTCTGTTTTATTTATAATAATAGATTTTTTTAATTTTTTTTTATGTTTTTCTTTTACATATCATTACCATTTTTGTTGTCAGCCAACAATCGTCTACCGCTGGCAAACGGTATTGTTACTTGCCAATAATCATCTACCGTCAACCAGTCACTATCCATCAGTTATTTTTTTTTTTTCAAGTTATATTATTTATTTTTTAAGTTATAATTTTTATATTTTTTTATAAATATTATATGTATTAAATTTTTTTTATAAAATTTAATCGATAATATTTATATACAATAAAATTTATAAAATTTTTAGTATATATAGTTATTTATGAAAAAAATATAAAAGTTAATATAGTTTTAACTGGTATTATTTTAACTGATATTATTTACACTAATTATGTATTTTTTTAAAAATAAACAATATAACCTGAAAAAAGTGATGGTCAGCGGACTGTGGCTGACGATGGACATGGTTGGTGGTCAGCTGCAGATGGTATCAGTGGCCGACGACAGATGGTAGCCGACGACAAACGGTGTCCAGTGGTAGATGATAGACGGTGACCGACGGCAGACCATAACTGGCAGCGGACAATGGCCAGCAACGAATGGTGGTGGTAGTGGTGGTAGTGTGTAAAAAAAACTTAAAAAAAAAAAACTCAACAAATTATAAGTAGTTGATCATAGTCGTTGATGTATTTTTCAACGCAATCAATAATTATGATTGATGAGATAGAGGATGTATATTAGAATTAGCACAAGTTTCTCTACTTCCTTCTCTCTCTCGTTTTATTGCGGTAGCTTTCTACGTTGTTTGCTCTCATTTCAGACAATGAAAACATAGGACATCGTTGGCAGAGACATGAACAGTGGTATTTTTTCCCTTAGTTTTGGTGATCAACCCATTTTTTTAGGAAAAAGATAATCAGAAGTGTATGTATTATTGTCACCTTTTTTAAAGATGTCATATTTAGTGAGAGAAAGTGATAAAAAAATAAGTATGATGAATAGTATTAGAAGGAGTGTAAAAAGATATGTATACACTGTTAATGATAAGAATATCAAAACTATTTTTTTTAACTTACCAATTTTTTGATTTTACTGATTTTGACCTATTTTTTCAGCTTTCACTGATTTGACCACTCAAATGGTTTTGGGGTAACATTCCAACTAGAAAAATGTCCCATCGATGGTCAGATCATTCAAATCGGTCCAATGAATTGATTTTAAAAGAATAAAACTTAACTTTAACTCTAAGAAATAAATTCTCTCAACTTTATTTAATTTGTTGTGAGATATATGAAATAAAGGAGTATTTTAAGAGTTATTTGTGATAAAAAAGTGTATATCAGGTTTAAGGGTAAATTTTACTGCACAACTATAAGGCCTGCGATACTATATGGTACTGAATGTTAGGCGGTAAAAAACTAGCAAGAGCA
This sequence comes from Ormosia semicastrata, assembly GCA_029884595.1. NCBI lineage: Eukaryota > Viridiplantae > Streptophyta > Magnoliopsida > Fabales > Fabaceae > Ormosia > Ormosia semicastrata. The sequence goes on from JAQQTO010000052.1 coordinate 6,859,469, forward strand.
TAAGATTAGTGTCACTGATATAAGGATATTTCGCTGGATGTGTATACAAGACAAGATATGATTAGGAATGAATGCATTAGAGATAAAATAAAGGTAGCGTCTATTGTGAAAAATATGGGAGAAAATCACCTTAATTAGGTGATTTGGATATATAAGGAGAAGACCCTTAGAAGTCCTTGTAAGAAGAGTAGATCAGGCAGAAGATAGCCTAATAGCTAGAGGTAGAGAGAGACCAAGAAAGACTATAGGTAAAATAATTAAAAAAGATTTAGATTTTAATGATATTTTTGAAAACTTGGTTTATAATAGGACACAATGGCATTATTTGATCCATGTAGCCAACCTTACCTAGTGAAAAAAGGTTTGATTGTTGTTGTTATTGTTGTCATGTATTACTTTTAATAATCTTACTTAATTAAGTTATTAGACACATGATAATATATTAAATAGAGTTAAAAAAAATTCTTTTCTCTCATATTAGAGTCAAATTTTGTCCATTTTAAAAATATTTTGTTATATTGGCCAAATATATGCCAGGGAAACATGGCAAATTATTGGTGTGCGTTATGTGCAATTATGTCACCTTTTGGGTATTCACATTTCAACTTTGATTTTTTCATCATATTTTTTTACATCATTTTTTATATTATTTTTTATATTATTAAATACATTATTTTTTATCACTTTCTATTACTTAATTACAATTATAAGAAATAATAAAAATATGATAAAAAAAGTGTAATGAGAATAATATTTTTCTTTACATTTTATATGAAAAAATGCCATATAACCTGAGCATTCGAGAGAAACTAGGAGGAGAGAGAACATTATACTCCTAACTTGAACTTCTAGCCTCTCTCAGCTACATGATAGATTTATACCTCAACCACCTAATTAGCGTGATGATGCTCTAGCTCGTTGTAATAACTCAACTTGCAAGGTAAGTGTTATCTTGTAATTGCTTTTTTGATGCTGCTCTTGTCGAAATATAAATTAAGGGTGCATTTAGTATACATGATAGTATAAGACATAATAGTATAAGATAATATAATAAGGTCTGATAGTATAAACAATAGGATAATGATTTATAATATCAAACATTTGATAGAAATAGTATAAACAACTTGATATTATAAGTAACTATTTAATATGACTATCCTACTCTTCATCTTCCTCACCACTTCCTCCACACTGATCATCCTAGTTAATAGCACATCAAACCTCAATCTCGAAAGTGGCAACTCAATATCCTCAAAGTGGGTCAAAACCACCATTTGGCCCATGGTTTTCCAAGTATGGTTCTTTATGGTTGGTGGCCACCATAGCCGCCACCACCAAGACCCTGCACCACCTCCACCATGGATGGTGGTTCCTTGGCTTTTCCATCATGAATAGGCTCCTACACAGTGGCAGGAAACCACCTCCATATGGTCTTCTTCCTTGTGGATGGTGGCCTCTGTGGCCACCACCATCCAAAAGCCATAAACACGGCCACGACTAGGTGGTCGTTTCTGCTCCTTTCTCCTACCAATCAGACCTCAAAATAGCCATCCAAGATGAGGTTTTTGGCCAGATCTGCGTCACCCACCCATGCGAGCAGCACCGCTGCCCAGATCTGCTCAGTGGTAGTCATAGGAGGAGGAAGGGAACTCTTTCTTCCTCGTGAGACAACCATGGGCCACTGCTAGGTTCACTGCGTAGTAGCTGAAATAGCTACTTTCTTCGTAAAAAATCCATGCAAAAAATGAGCTAGCAGCGAGAATGATGAAACCCAGTGCAATGGTTCAAAGAAAACCACCAACTCAACGGCGACCCAACGGAGTGTGTCATGGCAACCATAGAAGCCCCTTATTGAGTTCCTTTTGCAGTGGTTGGAACAGCCACCAACCTTGTCGAAAAACCTGGGAAGAAGAGCCGGGGACCAATAAAACAACAGATCCCAGTCATTTCAAGGAGACAACCATCGTCTTCATGGTAACCTTGAAGCCAGCATTGCAGCCCAATGAAGCGACCCAGATAAAGAAACCAGCGGTGGTCCACGACGACCCAAAAGAAACAAATCTGCCGCTGATGGCAGATGGCCGCCCTTCACAACTCAACTACACAGCAATCCATCATCGTTCGATCCACAACGACAATAAAAGACTTCAAGCCTCCATTAACAATAGAACAATGACCTCTATGAACAGTGACTTAGCCTCATGTAGAACTTGGTTCAGATATGATTTTCAACTTAGAAAAGCAAGCAACGTAGCAAACCGCTACTCATGCATATGATGGAAAATTGATCCTTATGTTTTGTTCTTCTCCATTCAGATTGGCTCTTATAACACATAATTTTTCAGGAATTGAAAACCCCAAATTTGGCAATCGAAGTGGCTCGTTTTCGATCATAGGAGGAGGGAGGAGGAGGAGGGGTAGTCATAGGAGGATTTCTAGAAAACGAGCCAAAAGATGGCGTAGGTCCAGGTGGTGGTGGTGTGGGTGGTACACATTGAATTGTCATGAATCATTATTTTTGGTTGAAATAAAATAAGGGGTTAGCATGAATAGTTGAGTTCTCATTCTCCACACATTGAGTGATTGCTCTTAACATTTGATTTGGATGAAAAATGTATGGGACTTGATACACACTAACCTAAAATGTTAGTTTTTAAGCCTATGAACATTCATTACATTATGCTCTAATTCCTTTGATTGTGTGATTGTCATGCATAGATTGATTTTTCTAGAACTTGTTTTGTTATGTATGTCGAAACCACATTACTGAATTAGATGCATTAAAATGATAAGGGCACCTAGGTTTACCACCTTTTGACCTTAAAGGCCCACTTTAATTATTACCATTAGAGAACCCATTTGAGCATTGGCCTTCTTTTTCTCGTATGTGAACCACAATACAAGTCATGTTCATCCTCCTTTTGTTGATTTTCCCATGATTTTTGAACCCCATATTGAAGAATTGTATGAACTTGTTTGCATGAAATTTCAGTTAGCATTGTGGACAATGTGAAAAATTGATAAAAAATTCTGTATTCTTGACCCTTCCATCTATTCAAAGAGAGAGAGAGAGAGAGAGAGAGAGATGGTAAAAAATGAATGAAAAAATTGATAAAAAAAAAGAAAAAAATTGACTGAGAAGTTGAAAATAAATTTTTTGAGAAAAATTTTTTTTTGAGAAAAAAATAGAAAAGAGGAAGAAGGGTTTAAGAGATTGTGGTTTTGTGTCTTCAAACAAGAGAATTGTAGAGCTTATTTGAGTTGATTTGACACTTTAATAAATAAGTTTGTTCAATTCCTTCAATTTTATAGCCCTTCCAACCCCTTGCTATTCCACCCTTACCTAAGCCCTGTTACAACCCTTTCAAGACCCTTGGATTTTTGCATTTATTTCAGGCACTATGGTGGAGATATGATATATAAGTAAGCCTATGGTAAAATTCTTTCTGTGTACTGACTTGAGAGATCTCTAACACCCTAGACACTTTGAGTGCATAGAGTGAATCCATTGAGAAGGTATTGATTCCTATTGCATTTGATTCTAGAAAGATTGTTAGGATGATTGCTCACTTGTGTGGTATATGAGGACTTGTACTATGAGTTGCTATCTCTTATTTGTTGCTTGATTCATATTTATGAAGCATGGTGATTTGAGTTGTAAAGGGATGAATTAAGAAACATGAGAAGGGTGTCTAAAGAAATTGATAAATTTGAGTTGCTGTATGCTTGAGGACAAGCATTGATTAAGTGTGGGGGAATTTGATAGCATGCATAATATACACATATTTTATGTCAATTCCCTATGTTTTGATTGGTAAAATGCTTGTAATTACAACCTTATGTTTATATTTTGAGTTCTGTGGGATAGGTTGGAGAATTAGATTAAAATGGACTCAAAGTGAAGTTTTGAAAAGGAAGGAGCATGATAGAGCAACCAGAAGATGTCTGAGAACAAGGCGTGCCCACGTCCTAAACCCACGCCAAGTGAAGTGAATTTGTTCAGAAAATCCTATCTTTTAATGATACGTAGGTCACCCAATTATTTTGGAGATACTTTGGAAGATTGTTTAGAGTTTTATTTTAGGAAGTTATCATGAGAATATTATCCCTAAAATTTTGGGATTTTGTTGACTCTTTATCTAGGGTTTTTAATTTAGATTTTGTTTCCTGATTTAGTGAGATTATCTTTTAGGATATTTTCAGATTTATATTTTTCTATATTAATTTTAGATTTTATCTCCTATTTGTGAGAGGATAAAGTGAGGGTATTTTAGAGAGGGCTTCAGCAAAAGAAGAGAAAAAAAAAAGACGACATCTTTTGTTTTGATTTTTCTTTGTGTTTTCCATGGAAGCCATGTGCAACTAAATCCTCTTTCTAATTCAAAAATAATTGAAGTTTGGTTCTTCAAGAATTGTGAGATCTAATTATTTTCTTCTGTTCTTTTATTCTTTGACATTTATATATATTCTGAGATCATTCATTGATTATTATTTTATTTATTGATGCAAAAAAGGGCCTTTTGTTCAATTAGCAAGATAATATACTGCCAATTAGGACATTAGATCCGTAATTGTCTAATCATTCTAATAACTAGTGGTAAAATAATAGGGCTCAATATAAGGTATTCAGCTTATATTATGTAGATATATAATCTAGTCTAAATGAACCGAGCTTGTGCATTTGTTGGCTAGAATTGGGTCTCTCTAAATCTTAATGCTATCAATAAATTAAATCCTAAGAGCTTGTTTAGGGTTGTTTATTGGTAAGGGAAGTAATCAAAGAGCTTGTTTTGGTTATCAAGAAGGTAATGAGAGATTGGTTATTAGAGCTTGTTAATAACTATAACTAATTTATTGAAGGATTCAAGAATTTACTTTTGAATCAATGATCAATTCCATGAACCAATACTGAAATTATTCCTTGGGCTAGATTATACTCATGATTGAATTTTATCATTTTACTTTTGTGCTCATTACCTTATTCGATTCCTACTCTAAATCCCCCTTTTATTTATTTTATTTATTATTTTTATAAAGAAGTAAGCTTTACTAGTCCCTGTGGATTCGACCCTGCTCATCACTATACACAATTATTTTTGTTTAAAGAGTAGGATTATATTTGTTGGTTTCGACACCCATCAAATTTTTGTAATTCCCCTACACTTAATCAGTGCTTATCCTCAAGCATACAACAACCCAGATTTATCAATTTCTTTAGACAACCTTCTCATGTTTCTCAATTCATCCCCTTATAACTCAAATCACCATGCTTCATAAATATGAATCAAGCAACAAATAGGAGATGACAACTCATAGTACAAGTCCTTATAAACCACACAAGTGAGTAATCATCCCAACAATCTTTCCAGAATCAAATGCAATAGGAATCAATACCCTCTCAATGGATTCACTCTATGCACACAAAGTGTCTAAGGTATTAGAGATCCCTTAAGTCAGTACACAGAAAGAATTTTACCATAGGCTTGCTTATATATCACATCTCCACCATAAGGCCTGAAGTAAATACAAAAATCCAAGGGTCTTGAAAGGGTTGTAATGGGGCTTAGGTAAGGGTGGAATAGAAAAGGGGTTGGAAGGGCTATAAAATTGAAAGAATTGCACAAACTTATCCATTAAAGTGTCAAATCAACTCAAATAAGCTCTACAATTCTCTTGTTTTAAGATACACTAAACCACAGTCTCTAAAACCCTTCTTTCTTTTTTCTATTTTTTTTTCAATTTTTTTCTATTTTTTTTCTCAGTCAATTTTTTCTTCTTTTTTTTATCATTTTTTTCATTCATTTTTTTTACTATCTCTCTCTTTCTCTTTTTTTTTTTTAATAGATGGAAAGGTCAAGAATACATAATTTTCAATCAATTTATCACTTTGTCCACAATGCTAACTGAAATTTCATGCAAACAAGTTCATACAATTCTTCAATATGGGGTTCAAAAATCATAGAAGAATCAACAAAAAGAGGATGAACATGGCTTGTATTGTGGTTCGCATGCAAGAAAAAGAAGGCTAAGGCTTAAATGGGTTCTTTAATGGTAATAATTAAGGTGGGCCTTTAAGGTCAAAAGGTGGTAAACCTAGGTGCCTTCATCATTTTAATGCATCTAATTCAGTAATATGGTTTTGACATGCATAACAAAGCAAGTTCTAGAAAATTCAATCCATGCATGACAATCACACAATCAAAGGAATTAGAGTATAGTGTAATGAATGCTTGTAGGCTCAAAAACTCACATTTTAGGTCAGTGTGTATCAAGTCCCATACATTTTTCATCCAAATCAAATGTTAAGAGCAATCACTCAATGTGTGGAGAATGAGAACTCAACTATTCATACTAACCCGTTATTTCAACCAAAAATGATGATTCATGGCAATTCAATGTATACCACCCCCACACTTAATCTATACATTGTCCTTAATGTATCAAACACTCAACGATTTCAAGGAGAACAAAAGTATAAGAATAAGATACACTTCCTTGAAAAAGCCGAGTGCTCCGGATACACTGACTACAAGCTTGGCGGTGACGGTGGGGGTGAAGTTCATAAATGTGAAGAAGGCCATCACATTCTGTTCTAATTGGGCAAGGCGGTTTTCTATCCTTTAGAGTTGCCCTAAATCTGGATGGGGGGAGACAACAACAGTGGAGATGTCCCTTGAGGGAAGATTCAAAAGGTGGGAGGACAGTCTTCCCCTTGTTGAGGTGTATTCTCGCGTTGGAGGAAGAGGATCCAGTGGTTCGTAGTGCGTGCACAGGGACAGTGGTCGTTAGATGCTGCCTTGCAGCATCCTTGGTGGAAAGAGGTAGTGCAGAAGAGGGCAGCTTCTTGATGTTTGCTCTTTTCGTCCTCATGGCGAAAGAGAAGAAGAGAAAGTGAGATACGGCTGTTGCGGATCTGGTCACATGGTGGTGCGACCGGTGCGAGGTGGTGGGCGGGACGATGACGGCGCACGGTTGTTCTTACAGATCTGGAAACATGATCATCTTTGGGAGGAAGGAGAAACGTGAAACAGAGGAGAAGATCTGGAAAAAAAAAGTAGATGGCGACTGCTGAAAATTAGAGGGAGGGAGATTAAGTTAGGGAAACTTAACATAAAAACAAAGGTGAAAAGAAAAATAAAAACAGATGAATAAAAACATATTTATTTTTTTTAATTTTTTTTAAAAATGACTTAGAGACAGAAGCAGTGTGGCTATAATGCGCGGGCACGCCTTTTTCAATTAGCATCTCTAGAATTTTTTTTGTGCGTGCTTGTGATGCACAGGCAGAAGAGGTCTTCCTGTTAGACATGGGCACGTCTTATTATAAAACCACTTCTGGACCTTTTTTTCACTGGGACACCTTCGAGACAGAAGAGGTGTTCTCATTAGGCATGGGCATGCCTTATTACTAGACCACTTCTGGAACTTTCTTTCACTGGGATACCTTTGAGACAGAAGAGATGTTCTCGTTAGGCATGAGCACGCCTTATCAACGTGCATTTCTAGAGTCTTTTCCACTAGAATTCTTTCACACATTACAGCACACCTGACACAAAGACAACCAAAATAACTATGATATTAATAAAAATAAATAAATAATTGAAAGGGGAAATTATTTAAAATATAAGAACATTGGGTTGCCTCCCAATAAGTGCCTTTCTTTAACGTCTTTGGCTAGACGCCATCATTTCTCAATTGTCATAAATCAGACATTTCAAACCCATTTGGTCAACATTATATACTTGAAAACCTTCATAAAAAGGTTTTAAGCGATGACCATTGACCTTAAAGGTCTTTTTAGTATCCAGACTTTGTATTTCAACTGCACCATGAGGAAACACATTAGTGACAAGAAAAGGTCCTATCCATTTAGAACGCAATTTACTAGGAAACAACTTTAATTTAGAATGATAAAGCATAACATTTTGACCAATAGAAAATTATTTCCTAGAAATCATTTGATCATGAAAGGCTTTTGTCTTTTCCTTGTAGATCCTTGAGCTCTCATAGGCATCATAAATGTTAAATTTAATAATTTCACCATCAAATTCCATTGTGAGTGTACCATCATGCACATCAATTTTTGTTCTAGATGTTTTTTGAAATGGTCTCTCTAGTAAGATTAATGTGAAATTAGAAGAGTCACCTTCTTCCATATCAAGCACATAAAAATCAGCAAGGAAAACCAATTCATTAACTTGCACTAAAACATCCTCTAAAACTCCTTCAGGGTACACATTAGGTCTATCAGCAAGTTGGATAATCACACATGTTTCCTTTAATGGACCAACATTTAAAGATGAATAAATAGATAGAGGCATGACATTTATTGAAGCTCCTAGATCTAACATTGCTTTCTCAATCCTAAGATCACCTAGTTTGCAAGGGATAGTAAACATACCTGGATCCTTGCATTTAGGAGGTATTTTTTTTCTAGAGGACAGCTGAAACATTTTCCCCCATACTTACCTTTTTATTACCTTTCAACTTTCTTTTGTTGGTGCACAACTCCTTGAGAAATTTAGCATATCGAGGCACTTGTTTAATTGCATCAAGTAAAGGAATATTTACCTCAACCTTGTGAAAGGTTTCTAGAATTTCCTTCTTTTCGTCCTCTTTCTTGGATTTAGTTAATCTTGTAGGAAAAGAAGGATTTATCACCAATGCCTTTGGTTGCTAGTCAGTTTAAGGTTGGGAAATAATTATTTCTTTCTCAGAGTCTTCTTTTAAAGTGCGCCCCAACTTTGTCTTACTAGGTTCCTTCAATTGCTTCCCACTTCTCAAGGTAATTGTACTAGTATTTTGTTTTGGATTAACAACTGTTTGTGAAGACAATTTACCTTGAGATTCCAATCTGCTTATAGAAGATGCTAGTTGACTCATTTGATTTTCCAGGTTCTAAATGCTTGTTCTTGTCTCCTGTTGAAATTGTTGCATCTTAGTTGCAAGTGATTGAACAATTTATTCTAAAGACAAACCTGGCTTTTGAGTAGGCTGCTATGGTGGGCGTGCTAGTCCATTTTGAAAATTTTGTGGCCTTACTCCATAGCTAAAATTAGGGTGATCCCTCTATCCTGGGTTATATGTGTTTGAGAATGGATCATATTTCCTTTGTGGTGGACCAGGGAACCCTCCTACCCCATTAGCTTGCTCTTGAGTATCCTCTTGGAGTGTTGGGCACATGTCGGTTGGATGATTAGGAGCAGCACAAATTTCACAAGCCTTGACTTGTTGCGTCTTTCCCATAGCAATCTGTTGAACCAAAGAGGTTAAGTTAGAAATTTGTTATTCAAGATTAGAAACATTTACCTCATTCACCCTTCTAGAGGATGTGTCTTGTCTAAAGCTAAATTGCTGTGAAGTGGCAGCCATAGTGGAGATTAAATCTCTAGCAGCTCGAGGAGTCTTGTTCACAATAGCATCTCTACTACCTGTATCCATCATCCTCCTTTCCATGGGTAACAATTCTTCATAGAAGTATAGAATAAGGAGTTGTTCAAAGATCCCATGTTAGGGGCAGCTTGCACACAATTGCTTGAACCTTTCCTAATATTCATGAAGAATCTCAATATCATGTGGTTACATAACCAGGAGGTAAATAAAATAGCCAATCCTTAGCCCTTTCGGTTAAAGAAAAGGGGAAGACACGTAATTTGATTTGTTCTTTAGACACTCCTTGTGGTTTCATGTTTGAACATACCACATTGAACTCTTTTAAATGCTTATGAGGATCTTCATTCTCAAGACCTCGAAAGGCAGGCAATAAGTGTATCAGACCAGACTTTAGCTCAAAATCAATATCCAAGTCTGTATATTCAATGCAAAAGGGCTGTTTTGTCACATCTAGTGTTGCCAATTCTCTCAAAGTTCTTTCCTCATTAGCCATTGTTTCTTCAACTTCTGAATCACTAGAGGATTCTATCAAATTAAGGGTTAATCCAAATCCAGGAAATGAAGAGGAAGACGTTTGCTTGGCACGTAATCTGGTTTCTTTCCTTAATCTCCTTGTTGTTTTCTCAATTTCGAGATCGTATTGGAGTTCACCTGCAAAAGAAGATCGAGGCATAAAAGAAGTTAAATTTTTTGACACCAGTCTCCGGCAACGACGCCAAAAATTCGATGGGTGTCGAAACTAACAAATACAATCCTACTCTTTAAACAAAAAATAATTTGCATATAGTGATGAGCAAGGTCGAATCCACAGGGACTGGTAAAGCTTACTTCTTTATATAAATAATAAAATAAAATAAATAAAAAAGGGGATTGGAATAGGAATCGAATAAGGTAACGAGCACAAAAGTAAAATTAAAATTTAATCACGAGTAGAGCCTAACCCAAGGAATAATTTCAGTATTGGTTCATGGAATTGATCATTGATTCAAAAGTAAATTCTTGAATCCTTCAATAAATTGGTTATAGTTAATTAACAAGCTCTAATAACCAATCTCTCCTTACCTTGTTGATAACCAAAATAAGCTCTTTGATTATTTTCTTTACCAATAAACAACCCTAAACAAGCTTTTAGGATTTAATTTATCGATAGAATTAAGATTTAGAGAGACCCAATTCTAGCTAACAAACGCACAAGCTCGGTTCATTTAGACTAGGTTATATATCTATACAATATAAGCCGAATACCTAGTATTGAGCCCTGTTATTTTACCACTAGTTATTAGAATGATTAGACAATTAATCTAATATCCCAATTGGCAGTATATTATCTTGCTAATTGAACAAATGTCCCTTTTTGCATCAATAAATAAACTAATAATCGATGAATGATCTCAGAAGATATATAAATGTCAAAGAATAAAATAATAGAAGAAAATAATTAGATCTCACAATTCTTGAAGAACCAAACTTCAATTATCCCTGAATTAGAAAGATGGTTTAGTTGCACATGGCTTCTATGGAAAACACAAAGAAAAATCAAAACAAAAGTTGTCATCTCTTCTTCTTACCGAAGCCCTTTTTAAAATACCCTCACTCCTCTCACAAATTGGAAATAAAATCTAAAATTAATCTAGAAAATATAAATCTGAAAATATCCTAAAAGATAATCTCACTAAATCAAGAAACAAAATCTAAATTAAAAACCTAGATAAAGAGTCAACAAAATCTCAAAAGTTTAGGGATAATATTCTCATGATAACTTCCTAAAATAAAACTCTTAGTAACTAAACAATCTTCCAGAGTATCTCCAAAATAATTGGGTGGCCCACGTATCATTAAAAGATAGGATTTGCTGAAACGAATTCACTTCACTTGGCGTGGGTTTAGGACGTGGGCACGCCTTGTTCTCAGACATCTTTTGGTTGCTCTATCTTGCTCCTTCCTTGTCAAAACTCCATTTTGAGTCCATTTTAATGTAATTCTCCAACCTATCCCATAGAATACAAAATACAAACATGAGGTTATGATTACAAGCATTTTACTAATCAAAACATAGGGAATTGACATAAAATATATGTATATTATGCATGCTATCAGTGGCGCCCTCGATGAGGGCCTGGAGACGCTGCTAGAGGGTGTCCTAATTGAAGAGGGGTTGTTGTTGTTGTAGCGAAGGTGACGGCAGAGGGGTGGCCAGAGGGAGAAGAGATCAGAGGAGGAGGTGGTGGTCATGTCATGAAGGCCTCCATCACGGAGGAGTTGTCGTCAGTCCACAGATTCATTGTACGGAGAAATAGAGGGTAGCATTGGAATGAAAATCTTATCAGGTCTTATCCTATGGTAGGTGAGGATAATTTTATCAGGTTATAACAGGATAAAAAAAGTCAACTTGATATGGTTATACAATCATGTGATTGTATCAAACATCTGATATAACCTGATAGTATAAGTTTATACTATCAGGTCTTTCTTATACGGTGCACCAAACGCAGCCTAAGTATCATGGATTTGCTTAGTGCCTTCGCACATCTTTTTCAAAATTTGTGTACCTTCTGCATGGCACCCGAAAATTATGATTTATCACCTGAGGAAGGGCTCTTATATCTTAGATCAAAAAACTCCAAAATTGAAATTATGGTTTGCTTTGGAATCACATGAATATTTCTTTCAATTGTATTGTGTGAGGAGGGGCTCTTTTATGATTAAGTTTTTGTTAACATCCAAAAAATATTTGGATCGGTTAATTTATCCAATATTGATCAACTGATTGTTGCAAGAAACTCTGTTATTTGGCTATAGACTACCAACAGTGGATCAACAAGATATTAAGTCGACTGTGTTAGAAATTTAAGTGTGAGTGTTGAAGTCTCATATTAGTAAAAAATGAGCAAGTTGAATGTTAAATAAGTAGAAAAGACCCATAGACTTAATGCCTTAAGGTTTTGGGTCAAGATGTGGTGTTAGACCTACTACTGTAGTTTCCCACTTAGCTCATTGATAGAGATCTCCCCGACTTTTGTGCTCTCCTTATATACCAACAAGTAGTATCAGAGCTGATAGTTTGGCTTAGACAAGTGTTGATGTGGATGACGATGGTTGATAGATTCATGTGAAAGGTCCCTTGTGTCGAAAGTCTTCCTAACAATGTGGAGGCTAGGTGACGTGTTCCGTTGTAGATGATAGACGATGGAAGATGCAGACTGGGCTCTCTTGGTGACACCGTCAAATACTTGAAAGGCTTCCACTTGATGGGGAGTGACTGTGTGTGAAGGACTCATACTTGAGGGGGAGAATGTTAGAAATTCAAGTGTGAGTGTTGAAGTCCAACATTGGTAAAGAATGAGCAAGTTGAAGACTATATAAGTAGAAAATACCCATAGACCTAATGCCTTAAGGTTTTGGGTCAAGATATAGTGTCAGACCTACTATTATAGTTTCTCACCTAACTCATTGATGGAGATCTCCCCGACTTTTAGGCTCCCTCTATGGCTCAACAGAATGATTATTGGGCCTAGACCTTGAAGACCTTGATTGGAGGCCTATACACCAAGAAGATTAGGTTAATACTAAATATTAGAGTGGATAAAGGAGCATGATGAAATCAAAACCACCATTCGTAAAAAGGTGGAACTATGATGAAGCAATTTTATGAAGATTCCAAGCATCAAGGGAGCTACTAATTAAAGATAAGATTAGAGATACAAGTAACAACCACTTCCCGTGATCATCGGAGAAAAGGCTAAACCCTTAGCTGGCAGGTGCTTTGCACCTAGATGCCTTTTTCCAAGCAGATTAGTTGAGGTATGTTGAACTAGTCCATATGCTGTTAGCCATGATTGTATACATGGGTTATGGGTAGCAAAACATGCCAGATAAGGTTAGGATGGGTTACAGGACACCAACACACCTAACAATGACAAGAATATCCAATATATCAATACAACAGCCCATTATATTCTTCTCTACATTCAGTCATTTTACACTCACCATTTTGCTACTTGCTGCACTTTTCAACCTTACTGCTTTTATTTATTTGCCTTGCATTTATTTGCCTTTACATTTCAACTTTCTACCATTTACATTTAGCCGTTAGTCGATTAGTAACACAACTTCTCTCTAGTTTTCCAATTAGGAACTTTCTTTAATCATCTTAAGAATATATAGTTGAGGAATAGAGTCCCTTCCTCAACATTTTTGTCTAATTGTTAGGAATCAGCCTTTTTGCGAGATAGCTGAGTCCATCCAACTAATTAGCTAGGTACAATATCCATCAAACATATTTTTTTGCCACGTCTAGTGGGATCCACGGAAGGAAACACAAAGAAGATTTTGTCACCAGGTCACAGTTATAGTTGGTGGATGCACTTGAGGTCTAATAAAACTTTAGATGATATGAATCCTCCACAGTCAACTTCCAAGAAGAATGGAAACCGCAGATCAACTGAGTCTTCAAAGTTCAAACCCTCAACTACCAACACTCAGGCTACGGTTGTGCCATCTTCCCAGTTGATGACCACTACAACTGTGGCACAACCTCCTCATGTTGTTGAAGATGTTCCTGAATATGAATAGCCTACGATCATGACAACATCTTTTATAAGCCAACATATTGACTTAGGGTTGAATGACTTTGATGTACCAAATGTCACGACAATTGGCAGAGACTATCAAGCCGATGACTCACAATGAGGTCCACAACATTCGTGAGCAGGAGTAGAGAAACAACCAACAAGGGAGAGAGCACTTTGCCTTTTTAATTAACAACAAACAACCGCTTCAACAAAGGACCTTTGTTCAACAGACACCAAGTAATGTTAGGGAGAAACTAGCTAGTGAATCAATGATGTAGCCAACGGGGTAGTAGCCCACAGTACAACCATTAATGCCATATCCTGTAGCACAGCCAACCATGTAGCAACCTGTAGTTCAATCGGTTGTACAATCACAGTTTATTGAGCCATTAACATAGATGCCTACTTAGCCGAATGCACAGCCAGTGATTCAACAAGTACATCAACCACCATTGGTGCCGATGAACTAGCCAAACTAGCCACTAGCCAGCAATGCATTATGAACAAGTCAACATGGCTAGGAGGCCACCCAATACATTAGGTACCATTGGTTTACCTTATGTGCAGCCTGTTTCTAATGCAGTGGTTCCACATGCTAATGCACAGGTAATTCCGCAAGGGCATACGCCATACAATACGTTCCCAACGACTCAAAGCAGAATACTGATATCTTCACTCTGAGAGATTCTGCCTTCTTCCTAATTCAATATTTGTATTTGAGACATTGGCAATATTAAGTTCAAAATATAAAAATATTGTTTCAAAGCAAACTTCAAGTTAAATATATTTTCCCGCTCCGCTGGGTTCCATTTACGTTAAATTATTAAAATATTTTTTATAATATATATATGTATTATTATATAAATAAATATATGTATTTTAATAATTTTATTTTTAATTAAATTTTATATTTATTTAAAATTAAAAAATATTAAAATAATTTATTTCATTTTTTTCTTATTTTTTATTTTTATTTTATTTTTTTAATATAACGAAGAATTCCCACAAATATATAAAGAAACTCAAGAAATAGGAATAAAAAAAAAATTCTCCCACGACGAAAAATGGAACTGAAGACAAAAATATAATTGGGATGTGAGGACGGGGAACGGAAAGGTACTCCCCGTCCCTGCCCGCGCGAGTGCCTCCCCTTATCTAGTCAGAGTGTATTATCGAGGGATTTTGATGTTGAATCCAAATCTGGAGTTATGCTCCCCTCTACGGTTTGAAATCTGTGAAATTATGATGCCTAGTGCTAATATCACAAGCGATGTTTTGGTAGCGTTAGGACTTTCTCAATTATGTTTTTTGGCCTTTGCAAACTGAATGTAATTTCATTTCAAAAGCAAACCTCCGGTTGAAACCACATTTCTAAAACCAATAAAGATAAAGTCTCGTCGAGGTTGATATTTCTTTTGAATCAAATTCTCTGGTGGCCAAGGCTGTTGTGGCACATTCAGGTTCTGCCGTTGTTTCTAATACAGATATGACTACAGTTTCTGATACAGGAAAGAAAGAAAAGAAAAGAAAAACTTTGATTTCATTAACCGAGAGGCCTAAGAACCAGCAATGGAAGAAGGAGAGTGGGTTTTAATCTAAACTTTGACCATTATGAAAAAGACTTTTAATCGGAACGTGAATAGAGATAATTTTATTAAAGATAATTTTGATCATTATAAAAAAATTAAATGATTTTTTTTTTTTTAAAGAAGATATGCAAAAGCATCACTGAAAGGAAAGGCGTGACCCCAAACCCAACCAATCAGAGCATATCAAAATAGATTAAAAAAGAAACAAGAATACAAAAAATGGGGAGCATAAACCAAATTGAAAAGAGGCCAATTATTTGAACCTATAATGAGGGAGACCCAATCTATTACGGCTAAAGTCCTCACTGATAAAAGCAGGAAGTGAATCCCACCAAAAGAAATCCTGAACAGAAAGGCCTTGAGATGCTAATTTGTCAGCACAGGAATTGCCTTCTCGAAAAATATGAGAAACTAAAAAATTCATTTGCCTAGTTAGGAGTAAGCAATTATTCCATCGGTTTTTAATCTTCCAAGGAACCCCTTTTGCACATTTGAAGGCAGCAACAACTAAAAGAGAATCACATTCTAACCACAAGTTATGCTATCCTTTTTTAAAAGCCAATTCCTTAAATGATTATTATGTTTATTCAAAACATGATTTTTTTAATAATTTTACTAATTTTATCTTTTAAATTAAATGTTATTTTTTATTGATTCTTAACATTGTTTTTTTTTATAGTAATAAATTAAGGTTTTTAACATAAATTAATACATTTTACATAATATGATACTTTTTTTTAATAATATAATTCATTTTGTAATATATATTATAAAATACTCCTTAATTATAATTTTTACTTTTAAAATTTTATGATTTATTTATATAAAATGTCTAATTTTATAAATATTATTTAATTAGTATGTCAATTCAGTCCCAACCCAACCATCAATCAACCCATGAATGAGTCGAGTCTATGCATAAAAAAATGACTTGGCTAATATATCGAATTAGGTTTATTTCAGATTAAGAGTGTGTTTGTTTAAGATTATGATTAGTTTTTTTTGAGAAAAAAATTATTGTAATAGTGTTTAATCATGTTTGATAAAATTAATTTCAGCTTTCACACGAAATTCAATGTAAAATAAAAATTTTTTAAAGCTAATTTTCATAACGCTGAAGATTGAAGTTTATGATTTTAACTTATAAATTATTCCTTATACTTTGATATGTAAATATTATTTTGTCTCAATCAAATAATTTTTTAATTATTCTATACTTATTTTAATAATTTAATGCATAAAAATGATTTTTTTATATCATCTAAATAAATCAGATTAGCTTAAAATCGCTTTACAGCTATTGCATCTAAATATAAAAATAAATCGATTATAATCGATTATAACAAAAAACTTTTATACAATAATCAATTACTAAGCATAATTAAATTTTTACAGCTTTCTCAAACATACATTAAATGCATCCCAACTTGTTCCACAATACTCCCAACTGTACAGCTCTACCGACCAATAGAATAATGCTTGAATGAGTACACGTATTAAAAAAAGAAAACAATATTTAAAATAACTACATTGAATATCATACTTAATTGGGCAAAAAATAAATAATAATAAAATATATTTTTATTGAAAAACTGATAGCTCACATTAATCATTCCTTTAAAAAAATTGACTTTTATTTTAATGCCTATTTGGTGATTAGTGGTTCCACGTTGAATTTTTTTTGTTGTCTTTAATCAAATATTTTTATACTGGGTGAGAGAATATTTTAAAAATTTTAAAAAAATAATAATAATAAACATATTAGACTTTTTTTTTGGGGGTTTCTGCTGCATATTTCTTTTCCTAAATCATGGAAACTGAGCTATTATTCAAACGCACGCTGCCTTGCTAGTAATAATAATATATAATGGATCCTTATTATGGTGAATTGATGGCTGCCAGAGCTGGTTTGTTAATGGCTTAGGATATTGGTGCTAATAAGGTAATATTAGAAGGTGATGCTTTTAATGTCTACAATAGTATCAAAAACACAGAGTTGGACCAATCTTACAATGGTAACATTTTATGTGCTATTTATTTGTATGCTTTTAGGCAGTGTTGTTTGTACTAGATCGGATCGAACAATTTGACCTGTAAATTTGAGAATCAAGACTCATCCTGATTTTATTTCACCATTATAGTTGTTTCTATGGTCTAATCGCATTGGACCAGTCAAGACTGGTCAAAAATTGGAGGTAAGAATGTTGGTTCAAAATCTAATTTTTTTTTTAATCTGATTAAAATCTTATAATAAAAAATTTGGTCTCATATCCTCATTGTAGAATAAGTAAAGAACAAAAGATGATGTTGTTGCTGCCGCTGCTCGTCGACGACCTGTCGTCAGCCATCCATCACCCAACCATCATCATCGTCCGCTGCTCTAGTAAGTAAGATTTTTAATTTTTTTCCCTTTCTTTATCACGGCATCTTGCAGAGAGAGAGAGTGTGTGTGTGTATGTGTGACAAATAATGAAAGACAAGAATGAGAAAAGGAAAAAAAATGACAGTGAGGGAGAAATAATGAGAGAAAGAGAAGGAGGAATGATACGCGTAAAATATACTAATAACAAGTGTATTCTATTGGTAAGTAATATAGGACTTGAATCCCAATTATCGATCCCATGAAAAATAAATGATAATTATTATATTTGCAAAGCTCTTTATTATCCAGACAATCGAAAGTATATGAAGAAATTCAAATTAAAAGTAGAAAAATAATAAACAATCAAACAAAGAATAAAGAATCAATAAGAGAGAGATTAGGGTACAAGGTTCACTTGATTTCAATTATTCAGATTTTCTTTTCATTAATGATGTAAGGTAATTCTTTTATCAATATTCTCTTGCCTGCTATTGAATCTCAATGGTCATAGATGAAATAATATTTTATTCCTAAATTAAATCACCTATTTGGTTATTTAGTTGAATTAATTAGGAATGAATTAAACTTTAATTCAAGAGATGAATTAACGTACCTATCAATTCCATTGGTAAGAAAAATTGATGTTTGGTCATTCATCAATCTAATCCTAGGCTTATCATATAGATCCATTCATTGAATGCGGATGGTCACCGGTCAAATAATGAATTTACACATGCTAAAAGTGATCAAGCTATGACAAGAATGCAAGCAATATGATAGACCCTAAAAGAAATTACTTTAATCAAATTAGAAATCAAACCCAAATAATTAGGAAAACAAGATCCCCTATAGCCCTAGCTATGAGTTTAGCTACTCATGTTCAACACAAATAAACTCATATCACAATACAAACTCATGGAAAGAAAACCCAAAGAAAGGAGAAAACTAAAGGGAAAGAGAAATCAAAACTCTATTAATGGAGATTATGATCTTCAAGCCTTCAACAATCGAATCCTCCCTTTGAAGTCGTCCTCCAAGATCTGCTGCCGTGAAACTACTCTTTCAAGATTAGGAATTTTCTATGTGATGTGCAAAGTGTAAAAAGTATGTTGAATTGTGGCACAACTCCTCTATTTAAGAAAAAGAACGTGGTCTACGCAACCAGCGCAAAGCGTTGGCTTCCGGGTGCTTGGGTGCTGAGTCACTTAAACTGATACGCATTGCATTGCGCATTGCGCGCTCAAGCGCTGGGTCACTGAATCACCACTGCTACATACACTTTGGGCGCTCAAGCGCTCCAAGCGCTGGACGCTAATGAAAAATTCCTCTTTTCCTTACTTCTTTGAATGTCTAATCTTCTCATGTGCAATTACCTGACAAAAACACATAAAACACATAATAAAAATATAATTAAATAATACTAAAAAAAACAAAACTTATAAACAAAGTTCAATAAAAATATAAAAAGAACATGAAAAACCAAAGAATTGAACTATAAAAATATGACATACTGATGGTTCATCAACTCTCCCACACTTGAGCTTTGCTTGTCCTCAAGCAAAGAATAGGAATTAGCAATAAGAATAAACCCAACATCCAGAAATATGAATCAAGGAAAATTTCACAATTTAAAAATTCAAGTTCGGCAATCAAATCCTATCAAGCAAGATCATTTAGCACTTAAAACAATTACAAACTTAAGTCTAACTTGTAACTTTTCTTTCTACCAACCAATTGAGATCACTCATCTTTCCATCGCTCAAATGTTTAAGGAAAAAGAAATCACTCAAATTTCTCTTGAAAAATGCAATACCATAGGCTTGCTTATCAATCTCATTTCTACTTCCAAGTTCACATATAACATAAGAATCAAAATGACTTCCTTTAGTTGTAATGGGGTCAAGGGTATAAAGAAAGATATGAAAAAAATAAATAAGGGTAAAAAATGCTCATGAATAAATCGATACAAAGCATAATCAGGTTTAAAAGATGACAAATAGAGCATAATGCACAAGGATATAACATATTCTCACTTTCAACCCAATATTTTCATTATTCTTTACCAACAATCCTTTTTTTTTCTTCCTTTTCCATTTTTTTCTTTTTTTTCAACCCTTGAAACAAAAGCAACCTTTAATGACTTTTTAATCAACACATCAGATGTTCTAAATAATTCAACCTGATTATTCAATTGGGTATCCAAAGAAATCAATTACAGGCTCAAATGGGGCAACTAAGTAATTATTTTATCACTATAACTCTAAAAGTCAAGAAAGAATAAAGCCTAATTGTCTTAATCATATTCAAGTCTGTATGTAAATTATTAAAGTCTCAATAAGATATCAAAGTAAGTCACATCAATCAAGAAAAAACCCACTTTAGAAGAAAAATAAGATTTTATTTATGAAAAATCCAATCATTAAAGCTTAAAACTCACTTTCTGGCTAAGGTTAATAAAGATAACA
Source organism: Ormosia semicastrata (assembly GCA_029884595.1). NCBI lineage: Eukaryota > Viridiplantae > Streptophyta > Magnoliopsida > Fabales > Fabaceae > Ormosia > Ormosia semicastrata. Next base: position 6,879,849 of record JAQQTO010000052.1, read on the forward strand.
AAAGCAAGCAGACATGACTAATTTCCAACTAAGATGCTAAATTTCACTTTATTTCATTGAAAAATATTGTTTCACACATTATCAGCTTATGAGTAATGAAATCTCCTTTAAAACATATCTCTATCAGCTTAGAATAAATCAAGACATCAACACACAATTCCTGTTTAATACCAGTAATACTCAAGTGTTCATCAAAAAAAAAAATTCACAAAAATTTTAAAAGTAACCCCCCCACACTTAAGATAAACATTTTCCTCAATGTGGAAGAAAAAGAAATAAAAAGAGTAAAAAAAGAATAACACAACTTGATGACAAGTGATACAATGTTAGGCATAGAAGAGCACAAGAGTAAGTGCTACAGCAGAATCTGAAAAATCACAAGATTTATTCCAAAACAAATGAGTAGCATCTAGAAAATAACAATAAAAATAACAAAAACAATTAAAATAAGAAATAAAAAGAAGTAACACAGGTTGCCTCATGTGAAGCACTTGTTTAATATCATTAGCTCGACATTGCCTTTTTCAGATAAATCAAGGTAGTTTAAAGTAAGAGAAATAAGATGACAAATTTTCTTTTCAAAGTAGTACCTCATTCCTTCGTCAATGACCTTGGAGGTGCCTCCAAAAGCATCTTGAGCTTAATAAGGACTTAGTTGCTCTAGAAGTACCTTGGCGTAAGAGATCTCACTAAACCATGGTGGTTTCAGTTAATCAACAGATGAATGACCAATTTGTAAAAGAGCATGAATCATAAGAGGACCTTTATTTGTTTCAGCAACTTGTGTTTTAGGAAGGTTAACATCCACTTTGTATGATGGTGGGGGATCTTTTGATAGCTAAGGCTTCCTGCTTCTTAGGTTGAACAATATTGATAAGGGCATGGAGATTTGACATTGGGGAAGATTTAGCCTCCCTAAAGACATTAATGGTCACATAATCTCCATCCACTCTCAAGATGAGCTTACCTTGAGGTACATCAATTATAGCTTCTGCAGTTACTAGAAACGGTCTTCTAAGAATTAGAAGAATATCAGCATCCTCTTCCATATCCAACACCACAAAATCAACTAGGAATATGAATTTATCCATCGTCACCAAAACATCCTCCACTACTCCGTAAGGGTAAGTCATGGATCTATCAGCCAATTGTAATGAAATGTTGGTGGGCTTTGGTTTCTGCATTCCCAATTTCTTAAAAATAGAGAAAGACATCAAATTAATACTAGCACCCAAATTATATAATATCTTCTCAAAATAAGAATTACCAATAGAGCAAGGAATAGTAAAATTCCCTAGATTTTTTTAATTTCAGAGGTAACTTCTTCAAAAGGATGGCAAAACACTCCTCATTAAGACATACTGTCTTAAATTCCTCAAGCTTGTATTTCTTTGTAAGTATTTCTTTGAAAACTTTCCATAATTGGACATTTGAGAAATGACTTCAATGAATAGAATATTGATTTGCAATTTCTTGAACATCTCCAAGAATTTAGCAAATTCCTTATCAGGCTGATTGTTCTTGAACCTCTGAGGGAATGAGATCTTAGAATATGGTGATGTTTCATATATTGTGCGCTGCTCATGATCCTTCTTCGCTCTCTGCCACTTTGGTTCTTTCTTCTCAACCTCTCTTTCTGTATTGCCATCTTGAATTGAGACATCTTTAGTAAGAACATCATTTTTCTTTTTCTCAATTCCTGATGAGCTAGGTACTTCATTTACCTTCTCATCTTTCACATTAGCTAACTCATCAAAAGTATCTTTGTACTTTAGCATTTCCTTCTTCTGGGAGGACTCCCCAAGTTCCTTACCACTTCTCAAGGTAATTGCATCGACCTATTCTTTTGAATTAGTCTCAGTAGTACTAGACAATGTCCTTGGTGCCCTTGTTGTTATCAATGTAGCCAACTGGGTAATCTGAGTCTCCATGTTCTTCATTCTAGCATTTGAATTCTGCATGTACTTCATTACCAAATCTTCAAAGCTTGGCTTCTCTGCAAGTGGTTAGAAACTTAGATGTAGTTGTGGAGCTCTCTATTGATTCTGCTGATAGCCCTGTTGATTTCTCTATTTAAAATTAGGGTGGTCCCTCCAATCGGGATTGTACGTATTAGCATATGGATTATACTGTTGCTAGTTAGAATTACTAACAAAATTTACTCCTTCAGGCTCGGGGACAAATGGACTACTAACTTAAAAATTTGTACTCGTATGACCCTCTCCTCCACATGCCTCACAAATGATTGGTGCGGCCGACTATTTGTTACCATCAGAGTCTCAACCTTCTTCGTCAAAGCTACCAATTGACTCAGAATGATAGTAGAAGAATCAACAGCATGCACACCTGCTTGTTTTTTGGAACCTGATGCTCATTTTGCCAATTGATAACTGTTCAGCGTCATTTCTTCAATCAATACTTGGCTCTCAGTAGGTATTTTCCTCCAAATTGTACCTCCCACAGCAGCATCAATGAGTGAATGATTTGCAGGAGACAAATCGTTGTAAAAATTTTATACTTGCTGTCATACGGGAAATCCATGGTGTGGACATCTCCTCAACAACTCTTGAAAGCGCTCCTAAGCTTCATAGAGAGTGTCCATGTCAAACTGCACAAAAGAAGATATGTTATTCCTTAACTTAGAAGATTTAGAAAGGGAAAAATACTTAGCCAAAAATTGTTGCGTTAATTGATCCTAAGTAGTGATGGAATCCCTTAGTAGTGACGTTAACCATTGACTCGCTCTGTCCCTAAGAGAAAAAGGAAAGAGTTGTAATTGGATTGCATCATCTATCACCCCATTGTACTTGATAGTATCACACAACTGCAAGAACCTGGTCAAATGTTAATTTGGATCATCCAAAGGCAATCCACCAAATTAAACTAAATTCCAGATCAATCCTAATTTGATCTCAAAATTATTAGTCGTCATAGCTGGTCTTATAATACTCCCTCCATACCCTTCAGCAGTGGGCATGGAATACTCAAGCATAGTTCACTCTACTGGGGTAGCTCTTTCTTCACAATTTGCCTTAACTATTGGTTGTCTCTTCATCCTGTTTATATTTTCTGTCACAGCTTCAATATAAAATTGTTTCCTTAACTTGTGAGTTGTTTTCTCAATTTCTGGATCAAATGCCAAATCAAGAAACTGAGATCGAGTAAGTATAAACAAAAAAATATAAAGTGAAAAATTAATTAAAAAATAAAATAAGAAATAAAATTAAAATTAAAATTAAAATAAGGAATAAAATAAAAGGGTGTCTAAATTAACTAGAGCTTTTGACTTCTAATATTACCAAACTTATTCCTTAACAACGGCGCCAAAAACTTGATACGCGTAAAATAAATTAAGAGCAAGTGCACTTTATCGCCAAGTAATATAGGACTTGAGTCCCAATTATCGATCCCATGAGGAACAAATGGTAATTACTAGATTCATAAAGCTCTTTGTTATTCAAACAATCTAAAGTATATGAAGAAATTCAAATTAAAAGCAGAAAACAAATATAGAAAAATAATGAATAATCAAACAGAGAATAGAGAATTAATGAGAGAGAGACTAGGGCGCAATGGTCACTTGATTCTAATTATTCAGATTTTCTTTCATTTATGATGTAAGATAATTCTTTTGTCAATATACCTGCTATTGAATCCCAATGGTCGTGGATAAAATAATATTTTATTCCTAAATTAAATCACTAATTTGGTCATTTAGTTGAATTAATTAGTAATGCATTAAGCTTCAATTCAAGAGATGAACTAACATACCTGTCAATTCCATTGGTAAAAAAATTAATATTTGGTCATTCACCAATCTAATTCTAGGCTTACCATATAGATCCACTCATTGAATGCAGATGGTCACCGGTCAAACAATGAATTAACATATGCCAAAAATGATCAAGTTATGGCATGAATACAAGCAATATGATAAACCCTAAAAGAAATTACCTTAATCAAATTAGAAATCAAACCCAAATAATTAGGAAAACAAGATCCCCTATAACCTTAGTTATGGGTTTAGCTACTCATGTTCAACACAAACAAACTCATATCACAATACAAACCTATGAAAAGAAAACCCAAAGAAAGGGAAAAAACTAGAGAGAAAGACAAATCAAAACTCCTTTAATGGAGATTATGATCTTGAAGCCTTCAAGAATCGAATCCTCCCTTCGAAGTTGTCCTCCAAGATCTGCTGCCGCGAAACTACTCTCTGAGGATTAGGGATTTTCTGCGTGATGTGCCAAATGTAAAAAGTTTGTTGAATTGTGGCACAACTCCTCCATTTAAAAAAAAGAACGTGGTCTGTTACGCAACCAGCGCCTAGGCGTTGGCTTCTGGGTGCTTGGGTGCTGAGTCACTTAAATAGATACAGGTTGCTGATGTGTGTGAAACAACATCATGTTTTGTTCTTGTTTTGCATGTATTCTTGAGCATTTTTAGGCGTTTTAGTTTCCCTTTTTGGTTTGTTTTTCCCTTAGTTCGAATAACTACGGTATTTTTGGTGTTCTTGTGCAGGATTAATGTTGAATTGGCCTTGGATTGAATGGAATGCTTGCATGTTTGAAGTTGGAGCTTAATGGATAGCAAAAAGGTGCAAAAAGACCATTCCAGAGGGATCCACGGCCTGCACGTGGATTAAACCACGGGATCGAGCAGCAACTTGAAAGAGGAAAAGAGAGATTCCAGGGAGTTCCACGGCCTGGCCGTGGAATGATCCATGCCCTGGCCGTGGAATGATCCATGGCCATGGAATTCTAACAGCAAGATCCACGGCCAGACCGTGGAATGATCCATGGCCGTGGATCGCAATGCGCAGCAGTTTTTATGTTTTTATTTTTATTTCTTTTAGGGGCTTTTTAGTCAATTAAAATCCTAAGTTATAAATAGATGTTCTGAATAGAATTAGGGAGTTCTAATTTGGTTTTGGTGGAGGCACATTGGAGGCTTTGGCTTTGGATCTTCATCTTTCTCCCTTCTTCTTCCATTGTTACGGGTTTGAGATGTTTTTAAGTTTGATTTCTTGTCTCCTTCTTCTCTATGTCTGAGTAGTTTCCTTTGTTTCTAGGATTGGGCAATGCCCTTTGATACATTGATAATGATTAATTGACGTTGTTTCCCCTTTTATTGATCTTGAATGTTCTTTGATTAAATCCTTATTATTTTTATTCATGTGAATTTGCTGGCCATTTATTTACATCTCATAGGCATTTAGGGACGTACTGAGAGGTGAACCTAAGTGTTGGAACCATAAGAATTGACCTTAAGGTCTAAATCACGAGAGTAGTTTTAGCCTTTCGAGGATTCAATGATTTGCCATAAAGCGTAATGGGTTCAATTTAAATTCAATTACCACGAGAGTAGGAATTGGTTTAAGTGGACACGGATCTTGTATCTTGAGAAAGAACATTAATTAATTTAGGGTAATTCACCTTCAATTGAATTTCAGATTTAATAAAAGGGTTGTCAATTAGGATTTATCTTGTATCATTGTGGTATCCCAATCTTGGAAGCTTTCTTGAATCTAAATACCATTCTTGATTACTTGCTATTTTTGTTCTGAATTCTGTTTTCTTTAATTATTTTGTTATTATGTTCTTCTTAATAAACAATCATATTTCATTTTGTTTAATTTAATTGAATTAATTAATTAATTGGTATTCATAGACACAGTCCCTGTGGATTCGATCTTTTATTACTTGACGACAAAACTGTACACTTGCGGATTTCACGCATCAAGTTTTTGGCACCGTTGTTAGGGACTGTGTTTTTCTTGAATATTAATTTAATTTTTAATTTAATTATTTTAAACCTTTTTCTTTTATTTGGTTCTTACGTTCTTGATTTCTCTTTGAATCTCTGCAGGTAATTTCTCTTGTTTATGCAAAGTACTAAACGTTCTGGGATTCTTGTTGAAGCAGATCCTGAAATTGAAAGAACTTTACAAAGAAGGAGAAGACAACATAGGCAAAGAGTCAAAGAAATATCTGAACCAACACTTGTCATGGCAGCAGCTGAAGATAATAAACCTTTAAAAGAGTATGCAGCCCCTAATGCTCGGGGTTTGCGATCTGGAATTGCTCGACCAGACATTGAAGCCAGGCACTTCACCATATCTCCTGCCCTACTTTCTATGATAAGGTAGAATTAGTTTGGAGGATTGCCGTTAGAGGATCCTAATGATCATGTGGATATGTTCTTGGAGTTCTGTGAGACCCTCAAGATCGAAGGCGCCTCTGTTGATGCTATTCGTCTCCGCCTGTTTCCTCTATCATTGAGAGATAGAGCTAGAGCTTGGCTGAAGTCTGTTCCTGCTAAGACGATAACCACTTAATTGGAGTAAGCCTTCTTGGATAAATTCTTTCCACCTTCCAAGACTGCTCACCTAAGGACCCAAATCATAAGCTTTGTTCAGAAAGATGGCGAGTCATTGTCAGAAGCTTGGGATAGATATAAGGCTTTGCTGGAAGCCTGCCCACACCACGGGTTAGAGAAGTGGTTGATTATCTACACCTTCTACAATGGTTTGGAATATTCTTCGAAGGTGTCTCTTGACTCCGCAGCTGGTGGAGCTTTGATGAACAGAAGGCTGACAGAGGCCTATGACATAATTGAGAGTGTAGCCTCAAATCATCACCAATGGGCCAATGAAAGAGGGCACAACCCGAGAAAGCTCTCGGGAGATAAGTTTGAGGTAGATGGTGTTTATTTAATTATGTCAAAGTTTGATTCTTTGAATAAACGTTTTGACATGCTTGAGAAAGCTCATGTAAATGCCATAGGTGCCTCTAACATCTTTTGTGAGATTTGTGGAGTACAGGGACATATGAGTGCAGAATGCCAAGCTGAAAATGGTTCCTCACAAGGCACTTCGGTGGAACAAATAGAATCATGCCATAATTTCTATGACATTCCACCGAAGGTGCGCAATGATCCATATTCACAGACTTACAATCCCGGTTGGAGGTCTCATCCCAACTTCTTCTATCGGAACAATCAAAATCAAGCTGGACAAGGTAGTGCTCAACCCTCTATTGGTTTCCCCCAGGTACAAAAGTCTAAACTCGAAACTCTCCTTGAAAATTTTGTAGAGAGTTAAACCAAGCAAAATGAAGAGTTTAGGCACCATGGTCAAGTTGTTACTGAGGCCATTAGAGAGTTGTCAGCTAAGGTTGACAATTTGGCTATTCATAATAAGATGTTGGAAACCCAGATTGCTCACCAAGCGAGCACTTCACATAGGCAACAAGGTAAGTTTCCTAGTCAACCAAAAATAAACCCAGGGAATGAACATTGTAAGGCTGTGAGTTTGAGGAGTGAGAAAGTTAGAGAATCCCAAGGGTAAGGGGAGAGTGACAAAGATGAGGGGACCGAGAAAAAGAGACTAAGACACAGCCAATTCTTAGGTGAGGAGGAAACAAATGAGAAAGTGTCTAAGTATGTACCCCGAACCTTACCAACCCCGGTTCCTTCCTCAAAGATTGGCCAAGGCCAAGCTAGATAAGCAGTTTGGGAAGTTTCTTGAGGTCCTTAAGAAGTTGTACACTAATGTACCATTCACTGAGGTGTTGCAACAAATGCCTACCTATGCTAAATTTCTTAAGGACATTTTGTCTAATAAGAGAAAGTTAGAGAAGTATGAGACCGTAGCGTTAACTGAGGAGTGTAGCGCTTTAATTCAAAATAAGTTGCCTCTTTAACTCAAAGATCCTGGCAGCTTCTCTATTCCTTGCTTAATTAGGAATACCAATTTTGATAAAGCTCTGTGTGATTTGGGGGCTAGTGTTAGTCTTATGCCCCTTTCTGTGTGTAAAAAGTTGGAAGTAGGTGAGCTGAAACCCACAACTATCTCTCTTCAATTGGCGGATCGGTCAGTCAAGTACCCCGTAGGCATCTTGGAGGATGTTCTCATTAAGGTTGGTAAATTTTATATGCCTGTGGATTTTGTTGTGCTTGATATGGAAGCTGATGCAACAATGCCGATCATACTTGGGCGCCCATTCCTTGCCACTGGACGGGCGATCATTGATGTTCATGAAGGAAAATTGACTTTGCGATTGAATGATGAGGAAGTAGTTTTTGATGTTTTTAATTCTGAAAAAAATTCTAAATCCTTAAATTCATGTAATCGCATTGATGCTACTAAAATTGTGGATAGTGTTGTGCTTTCAGGTATACAAGAATCAGTGACTGATGCTATGCCCTGCAAGGAAGGACCTAAGAAGCATAGTGACAAGTGTGTCGAGAAGCGTGAATTTAAAATCGGGGATAAAGTTCTTATTAATACCTCACTTCTATGTTTCTGTCCTAGTAAGTTATGGTCGAAATGGTCTGGACCATATAAGATTGTTCGAGTTTTATCCTACGGTGTGCTTAAGGTGCAGAAAGAAGGTCATAAGCCTTTCATGATAAATAGCCAGAGAGTGAAACACTTTGAAGGAGTGGGGACTGAGCACTACTCCATTGACATCACCTGAGCACAAAAATCAGACCAAAGTCAAGCTAATGACTTTAAACAAGGGCTTCTTGGGAGGCAACCCAAGTTTCTTTGTTTTTGTTTTTCCTTTTAATTTTTTCTTTTTCTTTTGATTTTGTGTGTTGTTTTATTGGTTTGATCTTTATCTTATGGATTTTGTCTAGGTTTGACCCCTTTTGAAGCTAAATTTAGAAAGTGAGTGAAGTGTGAAGTCGAAAGTTCCACACTTGACCCATGGATTGAACACTAGAAGTTTTTCCACCAAGTAGTGAGTTCTTTTCTTTTATCCCTTTTCTTGTTTTAGATTTTTACATTAGGGACAATGTAAGTTCTAAGCTTGGGGGGTTATTTTTGTATTTTCATATTTTCATTTTCATTAGTTTCATGCATTTTCATGTCTTGTTTTGCATTGCATTTTCATATCATCATATCTCTTGGATTTTTGGTTGAACTTGTGCCCCTCTCTTTTGAGGATTTTGAGATGGTATTGATTTGGAACCCAATTGGTTGATTCTTGTAGTTGGCAACAGGCATTGTTTTAATTGATAGTAGAGGTGATCTTTTGAAAGTTGATAATTAGCATATGTTCTCAGAATTTATGCTTCTCATTGATTTTTTTTAAACCTCTAAATGTGAGTTTTGAGCTTATATGGGACTTATGCATTATATAATTTTTGTTCCCATTCTTTGTGTTGATTGATATTCCTCATTGATCTTGTGCTCTAAAACTTGATTTGAAACCATTTTGAGGCGAAATTTTTGGTTGCATGCTTGAATATGATTAAGGCATCTTAGGTATTTTTTTGACCTTCTGAATTTGTTACACTTTCATCCACTAGTTGCCCAATTTGAGCCTATTGCATACTTATTTTTCTTGATGCCTATGATGATACATTGTTGGTAATCATTTAGAATATTAAATGGAGCGAATTGGGCTTGAAAGTTGTGTTGGGAATTATATGTATTTGAGCTTCCTCTTTCTCAAATGAAAAAAAAAACAAAAAAAAAATAAAAGAAACATCATGAGTTGAAAGCTTGAAAAAGAGGAGAAGGAAAAGCAAGAAAGAAAATTCTTTGAAATGTGGAGTTATGTGTTAGATTGAAAAATTGTCTTTGCTCCATTTATGTTCTATTGGATTTCTTGTGTTTATTGAAAATCTTGTTGAGCCATTTATGCAAACCTTCCTTTCTCTACCTTACCTATCATCATTCCCATAGCCCCATTACAACCCTTGAAAGACCTTTTGATTTTTGCTTGCATGCTGATTATTAGTGGAAATCTGGTTTCCTATCAAGCATATGGAAGTGCATTTTCTTTGATGGATTTTGAGCGTATGGTTTTCACCCTTAAACACTTTGAGTGTGGTTAGTGGAGTGAACTTAATTCAATCAGTGAGGATGCATGATTTCTGAGAACTTAGCCTCTAATTGGACTTGATTTTGATTACCTCTCAGATTCTTTGTTTACCTTAGTCTATTGCTTGGATATTGTTTTCTAGGGTTCCTTATTCATTATTGTCTCCTGATCCTACATCTTGGTTTGACATTAATTATTGCTTGGGGACAAGCAAAGTCTTAAGCTTGGGGGGATTTAATGTGTGTGAAACAACATCATGTTTTGTTCTTATTTTGCATGCATTCTTGAGCATTTTAGGCGTTTTAGTTTCCCTTTTTAGTTTGTTTTTCCCTTAGTTCGGATAACTGCGGTGTTTTTGGTGTTCTTGTGCAGGATTAATGTTGAATTGGCCTTGGATTGAATGGAATGCTTGCATGTTTGAAGTTGGAGCTTAATGGATAGCAAAAAGGTGCAAAAAGACCATTCCAGAGGGATCCACGGCCTGCACGTGGATTAAACCACGGCCATGGATCGAGCAGCAACTTGAAGGAGGAAAAGAGAGATTCCAGGGAGTTCCACGGCCTGGCCGTGGAATGATCCACGGTCGTGGAATGATCCATGGCCTGGCCGTGGAATGATCCATGCCCATGGAATTCTAACAGCAAGATCCACGGCCAGACCGTGGAATGATCCACGGCCGTGGATCGCAGTGCGCAGCAGTTTTTATGTTTTTATTTTTATTTCTTTTGGGGGCTTTTTAGCCAATTAAAATCCTAAGTTATAAATAGATGTTCTGAATAGAATTAGGGAGTTCTAATTTAGTTTTGGTGGAGGCACATTTGAGGCTTTGGCTTTGGATCTTCATCTTTCTCCCTTCTTCTTCCATTGTTACGGGTTTGGGATGTTTTTAAGTTTGATTTCTTGTCTCCTTCTGCTCTATGTCTGAGTAGTTTCCTTTGTTTCTAGGATTGGGCAATGCCCTTTGATACATTGATAATGATTAATTGACGTTGTTTCCCCTTTTATTGATCTTGAATGTTCTTTGATTCAATCCTTATTGCTTTTATTCATGTGAATTTGCTGGCCACTTATTTGCATCTCATAGGCATTTAGGGATGTACTGAGAGGTGAACCTAAGTGTTGGAACCATAAGAATTGAACTTAAGGTCTAAATCACGAGAGTAGTTTTAGCCTTTCGAGAATTCAATGATTTGCCATAAAGTGTAATGGGTTCAATTTAAATTCAATTACCACGAGAGTAGGAATTGGTTTAATTGGGTACGGATCTTGTATCTTGAGAAAGAACATTAACTAATTTAGGGTAATTCACCTTCAATTGAATTTCAGATTTAATAAAAGAGTTGTCAATTAGGATTTATCTTGTATCATTGTGGTATCCCAATCTTGGAAACTTTCTTGAATATGAATACCATTCTTGATTACTTACTATTTTTGTTCTGAATTATGTTTTCTTTAATTGTTTTGTTATTACGTTCTTCTTAATAAACAATCATATTCCCTTTTGTTTAATTTAATTGAATTAATTAATTAATTGGTATTCATAGACACAGTCCATGTGGATTCGATCTTTTTATTACTTGACGACAAAATCGTACACTTGCAGATTTCATGCATCAATTGCGTTGCGCGTTGCACGCTCAGGCGCTGCCTTCCCAGCGCTCAGGCACTAGGTCACTGAATCACCGCTGTTGCATATGCTTTGGGCACTCAAGCGCTCCACTCCAGCGCTCAAGCACTGGACACTGATAAAAAATTCCCCTTTTCCTTATTTCTTTGAACGTCCAGTCTTCTCCATGTGCAATTACCTGACAAAAACACATAAAACACATAATAAAAATATAATTAAATAATACTAAAAATATAACAAAACTTACAAATAAAATTTAATAAAAATATAAAAAGAACATGAAAAACCAAAGAATTGAACCATAAAAATATGACATATTGACGGTTCATCAAGGAGAGAAGAAAAAAAAAGAAGGAATAAGAACGGGCAGCAGATACAGTGACAGACCCAGGAATTTTAGACTATAAGGGCAAACATCTTCGTGGTCGAAACAGTTGTGAGTGAGTTTGGGTGGATAATGTCCTCCATCACCGCTAGTCTGCAGAGATAAAGAACGGTGAGAGAATAAAAATTTTGTGGTCTGAGTATATTGGTACCAAACCCACGTATGTACTATTAAAATATGAAAAATATTACTATATAAGTATACTTAGGTACTAAACCACGTGAGTACTATTGAAAAATAAAAAATAATATTATATGAATTATACTTTTTATCACTATGAATTTATTAATTTGTTTGCATATGGAGACAAAAATTACACATATAAAGAAATAAAAAAGACATATATATATATATATATATATATATATATATATATATATATATATATACTTATATAGAATCAAAGAAAAATTTCAAGGTGGAGTGGGGGCATGTGTCCCCCCTCCTCACAAAGTGGATCTGTTACTGAGCAGATAGAGAGAGAGAGAGAGAGAGAAAGAGTGAGATAAAGACTAAAGAATAAAGAATAAAACTTGGCTCCAACTCTTACTTCTAATCTCATTTAATCTTATTTCATTTGTTACTTTTAATTTATTTAATTAAGTTAATAGACATATGAAAAGAGATTAAATAAGATTAGAGACAAGAATTAGAATGAAAAGTTGGAGTCAAGTTTTATTCAAGAGTAAATGATGGGAATATAGGATAGGAAAAGTCAAAAAGAGAAAAAAGTGAGATATGGAAATCAATCATGATCTCAAATTTTGATTTGAGTGAAAACATTTTAATATTAAATGATTAAATATATTATATATAGAAATATAATATAATATGTACTTAAATAAAAATAGATTGAATTATATGAATATAAATATATAAGTTTTTTAATATAGTATTATTTATTAGTATTATTATATTTGTAAAAATATAAAAAATAGTTGGTTATTCTATAAAATTTTGATTTGAGTGAAAATATTTTAATATTAAATGATTAAATATATTATATATATAAATATAATATAATATGTACTTAAATAAAAATAAATTGAATTATATGAATATAAATATAAGTTTTTTAATATAATATTATTTATTAGTATTATTATATTTGTAAAAATATAAAAAATAGTTGGTTATTATATAAAATTTATGTTTAATATAATTATGATGTCATCTAGTTTGACCATTCGATTAAATCGGTTAAACCTAAATTAGAAACTTTGTTAGTTGACTGTTCGATCCTACTTTAACAACATTGCATACAAATTTGAATGCTTTGATTGTAATTTCATTCTTAGAGCTTGTAATAGGGCTGCTGACTCTCTAGCAAACTTTGCTAGGGATTGTGATTTAATGACTTGATTGAGTCACTTCATGAATTTCTTTGTTCTATTCTCTAGTTGGATTCTTCCGGCTCTTAATAAAATTTCCATTTAGCTAAAATTAATAATATATAAAATGAAGAAGTACTAACAAGAACTAAAGGTCTCTTTGTAAATACGAAAGACTTTAAATAATGTATCATGCTTTAATTTATTTTTTATTTTTTATAAACATAGAGACAAAAGTCTAAAACAACAACTAAACTATAATGCGACTAAAAAGAGGACTGCTACTAAGGTTGTCAAAATTGAAATCCTACCTAAAATCGAAAGGGAAGAGAATACACCTAAAATATGAGATTGTAATACGAATCATAAGAACTTACCTAAAATAAGAAATTATATTCAAATATATATATATATATATATATATATATATATTAACATAACCTTAAAATCACATAGGACATTCAATTAAACTCCAACTGAAAATGAATAAACAAATATCACAACTAAAGTTCAAGTTACAACTCATAATATAAAAGACATAAACAAGATTTTACCAACACATAAAACTAAAAAAACAGAACAAATACCATATAACTATGGAAAGGAAGGTGGGTAAAGCATAAAAAATTTGCAGCCCAATAGGGCATTTATCCCCAAACTTAGCTAAAGGAATCAGCACAGAAATTGGACTCTCTGTAAATATGTCTCATGTCCACTTCCCAATCACCAGGAATCAAGTTTTGGACAGTGGCAATCATAAGAGCACAAGGATGCCACCCATCACACTCCTTTTTGACCATCTGGAGCGCGCACATATTATATCAAAAGTTAGAGCTTTTTTTACTAAACTGTTATTATTGGCAAAATTATTTATTAAAATGTTACTCTTCTAAAACTATATATCAAACTGTCACTCTTTTATCCTAGTGGCATATTTTAGTATTATCTGACCAGTTAGGATGCGCCAAGTAGGAAGACGCATTCACATAGGTTCCGCCAACCGTCATCCTACTTGGCGCATCATGACTGGCCTGGACAAAGAAAACGCCAATAAATGTGGCGTAACCAAGCCACCTGCGCCACCCTTATTGGCGCAACCAGGATATATATTGGCTCTCCCATCCCCCATCCGTGACATTGCTTCTATTTTCTTAATTCTCACTATCTCTCTACAAATTTCTTCTCCCTAAACACTCTGAACTCTCTAAACAAACTCAATATATTCTTACTAGAAGTGGTGTCTGGATCTCTATCTGTGATCAAATTCAGATCATATTCCTTATATGTAAGTATCTCTTTCAATGCTTAAATATTTTAGTTATTATTTATTGATTGATTTTTTATTATGTTAGTGTTAATTATAAATTAATGTTATTATATATTATGTTAGGGTTAATTATACATTAATGTTTTCATTGTCTAATAAATAATGGAGTGGTATGATATGTTGTCTGGATTGTATGAATTATTATTTTGTACGTAATCGAATATGATATTTTTTTTTCTTGAGTACTTGACATGTTTTAAATTAGTAAATGTAGCTTAATTCAAATGAACCGGGTGTGAACACCCAATTTTGTCCGGGGCGTTTTGTAAATGAAAAAAAAAAGATAAAAAAAATAATCTTTCAACCCATTAGCCTATTAACCCCTAAACCAACTCATTGACTCATAACCCATGATCTAATTCATTAACCCACAACCCTTAAGCACTTATCCTAAATAAACCTCATCAGTTATCCTAATCCCTAAGCACTTATCCTAACTATCCCAAACAAACCTATCATAAACTAACCATAACTCATCCTACCACAAACTTATCCTAAATATCCCAAACAAACCTATCCTAAACTAACCATAACTCATCTTAACACAAACTTATCCTAGCATAAACCCATCCTAACTCAAACTCATCCTAAACAAACTTATCCTAAACTCCCCATTACTTATCCTAAACAAACTCCTAATCACATTTTAACTCAAACTCTTCAACCTAATCCCCTCCTATAAATACCCATCACCCACACACTCAGAAAGAGACTGACTTCAGCCTTCATACACACAAACTTTTGCCTACACAGTTACCAACACTGCAACCATATTTTCTCACTTACATAGCCTTCATCTTCCATCTTCAACCAAACTCATCACCATCTCATCATCACCTCTGGCATACGTTCAAACTTCTCACAACACAATAACCACCTCTGCCAAAAATTGTCATTCACATTAGCCTATCACCAACAATACACCAACTCCTTCATCCCACTAACAGCAAGCCACCGTCGTGACTCACTTCCATCTGAGCCACTACCTACTTGGGCCACCGCCGCCTAATCTGTCTTCATCTTCTTCCTCTATTCTTTCCACAAACATTAAGAAGAAAAGAAACAGACCCCTTTTTATTTTTTTCATTCTTTTCGTAAGTCAAGTAAGTCACTTCTGTTTTCTTATGCTTATTTTGATTCTGTTATTCTTCTTATTATTATTTTTTTGCTTTATCTGTTTTCTCTTTCTTTCTTTTTATTTGTTATTTGCTTTCTTTATTTTTTTTATTTAGTTTAATTAAAGAGAAGAAAAGAAACAAGCTTTTTTCATAAAGTTGTTAACTTGTCTTTTTTTTTTCTTCTTTTCCGTAAAGTTGCTTACTTGTCTCTTTTTTTTTCATAAAATTACTACATTTTTTTTAAAAGCTATTGTATTTTTTGTTATATTTTTTTTTAGAGAAATGGTTTTGAGTAGTGGACTTTAACTTAATGAGCTAAAAAAAAAAAAAAAAAAAAATAGAAAAAATTGATAAAAATAAAATATAAAAATAAGATAATTAAATGTTTTTTAGAAAGAATAACATGAGTTACCCGAGTTACAGAATAACTTGCTAACCCTTGTAACATTTGTAATCATCTGAGTTATGATAAATTTGATGATTCAAATTATTATAATTTAAATTATTATTTTGTCTTCAAACTTTTATAAAATAAACTGTTAATTGATAAAGGTTCAATTTTTTAAAAAAATAAAAATAAAAGTTTTCGTAACAAACTTGATGAGCAATGAGTGACGTCTCTAGCGTGACGCGAGTTTCATCTATTCAATCATTAATTTGAATAATTGAGTCGCGACGACTTGTTAATTCAAATTTTTAAAAAATAATTAAGTTGTTTGTTTTAAAATAAAATAATAATAATAATAATAAAATCAACTAATTTTTTTCCTAGATAAATTTTAAATAAAAATTTTGTAACAAATTTGATAATCAAGTGGGTGACGTCTCTAGCGTGACGCCTTGAGCTTCACCTATTCAATTCTTAATTTGAATAAGCGAGTCGTGAATCATTGTTAATTCAAATTTTTAAAGTTTTTATAAAATCAACCAACCCACAATATTTTCTAAAGAACTACGTGACTTTGAATTCCTCATTGCACCTGAGGATACGTAGGAGCGGGACTCATATTCCGTCAAGCCAAAAATTAAATTTTCATAATTTATTTGTTTATTTCATATTTTTTTTACAAAAGGGGTAAAACAAATATCTTCAAGGATTATTAAGAATTTGCATAATTAATTTAAGGTATCGTCTTAGGACGGGTGTGTTAGGGGTGCTGTGGGATTAAGTTTCCGTCCTTCCCTACAACTAACCGACTCCCGAATTCAATCTGGTTTCAAAAATTATTTTTCTTGGGTTTTCCAATTTTTCCTAATAAAAAATAAAACTGGTGACAACTCCTAAACTTAATTAATTTTAGTTTAAGTTGCTATTTCACCGCGATTAAATCGGTCGCGACAGATGGCGACTCCACTGGGGATACTTGAGA
Source organism: Ormosia semicastrata (assembly GCA_029884595.1). Taxonomy (NCBI): domain Eukaryota; kingdom Viridiplantae; phylum Streptophyta; class Magnoliopsida; order Fabales; family Fabaceae; genus Ormosia; species Ormosia semicastrata. Next base: position 6,896,846 of record JAQQTO010000052.1, read on the forward strand.
GTCAAGCCTACAAAAGTTAGTTATGCAAAATTTTTGGTGATTTTTATGTGTTTGTTTTACCCTTTTTTCTTTTTATTATTTGATGATTTTTTATTATTTTTAGTGTTAATTGTTTTACTATCTAAACCTCAGGGTAGAAAACTTTTAGAGTTTGTTTTGTGTTTGCTTCATTTTGCAAGATATGAGTAGTCCTTAGGATTGTAAAGGTTTATACGCTCCCTACACCCACCGCACCTATACATTATTCACACACATTCGAGTGGGGCCCTCTACCCGGGTCTGAGTGAAGCCTAAGTTAAGTAGAGGTTGCGTAGTGGTAGCCATTTTGGATGTACTTCCTATTTGGTTATCGCGAAAACCTCATCTAGAGTGTGCCTTTTTCATGAATGTCCCACACCTAGTGGTTTACCCACTATTTCGTGGTCAACATTTTGAAATAAGACTTGACTCTAGAGACCTCCAAAATAGAAGAGCCACCCTATGGAAGTTCTCACGAACCAGAAAGACTCTTAGATCCTTAGGATAGAATTCTCAAGTTTAAGGCAACCCCGTTAGGACACAAAGGGAGCGTACTTCTTCTTTCCTCATGCCATCCATTCTTGCAAAAAAAAAAAAAACTTAAAAAATACATTTTCTTACATTTTCATGGCATTCCTAGCATTCTTAAAAAAAAAATCATCTTGTATTTTCATGTCATTCTTAGCATTTTTTTTATGTCTTGCATTTTCACGGCATTCCTGACATTTTTCAAAAAAAAATATATCATCTTGCATTTTCATGGCATATTTAGCATTCTAAAAAAAATAAAAAAAATAAAAAATAAATCATGCATTTTTTATTCCATGCATTTAAAAAATATTTTCATTTCATTTTATGCATGACATTAATCTCATTCATTTCATCTCATTCCTTATATGATGTTACCGTGTTCAGCAACCATTGCGCGACTAAGGAAAGAAAATACCAATCAAACCCGTGTTCACAATACAAGGGCTCAAACAAAGTTGCTTGTAGTGATGGCAGCTGAAAATAAAGGCAGGAACCTAAGTTTGGAAATGGATGAAGTGAAAGGAAGGATGAATGAGGTGACAGAGTCTCAAAGAAGAATAGAGGAAATGTTGTTAGCCATGAGGGAGACCCTCACCTTGATGGGAGCAGCTGGAAGTACGGGAGTAACTAGGGCACATTCGCACCCACTGAATATCACTTCTATGGGGACAAACCCCGTGATCACTACTGAGATGCTGTTGTGGGAAGAACCTTGAATAACAATACAGAGGATACCGCTCCGAGAAAGGATTCCAGTAGAAAAAGGAAAAGGAGCCACGAGGTGAGCTATGTGCAAAACCAACAACCTTCACAATCTAGCTATCCACCGTCTTACCCCCGCCTATCGAGCCCCTCCATATAACCCAAACCTCTACTCTTTTTATCGACATTTGCACCTTCTCATATACGGCCTAACTACTCTTCCCATGAACATCACCCCAACTCCACAATTCCAAATCAACAATGTCCCCACTCCACAACCATATGTACCAAGTCGCCTGACCTATACCCAATATCCACCTGCAGCTTCACAAAATTTCCCAAATCACCCACAGCCTCGACCAAACTTCCAAAATTAAGGTCGTTCTCGTCCCCAAAACCTACCCCATTTCCCAAAACTATCTATCTCAAATGCAGACTTATTCCAAAGACTATTTGATGCCCACCTCATATCGGGAAATCCTGTACGTCCCTTAAAACCACCATTCCCGATGTGGTATAACCCAAATTTAACTTGCAAATATCACAGGGACATCCCAGGGCACTCAATTGAAGATTGTGAATCCTTCAAGATTTTAGTAAGGAAGCTAATTGCTTATGGGAAGCTTGACATTGAAGAAGTAGCTGGACCCAATATTGTTAATAACTCTTGAAGTGATTGTCATAAAGTAATCAGTGATATTGAACTTATGTTAACTTTCTTGAAGCATTAATGTAATAAATTTGCATGGGTACATTGTTTCTTTTCTTTTCCATCACATTGTCTTTCTTGACATTTATTCGCTTTCATTTCTTCGAAGTGTTTTCCTTATATTTGGATCCCATTGAACGCCAATTCTTGGCAATTCTCAGTTTGGTATATGTCAGTAAGGTTCACGCCTGCAAGTGCCTTTTGCAAAAAAGAAAAAGAAAAAAAAAAGAAAAAAAGAGCAAAGAAGTAATCACTTAGTGTGCACTATCTTTTTGTCTCAAAATTAAAGTTTTGAAAATAAACAATTATGATTTGAAAATGAAGACTGGGCATTTTTCTCTATCTTTTACAAAATTTCATCATTTTTATCCCTCGTTACCCCTTTTGAGCTTGAAAATTTCTTTAATAAACCCTGGATAAGGATCACCCCTACACTAGGGGATAGCACCAAGCAAAGATTAATTGTCATGGTGACTATTTTGAAGCATAATGAAAAAAGAAAAGGTGAAAGGGGCAAGAAGTAAAAAAAAAACTAAAAAAAGGGAATAAGAAAAAAATGAAACAAAAAAGAAGGAAAAAAAATGAAATGAAATGGGTCATGACAAAGGGGAATGAAAGAAAATGAAATGAAATGGGAAGAAATTGAGAACAATAAGAGAAAAATGTGTTTAAAAGTACAAAAACAGTTGACAAAGTTCAATTTTGAAAGTGTAAGGATCCTTAGTCTCATTCAATCCTTAAACACTTGTTTGAGCCTTATATCTATCCTTTCATAACCCCTAGCCTTGGCCACGTTACAAGCCTCAAAAAGTCCATTCTGATCAATGAAAGGTTGTTGTCATTTTCATTAACTTTAATTTTGAGACAAAAGTTACACTCATCTACGTACATAGTTCATTGCTCTTAAAAAAAAGGGAAAGAAAAGGAGAAAAAAAAAACTTTCACCAGGGCAAGTTTCTACCATGTTCGAGCTGGCCCTACACTGGGGCATTCTTTTCCCTAGTTCAATTTAACCTACATTAAGGCAAATCTTTTGGTCACTAGAATGAGTTCCTGTTCTATTCAATTCAGTCCTAAACTGGAGCAAATTTCTTTTTAGTCCAATTTGGGCCTTACACTAGGATAAATGTCTACCCTGCTCGATTTGACTCTAAATTGGGGCAATTTTTCTTTTCCTTGGTTCGATTGACCAACACTGGGATAAATCTTTCGGTCACTAGAGTGAGAGTTAACCTTATTCTATTCAATCCTAAACTGGGATAAATTTTTTTTTGGTTCAATTTGACTTGATGTAGATGTTCAGTAGAAGAAAATCCTTAGTCATAATGTCTAGTGAGCAACTAAAGATCGTTTTCATGAGGATCAAACCAATCCATATCAAGGCAACTCTTCTTTGAGTCACATACCATCGTTTGTGTCTTATTCCATATGTACCATTTTGTGTTGTCAAACTTCCAAGGCTAATCTAGAAGTTGTTCACTTAGTCAATTCCTGTTCTGTTGTACTTTTGAATCCATGTCTATTTGTTACGTAGTGCTTCAGGTAAGGTGAACATAAGTACAACATTATGATTGGACCATCTAATGGCAATTCCTTGATGAACAATTCAAACTGAAAAGAATTTAGAAGTTCCAATTAAAAGGAAAAATGATATCCCAGTAGATAATCCAGAAACAAGAGGTATCCGAGCAAAAAGGAAAAGAGCCCTGAAAGGGCACTTTAAGCAAAAGTTGGGGCAAATAAATAGAAAGATGACCTGAAGCCCCTTGAAAAGTTCACCAAACTAGGGCAATTTTGTTCAATTAGTCATACTGGGGCAAATTTTTGAAGGATTAAAGAGAAGATATGAGTAATCAAGCAGTTGCAGGAAATCAATTGGATGAGGGACAAAGTTAAATACTGGAGTAAAATTTTCTATCAAGGACTCAGCCAAGCAAGGGTTCATGACAAGAGATGGTCATTTCATTTCTTAAAAGGAGAGTTGGGAGTGGCAAACAAGGAAAGAAAAAAAAAGGAAGAAAGGATGAGAACCGAAGTTATCAGTCCAACAAGCTAAAGCACGTGAACGAGGGGTTTGATTGGTCAAAGCTTTCTAAAGTCGTCCTTGGTTCAAATGATTTTTTTTAATAAAATTAAAAAAAAAAAAAAAAAAAAAAAAAAAAAAGAAAAAAAGAAAAGAGAAAAAGAGAAAAAAAAGGAGAGAAAAATTAAAAAGAGAAAAAAAAAAGAAAAAAAAAAAAAAAAAAGAGAGAAAAAAAATAATAATAAAAGAAAAAGAAGATCTTTTTGGGTCAAGATGCCCATTGTCTTTAAAATTTGTCTTTTGGGACTCTGTTGCCATTGTCTTTTAAATTTTGGGACTCTGTTGCCCATTGTCATTTAAATTCTGGGACTCTATTGCCCATTGTCATTTAAATTCTGGGACTCTATTGCCCATTGTCTTTTAAATTCTGGGACTCTGTTGCCCATTGTCTTTTAAATTCTGGGACTCATTTGCCCATTGCCTTTTAAATTTTGGGACTCTGTTGCCCATTGTCTTTTAAATTTTGGGACTCTGTTGCCCATTGTCTTTTAAATTTTAGGACTCTGTTGCCCATTGTCTTTTTCATTTCGGGACTCTGTTGCCCATTGTCATTTTAATTTCAGGACTCTGTTGCCCATTGTCACTTAAATTTCGGGACTCTGTTGCCCATTGTCATTTAAATTCTGGGACTCTGTTGCCCATTGTCATTTAAATTCTGGGACTCTGTTGCCCATTGTCTTTTAAATTCTGGGACTCTGTTGCCCATTGCCTTTTTAATTTCGGGACTCTGTTGCCCATTGTCACTTAAATTCTGGGACTCTGTTGCCCATTGTCTTTTTTAATTTCGGGACTCTGTTGCCCATTGTCATTTTAATTTCGGGACTCTGTTGCCCATTGTCATTTAAATTTTGGGACTCTGTTGCCCATTATCTTTTAAATTTTGGGACTCTGTTGCCCATTGTCTTTTAAATTTTGGGACTCTGTTGCCCATTGTCATTTAAATTTCGAGCCACAGTTGCCCATTGTCTTTTAATTTTCGGGACTCAGTGTTGCCCATTGTCATTTAAAAGGGACTCGATTGCCCATTGACTTTTAAATTCGGGACTCGATTGCCCATTGTCATTTTAAGTTACATGAGCGCATCGGCTCCATGCATTTCATGCATTTTAAATTTTCATCTTTTGCTTTTGAGTGCATCAGCTCCTGTCTTTTACTTTTGAGCGCATCAGCTCCTGTCTTTTGCTCTTGAGGGCAATCAGCTCCCTGTCTTTTGCTTTTGAGCGCATCGGCTCCTGTCTTTTAAGTTTCTATCATTGAGCGCATCGCTCTTTGCATTGTTTTGTTTCTTTTCGCTCCCAGAACAAAATTGAGTTCATGTCTTTACTGTTCCTTACCATGATAAAATGAAAAACTACGTTATTCTTTTTATCTAGTAAAAACAAGTAAAAGAGGGAGAATGAATAATGAACACCCTAAGGGCGTTTTGTAAAAAAAAAAAAAAGATAAAAAAAATAATCTTTCAACCCATTAGCCTATTAACCCCTAAACCAACTCATTGACTCATAACCCATGATCTAACTCATTAACCCACAACCCTTAAGCACTTATCCTAAATAAACCTCATCAGTTATCCTAATCCCTAAGCACTTATCCTAACTATCCCAAACAAACCTATCATAAACTAACCATAACTCATCCTACCACAAACTTATCCTAAATATCCCAAATAAACCTATCCTAAACTAACCATAACTAATCTTAACACAAACTTATCCTAGCATAAACCCATCCTAACTCAAACTCATCCTAAACAAACTTATCCTAAACTCCCATTACATATCCTAAACAAACTCCTAATCATATTTTAACTCAAACTCTTCAACCTAATCCCCTCCTATAAATACCCATCACCCACACACTCGAAAGAGTGACTTCACCTTCATACACACAAACTTTTGCCTACACAGTTACCAACACTGCAACCATATTTTCTCACTTACATAGCATTCATCTTCCATCTTCAACCAAACTCATCACCATCTCATCATCACCTCTGGCATACGTTCAAACTTCTCACAACACAATAACCACCTCTGCCAAAAATTGCCATTCACATTAGCCTATCACCAACAATACACTAACTCCTTCATCCCACTAACAGCAAGCCACCGTCGTGACTCACTTCCATCCGAGCCACTACCTACTTGGGCCACCGCCGCCTAATCTGTCTTCATCTTCTTCCTTTGTTCTTTCCACAAACATTAAGAAGAAAAGAAACAGACCCCTTTTTATTTTTTTCATTCTTTTCGTAAGCCAGTAAGTCACTTCTGTTTTCTTTTGCTTATTTTGATTCTGTTATTCTTCTTATTATTATTTTTTTGCTTTATCTGTTTTCTCTTTCTTTCTTTTTATTTTTATTTGCTTTCTTTATTTTTTTTATTTAGTTTAATTAAAGAGAAGAAAAGAAACAAGTTTTTTTCATAAAGTTGTTAACTTGTCTTTTTTTTTCTTCTTTTAGTAAAGTTGCTAACTTGTCTTTTTTTTTCTTTCATAAAGTTACTACATTTTTTTAAGAGCTGCTGTATTTTTTTTGTTATATTTTTTTTGAGAGAAATGATTTTGAGTAGTGGACTTTAACTTAATGAGCTAAAAAAATAAAAAAATTGAAAAAATTGATAAAAATAAAATATAAAAATAAGATAATTAAATGTTTTTTTAGAAAGAATAACATGGGTTACCTGAGTTAAATGACTTGCTAACCCTTGTAACATTTGTAATCATCCGACATGACGACTTGATGATTCAAATTATTATAATTTAAATTATTATTTTGTCTTCAAACTTTTATAAAATAAGCTGTTAATTGATAAAGGTTCAATTTTTTTAAAAAAATAAAAATAAAAGTTTTCGTAACAAACTTGATGAGCAATGAGTGACGCTCTAGCGTGACGCGTTGAGCTTCACCTATTCAATCATTAATTTGAATAAGCGAGTCGCGACGACTTTTAATTCAAATTTTTAAAAAATAATTAAGTTGTTTGTTTTAAAATAAAAAATAATAATAATAATAATAATAATAATAATAATAATAATAATAATAATAATAATAAAATCAACTAATTTTTTTCCTAGATAAATTTTAAATAAAAATTTTGTAACAAATTTGATAATCGGTGGGTGACGTCTCTAGCGTGACGTGAAGCTTCACCTTATTCAATTCTTAATTTGAATAAGCTGAGTCGCGACGACTTGTTAATTCAAATTTTTAAAGTTTTTATAAAATCAACCAACCCACAATATTTTCTAAAGAACTACGTGACTTTGAATTCCTCATTGCACCTGAGGATACGTAGGAGCGGGACTCATATTCCGTCAAGCCAAAAATTAAATTTTCATAATTTATTTATTTATTTCATATTTTTTTTACAAAAGGGGTAAAACAAATATCTTCAAGGATTATTAAGAATTTGCATAATTAATTTAAGGTATCGTCTTAGGGCGGGTGTGTTAGGGGTGTTGTGGGATTAAGTTTCCGCCCTTCCCTACACCTAACCGACTCCCGAATTCAATCTGGTTTCAAAAACTATTTTTCTTGGGTTTTCCAATTTTTCCTAATAAAAAATAAAATTGGTGGCGACTCCTAAATAATTAATTTTTAATTTAAGTTACTATTCCGCCGCGATTTTTCGGTCGCGACACCAGGTTTAAGAAGTTATTTATACATAAAATAATATAAATTCATTGTTATATATCTAATTAATATTGTAATTGATTTTTAATATATTGAATACATATGTGTTGAATTGTTATTATTCAGAAGTGAAATTAACATGACAAAACTACTGAATGTGCACATTTACTTCAATGGGACAATGTATGATGGTGAAGAGGGTGTCATGTATGAAGGTCCTCCTCCTAGGCCTATTGTGATCACAGCCAATATGGCTTTGGATGGGTTGAAAAATAAGATCCATTCAAAGTTGAGGCTCCAACCAAACCAACATGTGTCAAAGGTTGTCTATCGGTGTCCGCAATGCTTCAATCCGTGGATATGGGTAGGTCTTCCAATAGAAGACGATGATGATGTAAAGTATATGATAGATTCCTTCTGTCAAACTCCAAACATGGCCTCGATGAAGTTGTATGTTGAGGTAGAAACAAGTGGGCAGGAAGAGCATGTTGAAGCTCCTGGTGAAATCGAAGCTCAAGTTGGTCCTTCTAATCAAGTTGAGTCATGCAATATGATTGTTATTGGTGGTGAAATGGTTGAAGCTGATAACCCACTTGTCAGAGATGCAGTATAGGAGACAAGTGAAGATGAAGAACAGGTAGCTGAGGGTGATGATTCAGACACTTACATAGAGGCAGAAAACTTTGATGCCGAAGAAAATTTACAAGTTCCATTATTGGTTGCTCCTTAATCCATGTTTATGCCTCGAGGACCTGAATCCGTGTTTGTGCCACCATCCCCTCAGTTTTCTCAAATCAACTGGGATGCATTGAGTAATCCTGATAACTTGCCTGAATTAGATAGTCGTGGGACTTTGAGCATCAATGATGAATTCTATGTTAGCTTGCAATTTTCATCAAAAGATGTCGTGAAGTTAGCCCTCAAACAATATTCGATTCATAGGCATCAAGAGTACAAGATTGAAGATTCTAATTTACAAAGACTTACTGCTAAGTGCCCTAGTTTTGACGAAAGTTGTAATTAGAGAGTTAGAGCCATACAAAGCAAGAGGTCAAATACATGGCAGATTACAAAATATAATGGACCTCACAGTTGCGTAAACCCAACTATGTCATTAGATCACCGGAAGTTGGATAGTCGTATGATCTGCACTTGCAATTTAGAGTTAGTTAGAACAAAACCCGATGCACCTGTGTCCTTAATTGTTGAATGGATTTGAAGCCAATTCGGTTACCAAGTTTCATATCGAAAAGCTTAGAAGGTAAAACAACTGGCCATTGTGAATGTTTTTGGGGATTGAGACAAATCTTACGAGGTGTTACCCAGATGGCTAGCAGCCATGAGAAGAGATATGGAAGGCACAGTGGTGGAGTTGCAAGACGAGGAATGTTTTGTGAATAACTGACTTGATCGTTCAAAAAGAGTATTTCGTCGATTATTCTGGACATTTAGACCATATGTTGCTGGCTTCCGATATTGTGAGCTCATTGTTCAAATTGATGCCACTCATTTGTATGATAAATACCGTCATAAGTTATTGATTGCAACAACTCAAGATGGAGATAGAAAACCTCTATCAATCGCATTTGCCATTGTGGAGGGGGAGACCAAAGATGCTTGGAGTTGGTTCTTAGCCTACCTGAGATTGGAGAGGTATGCATCTTATTGCAGTGTTGGGCATGGTACAGATTCCCTCAGCTTGCCCCTACACTAGCTGACCATGTTGAACCTGATGTATTTTACGGTGCTGATCATGGTCAATTACGTCCCTTAGGATGAGAGTAAGTTTCTATTTAATATCATTTTTTTACATTACTTTATTGACATACTTTGTTAATATTTATAACTTACGTTTATAGTACTTTCATTTACCAAATAGGTGGCGCAAGCATAAAGTTTTGAGTGATACTGTGATTGGCGTCCTTGCATATTATCGCTAGTTCTTCGATCAGCTGAAGAACGATGAGGTATGTCTTGTTTTACATTCGTTTGAATTATTTACTTATGTATATGCTGCCTTAATATTGTGTGCATCTCATTTTTACAGATTATATAGCAACTATACACGGATGAGAAGGTGGCAACACTACCACCCTTTTGTGTGGCTGGTAGGGACATTGCACTAGCAGTGGTCTCTCTCATATGTTTCCACATTGTTGAGTGGCACCAGCTAGACCGCGTGATGCATCAGTTTGGTCTTGACTAGCCCATACCACGACGACCGTTCCAGATTGATAGTTTGCACTTAGTTACACTGGCAGGTAGGCATGATGAGGATTGGTCAAGTACACATGTTGTTTACATAGCCACCTGGGATAGTCGAAGGGAGAATCTTGTTAGGAGAATCACATTGCTCGCACCCCTCGATTCGCATTCTGAGTATATGCGTTGGTATAAAACAATTACCAGACGCTGGATTGCTCCCACTAGTGCATCAATTGGCACCAATTTGTTAGTGTCTATATGTATGTTGTATCCAGTATAATGACATAAATTATATTTGTTTCTTAGGCGGATATTGTAGAGTATTTGTTTAGTTCAACTACTGACACTGCTGCTCGAGAAACTGCTACACAGATCCTACACTCATTGTGGGAGCATGACCGCATTACGATGGAACATCTGCGTCCAGCTCCAACAGCAGATGACATTTCAGGGCCGCCTGATGAGTCCAGTCAACAGGGAACGCGGCGTAGACGAAGGACAGGGTTAGCGAGTACTCGGACACGACTTCGACATCCCGAGGACTCCGGCTCTACCAGCTAGCACACGACTCAGCCTCTTACCACTGCTACATACCCCCACTCAGCTACCACCTACATATCACCCACCATACCCTTACCCACCATATCTTTTACCCGCCACCGGGTTACCCCTCGTATCTGTACCCACCGCATAGTTACCCATCATATCCTTACCTGTCACTAGGTTACCCACCATACCCATCACAGCTAGGTCCTTCTTCCGATCCATCTCACAGGCCACCACATTCTGATGCGGGCTCATCTCATTGACATGTAATTATATGTCATTAGTGTATCTGATAATGTTATATTTAGTGATTTTGTGTAAAATACTATTGATAATAGATTATTGTGATTTTGGTACCCTTATTGGATTAAATATGTTTGCCGCTCAGTTTTAATTTTTTTTAAAGATCTTGGTAACTGGTGAATTAAATAGGTACATGTGCTTTTGGGGAGGTCCAATATTTAGGAGAAATTCTGTCAAAATTTTCACTCCAATTCAAATGATTGCAAATTGGGAGGGAGATGATTGAGATTCTACTAACTAAATAAACGTTTCAAACAATGTCTTCATACACAACATACATCATAATGTGTTTTTTAAACATACATCCCTATCATGCATTTATTACATTGTCTTCATTTTTTCTAAATTTAATGACATTTATTACATTAAAAATGATAAATTAGAAAGACCTATGTTTTTCATGCAAAAGATAATCATTTTGACACTTACGGGGACTTATAAGCGATTGTGGAGTTAAACAGAGTCGTGTCTAATAACAACAAAGCTTTTGTCTGACACATGTCCTGGTTGCGCCAACAAGGGTGGCGCAGGTGGCTTGGTTACACCACCCTTGTTGGCGTTTTCCTTGTCTAAGCCAGTCAGGATGCGCCAAGTAGGATGGCACATCCACGTAGGTTGCGCTAATCGTGTTGGTGCAATCTACGTGAATGCGTCATCCTACTTGGCGCATCCTAACTGATCAGATAATATTAAAAAATGTCACGTAGGATAAAAGGGTGGCAGTTTGGTATATAATTTCAAAAGAGTGGCATTTTGATAAATAGTTTAAAAAAATGACAATTTGATAAATAATTTAAAAAAAATAACATTTCAATAAATAATTTTGTCAACAGTGACCGTTTGGTAAAAAAACCCAAAAGCTAGTCTTAGGCCCAAAAGCAAGCCCCAAAACCTCTGCTAACGTTATAGTGCAGCGCCCCAAATTAGCTGAGAAAGCAACCTCCATCAGATGATGCCTGATCACCATGATTATAAACAGACCCATCTACATTGAGCTTTACTCATCCATGAGGAGGGAGGTTCCAAGCCACCTGGATCACTCCATAACTGGGTACCCGTACCGCTCCAAGAGCATGGCTGACAACTTTCATCGTAGCATCATAATCACCAACGCAAGCTTCTGCCAATTCCAGAGCCCCCGGCCATGCACCCCATACTCAAACATACTTTCCTGGAGCAACTCATCACAAAGGTCAACTGAAGGAGTGAATACCAGGTATCCAGTGGTGCTTCCAAAAATTCACATTCTTCCCATCACCAATTTTCCTTAATTCCAGACATTTCATGAACCAATTTTCCTCCGGAATGATATCACCAGAACAACCAATTTTCCTCCTTCTTCATTTCTTTCGTTTTTCTCATCCTATATTTTATTCTTCTGTTAAGACAAACACCAACTACTAGCTTATAGGGTAGCTTATTATTGTATTTTATTTACTCTATTATATTATTTAGCTGCTGACTCGTTGCATCCATAAAAATGAGTTTATTGTCATGAACAAAAATTATCAGATTTGGATTTTTTTTTTTTGGAACCTTCGCTTATTTGCACCATACAATGCTCAGCTAGCATGCATTAAAAGCCAATTATGATCCAAATAATGCTTAAAGTCATGCCAAAAGAAAATGGGCAAATTGGAGCTTACACTCTTCAACTTTGGTTCATTTTGGAATTAAATATTAGGGTTTATAAATGTTTAAATAATGCCTTAAACTTAGAAATTGGTGCGAAAAACACTCTGTTAATAGGGCTGTTAATTTTGACAGTTTTGACACATGACAATTGCATGTGATATCAGAAAAAATAATTAATATTTTTTTTTTGATAAGCAAAGATATATTAAGAATAATTAAAAGGCAATTAGGTTTCTTAATTTCTTTTTGACAAACACTTCACACTAAAATTCATTCAACAATCATACTCAAGTTTCTTTGTTGAAACTTGGCTTATAGATGCCTTTACCTCTGCTACAGCATCACCTGCAGACTTGACTTATAGAAGATGATGAGATTATTACTAGGTCTCTGGGATTTATTTTGTTACTTTGTGTACGTATATTTTGTTTTTTACTAGGATATTTGCCCATGTGGCTTATTATATGATTTTGGTTCTTAATTTATTATGGCATTGGCAAATGCAACCAGTAGGAAAATACAATGATGGTGAAATTATTAGTATTCTGAGATTTATTTTGTTACCATATGTATGTCTATTTTGTTTTTAATTAAGATATTTGCCCATGTGGCTTATTATATATGAATTTGTATTTTTATTTTGATTGTTATATGAATCAATAGGAAACTACAAGGAAATGGCAAAGAAAATGTCTCATTTCAAAGAAGAGGTTCTTGAGGTTGTAATGTTTTAGACGTATTTCGGAAGCAATATTTAAGTACTAATTTTTTAGGTAGTTTAGTAAAAAAGTATGGAATAAGGCAAGCTTTATGGGAGAGATATTTCTAGGAAATTCAGATCAAGCATTTAATAATTGGAAAAGGAATAATATATGGCAACTGCATCTGAAGAATTTCACCTTGGCAACACCACACCTTAGTTCTAGAGGATTGCTTTGGAGGCAATTATGTAATTGGTTCTTAATTTTAATATCTTTTTACGAGTTATTGGTGCAGACATTTTAGACTATTTCATAATTATTTTAGTTTTTTAGCTATTTTTGTGGTGACACATGCAAGCTATTCTGTTAAAAGTTAACAGATTTACTAATGGAAGGTGTATTTTGCTCAAATTGCAAAGTTCAGGGGTTATTGGCACATTTAGAAACCTTTAAGGTTTAATATGCACATAATCCAAAGTAAAAAGGTATAATATGCAATTTACCCAAAGAAAATAGACCTCGATCAACCACAGGTCCACAGTCACAGATATTTGAGACATCCACTTCTTACGTCAAACTAAAGCCCACAGAAACAAAGGGATACCACGAATTACAGAATCACATGGTTCAATGCATTGGTCATAAAATACACAAAGAAAACCTAAGTATTTAATCATACACATATCATAAACAAATCTATATTTCCAGATAAACAGTGACACTCCCAGAGCTCAACACTAGCTAGTACCTGCAAGAAGCCAGAGACATCAATCCAATTAAACAAAATTTTCACTGTTATAATGAATAAAATAAATAGAGAAATAATTTTTACACATTTTTCCCCTTGGGTGGATTTACACCTAAGGAAACCCTAGTGCGACACTTTATGAAAGTAATGTGCTAGTAATAACACGATCAAAAGTGATGGGGCTAATTAAACTTTCAAGCGATAAGTAAATGTTAAGTTGAGACATTATCATGCACATCACAATCAAAATCTTATCCACAGTGATCAAGCTATCTAGTATGACTTCACAATATTTAAAAATCCTTCTATTCACTTTTTTTTCTTAAACAAAAGTTTATTTATGAGCTTGAAATTCTATTTTTGTAAGTGATAAGAAACTCTCCCCTCTTCTTATAACAAGTATTAGCTATTTTGAAATTATATATGAATCATAAAATGAAAAATATATCTTCTCTTCAATATTCCTTTACATTACAGACCAACAACAGGAAAAAGAAATGAAAAAATCGTAACATGGGTTAAAAATAAAATTGATTAACAAGACCACACACAATTACAGTGGTTTCGAAATTGTCGAAAACTCTTTTAATTATAAGCTAAATGGCATTTGCATTGATATTAAAAAATGTCAATAAACTAGAACATAAATAGATAAATTAAAGGGCTTTTCTCCCCACTTTTCCGTTAGATTGGCAGGCAATAAGGGCCAGAGGGGGAGTCATACAATATTTGTGCTAAAACAATCTCTCCATTATCGTCATTTTTTAAGATTGATTAGGATATGTTATTTTGACCTTCTTGCTTGGATTTTTCAGAGTTGTTTTGTGGGAGGGACCCATAGATTATAAACGATTGGTTGATTACTATCATATGGAAAATGACATTTAGGAAACAGGTTTTTCAATCCGGCACCTATCTTGCCTGACTATGCACGCATGTCATTATAGTATGATAGGTGGAAATATACTAAGCTGTAGCATGATGAATCGAGAAGATGTTATGGAGTATTGAATTGAATGTTAAATATTCTGGACTATCTATTGATTTAATTTATTTGTGATTTATTTGTAAGCAGTTTTATTATTAAACTCTTACAAATACTAAACTTATATGGATTGTTTTGGTATATGAGTCTTATGATGAATTTTTCATGATGAGCCGATAGGTTAAGCACCCATATAGTAAATATAAAGAGATGCTCATTAAGGCTAAAAAAGTTTAAAAAGATGATCGGGCGTTTATTTCTCAACTTAAAGATAAAAGAGTGAGTTAAACTTTAATTTCTTTTCCTTCTAATAGGTCAAAATTGTGAGAAATCCTAGGTGGAAACTTTCAAAAATTAGGCCTGTTCATTGTGTATCTGTGTTAGTGGACTAGATTTGCTGGGACTGATAAGATCAAAACCCTGTAGATATCCACAACTTCTTCAGGACAACATAACTTATCTATTTGTCAGGTGTTGAGAAAACAAAGAAAAACCTGACACTACTTTTAAGTACCAAAAATAAATAAATAAAAGACACTACTTTAGTAGATGGGAACACATATACCAGCCACAACTCGTGGTTTGCCATAAACATTCCACAACAAGCAAATGAAAAGGAAATGGTAATTTGGAGCTGCCAGTGCCATACCTTAAATTGGAAGAAAATAAGTTGAGTCGCTGCCTTCATTCTTGTGGTTATCAGTGATTCCTGCTGCACTGACTTCCTGGCCTTCTGGTTTGTGATTCTTAACATCAAGATCTGGATGGATTTTCCTCTTTAACATCTTCTTCATCAGCTACAACATTACAAAATTAGTTGATCAAACCAATTCATGCAAATCCGCAATTAGTGGCTTAATTCAGATTGAACTCTCCAACTATATAAATTTTCCTAGAAACAGAAGGGCCCTTACTGCCAAGGACAAACAAAATTTTTTGACTTGTTTGAGCTTGTTCAAATTTATTGAATAATGCTTATTGTAATGCACTAAGAAATATATCTCCTTACATCAGGGTAGGTGACGTAATCAGATTGTATACGTGTAAAAAATTAAGTGGAACCAGCTATAATTAAATAATCATAATTATGTAAGATATATAGTGATGTGCGTGTAAACGTATGTATATAGAATTTTTCAAATTCATGAGGGTGTTTTCTATATATTCATTGAGCAAGTGCACGAGGCACGACACGACTTACTTTTTTGATATCTTTCATTGGGCGGGCATTGTCCTTAACACGGGGAATGAGCTTCTTGGCGAAAGACAGTCCATGCTTTGCTTTAAGGCTTGCTTTTTCACTTGACTCATGCAAGACTTTGGCAGGGTCCAGTTTTATCTTAACATCAGAATCAGCCAAGAAGAGGTCAGCTAATGTGATCCTTTCCCCTTTCTTCTTCTTTTGATCAGTCTCCACGTCGTCTGGTTCCATGATTTCATGAGAAATCACAGGTGGAGCCAGAACAATTTCGTTGAAGGTCATAACCACTTCCTCTTTGCTAGCATTGGCATCATTGTTTGCACTAACAACATCCTCAAAGTTGTGCTCAAATGTGTTGTGCATCAATGGATTCAGTTCCTCGTGTTCAGCATTATAGCAGTTTTCGTCGTCATTAACAACCAGGATTTGCTCTCCTTCACCTTCACCTTCACCTTGTTCATCTTCAGTTTCCAAAGCAAAGTATTCTTTATGATGGTTGATGGACTTCAAGGGATCACAGCCAAGAGTACCAATGGTTAGAATGCCATCTTTCCAACCACCAAGCAAATCAGTAAGGGCAACTTGTTTCAGCAAAGCTTGACTATCAGCATTGTTTATTGCAGGTTCAGTCTTTTTCATGTTTGAAGCAAACCCATCTGAGAAAGATACAAATGATTCATTAAAAAGAAGGATGAAACTCTTGAAAGAAAAGAAAAAGAGTTAATAGCTATCACGTAAGATTTGTTTATAGGCTCCTGGCTCCATATTTGGAGCCTGTAAGACCAAAAGGAAATCATTTAAGTTGCAAATGAGAGAAGTTTCAGTTGTAGAGATCAAACCATTGATAGCGTTATGATGAAACCTCTTGTGCACCCAGTTGAAGATCTGTGACAAACAATGGATGAAGATCACAGGAATGACTATAAGAACAGTATATATGACCTCCAGATAAAGGACTAAAGAAAAAATAAAATAAATTGAATATACATGAGAAACAAAACAGTTAAATGCATGGTTTCAATCACCTTCATTGTTTATCTTCTCAGAAAGCTGGCCAGAAAATGGGGCTGTGCAGGCTAATGAAATGGAAGGAGTGAGGGAATGGGGGGTCAACATAATGAGGAACAGGAATAAAACCCACAAAGGGGACCAACATGGGTGATAGAATTAGGCTGTGCCACGTGGCCACTGGCCCCCTATATTTGGCCTATAGTTCGGCCATGTTTGTGTGTTCATAGCATAATATGTTTGACGAATCACCATATTAGTCCTCCCAGTACTGCTTCACTTTTGAGTTGCACCCTGTTCTTGATGGGAAATTTTTAATAAATCTTATTATTTAAAATACGACATTCATTCGATATTCATTTAACATCAATATTTAGTATATTTATTTTGTCTTAACATACAATATATTTTAATATCCACTCACACTTACATCAACATACAATATTTATACAAAATTACTTGAGTTAAAAAAATATTTTACATTTTCAATTACACAAACATTCAACCGCTAAATGTCCTTGATGAGTTTATCTTTGTTGCCTCCTGAGTACATCTGACCCAAAATATCCACTATAACAGGCAAGCAATTGGGATGAAATCCTAAATATCAGTTGCCATTGGTCCAGTTCCTCCCTAATCTATGTTAACTATATGGCTATATGCACTTTAGCATGAAATAATCAGTTAAGTAACACCAATGTCACGACCCAAACTCGAAATTTATGATTGGCGTGTTACAAAAGTAAATCATAAGTTAGCTTAAATCACACAAGTCTCCAATCCTATAATTCTTGCAGACAGTAGAGAATAATAACAATAGCCACATCAGGGCCTTAGAAACATAGTTTAATACCACACAAATCATACTTTCAAAAGTCATAGTTAAGCAAATCCAATAATGGTGATTTACTAAAATATCAATTAAAACTCAAATATTTATGTGAAATCCTACTTGCAGAAATAATTGAACAACTCTAAGATCAACAATCCACAATGTGTTTAAATTAAAATTAATAACAAAATAAAATAAATAAATTTTTAAATCTACCCACACGAACAACATGTTAGGCTCATTAATAATAACTATTTCAAACTCCCTCAATCAAACTGGAGGAGTAGAGTCGGAAACTATCTCTTTTCTCTTATCTAAAAAACATAATTACGATTTGGGTACGTTACAAATTCAATGAGCAATTTTTACCTACTATAAGAAATAAGACAAATGGGACACGAATCTTTTAAAAATAAATAAAAATATCGTATATTTATATATAAAGAAAAGAATTTCTCAATAACAATTTCAAATCAAATATTCATAAATCCAAATTGAGAATACAAGTTAATGAGGAACAACTTTCAATCAATCAATTGATAAAGTATAACCATTTAAAAAACATTTCATATGGGTGGGAGAATCCACTAAGCAGAACTAAAACAGGACGAGCACACAACGCGTGATAAAGCAACCATCTGACAAGCTCAAAGCTTGATCTGATGAACATCTAGCTCAAAACCATAACCAGCCCATGTGTGTTGGCCTACACACAGAGTCAACATATATCCTGGTAGTTAGGACCTAATCCAATCCTAGGTGCACTAAGGCTAACATTTACTATTGTTACATATAGTCTAACAAGGTCTACTAAAAAAAGAAAAGAAAAAAAAGTATTATGGCTTTCAAGAAAATGAACTTTTTTCCTAAATTGCAATAATATGTCTTTTTAAAAAAAATACAAACTTTTTCCTTAAGTGAACAACAATCAAAACCAGATATAATCAAATAAATCAATTGATTTCAATGAGAGCATATTTTAACAATAGAGAACTCATTCAAATAAATTCAAATGTCTTTTTTTATGAGGATAATCACTGTCTATATCAATTATTATCATTGGCCCAAGTCAATGTTCATAATAGTTACCATTATAGGTAAAAATCATTACACGTAATATTTACCTTTGGTCCATAACCAATATCAAAATACTTTAGGATAACCAAATTTGTCAACTCAAAACAGTTCACAAAGCCAATAGTGAGTTTTCAAACAATTTTGCTTGTTCCAAGAATCCCTAAAGCTCTAATATATTTAAAATCCAATAACAAAATTAATTTAAATTTTATAAGTTCCAAATAAACGTATAGTAAGTAGAACCCACTCACAGTACGTGTTGATTCCCAATTGAGTATTTCCCAAAAATTTGCACTGATGCACTGGAAGTTATCTATATCATTCTATAGCCACAGAAAAACTAATAATACATAAATTAATTAGATACCATCGAATTTACCTAATTTACTTTTCTAAATTCTTAAGTAAATCTTAATTGCCATCACCCTAAATTTATTATTCAATTACCCACTATAAAATTATACCAATAAAATTAATTATTAAAATTTTTAAGTTATAAGTTTACCTTAAAGAGCTAAAGAATGAATTCC
The DNA here is from genome assembly GCA_029884595.1 of Ormosia semicastrata. Taxonomy (NCBI): domain Eukaryota; kingdom Viridiplantae; phylum Streptophyta; class Magnoliopsida; order Fabales; family Fabaceae; genus Ormosia; species Ormosia semicastrata. The sequence goes on from JAQQTO010000052.1 coordinate 6,916,291, forward strand.
AATGAGTGGGTAACTACTATTCTTCTCTCACCGCAATTCCTATGCCAAGAAAATCATCCCAAGAATAAGTGTAAGAAGAAGAAAAAATAAAATAACACTTAAAAATTTTAACATAATCATAAAGGGTAATAAAATAAAGTGGATAAAAGAATACTCAAATTTGGAATGGAAGGAATCAATAATGGAAGAAAGAGGAGAAGACAAAGAAAATAATGGGAAGGGTTGACGGAAAAGTAGAGGTCGAGGACCTCTAATGATGGGTTTTAAAGCCTTAACTTAGCTTGACAAAATTACTAATTTACCATTACTAAATCAGCCTACCTCTTCTTCTTTTAAAAAAAAAAACTTAAACGGTGCATAACAACTAATGGGTCACTAATTGAGAAAAGTGAAATATATATATATATATAATTTTTAAGCACACGAGGTGTCTAATACTGTTGGGTGTAAGATTAATTCAACTTAGACATCATCTTAATTCTAGTGACAAATTTACTTTTAGTAAATTTCTACATTGTAGATAAAATTTACTTACATAGAGTTCAGTTCGCCAAAATCACACCTTTGCAATATGCATATCAGGTATGTGTCAAATATTTCTACAAAGTGTGAGGAAACTAACTTTACTAGTGGAATGTTTAAACTTAGTAAAGAAAGTACGGTGACTGCTATTGTTCACCTTTCTCACTTTGGATGTATTATACATTTTATTTCTTACATGTTGTTGTAGGTCTTTTTTTTGTTACAAGTTTTTTTTGACAAATTGTTTTTTCTTTCAGGCAACCATAACCACCACTTCTCATCACAAGCCACTGTTGGTACTGTTTACCGTTGATATTATTCACCACCATTGGATTATTCACCATCGGACGTTGCATTCACCGCCGATTTGGTATTGTTCACGTCGGCATCGCCGGCACTATTCACCACCGGTCATCGATATTGTTCACCAAGTTACCAAAAACCCACCCATTTGCCTTGTTGCGTCGAAACTTTTGACTACCTCTCGATCGACATCGATTACTATTTACTTTTTAAAATTATATAATTGTGTAAATAATATCGTTAAAATTATATCAGTTTTTATAATTTTTTTATAAATAACTATGCATACTGAAAATTTTTTCCTATAACTATAACTGTTGAAAAATCTTATAAATTTTAACTAATAATATTTATACAATTATACAACCTAGAAAAAAACTAAAGTTAGCCGGTTTTCCTAAAAGTATAACTGTATTTGTTGAAAAATCTTATAAATTGTAACTGATAATATTTATCAGTTATACAACTTTAAAAAAAGTTAGAGGTGGCCGACAAGCAACGTATAATGACCTACTAACCGACGACAGTGGTGTAGTAATATGTGAAAGAAAATATAAAACTAAAAAAAACCTGAAAAAAAAAAAAAAAAAAAAAGGAAACCTGCGAAGTAAATTTCCTGTAATTGATCCAAGCCATTGATTTATTTTATGAATAAATCAATGGCTTGAATTGGGTGGTGTACCATACACCCTCTTTTAGAGGGTGTATATTAGACTCACCCATGAAAGTACTGAATCAAACGCATATCATTAAGTAAAAAGTTATAACTGTTAATTATGATATAACTTTATTTTCTTATTATGTGTAGTGTATAACCCTTGTGTTTATGACATGTTATAGGTGGACATGAGGGACTTGATAAGTAGGGTTGTTAAGTTAGTTCATTTGATATATGTTCATACACACATACGAGTCAAAAGGTGATTGTTAACCTCCCATAAAACTAACAATCTCTCCTCGTAAGTGGTGACACCCAAAGGACTCCTATAAAATAAAATCAACAGTAAGGTAAGGAGTCCACCTTCTTAACCATTAGACCAATTTATTGTATGTACCATGTTGAATGTAGCACCTAGTTAGCAAGTTTGAACAATGAATTGTCAAATAATATCTGACCATGAGATATTGCTTGGTTGTTGCACAGTCACATTGATGAACAATTTGCTGTTGTTATTTTCTATTCTATCGCAATGTAGGAAAACTTTTTGATGTCTGTTGACTAGGGTTTCATACTTGTTATTCACAAGCACATAATTGACAATAAGAGATTTTAAATTTTGATCCATTATTTACCTTTCACAATAGAGGTAGCTTATGCCGTTTTTCCATAGTTTAATTTTGATAAACTATCATGTGTTAACTTCTTTCTCTTCTGCTTCTAATAAGATTTGAATACCTAATCATTTAGTTAGATTGGCTAAGCTATCTCAGGACACAGATGAAAGTTTATTTTTTACTGAGTTGTCAATATTGCAGATGAGAGAACCCATGAAATTCAGCTTGAAGGAGAAGACTGACTAATGCTACAATAGGTAGTACATGGATATAATGCTAAAGTTTTTCTTCTTCCGTGACTTATCAAAGTCGCGCTGTGGGGGTGAGATATTTCCTTCACTATATTCACATGCGAAGCTACTACATTTGCTGGATTCAGGTGACTGTTTGAGGGCAAAGTGGGCCTCAGCACTTCTTCTTTTTTCTATTTTTGTTTTAAATTTTGTGGAAAAAGGTTTCTTTACATGAACATAGGAAATCACCCTTCATTTTATATCAAGATTTTCAAGCACAAAGCTTTACTTCACGTATGGTTAATATTCACATGGAAAGCAAATAATTACGAAATGGGTTTTTTTTTTTTTGGTACATAGGAAATAGGTAAGAATTATTATTATATAGTAATTTAATATTTTTCCTTGATTGCAGAAGAGTTCCTTTACTTTTTCTTTTTGTCACCTCGAAGTATCAAGATTGAATGTTTTCCTAATATATGTTAATTATGCACATTTTGTTAGCAATACTTGTCAATCAATGGGCTATTGCTACATGATTTAGGTAGTTATCTTCTCGCTTGTTTGTTGTCCAATAGCAACAATAAGCTATAATCCAATAAGGTCTTCCTCAATACTGCCAAGTCTGCCATAGCAATTTAATTTGTAGTTTTTATGAGAATAATTCTGAATATATTCATGTCAAGAGTAATGTACTTAAGAAATTGAAAGTAGCTCGATTATTCGAAGTGCTAAGCAGAAGAGGGACAACCTAGCAGGCAGAGCTCCCACGAGGGCAAATCAGACATTCACAAGAAGAATGTTCCAAGAAAGCTTAGCTTAGCTGGAGAAGGTCTCCAAGAGGGCTTAGCCAAGGGGAAACTGAGGCAAAGAAAATTTGGATGGGTTTCAAATGATGGTACTTTGTTTTGACCCATAGCTAATTGTCTGGTTGCAGCATTGAGCAAATGCCTTGCACCAATTGGGATGGCACCTTTGATCCATGGTCTTTCAATGGGTCTGAGTGTTGCCTTAAAAACAAATAAATTGCTTTGGATTCTTGTTAAAGCTAACTGGTATTATCTTTCCGCAGCTGAAAGGGTATGTCACATATATGTGCATATGGTCAAGTGGGTCATATGATTATTGAGTACTTCCAGGTTACTAGCTTACAAATTTGTGTCACAGCTAAAGCAAATTTTGAGGAAGGAAAGAAATGATAGATGACTCTACTGTGATATCTTTTGAAGGTTGAATGATGGAACAAGTTAGAAACTCTTAACACACAATCAAGTTAGAAACCAAGTAAATTTAAACCTTTTTAATGAACCTTAAGAAAGATGTTTCAATTTTCTTTTTAACTTTTCTTTTGGACAAAAGGGCAAATCTAATGGAAAATTAAAGATAATAGCAGGCAAAATACATCAAACAAGACTTAACCGTTACGAAGGAGGAGCAGGGCCTCACCCAAGATCAGTGATAGTATTGCCATCAAGAAATTATCTAAAGCAGCTTTGCAGAGAAGGCAATCTTGCTGGCCTCCAAATTTTGATGGATTACCACATCATGTTTAGCTAGCAAGTAGCCCTTTGAATTTTACATATGCAGTTATGTACCAATAACAAAATATCAGAGTCAGAGTAAACAGACGAAGAGGTTGAATAATATAGTTTGCTTCCATGATTAATTTTGTAATCTCACTGATGATGGGACCATGACACTTAGAGACATCACGTACAAACGCAACTGTTATTCCGTTTTCAAGTTTGTCCACATGGACCGCATCACTTTACAACTTCTTTTCCACTTCCTATTTTCTTTTTCCTTTCCCTTCACAGAGTACCTAGACTACGTTCTAACTAATTTCTTAGGCATGTGCAGTCTTCATAGCCCATGTTACAGATAAGTGTTATGTTTGGAGTTTGGACCTTCACCTAACAGGTTATACTGTGGGGTATGTTGATTCTATAACATGTTAAACGTTGAAGTGCCTATTCAAACTCAGCTCACAAAAGAAACAGCTGGCTCAGTTGATCAAATCCTCCAAGGACTGAAGGATTCAGGGACCCCCTAAAAAAGACCTTTGCTTACAACTTTAATGCACCTTCTGAGTTATACTTATCTATTAGTTGCATAAAGACTATGCAAATGAAAATCAAACATAGAACTTTGAAATTTAAAAGGTAGGCTCTTTTGTTTCAAGATACCTTGTCCTTATGTTTCTCAATAAATCATTAGGGATATTCGGTGATTAGGTTCCATGGTCCATAAGAATGCAGGTCAGGTTCGCATCATTGACAAAATAATGAAAGAAATGCAGAACCCTGTCCTCCCTTTTATTCCCACTCCATTTTTGCCTTATTAAGTTGCAGCACAAGTACCTGTTTTGGTAAAATTTTCGCTGTGGAAAGGTCCTGAAGACCCCCATGAAAGAGAGTTTGAAGGTACCACCCCGATCAAATAGATGTATCATGTAATCTTGTTCAATGCACATGCAAGATTTTTCACAACACACAAGACCCATATAGACAGCTTAAAAGTAATTGTTCGAGGCCTGATTTGAAGTAGGAAAATATTAGTTACACATATAATGTAGCCATTTGTACAAAAAAGAATGTGTTAAATTTGGATTGCTATAAAAATAAAAAAAAGGAGTTGCCAAGCTTTATTCACTCAGTTAAAATATATATATATATATATATATATATATATATATAAAGCAAGTGTTAAGAAAGAATTCAATAATGTAGCTATAGAGCCATCAGTTTTTAAGAAGAGAAAAGGAGTGAGAGTTGTTTTGTATTCGTTTTACGAATCCAGCTTAGGGCCTTTATTTAACGTCATTCTTATCACCATTTGAGCTACTCCTAAATTGGTTATCAACTGAAATTCGTAATAGGTGATTAGACTCTGCTATCCTTGATGCCTGCTCTCGAATATGGTTGACTGCAGAACCAAAATGACACTGGTTTTTTTTTTTTTAATAAAAAATGAGTAAAGATGATAATAGTTACATTTTTTATTTGGCCTTGGTTCTGTGTTACTTGTTTCCTTCTTTTCCCTCTTTGTCGTTAAATGCCTACGGTAATTACCTTTTCATTTCAATTCAGCCCATTATTCTATTTAAATTGTTTAAACTTACGTACCAAAAAAACAAAATGTTTAAACTTTGAATCATAATCGCCATGGAGCATAAATCTTCATCTAGATAATAAATCTTTATCATTATATGCATGACGACGTGAAGGGTCTTTAACCTCTGGCAGCAGGATAGAATTAAGGGGGTAAAAAAAATAAAGAAAGAGTAATGTTACGTACAAAATATCTCAGCATATATTCCTCGTACATAATTCTTGATATGGTTGCATTAAAGTAGCCTATTTACGAGTTTCACTCAAAGTTTTTTAAAAAAAAAAAATCAAATTTAAAGGTGACTATATCAATTATATGGCCATTAAAAGTTGGGAGGAATAGTACAAATTGTGCATGTAGCATGTTTCAACAAGAATGTATAGAAAACCACCAGGCAACTTTGCAGGTTTTAGGCTTTTTGTTTTGCCCTTGTGTTTGTTTTATTGCTTTTGTTCAGTTTCTGGTGTTTCTTGTGCATGCAGGTTTGGTTTTCTTCCTAACGTGTCTTTAATGTCTAAAAGGAAATGTTTTATTTTTCTTGTATATATTAGTGGTGGTGTAATTCATAGTTTTATTCGTTTTATTTCATAAGCATTGGCTCTTCTTACTTTAGAGGGTAAAGTAAAACTATCATTATCATTAAAAATATCAATAATTGAGATGATAACACTTTTTTATAAAATAATGACACTAGATAATAACACTGTTTTTTAATAATGTTGTGTATTTAAAAAAATTTAACACAATTAAGTTAAAATTTGTTATTAGATAAGTCAAAGCAATGCAAACTATACATTCATCTACAAGTCAATAACAAAAGTTGAACTACATGTGCATTTAGAGAAAAATAGAGACAATGGGTGAATTTTATAACTTTTTTAAAAAACATTCAGACTAGGTTTTTTATTCGTAAAACCCAGCCCAGTTGGGTTACAATATTGACATCTAAAGCATATTTGGGCCGTAAGACCATAAGATGAAGCAAATATAAAGTTTTGGGCGGAAAGGCCCAACCAATAACCCCATCATTGTTTTGGACCAAGCATGGCTTGTGTAGTCATGTGTACTTTTTTTTTTTCTTGTCAACAAGGTTTGTGTGTACAATACAAGATCGTTTGCTCAAAAACTGTTTGATTTGGTGAACACCCTTCCATAAAGTGTGTTGTGAGTCCTATTTGTACTATGAGTGTACCTATAATGAATACAATGTCCACACAGGTATATGCAGGGCTATAATGCATGGTTTGGGGCAAATACAATCCACATAACTAAGGAAACCAAGCTCTTTACTCATTAAATATTGATTGTTTACTATAAGTGACTGAAGTCTGAAGAAGTTATCGATTGTTTCTTAACATTACATAATCACCCCCAGAATATACCTACTGAGGAACCTTTTCACACAAAAACGTAGACACAGTGTTTGATTCAAGACACGCATGAAATACTACCCATATCCACCAAAGGCAGTGGAGAATCTTCAACTTCAGTCCACAAATTGTGAAGCACGAGAATTAGAATCCACAATGCCCCTCCAAGCCTTTTATTTTCTCTACATAGTACATACCATACCATAAGCTTAAAACACAGAAGAACTAACTTCAAAGTTCAAACTCCATCTTCAAATCAATTGTGCTGGCCATCAACACGTTCCTTGAGATGGAAGCCTTCACCAAATGGCTTCTTTGAGAGAGTGAGGTGCACTCCTCGATCATGGTGGGTGCAAGAAGTGTGGTACAGCAGCGAGTTATTGACACACTGCACATTGCTGTTCACATATGCAGTTATTGGAGGTGAAAATAGTGTTCTTTTTTCTTTCTGACTCTTGTCCTTCCTATTTGCATTCCCTTCCCCACTACCAGAATTTTCTAACTCATAATCATAGACCTTGATATTTGAATTTCCCTTCTTGTGAAGTTTGTTGGGTTTCTTTGAAGATTGGATTATTTCCATGTACGCACCTCTGTTTTCCCCTGCAATTGTTATAGCCCCTATGCCATAATCCTCAGAATCCAAAAGCTTTCCGTGAATACCTTTCCCCTTGGTTTCATGATTGGCAATGCCTTGCTTAGGCTTTTCAATAGTCTCCTGAACCAGCACGGTTTCAGGGTTAACCTTCAACTGGGAAGGTGGCAAGGGCAGCGGAGAGGGTGGTGGAGTAGTGAGTTTGAGCATTGGGGTCTGAACAGCTGGTGTTGTTGTTTGTGGAGATTTGGTGGCACTGCCGTTGTTTTCTAGAGAGGAAGAAGTAGTTGGTGGTTGAGATGGTTTAAGAGAGGGAGAAGATGGCAACGAAGCAGAAGGAGCAGGAACTTTTTTCTGAGGTGGAGATGAAGGTGCAGATGCTCTCTCAGCTGCACCAACAAACCATGCTGCTGTGATACCAGGAGCAGAGGCAGGTGCAGGGACAGAGCGCAAGGAGGAGAAGCGGGGCCATTGACGAATTGGAGGTGGGTTAGCCATGGTGTTTGGGAAATGCCTAACTGTTAGTTAAAAGAGAATAGTGCAAATGAGGAGGCTTGAACCTTGAAATGAGCACATTGATGCAATGTTAATTTATAGATACACCTGAATGTTAATGCTGAGCCAATAGGAAATAGTACAGTACAACTTATCCTAGGGTGAAACAAAAATGGAATTTCTATTACACCATGAGAAACATACCCAGGAGAGAAACATGTAGAAAGCATCAGATTCGATTGGCATTTCCATCTGAGACAAGCTCACAAAAATCAGATTGGTATCTCCTGGAGTAATTTACAGGAGTTTACTTTTGGTGGCCACCGTCTGGGTGATTTCTGGTCTTGTGCAATGTACATCGTTCATTGCACTTACTTTACTAGGAAACCTTTCTTGTATGTTTAGATTAGTAAGATTGGGTGAAACGTAGGAGAATGAAATATAATAAAGATATATTTTTTATTTGAATATGTTAAAAAATGATGAAATGGGATGAAAGTATATCATCTCGTTAAAAATTACTAATTTTTTTCTCTCTCAATTTAAGAAATATGAGATAAAATTATTTTTTTAATTTTTATTATGTTTAGGATTTAATCATATCCACTAAAAATCGTCTATTTCAAATAATAAAGTGATAAATTTATTTTATTTTATCTTAAAATATTCAAATAATAGAATAATATTTTTATCTCATTTCATTTCATATCATCTCATCTCATTCTATCCTATTTTATTCCATTTCATCAATTTCTAAATATCCAATCTTCATATACAATATATTACCAGTTTGAGAATCTATCCAATGGTGTTCGCGTGAAATTTCAATGGTAAGATCTAGTACCTTAATTAAAGTTGTAGATGCAATCAATCTAGCAGTACTCATATGTAAAATTGGTGTCCAATCTAAAACTTATGCTGGGACAATGTTTAAATTTACGGCTACTACCTTGAGCATTGCATCGTATATATGCACAAGGGCGGAGTATTTTTATCAATCTTATTATTTATACACTCAGAATAAAATACCCTTAATCGATATCTCCTTTATATTGGCATATGGTACATTTATTTCGTCTCAGGATATTATATATCTCGACACCTACTCACACTTATATCAGTATATGATATTTATATAGAGTGTCGTATAACATGTGTTTAAAAAATATTTTCATATTTATATGAAAAGGTCATGAAATTGAGTTTTCAAAGCAAAATTCATACAAACTAGTCTTTTAAAAATTAGACTTAACCAATTAGACCATAAACTAGTCATATCTTCCATTCAAACAATATGCAATTCAACTATAATTAAACCACAAATTTAGTTAGTTAAATAAATTAAACTATGATTCAGATGTCTCACTAGTTCAATTTTTTATTCAATTTTTAAAATATTGATTCTGACATTTTATGCAACCCAGCACTTTGCTTGATACAAATTGAACATTTCATCAATTTAGTCATTCGTGTTTAATTGTTTGGCCATAAAAAATCTCTTGAAACATTTGATGTGAAGCAGGAACGACTCTACATTGTTGATCCTGGGGCATATGCCCCCACAGTCCCACACTCCCACCTTAAATACTTTAAAATGTTATATGTAATTCTATTATTATATATATATATATATATATATATATATATATATATATATATATATCATAATTTATAAAAATTTGTCTCTAATGTTTGTTTAATATAATTATCGTAAAAGTTAAATTCTTTTGTTTTTATAAGAATATGTGATTAGATGATGATTACTTTATAGTATTATATTTTTATATGTAAATATAAATATTAACAAATATTTACTTATGTATAGTCAGTTATTCTGCCCATTACTTAAATTTTCTGGTCCGTCACTTTGCGGACCCATTATTCAACTTGGAGAAATGCTGTTTTAAAGCAACTATCTTACCACAAACTGGTGCACAACTAATATGATACGTTCTACATCTGAGCAATAGTGCTAATCCGAGGATTCCTTAACTCTTTTTCTTTTCCTATAAAAAATTAAATATAGCCATATGAACAATTGTGGAAGGTTCTGCTTTGGCAATTCACAATTGATAAATTGATCAGGTAGCATCTGTTTTTATCTTGAGATTGTTTGTTGTGAAATGGGTATTTCAAAAGAATAAGTCCCACATTAGTTGGAAGCAAGTTTTTGAAGAGTTTATATTTCAACTTGTGTTTTGGGCTTTGTAAGAAACAAACAAAGTGGTGGGAAATTCGCAGCACACAAGATTGAAAAGTTCATGGCCGGTCTGCAAATCCTCGATTTGCACCTACTGTAGCGTGATATCATGAAGCCCAGATCTTTTGTCAAACATTCAATTAATTTTTGGAGCTTACCCGAAAAATGAGGTTTTTGAATAAGTCAAATTTGACTTGGTCTGTTTTCTTAACGGGCAATTAAATTCATTTTCTTAACGTTCCAATTAGTTATTAATAAGCAGATAATTAGCATTTAGTTTTCAACAGCCAAATTTATTTTCTAAACGTTAGGGTTTGCCAACAGTCGTATTTCTAAACGGCTCTTTTTAGTTTCTAAAAATTCTGATTATATACTGTGGTCTTGGCTACCCGGAGTGTGCTTCTCTCTTCTGCTCTTCTACACCTTCTCATCCTCTTCGTCTGGGTTACTCTCTGTTGATAGTCTCTTGCAGTTCTGTGATCCCTGTCAAACAGGAAGAGTCTGCTGTACCCTGGGGGATTTTCGTATATACCGAAATAATCCTTGAGGGCGGTGCTTGCTTGGCACGCTTCAGACTTTACGGGTTTGCTGTTTATTTGCAGGTTCAATTTACAACAATCTCAAGGATTATGGAACCACAAAACGCACCTAACAACATTGTTCTCTCAGCCAACAACGGCTCCGACAATGGTGTCCCGCAAAACCCACCTCGGTTGTTGCCGCAGCTACATACGCCAAACCATTTCCAGATGTTTCCAAAATCGAAATGTTCGGAGGACAAAATTTCAAAAGATGGCGGAGCGTGTCTACTCTATTCTAGACATGCACGGCGTTGCTCTTGCACTCACAGATCAAATGCGACACATCTACCGATCGAAAACACTTGACGATTGGACTTATGCCAATAAGGTATGTAGGCACACAATTCTAACCACATTATCTAACGAATTGTTCGATGTCTCGCTCATACAAGGAAAGCAACAAAATTTGGGAGTCTATGATTGTCAAATACACTTCTTGAGGATCTTTGGCAAACAAAAGTTCGTCATTGGGAACTACTACCGATGGGAGATGACGGATGAAATTGATATCAAGACTCAAATCAACCAATACCACAAGCTATTAGAAGAATTGAAGACTGAGAACATCACATTGCTTGATGAATTCGTAGCGGGATTGCTCATTGAAAAACTAGTAAACTTGGAAGGACTACAAACAACAACTCAAGCATAAAAACAAACAATGCATTGTCCCTTGCGATCTAATCACCCACATAATCATTGAGGACACGAACGAGAAACGAAATCAAGGTGCAAGGGCAAAAGCATTGGCTTCAAGGGCAAATATGGTACAAGTCAATAAGAAAAGGTACGAACATAAACCCAACAAAAGGGTGATTACAATAAACCAAACTATGTGCCAAGAGTGAATAATCCCACTTTCAAAAATAGTGGAGGAAAGCATTATGTTTGTGGCAAGCCAGTCATCGGGCGGCTCAATGCAGACACAGGAAGAGAAATGACAATCCTCCTAAGCCAAACGCAAATTTGGTCGAAGGAGATGATATAATTGCTACGGTCGTTTCTCAAGTTCTATTGATGGCCAATGTGAATGATTGGGTGGTAGACTCGGGGCTACGGACATATTTGTGCAAACAGAAATATGTTTACCTCCTACAATTCGTGGGGGATGGAGAAGAACAAGTTTATCTTGGTGATTCCCGAACCGCCGAAGTTCTTGGGAAAGGAAAAGTTCTTCGAAACTCACATCGGCAAGACTTTAGCTCTCAACGAAGTGCTTCATGTACCTAGCATAAGGGCAAATTTAATTTCTGTGGCCTTGCTAGGAAAGGTTGGGGTTAAAGTATCTTTTGAGTCTGACAAAATAGTGATGACAAAAAATAATGTCCTTGTAGGGAAGGGTTATTGTAATCAAGGCCTATTTGTACTCAATATTGCTAAAATTAATGAAAATGCTACTTCTTCTGCGTATATGATTGACTCTATTGATATGTGGCATGCTAGATTAGGACATGTTAGTATCTTGTTTATATTAAGAAAATGAAATATCTTGGATTAATTTCTGGTTTTAGTGATACATGCTTAAACAAATGTGAAATATGTGCTGAATCAAAAATAACTAAAAAATTATGTTTATCTGTAGAAAGAAAAACTGAAGTTCTTGAATTAATTCATTCTGATTTAGGAGACTTAAAACAAACTATGACTAGAGGTGGTAAAAAATATTATGTAACTTTTATTGATGATTTTTCTAGATACACTAAAGTATATTTACTTAGAAATAAAGATGAGGCTTTTGATATGTTTCTAGTATATAGTAGAGAATCAATTAAATAAAAGAATTAAAAGAGTTAGATCAGATAGAGGTGGTGAATACACTTTATTTAATGACTTTTGTGAAAAAGAAGGGATAATTCATGAAATCACACCCCCTTACTCTCCTCAATCCAATGGTGTAGCTGAAAGGAAAAATAGGACTTTAAAAGAAATGATGAATGCTCTTTTAATTAGTTCTAATGCACCTGATAATCTTTGGGTGAAGCCTTATTAACTGCATGTCACTTACAAAATAGAATTCCTTATAAGAAAATAGGTAAAACACCATATGAGTTATGGAAGGGTTATAAGCCTAACTTAAAATATTTAAAAGTGTGGGGGTGTTTAGCTAAAGTGATGTTACCTGAACCTAAAAAGAGGAAAATAGGCTCTAAGACTTCTGATTGTATGCTTATCGGGTATGCTGATCATAGTGCTGCATATAGATTTTTAGTTTTAAAAAGTGATGTGCTTGATTGTAAGTCTATAATTGAGACAAAAAATGCTGAGTTTTTTGAACATATTTTCCCCTTAAAATTAGAAATTATTTCTGAAGCTCCAGTACAAAATATTTCTGAAGTTCCAGTACAAAATTTATCTAATGATTCATATGAGGATTTGAGAAGAAGTAAAAGACAAAGAAAAGAAACTTCTTTTGGAAATGATTTTTACACATATCTTGTTGATGATGACCCTTTAACTATTTCTGAAGCTTTTTCTTCACCTGTTGCACATTTTTGGAAAGAAGCCATTAATTCTGAAATTAATTCAATTACAAAATGTAATACTTGGGTTTTAGTAGATTTACCTCCTGGAGCAAAACCAATTGGTTGCAAATGGATTTTTAAAAGGAAATATAACCCCGACGGATCAATTGAAAAATATAAAGCAAGATTAGTAGCAAAAGGTTTTACTCAAAAACAAAATGTTGATTTTTTTGATACATTTGCTCCTGTAACTATAATTTCTTCTATTCGAGTTTTGATTGCTTTAGCCTCTATACATAATTTGGTTATTCACCAAATGGATGTTAAAAAACAGACCTTTTAAATGGTGATTTAGAAGAAGAAATTTACATGGTACAACCCGAGGGGTGTGTAGTTCTGGACAAGAAAATAAAGTTTGTAAGCTTCTCAAATCTTTATATGGTCTAAAACAAGCACCTAAACAGTGGCATGAAAAGTTTGATCAAACTTTAATTTGTGATGGTTTTTCTTCGTTGAAGTTGATAAATGTGTATATACGAAATTAGTAAATAATGAATGTGTGATTATTTGTCTATATGTGGATGACATGCTAATTTTCAAGTACTAGCCATGACATAGTGCATCAAACAAAATGTTTTCTTGAATCTAAATTTGACATGAAAGACATGGGTGAAGCTAGTGTAATTCTAGGTGTTAAAATCATAAGGAAGTGTGATAGTATAATACTATCACAAGAACATTATGTAGAGAAACTTCTAAAGAAGTTTGGACATTTTGATGTCAAACCTGTGAGTACCCCTTATGATGCTAACACTCAATTAAAAAAAAACAGAGGTGATCCTGTTGCCCGGTCTCGGTATGCCTGATTATTGGGAGTCTGCTGCATTTGATGAATTTCACTCGACCGACATAGCGTATGCTTTGTATGCAGATTGAGTAGATATACACATAATCCTAATAATGATCACCGGCCGCTTTGGCTAGACTAATGAAATATTTGAGAGGTACCATGAACTATGGTATTGTTTATAGTGGATTTCCGCTGTATTAGAAGGATACGGTGATGCTAATTGGATCTCAGATTCAGATGAGATTAAATCCACTAGTGGCTATGTGTTCACCTTTGGTGGTGGTGCGATGACTTGGAGATCGCCAAACAAACAATAATTGCAAAATCCACCATGGAGTCAGAGTTTATTGCTCTCTGGAGAAAACCGGTAATGAGGCCGAGTGGTTGAGAAATTTCTTAGAAAATATTCCATTAGGAATAAAACCAACCCCTTCAGTAATCCTGTGCATTGTGACAACAAGGCGGCAATATCTATTGCAAGTAATAAAACCTTTAATGGTAAGAACAGACACATTAGGTTGAGACATGAAGTGATAAAGCAGTTGCTGAAAGATGGAATTATATCCATTGATTATGTGAAGTCAGAAGTGAACTTGGCCGATCCTCTGACTAAGCCTTTGGGAAGGAATTTAATATATACCACATCGAAGGGAATGGGACTTAAGCCAATTTGAAACTAACAGTGATGGTAACCCAACTTTTATGAGTGGAGATCCCATGAAAGAAGTTCATATGGGTAATAATAAGTCACTTGTTAGTACTGCTAGCACTGTGTGTCCATCTCTTCCTATGGTGTGAGAAGCATGAGAAGTGTTAGGCGCATTTATTGTGAGGATAAGCTATATGCTTTTAATGAATTTCATATCCCTTATGGGTGGTGTATAAAGTGCAGTATACACTTGATGAAATCACCTATATGAGTGTGGAGTGGGGCCGCTCCTATGAGAAAATGGCATAGTCTCTAGAGCACTCATGAACAACCAGGCATGCACATGGCCGAAAAGTGCAAAACAAATTAACACAAGAGATAAGTGAGAGTGTAGATGTGATCAAATGGGATTCTAATTTACACGAAAAATGTTTTGGTTCATAGAAGTTTAACCTTCACCAATTACATTGTAAGTTAGAGTCTTATTTATCTAGGTCTGGTTCATAGTCCGAAGACACCGATTCGAAAACGTTTACACTGATGATGTAACCCAGATTCTGTTTATTTATTGTTTGTTTTTATTTTAAATATTCTTTTGAAATTGTGGGGGATTGTTGTGAAATGGGTATTTCAAAAGAATAAGTCCCACATTGGTTGGAAGCAAGTTTTTGAAGAGTTTATATTTCAACTTGTGTTTTGGGCTTTGTAAGAAACAAACAAAGTGGTGGGCTCGCGCACACAAGATTGGGCTGAAAAGTTCATGGCCAGTGCAAATCCTCGATTTGCCCCCCCTGCGCGTGATATCATGAAGCCCAGATTTTTTGTCAAACATTCAATTAATTTTTGGAGCTTACCCGAAAAATGAGGTTTTTGAATAAGTCAAATTTGACTTGGTCTGTTTTCCTAACGGGCAATTAAATTCGTTTTCCTAACGTTCCAATTAGTTATTAATAAGCAGATAATTAGCATTTAGTTTTCAACAGCCAAATTTATTTTCTAAACGTTAGGGTTTGCCAACAGTCGTATTTCTAAACGGCTCTTTTTAGTTTCTAAAAATTCTGATTATATACTGTGGTCTTGGCTACCCGGAGTGTGCTTCTCTCTTCTGCTCTTCTACACCTTCTCATCCTCTTCGTCTGGGTTACTCTCTGTTGATAGTCTCTTGCAGTTCTGTGATCCCTGTCAAACAGGAAGAGTCTGCTGTACCCTGGGGGATTTTCGTATATACCGAAATAATCCTTGAGGGCAGTGCTTGGCACGCTTCAGACTTTACGGGTTTGCTGTTTATTTGCAGGTTCAATTTACAACAATCTCAAGGATTATGGAACCACAAAACGCACCTAACAACATTGTTCTCTCAGCCAACAACGGCTCCGACAATGGTGTCCCGCAAAACCCACCTCCGATTGTTGCCGCAGCTACATACGCCAAACCATTTCCAGATGTTTCCAAAATCGAAATGTTCGGAGGACAAAATTTCAAAAGATGGCAAGAGCGTGTCTACTCTATTCTAGACATGCACGGCGTTGCTACTGCACTCACGGATCAAATGCCTGACACATCTACTGATCAGAAAACACTTGACGATTGGACTTATGCCAATAAGGTATGTAGGCACACAATTCTAACCACATTATCTAACGAATTGTTCGATGTCTACTGCTCATACAAGGAAAGCAACAAAATTTGGGAGTCTATGATTGTCAAATACACTGCGAGGATCTTTGGCAAACAAAAGTTCGTCATTGGGAACTACTACCGATGGGAGATGACGGATGAAATTGATATCAAGACTCAAATCAACCAATACCACAAGCTATTAGAAGAATTGAAGACTGAGAACATCACATTGCTTGATGAATTCGTAGCGGGATTGCTCATTGAAAAACTACCGTAAACTTGGAAGGACTACAAACAACAACTCAAGCATAAAAACAAACGGTGTCCCTGGCAGATCTAATCACCCACATAATCATTGAGGACACGAACAGTAAACGAAATCAAGGTGCAAGGGCAAAAACATTGGCTTCAAGGGCAAATATGGTACAAGTCAATAAGAAAAGGTACGAACATAAACCCAACAAAAGGGTGATTACAATAAACCAAACTATGTGCCAAGAGTGAATAATCCCACTTTCAAAAATAGTGGAGGAAAGCTGTTATGTTTGTGGCAAGCCAGGTCATCGGGCGGCTCAATGCGACACTGGGAAGAGAAATGACAATCCTCCTAAGCCAAACGCAAATTTAGTCGAAGGAGATGATATAATTCTTTGCGGTCGTTTCTCAAGTTCTATTGATGGCCAATGTGAATGATTGGGTGGTAGACTCTGGGGCTACAGACATATTTGTGCAAACAGAAATATGTTTACCTCCTACAATTCTGTGGGGGATGGAGAAGAACAAGTTTATCTTGGTGATTCCCGAACCGCCGAAGTTCTTGGGAAAGGAAAAGTTCTTTTGAAACTCACATCCGCAAGACTTTAGCTCTCAACGAAGTGCTTCATGTACCTAGCATAAGGGCAAATTTAATTTCGTGGCCTTGCTAGGAAAGGTTGGGGTTAAAGTATCTTTTGAGTCGACAAAATAGTGATGACAAAAAATAATGTCCTTGTAGGGAAGGGTTATTGTAATCAAGGCCTATTTGTACTCAATATTGCTAAAATTAATGAAAATGCTACTTCTTCTGCGTATATGATTGACTCTATTGATATGTGGCATGCTAGATTAGGACATGTTAGTCCTGTTTATATTAAGAAAATGAAATATCTTGGATTAATTTCGGTTTTAGTGATACATGCTTAAACAAATGTGAAATATGTCTTTGAATCAAAAATAACTAAAAAATTATGTTTATCGTAGAAAGAAAAAGCTGAAGTTCTTGAATTAATTCATTCGATTTAGGAGACTTAAAACAAACTATGACTAGAGGTGGTAAAAAATATTATGTAACTTTTATTGATGATTTTTCTAGATACACTAAAGTATATTTACTTAGAAATAAAGATGAGGCTTTTGATATGTTTCTAGTATATAGCAGTAGAGAATCAATTAAATAAAAGAATTAAAAGAGTTAGATCAGATAGAGGTGGTGAATACACTTTATTTAATGACTTTTGTGAAAAAGAAGGATAATTCATGAAATCACACCCCTTACTCTCCTCAATCAATGGTGTATTTGAAAGGAAAAATAGGACTTTAAAAGAAATGATGAATGCTCTTTTAATTAGTTCTAATGCACTGATAATCTTTGGGGTGAAGCCTTATTGCTGCATGTCACTTACAAAATAGAATTCCTTATAAGAAAATAGGTAAAACACCATATGAGTTATGGAAGGGTTATAAGCCTAACTTAAAATATTTAAAAGTGTGGGGGTGTTTAGCTAAAGTGATGTTACTTGAACCTAAAAAAGAGGAAAATAGGCTCTAAGACTTCGATTGTATGCTTATCGGGTATCTTGATCATAGTCTTTGCATATAGATTTTTAGTTTTAAAAAGTGATGTGCTTGATTGTAAGTCTATAATTGAGACAAAAATGCTTGAGTTTTTTGAACATATTTTCCCCTTAAAATTAGAAAATATTTCAAGCTCCAATTACAAAATATTTCGAAGTTCCAAGACAAAATTTATCTAATGATTCATATGAGGATTTGAGAAGAAGTAAAAGACAAAGAAAAGAAACTTCTTTTGGAAATGATTTTTACACATATCTTGTTGATGATGACCCTTTAACTATTTTGAAGCTTTTTCTTCAATTGTTGCACATTTTTGGAAAGAAGCCATTAATTCTGAAATTAATTCAATTACAAAATGTAATACTTGGGTTTTAGTAGATTTACCTCCTGGAGCAAAACCAATTGGTTGCAAATGGATTTTTAAAAGGAAATATAACCCCGACGGATCAATTGAAAAATATAAAGCAAGATTAGTAGCAAAAGGTTTTACTCAAAAACAAAATGTTGATTTTTTTGATACATTTGCTCCTGTAACTATAATTTCTTCTATTCGAGTTTTGATTGCTTTAGCCTCTATACATAATTTGGTTATTCACCAAATGGATGTTAAAACAGCCTTTTTAAATGGTGATTTAGAAGAAGAAATTTACATGGTACAACCTGAGGGGTGTGTAGTTCCTGGACAAGAAAATAAAGTTTGTAAGCTTCTCAAATCTTTATATGGTCTAAAACAAGCACCTAAACAGTGGCATGAAAAGTTTGATCAAACTTTAATTTGTGATGGTTTTTCTTCTGTTGAAGTTGATAAATGTGTATATACGAAATTAGTAAATAATGAATGTGTGATTATTTGTCTATATGTGGATGACATGCTAATTTTCAGTACTAGCCATGACATAGTGCATCAAACAAAATGTTTTCTTGAATCTAAATTTGACATGAAAGACATGGGTGAAGCTAGTGTAATTCTAGGTGTTAAAATCATAAGGAAGTGTGATAGTATAATACTATCACAAGAACATTATGTAGAGAAACTTCTAAAGAAGTTTGGACATTTTGATGTCAAACCTGTGAGTACCCCTTATGATGCTAACACTCAATTAAAGAAAAAGAGAGGTGATCCTGTTGCCCGGTCTCGGTATGATGCATTATTGGGAGTCTGCTGCATTTGATGAATTTCACTCGACGACATAGCGTATCTTTGTATGCAGATTGAGTAGATATACACATAATCCTAATAATGATCACCTGGGCCGCTTTGGCTAGACTAATGAAATATTTGAGAGGTACCATGAACTATGGTATTGTTTATAGTGGATTTCCATTTGTATTAGAAGGATACTGATGATGCTAATTGGATCTCGGATTCGGATGAGATTAAATCCACTAGTGGCTATGTGTTCACCTTTGGTGGTGGTGCGATGACTTGGAGATCACCAAACAAACAATAATTGCAAAATCCACCATGGAGTCGAGTTTATTGCTCTGGAGAAAACCGGTAATGAGGCCGAGTGGTTGAGAAATTTCTTAGAAAATATTCCATTAGGAATAAAACCAACCCCTACGTAATCGTGCATTGTGACAACAAGGCGGCAATATCTATTGCAAGTAATAAAACTTTTAATGGTAAAAACAGACACATTAGGTTGAGACATGAAGTGATAAAGCAGCTGCTGAAAGATGGAATTATATCCATTGATTATGTGAAGTCAGAAGTGAACTTGGCCGATCCTCTGACTAAGCCTTTGGGAAGGAATTTAATATATACCACATCGAGGGGAATGGGACTTAAGCCAATTTGAAACTAACAGTGATGGTAACCCGACTTTTATGAGTGGAGATCCCATGAAAGAAGTTCATATGGGTAATAACAAGTCACTTGTTAGTACTGCTAGCACTGTGTCTGTCTCTTCCTATGGTGTGAGAAGCATGAGAAGTGTTAGACTGCATTTATTGTGAGGATAAGCTATATGCTTTTAATGAATTTCATATCCCTTATGGGTGGTGTATAAAGTGCAGTATACACTTGATGAAATCACCTATATGAGTGTGGAGTGGGGCCGCTCCTATGAGAAAATGGCATAGTCTCTAGAGCACTCATGAACAACCAGGCATGCACATGGCCGAAAAGTGCAAAACAGCGTTAACACAAGAGATAAGTGAGAGTGTAGATGTGATCAAATGGGATTCTAATTTACACGAAAAATGTTTTGGTTCATAGAAGTTTAACCTTCACCAATTACATTGTAAGTTAGAGTCTTATTTATCTAGGTCTGGTTCATAGTCCAGAAGACACCAGATTCGAAAACGTTTACACTGATGATGTAACCCTGTTTTGTTTATTTATTGTTTGTTTTTATTTTAAATATTCTTTTGAAATTGTGGGGGATTGTTGTGAAATGGGTATTTCAAAAGAATAAGTCCCACATTGGTTGGAAGCAAGTTTTTGAAGAGTTTATATTTCAACTTGTGTTTTGGGCTTTGTAAGAAACAAACAAAGTGGTGGGCTCGCGCACACAAGATTGAAGTTGAAAAGTTCATGGCCAGTGCAAATCCTCGATTTGCCCCCCTGCGCGTGATATCATGAAGCCCAGATCTTTTGTCAAACATTCAATTAATTTTTGGAGCTTACCCGAAAAATGAGGTTTTTGAATAAGTCAAATTTGACTTGGTCTGTTTTCCTAACGGGCAATTAAATTCGTTTTCTTAACGTTCCAATTAGTTATTAATAAGCAGATAATTAGCATTTAGTTTTCAACAGCCAAATTTATTTTCTAAACGTTAGGGTTTGCCAACAGTCGTATTTCTAAACGGCTCTTTTTAGTTTCTAAAAATTCTGATTATATACTGTGGTCTTGGCTACCCGGAGTGTGCTTCTCTCTTCTGCTCTTCTACACCTTCTCATCCTCTTCGTCTGGGTTACTCTCTGTTGATAGTCTCTTGCAGTTCTGTGATCCCTGTCAAACAGGAAGAGTCTGCTGTACCCTGGGGGATTTTCGTATATACCGAAATAATCCTTGAGGGCAGTGCTTGGCACGCTTCAGACTTTACGGGTTTGCTGTTTATTTGCAGGTTCAATTTACAACAATCTCAAGGATTATGGAACCACAAAACGCACCTAACAACATTGTTCTCTCAGCCAACAACGGCTCCGACAATGGTGTCCCGCAAAACCCACCTCCGGTTGTTGCCGCAGCTACATACGCCAAACCATTTCCAGATGTTTCCAAAATCGAAATGTTCGGAGGACAAAATTTCAAAAGATGGCAGGAGCGTGTCTACTCTATTCTAGACATGCACGGCGTTGCTACTGCACTCACGGATCAAATGTCTGACACATCTACTGATCAGAAAACACTTGACGATTGGACTTATGCCAATAAGGTATGTAGGCACACAATTCTAACCACATTATCTAACGAATTGTTCGATGTCTACTGCTCATACAAGGAAAGCAACAAAATTTGGGAGTCTATAATTGTCAAATACACTGTTGAGGATGCTGGCAAACAAAAGTTCGTCATTGGGAACTACTACCGATGGGAGATGACGGATGAAATTGATATCAAGACTCAAATCAACCAATACCACAAGCTATTAGAAGAATTGAAGGCGAGAACATCACCTTGCCTGATGAATTTGTAGCAGGATTGCTCATTGAAAAACTACCGCAAACTTGGAAGGACTACAAACAACAACTCAAGCATAAAAACAAACAGCTGTCCCTTGCTGATCTAATCACCCACATAATCATTGAGGACACGAACAGAAACGAAATCAAGGCTGCAAGGGCAAAAGCATTGGCTTCAAGGGCAAATATGGTACAAGTCAATAAGAAAAGGTACGAACATAAACCCAACAAAAGGACTGATTACAATAAACCAAACTATGTGCCAAGAGTGAATAATCCCACTTTCAAAAATAGTGGAGGAAACTGTTATGTTTGTGGCAAGCCAGGTCATCGGGCGGCTCAATGCAGACACAGGAAGAGAAATGACAATCCTCCTAAGCCAAACGCAAATTTGGTCGAAGGAGATGATATAATTGCTGCGGTCGTTTCTCAAGTTCTATTGATGGCCAATGTGAATGATTGGGTGGTAGACTCTGGGGCTACCAGACATATTTGTGCAAACAGAAATATGTTTACCTCCTACAATTCTGTGGGGGATGGAGAAGAACAAGTTTATCTTGGTGATTCCCGAACCGCCGAAGTTCTTGGGAAAGGAAAAGTTCTTCTGAAACTCACATCTGGCAAGACTTTAGCTCTCAACGAAGTGCTTCATGTACCTAGCATAAGGGCAAATTTAATTTCTGTGGCCTTGCTAGGAAAGGTTGGGGTTAAAGTATCTTTTGAGTCTGACAAAATAGTGATGACAAAAAATAATGTCCTTGTAGGGAAGGGTTATTGTAATCAAGGCCTGTTTGTACTCAATATTGCTAAAATTAATGAAAATGCTACTTCTTCTGCGTATATGATTGACTCTATTGATATGTGGCATGCTAGATTAGGACATGTTAGTACTGTTTATATTAAGAAAATGAAATATCTTGGATTAATTTCTGGTTTTAGTGATACATGCTTAAACAAATGTGAAATATGTGCTGAATCAAAAATAACTAAAAAATTATGTTTATCTGTAGAAAGAAAAACTGAAGTTCTTGAATTAATTCATTCTGATTTAGGAGACTTAAAACAAACTATGACTAGAGGTGGTAAAAAATATTATGTAACTTTTATTGATGATTTTTCTAGATACACTAAAGTATATTTACTTAGAAATAAAGATGAGGCTTTTGATATGTTTCTAGTATATAGTAGAGAATCAATTAAATAAAAGAATTAAAAGAGTTAGATCAGATAGAGGTGGTGAATACACTTTATTTAATGACTTTTGTGAAAAAGAAGGGATAATTCATGAAATCACACCCCCTTACTCTCCTCAATCCAATGGTGTAGCTGAAAGGAAAAATAGGACTTTAAAAGAAATGATGAATGCTCTTTTAATTAGTTCTAATGCACCTGATAATCTTTGGGGTGAAGCCTTATTAACTGCATGTCACTTACAAAATAGAATTCCTTATAAGAAAATAGGTAAAACACCATATGAGTTATGGAAGGGTTATAAGCCTAACTTAAAATATTTAAAAGTGTGGGGTGTTTAGCTAAAGTGATGTTACCGAACCTAAAAAGAGGAAAATAGGCTCTAAGACTTGATTGTATGCTTATCGGGTATCTTGATCATAGTGTGCATATAGATTTTTAGTTTTAAAAAGTGATGTGCTTGATTGTAAGTCTATAATTGAGACAAAAAATGCTGAGTTTTTTGAACATATTTTCCTTAAAATTAGAAAATATTTCAAGCTTAGAAAATATTTCTGAAGTTCCAGTACAAAATTTATCTGATGATTCATATAAGGATTTGAGAAGAAGTAAAAGACAAAGAAAAGAAACTTCTTTTGGAAATGATTTTTACACATATCTTGTTGATGATGACCCTTTAACTATTTTCAAGCTTTTTCTTCATTGTTGCACATTTTTGGAAAGAAGCCATTAATTCCGAAATTAATTCAATTACAAAATGTAATACTTGAGTTTTAGTAGATTTACCTTCTAGAGCAAAACCAATTGGTTGCAAATGGATTTTTAAAAGGAAATATAACCCGACGGATCAATTGAAAAATATAAAGCAAGATTAGTAGCAAAAGGTTTTACTCAAAAACAAAATGTTGATTTTTTTGATACATTTGCTCTGTAACTATAATTTCTTCTATTCGAGTTTTGATTGCTTTAGCCTCTATACATAATTTGGTTATTCACCAAATGGATGTTAAAACGACCTTTTTAAATGGTGATTTAGAAGAAGAAATTTACATGGTACAACCCGAGGGGTGTGTAGTTCCTGGACAAGAAAATAAAGTTTGTAAGCTTCTCAAATCTTTATATGGTCTAAAACAAGCACCTAAACAAGTGGCATGAAAAGTTTGATCAAACTTTAATTTGTGATGGTTTTTCTTTGTTGAAGTTGATAAATGTGTATATACGAAATTAGTAAATAATGAATGTGTGATTATTTGTCTATATGTGGATGACATGCTAATTTTGGTACTAGCCATGACATAGTGCATCAAACAAAATGTTTTCTTGAATCTAAATTTGACATGAAAGACATGGGTGAAGCTAGTGTAATTCTAGGTGTTAAAATCATAAGGAAGTGTGATAGTATAATACTATCACAAGAACATTATGTAGAGAAACTTCTAAAGAAGTTTGGACATTTTGATGTCAAACCCTGTGAGTACCCCTTATGATGCTAACACTCAATTAAAGAAAAACAGAGGTGATCCTGTTGCCCGGTCTCGGTATGCACAGATTATTGGGAGTCTGCTTGCATTTGATGAATTTCACTCGACGACATAGCGTATCTTTGTATGCAGATTGAGTAGATATACACATAATCCTAATAATGATCACTGGGCCGCTTTGGCTAGACTAATGAAATATTTGAGAGGTACCATGAACTATGGTATTGTTTATAGTGGATTTCCCTGTATTAGAAGGATACTGATGATGCTAATTGGATCTCAGATTCAGATGAGATTAAATCCACTAGTGGCTATGTGTTCACCTTTGGTGGTGGTGCGATGACTTGGAGATCACCAAACAAACAATAATTGCAAAATCCACCATGGAGTCGAGTTTATTGCTCTGGAGAAAACCGTAATGAGGCCGAGTGGTTGAGAAATTTCTTAGAAAATATTCCATTAGGAATAAAACCAACCCTTCTCTCGTGTAATCCGTGCATTGTGACAACAAGGCGGCAATATCTATTGCAAGTAATAAAACTTTTAATGGTAAAAACAGACACATTAGGTTGAGACATGAAGTGATAAAGCAAATTTCTTGAAAGATGGAATTATATCCATTGATTATGTGAAGTCGAAGTGAACTTGGCCGATCCTCTCGACTAAGCCTTTGGGAAGGAATTTAATATATACCACATCGAGGGAATGGGACTTAAGCCAATTTGAAACTAACAAGTGATGGTAACCCGACTTTTATGAGTGGAGATCCCATGAAAGAAGTTCATATGGGTAATAACAAGTCACTTGTTAGTACTGCTAGCACTGTGTCTGTCTCTTCCTATGGTGTGAGAAGCATGAGAAGTGTTAGACTGCATTTATTGTGAGGATAAGCTATATGCTTTTAATGAATTTCATATCCCTTATGGGTGGTGTATAAAGTGCAGTATACACTTGATGAAATCACCTATATGAGTGTGGAGTGGGGCCGCTCCTATGAGAAAATGGCATAGTCTCTAGAGCACTCATGAACAACCAGGCATGCACATGGCCGAAAAGTGCAAAACAGCGTTAACACAAGAGATAAGTGAGAGTGTAGATGTGATCAAATGGGATTCTAATTTACACGAAAAATGTTTTGGT
The DNA here is from genome assembly GCA_029884595.1 of Ormosia semicastrata. NCBI lineage: Eukaryota > Viridiplantae > Streptophyta > Magnoliopsida > Fabales > Fabaceae > Ormosia > Ormosia semicastrata. The sequence continues at coordinate 6,941,833 of JAQQTO010000052.1, forward strand.
TCATAGAAGTTTAACCTTCACCAATTACATTGTAAGTTAGAGTCTTATTTATCTAGGTCTGGTTCATAGTCCAGAAGACACCAGATTCGAAAACGTTTACACTGATGATGTAACCCAGATTCTGTTTATTTATTGTTTGTTTTTATTTTAAATATTCTTTTGAAATTGTGGGGGATTGTTGTGAAATGGGTATTTCAAAAGAATAAGTCCCACATTGGTTGGAAGCAAGTTTTTGAAGAGTTTATATTTCAACTTGTGTTTTGGGCTTTGTAAGAAACAAACAAAGTGGTGGGCTCGCACACAAGATTGAAATTTGAAAAAGTTCATGGCTAGTGCAAATCCTCGATTTGCCCCCTATAGCGTGATATCATGAAGCCCGGATCTTTTGTCAAACATTCAATTAATTTTTGGAGCTTACCCGAAAAATGAGGTTTTTGAATAAGTCAAATTTGACTTGGTCCGTTTTCCTAACGGGCAATTAAATTGTTTTCTTAACGTTCCAATTAGTTATTAATAAGCGAGATAATTAGCATTTAGTTTTCACATGACCAAATTTATTTTCTAAACGTTAGGGTTTGCCAACAGTCGTATTTCTAAACGGCTCTTTTTAGTTTCTAAAAATTCTGATTATATATTGTGGTCTTGGCTACCCGAGTGTGCTTCTCTCTTCTGCTCTTCTACACCTTCTCATCCTCTTCGTCTGGGTTACTCTCTGTTGATAGTCTCTTGCAGTTCTGTGATCCCTGTCAAACAGGAAGAGTCTGCTGTACCCTGGGGGATTTTCGTATATACCGAAATAATCCTTGAGGGCAGTGCTTGGCACGCTTCAGACTTTACGGGTTTGCTGTTTATTTGCAGGTTCAATTTACAACAATCTCAAGGATTATGGAACCACAAAACGCACCTAACAACATTGTTCTCTCAGCCAACAACGGCTCCGACAATGGTGTCCCGCAAAACCCACCTCCGGTTGTTGCCGCAGCTACATACGCCAAACCATTTCCAGATGTTTCCAAAATCGAAATGTTCGGAGGACAAAATTTCAAAAGATGGCAGGAGCGTGTCTACTCTATTCTAGACATGCACGGCGTTGCTACTGCACTCACAGATCAAATGCCTGACACATCTACTGATCAGAAAACACTTGACGATTGGACTTATGCCAATAAGGTATGTAGGCACACAATTCTAACCACATTATCTAACGAATTGTTCGATGTCTACTGCTCATACAAGGAAAGCAACAAAATTTGGGAGTCTATGATTGTCAAATACACTGTTGAGGATGCTGGCAAACAAAAGTTCGTCATTGGGAACTACTACCGATAGGAGATGACGGATGAAATTGATATCAAGACTCAAATCAACCAATACCACAAGCTATTAGAAGAATTGAAGACTGAGAACATCACATTGCCTGATGAATTCGTAGCAGGATTGCTCATTGAAAAACTACCGTAAACTTGGAAGGACTACAAACAACAACTCAAGCATAAAAACAAACAGCTGTCCCTTGCTGATCTAATCACCCACATAATCATTGAGGACACGAACAGAAACGAAATCAAGGCTGCAAGGGCAAAAGCATTGGCTTCAAGGGCAAATATGGTACAAGTCAATAAGAAAAGGTACGAACATAAACCCAACAAAAGGACTGATTACAATAAACCAAACTATGTGCCAAGAGTGAATAATCCCACTTTCAAAAATAGTGGAGGAAACTGTTATGTTTGTGGCAAGCCAGGTCATCGGGCGGCTCAATGCAGACACAGGAAGAGAAATGACAATCCTCCTAAGCCAAACGCAAATTTGGTCGAAGGAGATGATATAATTGCTGCGGTCGTTTCTCAAGTTCTATTGATGGCCAATGTGAATGATTGGGTGGTAGACTCGGGGCTACAGACATATTTGTGCAAACAGTAAATATGTTTACCTCCTACAATCCGTGGGGGATGGAGAAGAACAAGTTTATCTTGGTGATTCCCGAACCGCCGAAGTTCTTGGGAAAGGAAAAGTTCTTCTGAAACTCACATCTGGCAAGACTTTAGCTCTCAACGAAGTGCTTCATGTACCTAGCATAAGGGCGAATTTAATTTCTGTGGCCTTGCTAGGAAAGGTTGGGTTAAAGTATCTTTTGAGTCGACAAAATAGTGATGACAAAAAATAATGTCCTTGTAGGGAAGGGTTATTGTAATCAAGGCCTATTTGTACTCAATATTGCTAAAATTAATGAAAATGCTACTTCTCACAGTATATGATTGACTCTATTGATATGTGGCATGCTAGATTAGGACATGTTAGTCTTGTTTATATTAAGAAAATGAAATATCTTGGATTAATTTCTCGGTTTTAGTGATACATGCTTAAACAAATGTGAAATATGTGCTGAATCAAAAATAACTAAAAAATTATGTTTATCTGTAGAAAGAAAAACTGAAGTTCTTGAATTAATTCATTCTGATTTAGGAGACTTAAAACAAACTATGACTAGAGGTGGTAAAAAATATTATGTAACTTTTATTGATGATTTTTCTAGATACACTAAAGTATATTTACTTAGAAATAAAGATGAGGCTTTTGATATGTTTCTAGTATATAGTAGAGAATCAATTAAATAAAAGAATTAAAAGAGTTAGATCAGATAGAGGTGGTGAATACACTTTATTTAATGACTTTTGTGAAAAAGAAGGGATAATTCATGAAATCACACCCCCTTACTCTCCTCAATCCAATGGTGTAGCTGAAAGGAAAAATAGGACTTTAAAAGAAATGATGAATGCTCTTTTAATTAGTTCTAATGCACCTGATAATCTTTGGGGTGAAGCCTTATTAACTGCATGTCACTTACAAAATAGAATTCCTTATAAGAAAATAGGTAAAACACCATATGAGTTATGGAAGGGTTATAAGCCTAACTTAAAATATTTAAAAGTGTGGGGGTGTTTAGCTAAAGTGATGTTACCTGAACCTAAAAAGAGGAAAATAGGCTCTAAGACTTCTGATTGTATGCTTATCGGGTATTGATCATAGTCTTTGCATATAGATTTTTAGTTTTAAAAAGTGATGTGCTTGATTGTAAGTCTATAATTGAGACAAAAAATGCTGAGTTTTTTGAACATATTTTCCCTTAAAATTAGAAAATATTTCAAGCTCCAAGACAAAATATTTCAAGTTCAAAGACAAAATTTATCTAATGATTCATATGAGGATTTGAGAAGAAGTAAAAGACAAAGAAAAGAAACTTCTTTTGGAAATGATTTTTACACATATCTTGTTGATGATGACCCTTTAACTATTTCAAGCTTTTTCTTCACCTGTTGCACATTTTTGGAAAGAAGCCATTAATTCTGAAATTAATTCAATTACAAAATGTAATACTTGGGTTTTAGTAGATTTACCTCCTGGAGCAAAACCAATTGGTTGCAAATGGATTTTTAAAAGGAAATATAACCCCGACGGATCAATTGAAAAATATAAAGCAAGATTAGTAGCAAAAGGTTTTACTCAAAAACAAAATGTTGATTTTTTTGATACATTTGCTCCTGTAACTATAATTTCTTCTATTCGAGTTTTGATTGCTTTAGCCTCTATACATAATTTGGTTATTCACCAAATGGATGTTAAAACAGCCTTTTTAAATGGTGATTTAGAAGAAGAAATTTACATGGTACAACCTGAGGGGTGTGTAGTTCCTGGACAAGAAAATAAAGTTTGTAAGCTTCTCAAATCTTTATATGGTCTAAAACAAGCACCTAAACAGTGGCATGAAAAGTTTGATCAAACTTTAATTTGTGATGGTTTTTCTTCTGTTGAAGTTGATAAATGTGTATATACGAAATTAGTAAATAATGAATGTGTGATTATTTGTCTATATGTGGATGACATGCTAATTTTTGGTACTAGCCATGACATAGTGCATCAAACAAAATGTTTTCTTGAATCTAAATTTGACATGAAAGACATGGGTGAAGCTAGTGTAATTCTAGGTGTTAAAATCATAGGAAGTGTGATAGTATAATACTATCACAAGAACATTATGTAGAGAAACTTCTAAAGAAGTTTGGACATTTTGATGTCAAACCTGTGAGTACCCCTTATGATGCTAACACTCAATTAAAGAAAAACAGAGGTGATCCTGTTGCCCAGTCTCAGTATGCACAGATTATTGGGAGTCTGCGCATTTGATGAATTTCACTCGACCTGACATAGCGTATGCTGTATGCAGATTGAGTAGATATACACATAATCCTAATAATGATCACTGGGCCGCTTTGGCTAGACTAATGAAATATTTGAGAGGTACCATGAACTATGGTATTGTTTATAGTGGATTTCCCGCTGTATTAGAAGGATACAGTGATGCTAATTGGATCTCAGATTCAGATGAGATTAAATCCACTAGTGGCTATGTGTTCACCTTTGGTGGTGGTGCAGTGACTTGGAGATCAGCCAAACAAACAATAATTGCAAAATCCACCATGGAGTCAGAGTTTATTGCTCTGGAGAAAACCGGTAATGAGGCCGAGTGGTTGAGAAATTTCTTAGAAAATATTCCATTAGGAATAAAACCAACCCCTTCTGTGTCTGTGCATTGTGACAACAAGGCGGCAATATCTATTGCAAGTAATAAAACCTTTAATGGTAAAAACAGACACATTAGGTTGAGACATGAAGTGATAAAGCAGCTGCTGAAAGATGGAATTATATCCATTGATTATGTGAAGTCAGAAGTGAACTTGGCCGATCCTCTGACTAAGCCTTTGGGAAGGAATTTAATATATACCACATCGAGGGAATGGGACTTAAGCCAATTTGAAACTAACAATTGATGGTAACCCGACTTTTATGAGTGGAGATCCCATGAAAGAAGTTCATATGGGTAATAACAAGTCACTTGTTAGTACTGCTAGCACTGTGTCTGTCTCTTCCTATGGTGTGAGAAGCATGAGAAGTGTTAGACTGCATTTATTGTGAGGATAAGCTATATGCTTTTAATGAATTTCATATCCCTTATGGGTGGTGTATAAAGTGCAAGTATACACTTGATGAAATCACCTATATGAGTGTGGAGTAGGGTCGCTCCTATGAGATAATGGCATAGTCTCTAGAGCACTCATGAACAACCAGGCATGCGCTTGGCCGAAAAGTGCAAAACGTCGTTAACACAAGAGATAAGTGAGAGTGTAGATGTGATCAAATGGGATTCTAATTTACACGAAAAATGTTTTGGTTTATAGAAGTTTAACCTTCACCAATTACATTGTAAGTTAGAGTCTTATTTATCTAGGTCTGGTTCATAGTCCAAAAGACACCAGATTCGAAAACGTTTACACTGATGATGTAACCCAGATTCTCGTTTATTTATTGTTTGTTTTTATTTTAAATATTCTTTTGAAATTGTGGGGATTGTTGTGAAATGGGTATTTCAAAAGAATAAGTCCCACATTGGTTGGAAGCAAGTTTTTGAAGAGTTTATATTTCAACTTGTGTTTTGGGCTTTGTAAGAAACAAACAAAGTGGTGGGCTCAAGACACAAGATTGGGAAATTTGAAAAGTTCATGGCAAGGCAAATCCTCGATTTGCCCCCCCGCACGTGATATCATGAAGCCCAGATCTTTTGTCAAACATTCAATTAATTTTTGGAGCTTACCCGAAAAATGAGGTTTTTGAATAAGTCAAATTTGACTTGGTCCTGTTTTCCTAACGGGCAATTAAATTGTTTTCCTAACGTTCCAATTAGTTATTAATAAGCGAGATAATTAACATTTAGTTTTCAATGTACCAAATTTATTTTCTAAACGTTAGGGTTTGTCAACAAATCGTATTTCTAAACCGGCTTTTTAGTTTCTAAAAATTCGATTATATATTGTGGTCTTGGCTACCCGGAGTGTGCTTTCTCTTCTGCTCTTCTACACCTTCTCATCCTCTTCGTCTGGGTTACTCTCTATTGATAGTCTCTTGCAGTTCTGTGATCCCTGTCAAACAGGAAGAGTCTGCTGTACCCTGGGGGATTTTCGTATATATCGAAATAATCCTTGAGGGCAGTGCTTGGCACGCTTCAGACTTTACGGATTTGCTGTTTATTTGCAGGTTCAATTTACAACATTGTTGACATAAATTGAACAAATACATGAGTTCAGTCATGTCATTCATCTTCAAGCGTGGACACTTGAAATTTCGGTCACTAAGAACCATGGGGATTGTGGGATGTGGCATTTGTCAGTTCTCAACTATTCATGTGCTGTGCCTGTATGGTGGATTGCGCTTACTGTGCTTGGGGCGGCTCTTTCATGCTTACAAATAACCTATCTCGTACTTTCTTAAGATTCTTAATCATGGTTCCCAATTAACAAGATTCAAGCACTGCAAAAGTTGGATTCTGTGGCAACATCACCTTCCTTTACTGCCTCTGTTTGTCACTCTTGTGCTACCCCTTTTCCTCCTTTTCGTTATTTTCAAGATGTTACCAGGGATTTCCATTGTACGTAAAATAGGTGCCAATGCATGCTATCACGGATTCAAGGTTTCCTATTTCTGCAATACGGAATAAAAGAACCAAAATCAGAGGTAGGTCCATGCGTCATTGGTGTCAATTTGCTTCTTTATTGGTCACTATATTGAGAAGATTTTAATATATATCTTATCTACAGTGATTCAATTATTATTTTATTATAAAATTTTATAAAGGGCAAGGTAGACAGACCCAAAAGAAGGGTCAGGGCAAGTCTTTAATTAGCCGTCGTCGAGAATGGTTTCAGATTCAAACTAGTACTATTATTCTTTATTCGACCATACAAAAGTATAAACCACATAACAGAAAAATGTTCAAATGAAGGTTGTAATGCTTTCCAATTTGACACTTTTGTGAAGCTATCTTCAAATTTTATGATAAAAGGAATTAACTCACACAGCTAGAGAGAGAGGGGGGAGGGGGGCCATGAGCTTTGCTCATATGTCACAAATGAGTAAAAGTGAGATTTGATCCAAAGTCCTAACAATCAATTGCAATAGATTTCATCAGCTGAACTAGTTAAGACCTTCAAAATCGTAACTTTCAGTTGTTCTATAGAAAGTTGGCATATACAATATTCATGAAACTCATTAAAGTCAGCTTTGAGTGGTGAAGCTCGAAGCTTTTCATTTGGGGATTATATACCCTGTCCAAGAATTCATTCATAAAAGTATGCTTGCATATATGCTTCTAAACATATTTTTTTTCTGGTTTTAAAATTCCGGAAACAAAAGCTTTCATAATATAGACTTTGAAGATATTATACTTTATTATCTAAGCTCGAAACCAATAGATAGATGGACCATACTTTTACATACAAAAGGACCCAGAAAAATTAAAGGATTAGAGATAGAGAAATAAGTAAAAAGCTGTGGCCCAACAGTTCTTTAAGGATTTAAGACCATCAATGCTCATCTTCATTCACCAGTTAAAGAACTCATGATCCTTCCCATGTTGAACACTTTGTATCACAAATGTCAGTAACATTGTTATTGGCGCGTCTCTTCGACTCTTATGGCTTCAAAGACTACATGGAGTAATGTTACATGCTCAAATATAGTTTCTTACATATTTTATAATATCCCATCACAACCATTCATTTCTCTCTCACTCTCTTTCCCACATTCAACCGTTCACATGCCTTCTATTCTATGAGATTTTTGTGCATAGAAACCTCTATGTACCACATATGTTCTGCCTAGTTCAAAAATTTGTAAGCTGAACTATCCTTGATGAAGGAAAAGAAAATTGATAATTAAAGGACTTAAATTTGTTTGTACCAAAAAAATTTAGGATTTAAATTTGTTGTTCTTTTTTCCTGTCTCTTTTTTTTCCCAATTAAATGATGATAATTCAACAAAAGATGCTAATAAAGATGATAATTCAACAAGAAATGCTAATAAAGAGAAAAATTATTGCTAATTAAGAGGGATATTTATTTTTTTGAACTATCAACATTTAAGTAAGGGGACGCGAAAATGAGACAAAAAATTTTATTTCACAATGTTATGATAGAAAGCATTGGTTCCGTGGTCATATAAACCAGACAAAGGTAAACGGTTTATATTTATTTAGTATCAGACCCAAAATATTTTATGAATATCTGAATTTCACAACTAGTGTATTACAAATTTTACAATCACATTTATGTACATCTCATTCACTTTCATTAAGTCCCTTTAGCATCTTATTAGAAAAAAAGCATGTGATTATAAAAAGGGAAATTTGGGGGGGGGGGGGATTGGGGAATATGCCCAAATTCCTATTATTTGATGTTGCCAGTAAAGAGAGAGCTAAATTGAAAGTAAGAATATGCCCAAATTCCTATTATTTGATGTTGCCAGTAAAGAGAGAGCTAAATTGAAAGTAAATACAAGGGAACATTCAAGGCCATTGTGTGAACTCAAACGCTTTCAATAAAATGTCAAATCCAGTGGGAATCTGCGACACAAAGAGCAGAACATTTAACGTATTCAACGTAATGTGAAGACTTCTAGCTGTTTCACTCCCTTTCTGCATTGATGGTACTAGGGATGCAGCCAGTGCCCATAACACTGTAATAGCTGGTGGACAAAAATTGCACAACAATCACTTTTCATACAAGTTACCAACATAAACCAAAAAGCTATATGTTTAAAACATATAGTTCATATATATATAGTTGAACAATCTGTTCAGAAAGCTACAAAAAATACCAAACTCTTCCAATTGATTTGTCTTTTTTCTTTTTTTAATCCTTATCCTCTTTATTTTTCCACCATCAAATGCAAATTTAAAACTTCACCTGCTCCTGCAAACAGATGTGGACCTGGAAATAGCTTTCCCGTCCTAATCCATGTGTTCAGTCCTCCACCAACTGCCTCAAGCACCCCAAATCCTAGCAGTATGGATCCTGCATTGTAGTGCCTATCCCTGTAAGAGCCTTTGAGCAGTTCTTTCCTCTCCTAAATTTGAGAAGCCAATAAATTAGGTACTCATCAGAATTCATTCAGCAATCTAGGAGTAAATCCATGGATTATATTGGTTACAATTTCAATCCAACATCCAGTAATTAATGAAACAAGGCCACAGGTCTGAAAGCTTGTACCAAGATTAAAACAAATAAATAAATAAATGTCAAGCAAGGGGTAATTTTTTTCAGCTAATGATATAAGCCAGGGTCCAGTTCATAATTTGGAAAATCTATTTCATTACATCAAAGCAAACATTGCTTCCAAACACCACATCAATTTGATTCCTCCCATTTTCAGTCCTACCAAGCATACCATAAAGAATTTTGCAGGATAACAATAGCAGCAATAGCAAGGGTACCTCAGTAAGTTGCTGAATTTTGAGTTCAACAGGTGATGGTGGTGCTTCCAGTGGTTTCCCTTCTGGGTTGACTGGGGTAGGTTTCACTTGTTTCTTGAGCTCATTAATCTCATCCTGGATACTCCTTACTCGCCGCCATTGCCACCCCAAATATCCTGCCCACAAGGTATACAAGAACAAAGAAGCCATCACAATGGGATGTATGAGAGCAAATGTTCTGCCCTCCAATATTCCAAACTCCCCATCAACAGCAAGTGCATCCTGTGTCAACAATAATCATTATTATTTGACAAAGAGAGACAACCATCAGAACAACAAAAGTGACTAAGCTGGATCGGATCATTATATATAAAAGCAATTGGAAGTAGATCCTTGCCTTTTGTTCTAATAAGAATGGAAATGTGATTGATGTGAGGGAAAGAGAAGCAGTTTTGAGAACATTGTTATTTTGATCCAACAACTTTTGTGGGTTGGGAGGATCTTTTGGGATATTAAATCTAGCAGAGATGGAGGGAAGTGGATGAAGTTTTGAGGTTGATTGATGTGGCTTGTTGGGAAGAACTGAAAGTTTCAGAAGACTGAGTGTGGAGGCCATACTCTGCATCCTAGTTTTGGAAGAGGGAGACAGGCGACAAGAGTAGAGTCCGGGTGTTAAAAAATCCAACAGAAGATAAGGGACATGGATTTGAGATTGGGATGTGGGATTACACTTCCATTGACTTAGCTTGCTTTGCATATGACATGGCCCCACCCAACACCCATACGTCAGTGCCGTATACCACACGACTAATAGTGAAAATACACATGTACAAAGAAGGGACTAAGCAATCAACTCTTATATTCTTACATCAAATAATATATATACTTATTTTTATATTTTATTTAATATTATTAATTATATATTTTTTTTCTATCAATTTTTTTACTCAATCACATTTCTTAAAAGAGGTGTCAACAATACTTACACTATTTTTTAAAGATGTAAGAGTAACATTTTTCGACTAACAATATGTATGAATCAGGATTATCTCCAGTGAGTGCTGTTCAGCAGCACCCTTCTAAAGTATCTAGACCTTTTATTTCTTATTTGATGGTCAGTATTTATTTTTTTATTTTTTAATATTAAAAATATTTTTTAATATTAAATTAATACTTTTAATGTTAACCGTTAAATAAAAAATAAAAGATCCAAATACTACAACATAGTACTGCTCGACAGCACCTGCCGAAGAAAATCCGGATTCCAATATGTATATGTATATGTATCAAAACACAATAGAGAATCAACTAGGGACAATTCTATAATATAACATATATTTTGAGATTGTAACAAAAAAAGACATATATTTTGACATAAAATTAAATGATATAAATTATTATTTTAGTAATATTATTGGTAGAATATAAAGTGATGTAACATATATTTTAAGAAAAAGTATAGGTCAACAATATTTTTAAATTAATTTAAAAATTATTATTATAAACAAAATTAAGTTTAAAGTGATATTTATAAATTAAAACCCTAAATACACTCAAACTTAAAATTAAATATTCACATTAGTGGTAGAGGAGATGATGTTGTTCAGGCCTCAGGGAGCCGAGGTTAACTCTCGTCATGCTACTATTTTTGAGTATCTTATGTTATGTTTAAATTAGTGGAATTGAATAGAATTGAGAGAAATTAAATAGAATATAAATATGTTTTATTGTTTGAGTATGTTAAAAAAATTAGAATAAAATAAAAGTGAATGAAATGAATTTCATCTATTTCATCAAAAATTGTTTATTTTTTTTTCTAATTTAGAAATATAAGATGGAATCATTATTATTATTATTATTATTATAATTAGATTCTATCTCATCATATTAAAAATTATTCACTTTTTAAATAATAAAATAGTAATTTTATTTTATTTTATCTTAAAATATCTAAATAATAAAATAATATTTTTATCCTATTTTATTTTATCTCATTTTATTTTATTTTAGTTCATTATATTTTATTAATTACTAAATATTCAAATATAAGATGTGAATTTTGGGATACGGATGACTTAAGGGAGAAAATTTAGTATTTGTGATGCATTTGTCTTACATACACTCTTCGTAAGTGGAGTGCATGGATACATCTCAAATATTGGTCAATGATACGGTCGAAAAAAAAAAAAAGGTAAAAAGTGGGTGTGTGCAAACATACCAAATCTTTGTTCAAACCCGATGGAAGTTCAACTGTTCATCGACCTCTTCATGTACTATTTTGACAAGTTGTTCTCTCCAGCGAGCAAGCTCTGCACTAGTTCAGTAGCGCCACCACCGTGAGGTTCAAATCAAGCAACAGTTTACGTTCTTCGACGTCAGAAATTAATGCTTGGTTAAGGTTGGACACCAAATCGATAACTCTCCATAAGAATCGGTCTTGTAAAAGAACGATGTCGATGCTGGAAAGTGGGTGCGCAAAGTCTCCGACGAGGAAGAGCGGCGGTGACGTGCCGGAGATTAGGTCAGTTTCATCGCATCAATGACGCTTATCTGTGCTAATGGTTTTTTCTTTTTTTTCTTATGGAGTTAACCAGATAGTGTTGTAAAAATAATAGAAAATAAGATAGATGAATAGTTAAAATTAAAATAATATAAATAAATAATTTATCAGATATTAGTTAAAGCGTGTAAATGTAATAAACTTAAAACTATTTTATCACTACAACTTAATAACTCGATGCAGATGGTCTCAATTAGTACTTTTCAAAATACAACAATTACTTCTTGCTAACTCTGCACTTAAAATAATAAGGACACAAGAATAACTCGTAAGATTGAGGATTGCTCACAGAAACTCAAAGTAAATAAATAAAGAGAAGAAATTGTGTATTTTGGTGTGTTTTGTAAAAGCCACCAACCATAGTTTTTATAAAGGTAAATATTCCAACGTACAACCAAAAAGATAAGAAGGATGGTAACAAAATAAAAGATAGAAACAGAAGTTACAACGTTCATAAAAAAGTTAAGTTATTAGAAATTAGAGAGAAAAATATAAGATCAAAAACTAACTTTGACTTTGGAATAAATTTATTATTAATTTAATAATAAAAATACAACAATCTTTTGCATATTTCAAAGTTAAGAAAGGAAGTTCATGTGAACTTAAGAATTCAATGTATAAACACTAGTGTCCTTTTGGACTATGAACTAGCACATAAAGTAAATAAGATATGACTCACAAGAATGTTGGTGAGATTAGTACCTCTATGAACATCATATTCCACTTGTGAATCAGTGATCCTATCACTCACATTGACTTCTCATCCAAAGTTGTTCAACGCAGTTTTGCGCTAATAAGTCATGCGCATGCCTGATAGTTCATAAGTGTTCTAGATATTATGTCACAATCTCATAGGAGCGGCATCACTCTACACTCATATAGGTGATTTCATCAAGTGTATATTGTATTTAATGCACTACCCATAGGAGATATGAAATTCATTAAAATCTTTCAGTTTATCATCTCATTCAATGCAGTCTAACACTTCTCACATCATTGGAGACATCATTAAAATGAACAAAAATTAATAGTGCTAGCAGAATTAACTAGTGACTTGTTATTACTCATATGAACCTTATTCATGGGATCTTCAATCATTAAGGTTGGGTTACCATCACTGTTAATTTTCAAAGTGACTCAAGTTCTATTCCTCTCAATGTTTTATTTATTTATTTTCTACACAAATATTTTGTCAGAAGATTGACCAAATTTTCTTATGACTTCATATAATTAATGGATTTAATTCCATTTTTTAGCATATGCTTCACAGAATTATGGCGTATACATATATGTCATTATTTTTCATTATACATATTTTGTTTGCTCTTACTATTTGCTATTTTGGCAATCACAGACTCTGAAAAATCTGTGTCTTTAGGTTTATTCCATAAAGGAATATTTGCTAAGAGATTTCTTAGCCACTCAGCATTATATCCTACCAAGTTAATAACAATAAACTCGACCTCTATTGTAGATCTGGTTATACAGGTCTGCTTGGGTGACTTCTAAGCGACATCGCCTCCATTGAGGCTGAATGAAACCCACATATGGATTTAGTCTCATCTGAATCAATGATTTATTTAGCATTATGATTATCGTGTCTATATCTCAAATTCAACACATCACTCTTGGTTCATAGTCTCATCAATCTCAACTAATCTCATAGTGCAATAGGGACATAGAATTCATTCATGCAAGCATCATCAAATATTTGATCATGTACATTTAGATTATGGTTATCACACTTTATACATATATAACTATGCATGTCACATAACCAAGTTAACAGTAACTCAAAAACAACAAGGATATATGAGATACAATGTAAGACATTATATGAAGCACTCAATGCACTATTTTAATTTTCAAACTCTACATAAACCATTATAAGGATTATATGTGTATTTACTCAATCAATTTATAACACATGCAAAATCAAGTACATAAATGCTACCAATATTTGAGCATATTCATATTGTGATGCACCACTACTAGATCTCAGGCTATCATATCATATTTTAGACTCAGTAGCCTTTTAACTCACTTCTAATCTCATTAAATGATGATTTGAACTTAAAACAACTTCAACAAAAAAATGGATTTATCTGAGAGAGAGAGAGAGAGAGACATCAAAAAATTATTAAAATAGCCTATTACAATATTATGATTATGACTAATGCACTCACAGGAAAGACTAGCAACGAGGGCATAAAGTCCAACTCAAAGGTACTACACGTTATACATATTTGAGGTTGAGCTTCAAAAAAATATTCTCACTTGTTATACACTCCACGTCTAATAGCAGAATAACAAAAAATTGTCTTTCTAAAATTATTTCATACAATTAGAAGCAGCACATTGTCTCTTCCTTAGCTCAGGTAAAAGAATTTTAGTTAGACACCCCCACACTTTAAGATATTTATACCAAGTCATAAATTAACACAATTTAACAATTGCAAAACATAAATAAACAACACAAGTTCAAAACACAATTAAACAGCAAAATCACATATCACAACATTAGTGCATTACCCACACCTACAAATGGCTTCACCATGAACATTAATCTTACTCTCTGCTCTTATATTTCTTTTTCCTTTTAATTTAATAGAAACAAAATTAAAAGAACCAAAAGTCTAGAATCAAGTTAACCAGTTAAACCTAAGTTAACTCATAACCAAGTACCAAAAATAAAAGCCAAATATTTGAGGACATAGACCTTATAACTCAAAATTTTTATTCAGAACTAATAACCAATAACCAATAACACAGGAGTGAAGAATTCATAACTCAAAATTTAAACCAATCTCGCTTATCATTTTACTCAAAATCAATAATAGGACTTATATTATAACTCAGAATCAAGTAAATCCATAACAGAACTCATAAGAAGCAAGAACTTATAACTCAAACCCAAAAGTGGTGCCCGTACCTAGTGGCTGGACAACAACAGCATGACGGAGAGGGATGGACGACAACAGTGCGCAGTGGAGCAATGGTGACTTCAGTCTCTTCTCACTCTCCAAATCGAGTTTGAGGGTTTTGTGTTCTTTTTTTTCAAATCGAGTTTTCTGTTTCCCTCTTTCTTACTCTGTGAAATTTTTAGTCATCAAAAGGTTCTTTTGGCGACCAAAGCGAGAGAGCGATCAATGAAGTGTCGAACGCAGATCTCAGTGAGAGAGGCATCACTCTGATCGACTACAGATCAAAGCATGGAATCGGTCTTGCTCTCAAACTCGGGGGTCCACCAGTGAGACAACTCGAGGGGCGAGTCGAAGTGAGGATCGAGATTGAAGACAAAGTGAAGAGAAGGTTCCTTGAAGGTGCGGAACCATGACTTGCAAACGAGCATGGTGCCTCGCCGTCAATCGTGTAAGGTGAGGCGAGAGAGGATGTTGATGAGGCACTCTTAAGTCAACTCGGCCCACTCAGCTCTAAGTCCTGACTCAGCTTCTTCTTCTGCCTTAGTACATTAAGTTCTCCGCTGTCATGGCTAAACTCTCTTTGCTCAACAACTAGGCCGATGTTTGTTCCAAGTACCAACTCCCTGGCGAAGATCTCAATGCCTTGATCTCCGTCACCAATGACGAGGATCTCGAACATATGATGGTCGAATACGATCGGCTATGTCGCGCCTCACCTAGACCCGCAAGGATGAGGCTGGTCCTCTTCGAGTTGCAGTTCTAGCAGGAGAGTAAATTATAACCCTCCTACGAAGGTGTTCCTCACGTATTCCAGAAACCATTCTGATCTCGCCTGATTTGGCCTCCACCAATGCATTGGAAGAGAATGCCAGCCACACAACGGCGCGTAGGCTAACACTATAGCTCGCCGTACATTGCAAAGACTTCGCCATCATCAATGCTATTGCGCACCCACTGTTTATTAGCCAAATTGATTGATTCTCTGCTACAAAACAAAAATCACCTTATCAAATCCATCATGAAATGCTCTTAAAATTGTTATAAAAATAATAGAAAATAAGACAGATAGATAGCTAAAATTAAAATAACATAAATAAATAACTTATCAGATATTGGCTGAGGCATACAAATGCACTAGGCTTAAGAGTATTTCGTCACCACAAGTTAATAACTCGATGCAGATTGTCTCATAGCTAGTATTCCCCAAGATACAACAACCACTTTTTACTAGCTCTGCACTTGAAATAGTAAGGACACACGAACAACTCGTAGGATTGAGGATTGCTCACAGAAACTAAAAGTAAAAGAATAAAGAGAATAAATGGTGTTTTTTGATATGTTTTGTAAAAGCCACCAACCATAGTATTTATAGAGGTAAGTATTTTAACGTACAACTAAAAAGATAAGAAGGAATGTAACAAAATAAAAGATAGAAACAGAAGTTACAACATTCACCAAAAAAGTTGTTAGAAACTAGAGAGAGAAAGATAAGATCAAAAACTAACCTGGACTTTGGAATAAATTTTTATTATTTTTAATAATAAAAATACAATAGATAGGAAGTCTGATAACTCGTAATCACAAGTAAAATTATGGTACATTGGTGCATCACAACAAGAGAAGGTGCATGGCAAAAGGCTCGATTTCTGATTATTTTCACTTAGCCCCCATAGGATATGGTTGACTTAAGGAGAATATTTTTAGTGTGACATTAATTTCTTGGACCAAATAGCGATACGGTAATGCTTTCTTCACAAATAATGTCATTCGAGTCTTTGTCTTCTTCTTCTTCTTAAAGCACGTTTCATTTATTATTACACTCAACTCTTGGTGGGTTCCTTAATTTATCTTTGTTTATTGATACCCTTTTTTCTTAGTGTGAGATTCCCTTTTGTACCCAAAAGTAGTTGGGATTTTGAGGTTTTACAAGTTTGCTTCTACCCTTGCTTTTGGTTCATTTTAGCTTCTATTTTACTATAGATGGCTAAATATGGTTTTCTACTGGTAGTCCAGTACTAGGGCATTATTAATCAACAAATTTTCCAGATCAAGAAGTAAGCCAAAGAGGTGTATGGCTAGTGGCATAATTCCCCTTGTCTTGGTAGCAACTTATTTATTAGGAAGAAGAAAGAGGATACAATTCATTGAAAAAATCGACTAGTTTCTCTAGCATTTGCTTTAGTCTTTTTCTTTTGGTGACCTTGATTAACGAAAGAACTAATCTATCCTAGATAGAGTCAGAATCTAGATAATTAAGCTCTAAAGAATGGCTTGCTCGTAAATATTTGAGATCAACCGCTTTGAATGATTTGATATTGGACCTAAATAGAAGAAAAACTCAATCCAATTTTGATCCACTATCAAAAGCTAAGTCTAGTCCAATTCAAATAACATCTTATACAACCATAAGGGTTGTGATGACCTACTTCCCAAAGTCCTACCTGACCCAACCCATCCACAGAGACTCGATCCGACAAAATCTATTAGTTATTACTTACCCTACCAGCACCGACACATTAACTTTTACCCAACCCACAACCCAAAGTTCACACCTGATCTTATCTCTATCAAGACATTAAAATATCTCTCAAAATATTTGTAATGGTCGAGACACATGTCAATATCTCTATAGACAGTTTTTTAACCTATCATTAATCTAGTTGTAATCTAGGGTGCGTATTGTATCCCACCTCCCTGCTATAAATAGGCAATGCCCATTTGCCTAAAAATAATTTTTTCTTTTCTCTCTCTACCTTTTTTATTTTCTTAGCATTTTTCTTATATCTTTTATTGACTTGAACGTTAGAGTCCTTGCAGATATCCTTTACTTGATGGATCCGACCCATATAAAGGCTCTCTGGAACAGTCCCACCACCAATCCCCATCATCCGAGAGCAGGGAAGGAACAAATATGCAAAATTATTTCTTCTTCTACAAATGCTAGTTGTTATTTTTCTCCACGAAATAATTTCATTTGCTTTTTCAATTATTGTTGCAATTATAACAAGTAATGGGGGAAAATTATATATGCAAGCTTTCCTACTAATATGTTTTAAATAAATCGTTCATTTCATTAAAAAAAATCATTCATTAATTTTGTCATCAACTCGAGAATAAGAGAAGATTAATTCAAAGAGAGAGGCCCCACTCTTTACTTTTTTTCTTTTTTTAGGGGTGAAAAGGATCAATATCTTCTTTTTTTTTTCAAGTGATCAATTGTAAGAAAGAGAAAAATATAAAATTATAAAAAAATAGTTATACCACCATCTAAGGTTACAATACATAGGAAATAACAAATAATAAGTTTGAAAATCAAATATGCAAGGGTATTTCCAAATCACATTTGAAACAATCCTAAGATCTTCACAACTTAGTGAAAAAGTAATACTAGTACGTGTGAACTTTAGTCTCACTTATCCAACAAAGTAGCTAGAATCATGTCACTAGTACTCCTATATATATAGAACCTCATGTCATCACCTCACAAGTGATTTCAAAGTCAATCTCATGTTGAACAAGGTCCTAGGTACTCCTTATGACATTCTACATCTCAAAGGATGCCTAGGTTTCTCAAATTCTTATATATGTTTAGTGGTTATTATCTCTAAGGAATACCCTCATTAGTGTCTCATCACACTTAAAAAGGCATATATGAGTGATCCCAACACTTAGGAAATCCTAAAACATCAAAAACACCACTCTTGAAAGTCTTGGAACTCACGCCTCAGCACAGCACTTGCCACGTCGCGGTGCCCAGCTCTCTAGTTACTCATGCCTCGGTGTGGTTTGTTCACACCGCAGTGCGCTGCTTTTGGGTGCACTCGCGCCTCGGCGCAGTTCTCAGTCATGTCGCGACGAGAGTAGTTTTCTACAGAATTTTGCATAAAATAAGGTCGGACACTATTCCATTGGAGTATCTCACGGGATTTAACTATTCCAACTCAATTTTTAGATGATTTTAAGTACCTAACAAATAAGAATCATAAACCACTAACTAAAACCATTAACTTTGGATTCAAGAACAAAATCACTCATCCAAATCTATTTTTCTACTTTGTGCATCAAAGGTCCAAATGAGGAGTTCTAAGTTTTTAACTCAAATTCATAAACAACTATTGAAACACATTCAAGCAAAAAAAAAAACACTTCAAACACCTCTAAAAACCCAATTTAACATATTATGCATCATATATGCATCAATGGTGAAAATGAAAAAAAGAAGGTAAAAGACTCAAATCCCTTACCTTTAGTAGCTGAGATGAACCTTTAAGTCTTAGATGATCTCAAACATTAACCTTCCCTTTAGCTTTCCTCTTCCTCTTCTCTTCTTCCTCTTCTTTTCTTTGGTTTTCTCCTTGAGTTACTACTGCATGATTGAGAGAATGAGGAATTGAGAGAAAAGAAGTCTTTAAATATGAGATAAATATCTCACATGTAAAGTCAACAAAAGAGGCAAAACATGAGAGAGCTTAAGGCTCTTGATATCACACTATATCAACTATATTTACTAAAAATACTTAAATTTCTCTAAATTTAATTTTTATAATTAATCACTTAAAAAAATTTGAAAAGATCCTCGTTCGGTAAAAAGAGTTCTGCTTTTCTTTTCTGTATTCGATGGTTCGGCTTTGGTCCAAATGAAATGAATCCACATGGTTTTGGGGCTTTTCCATGTTTGTCAGGCCTTATGGCCTTCTTCCCCCTACACGGATATCAATGATCCAGTATAAACCTTGTCATATAAATCCATTTTGTCCACTAGTTGTATAATCTTATTCGAACTAATATGAGCCGTTGGTCCATTACCTATTGTTTGTTTTAAGAGAAAATGAGAGGGAAAAAAATGTGAGGAAAGAAAATGGAAAGATTTTAATATTTTTTTCTTGTTTGGATAAAGAGAAAAAAAAAAGAGGAAAGAAAAAAATGATAATAGGCCCAACAAAAAATCTTCTCCTCTCTTGTGAGAAGCAAATGGGAAAGAGAAAGAAAAATTGTTTGAAATTACAAATTTATCCAAAAATATTTATATTCATTATATTATAATATGGGCGTATAAATTTTTTACATACTTATATTTTTTTTTCCACATTTTTCTATACTACCGAACAAGAGAAAATAAATTTTCTCATTTTCTTTCATTCATTTTTCTCTTGACCCAAACTATACGAGAGAAAATACATTTTTCTTATTATTTTTCCTTTTCGTCATTTTCCTTCCTCCTATTTTATCTCCTCATCCAAACAAATGCTCAAAAAATGACTTTGAAAAAGAACAAGCTCAACTGGTGTATGCAGCCTTATCTGTCAGTTTTTCATACATATTTTTCAGTTGCTGCATATTATTATTATTACTATTTTGGGTACATTGTTGCTGGCTTGCTGCATATTATTGATTCAGAAATGATGCATGGAAAAAGAAAAGAAAAATCTCATATAACTCACACGGTCAATAAATGAATGATTGAATTTTTGTTTTAGTCATTAAGCTTACTCAAAAAGAAAAGATAAATGCACTGATAAAGTTTCTACAGAAATTTCACAAGGCATCATGTTCTTGACTTTTAGCGAGTGAGAGAAGGTAGAGACTCTAAACATACATTTAAAAACTGAAGTTGTGTATGAGGTGCAGTTGATCCGAAATTTCTCACTCTCTCAATATTTGACTTTAATATTTTATTCTGCTGTTGATAAAAAACCGAAAACATCTTAATCTTATTTATACTTTATTTGAATTAAGATTCTTTAGAGTTCTAAAAGGAACTAAAGGAAGTGCAATTCTTGATTTAATATTTGAAATTAATTAAACTATATTTACAAAATTTTATCATAAAAGAAAACATTTTCTATGGTTGAAATTCAGTAAAGTTCTTTTAAAATTGAATAGGATCTAATTCCACTTTGTTTTCCTGTGTCATTAGAGTAATATTGTTTACATATATTTTTATTCACATCACTTCATATCTTTACAAAAAAATTATTTAATTATAATTAAGTTCACTTTATTTTCTACACATATATTTTAATTCTACCATATAAACATATTTAAGATAAATGTATGTATTAACGTATGAATATCATTTTTCTTGTCGGTAACACTCCTCTCACTCAAAAGATCTTAATCACTCATTTATTGATTGAAAGAGTTGAGACATACTCTTTTTTTCTTTGTCTTTCTACCATTTCTATTATTGATTAGTACCAAAAAGAGGGGAGCATACATTTATGTGGACAGATTTTGTTTTTCAGGCAAGTGAGACACAAATATGGCTGTCAGCCTGTCACATATATAATCAGACAAACTCATGGAGTGAAAGAGGAAAAAATCTTATATAGATACAAGTATATCTTAGATACACTCATATATAGTTAGATCCATGTTATAATGGAATCTACTTTATGGGAATGTGTGTACAATACATTTGAATTTATATAAAAATATCTTGGTGAAGAAGATAATTCTAGAACCAACGTATAAGCTCAATCAACGTATAAGCTCAAATGAGTACCATTCGAGTGAGATTCCCTATGCTATCTCATGAAGAGCAAACCTAACTAGTGGAGATTATATTTCACCCTGTTGAAGAAATGAAAATAGATGGAATGGAATAGAGATGAAAGTTGACAATAGAAAACATTTAATTACTTACGTTGCTCAAACTCCTCTCCACTTCCATCATTTTAGCGAAATTTAAGTGACTGTTTTATACAAATTTTACATTCATAACTCTAAAATTTAAGAAAAATTTAATATTTAACTCCATTTGTATGTGGCCCCGCGCGGTCCATTAAAGATTTTTCATTTGTGAGCCTAAGAATTGACTTAGCAACATTATCCAAGTCTCAAACCCTTAACATATATACTTGTAAAATAATGGCAATCAAGCCAGGTGAGTCACCATTACTTCACTCCACAGACCTTGAGTGTAAACTTTGTGAACTTAATCAAGTTGTACCAACACTAATAAAATACTTGCTAATTAAATGACATTATTGAGAGCATATTACTTTTTTTGTTTTCTTCGTGATTTTGTTTATCGACGTGGTAAACACAAACACACAAATACGTGTACGTTATTAATTGCAGGATTACCCATCAAATTAATCTGATGATGTTTTTACCTGTTCTACTACGTCACGGCTAAGCAAAACAATGAACCGAGACATTCTTGTATTTAGTTTGTATTGTTTACTTGTGTTTCCACCTAATTAGTAGATAACATTCGTTAATATACATCCACAAACACTGCATATGTCAGAGTCCCCTGCAATGATAATATTAATTAGCAGAGTTGATTTCTCTCAATCAACTTTTGAATATTGCATGCATCTTTAATTTTCTTCCTGAATAACAGTGATATACTAATATGCTTTATTCCCTACAATGATTGCTTCATTAAGTTTATGAACTTCTGGCACTATCGTTCTCTCTCAGCTCTCTTTCATCATAGGGTTAAAGTTGGTCGTGACCATGTTTCCAATTTCAACAAAATCTCTTGGCAAGGTTACGACTAAAGCCATTCACACAACCCTGAAGACATTTAAAAAAAAAAAAATTTACACGATTGGCAGTAGCATTACTCAACATAATTAGAATTACATGTTACGTGCTTGACCTTAGCAGTTAGCACTGCCAAAATAGATACTATAAAGACTAATAACAAATAAATGGATCTTGTTGAGCAGACGCAACCACAAATAATTGCTGTGCATGCTCAACCAATTTTCCATAGCAAACAGCCTGTGGATGCTCCACCAACGTTAATTAGAATGGCATGCATTTGTCCGATTTGCTGCTGATTTAATGATTGATATGCAGAATCATGCGTGTCAATTAAAAATACCAGAAAACATATAAACTCTCCTTTGTACGGACAGAACATGCCAGAAACAATATACAAGTTGTACTTTATATTTGCTGTTCTGAAACAAATAATTAGGATAAAAGCAAAGGAAGAAGCAGTCCAAAAAAGCATATGGCATGATGCCTTGGCAATATGCTTAATACGCGTAAAATATACTAAGAGCAAGTGCACTCTATCGTATAATAATATAGGACTTGAGTTTCAGTTATCGATCTCACAAAGAATTGTTGTTAATCGTGAAACCTTAAATGAAACCTGCAAATAAATGAAACAGTAAAACCGTCCTCCAGGGTACTGCAGGCTCTTCCTGTTTGATAAAGCTTCAAAAACTGCAAGAAATTTTAAATCACGTAACACAGTAAAGAAAGAGAAAAGAAGTGGAAATCTAAAGAAGAGGAAGTAAAAAAAAAACGGAAAAAACTTAATAAAAAGATGGCATTTATAGAAAACAGATTTTGGTCATTGAAATATGACCGTTGGAATATGTCCATTGGAATATGACTGTTAGAATATGTCCGTTGAAATATGAGCGTTGGAATAGACCAGGTCAAAATTCAGATAAGACTAAATCATTTTAAAAACTCTTCAAAGACTTACTTCCAACCAATGTGAGACATTTATTCTTTTGAAATAAAGCATTTTTCACAACAATCCCCCACATATTTCAAAAGAAAAAAAAATAATAATTAAAACAGAATCTGAGTTACATCATGAGTGCAAACGTTTCGAAACTGGTGTCTTCTGAACTATGAACCAGACCTAGATAAATAAGATTTTAACTTACAATGTAATTAGTGAAGTTTAAACTTCTATGAACCAAAACATTTTTCATGTAAATTAGAATCCCATTTGATCACATTTACATCCTCATTTATCTCTTGTTGTTAACACAGTTTTGCACTTTTCGGCCATGTACTTGCCTGGTTGTTCATGAGTGCTCTAGAGACTATGTCATCATCTCATAGGAGCGGCCCCACTCCACACTCATATAGGTAATTTCATCAAGTGTATACTGCACTTTATATACCACCCGTAAGGGATATAAAATTCATTAAAAGCATTTAACTTATCCTCACATTAAATGCAGTCTAGCACTTCTCATGCTTCTCACACCATAGGAAGGGATAAACAAAGTGCTAGTAGAACTAACAAGTGACTTGTTATTACCCATATGAACTTTTTTCATAGGATCTTCACTCATAAAAGTTGAGTTACCATCATTGTCAATTTCAAAATGGCTTAAGTCTCATTCCCCTCGGTGTGGTATTTATTAATTTTCTACACAAAGATTTTGTCAGATGATTGGCCAAATTTCCTTCACATAATCAATGGATTTAATTTCATCGTCTAGCATATGCTTCACAAAATTGTGACATATACATATATGTCACTATTTCATTATACACATTTTGTTTGCTCTTACTATTTACCATTTTGGCAATCACAGACTCTAAAGAATCTATATCTTCAGGTTTCTTCCATAAAGGAATATCTGCTAAGAGATTTCTTAGTCAATTAGCCTCAAATCTTACCAAGTTAATAAACTCGACCTCTGTTATAGATCTGGCTATATAGGTCTACTTGGATGACTTCCAAGCAACATCACCTCCATTAAGGTTAAAAATAAACTCACTTGTGGATTTAGTCTCATTTGAATCAATGATTTATTTAGCATTATGATCATCATGTCCACATCTCAAATTCAACACCATGGCTCTTGGTCCATAGTCTTATCTAATCTCATAGTGCAAGAAGGACATGGAATTCATTCATGCAAGCATCATCAAATACTTGATCATGTATATCTAGATCATGGTTATCACACTCTATACATATATAACTATGCATGTCACATAACCAAGTTAATAGTAACTTAAAGACAATAATGATATATGAGATACAATGTAAGACATTATATGAAGCATTCAATGCTCTATTTTAATTTTCAAACTCTACATAAACCACTATAAGGATTATATGTGTATTTATTCAATCAATTTATAACACATGCAAAATCAAGTACATAAAATGTACCAATATTTAAGCATATTCAGATTATGATGTACCACACTATACATATTTGAGGTTGAGCTTCAAAAAATTCTCATTTGTTATACACTCCATATCTAATAGTAGAATAAAAAAAATGTCTTTCTAAAAATTTATTTCATATAATTAGAAGTACCACAATGTCTCTTCCTTGGTTCAGGTAAAGAATTTTAGTTAGACACTCCCACACTTTAAGATATTTATACCAAGTTAAATCATAAGTCATAACCAAGTACCAAAAATTAAAAGTCAAATATTTGAAGACTCAGACCTCATAACTCAAAAAAATTATTCAGAACCAAGAACCAATAACATAGAAGTGTAGAATTCATAACTCAAAAATTAAACCAATCTCGCTCATCTTTTTATTCAAAATCAATAATAAGACTTATATTATAACATCAAGTAAATCCATAATAGAACTCATAAGAAGCCAGAATTTATAACCCAAACCCAAAAGTCGTGCCCGTACCTGGTAGCTGGTGACAACGCGCGATGGAGCAATGATGACTTCAGTCTCTTCTCACTCTCCAAAATGAGTTTGAGGGTTTTGTGTGTTTTTGGTCTTGCAACTTTGATCTCCTTCAAACCAAACATTTTCCAAAAAAAAACTTTGCTTCATTCATAGAACTCATGGCCTCTAAACACCACAATAGTAAACACCACCCAAAATCAGTGCATGAACCCACGTATCGTTGTTTGCACCTCTGCCCCTACATCCAAAACCACGCGGACACCGTACTCGTTGTGCCACACTGTGCCAGAAAGTCGCGCTCCATATCTCGCTCTACCCAATTATCATCGTCCTTGTCGTGCAGGAACCAGAACTAATGACCTGCTCACCAATTCACGTGCACAGATCCGATCCGCACCATATCACTGTCTCGCCGTACACCAGTCGCTTCAGTCCTCATCATGCACCTCTGCGCCGCCTCCACCACGAGCTTCTCTTTCCCTTTCCACTGTGTTACCCATTTCCTCACAAAAACCCCACATTTAAAATAAGTTATATCAGTATCACGGAGATTGTAGGAAAAATAACAAAAAATAAATGGATGGGTAAAATTAAATATTGCATGGATAGTATTGACGTGCAGCAATAATCCTTGAGATTGTTGTCAATCGTGAAGCCTTAAATGAAACCTGTAAATAAATGAGACAGTAAAATCGTGAAACCTGTAGTGTGCAAAGCACTGCCCTCAAGAATTATTTCGGTATAAACGAAAACTTCCCAGGGTACTACAGACTCTTCCTGTTTGACAGGGCTTCAAGAACTGTAAGAAATTTTAAATCACGTAACCCAGTAAAGAAAGAGAATAGAAGTGGAAATCTAAAGAAGAAGAAGTAAAAAAAAAACTTAATAAAAGGATGGTATTTATAGAAAATAGATTTTGGTCATTGGAATATGACCGTTGGAATATGTTCATTGGAATATGACCGTTGTAATAGACCAGATCAAAATTCAAATAAGACTAAATCACTTTTAAAACTCTTCAAAGACTTACTTCCAGCCAATGTGAGACATTTATTCTTTTAAAATAAAGCATTTTTCACAACAAGAATAAAATGTAATTACTAGATTCGTTAAACTCTTGATTATTTAAACAATCGTAAGTATAAAGAAGAAACTCAAAATAAAATCAAATAATAAATAAATAAGAATGATAGACAATTAGACAATATTGAGATAAATCAATTAAAGAGAGATTAAGGCGCACGGTTCACTTGAATCTAATTAATTAAATTTTCATTCATTTATGATGTAATGTAATTCTCTTGTCAATATTCTCTTAATTGTTATTTAATCCCAATGGTCATGGCTAAATAATATTCTATTCCTAATCACTCACCTATTTGGTTATTTAGTTGAATTAACTAAGAATGCATTAAGCTCAAATTCAAGAGATGAACTAACATAATCGTCAATTCAATTGATAGAATAAATTAATGTTTTGTCATTCACCAATCTAATCCTAAGTTTATTATATAGGTCTATTCATTGGTTGTGGATGGTCACTGGTTAAACAATGACACTACAACAAAAAAGTTTTTTAGCGGCAATAAATATGCCTTTTAGCGGCAATAAAAATTGCCGCAAAAACCTTTACCGACAATTATTTTTTGGCCGCCATATCCAGCGTCGGTAAAGGTTTTACCGGCCATTATATTGAGTGCCGGTAAATGCCCATTTTATGGCCGGTAAAAGTGATATCTTTTAGCGGCAATTTTTTGGTGACAATTTTTTGGCGACAATTAAAATAGCCACTAAAACCCCTCCAAGTTTCCCTCCCTCGCGTCTTTGGCAGCCTTTGTTATTGCCGGTAAAGATATTTTTTATTGCCGGTAAAAAGTATTTCTTTTACCATCAATTGTAATGGCGGTTATAGCTCACCTAGATTTGCTTTTTTAAATGCCTTTAGCGGCGTTTTTTATTGCTGGCAAAGACTTATTTATTGCCAGTAAAATTATGATTTTGCAACTATAAGCTAAACGAATTTATTTTTTTAAATGTCTTTAGTGGCCTTTTTTATTGCCGATAAAAATCTATTTTATTGCCAGTAAATATTTTTTACCTGCACTAGTAATGAAAGCAAATACTCAATTTTTTGGTACAAAAATGTTATTCTTATTTGTCATTCAAGGTGAAATTTTAACGTCATTAACAAAAATTTTACTAAAAATAATATTTGTCCCTAAAAAACTTAAATCATAACATACAAATGTTCTTAAATACAACATACTAAAATTCATTCCAAAAAGCAAAATATATTTCATTAAATCCACAATAAAAAAGAACATTCATAACTTTATGGTGTCAACAACAAAATATAAAAAGTACACCATCTAATAATTAGTATCAGTTTGAGTCTAATAACTAATGTTATCAAATAATCATAACACAAAATAGTAGGTAGCTCATAAATAAATCTTTAACTCTTGATCATTTTGAAGTCTTTCACTTGCGATATGTCTCGAAATCATAGTGTATGACCTGCAATGATAAAATAAATTAGAAATTCAGCTTGCACATCCACTGAAAGAGAATATTTTCAATGATTTTAATCACTGAGAGATGAAGGCACAACCAAAGATAATGATAGTTCTAAGGTATTTCAAGTTAGGATACTTTGTAAAATGCCAACAATATTTTTGCATTCATTTAAATCAAGCATAAACAAACATTTCATGCTCTCTCTAAACTTGAAAAGTAGAGCAGAGGAGGATATATAACTTTGATACCCATATGGACATATAATATAGAAATTAACAGTGGAGGAAACCATGAGAGAACGCTAGGAATCAAACTTTTGAGGAAAAACTAGTAAGTAGGTTATATATTTAGTTCAATTTGTCAGCATCCTATAATTTTACGTACTTGCACTATCAACATGCATATAGTCTTATTTTATTGCAGTGTGAAAATGAATGCTCCATGTGCTAACAGCTTTTTAATTTCACATTTTTGTTCAAGGAAATATGAGGTTCCGATTTAGCTGTATACTATATATACCTTCAACCAGACAAAAACCAAAAGAAAAGCCAGAAAGAGAAATGAAAATGAAAATGATCTTAGGAACATGTTTGATTAAGCAGACCATGCTGTCGAATTTGTATACCATTTTGATAAACACTTCTGACACACTCGACCCATCGCTTGTGGCTTACGACGCAACTCAACACATTCACATATATTTAGCATCAATAATACTATAGTTATATATCCTGAGGGGAAAAACAAGAGGATCCTCCAACCAAACCACAACAGAGCAATCAAGAAGTAGTGCTTGTTTTGCAAGGATTCTTATGGCAGAATTAAACAAACAAGCATATAAACCATAGAAACTGAAGGAAATATAATACAAGGCATGTGTCACCAGTGCATGAGGAAAAAAGTCTTTATGCTTTGAAGTAAAAAGCAGCAGAAAATTAGCACAATCTATAATAAAATCAAGCACAATTTAAAAAATGAGCACTATATTAACATATTTTAAAGCAAGTGCAATACCATGAGGGGCTGCAGTATTTTCATCAACCCTATGTAACTGAAATGGTCTCTGTGGTGCTCGTTCATGGCCACTATTGGCATCTGGGACCTAGTAAATATTAAGATGTAAGATAAGATAATAGTCTCATAACATTAAATTTTAAGAAAAAGGTTAAAATATTTGAAAAGCTAACTGTGTCCAAATGAGCTTCCACTGAAATTTTGAGGCATAGATAATTCCACAGAGCAAATTTGCACATAACTTGTCTCACCCATGATAATTCGACAATAGTCTATCTTGATTTTGTTTCATCAAAATCATTTCTTCATCATGCCTTTCCCTTAACTCCTTCATCTCTTGTTCTAACCTTTGGACAACCTCATTAGACGAATCATCTGCAACAATATTTCTTAGGGAAGATTTATTACCCCATAATAGAGAAGGGGTTGGACCAAGTCCTAAACCACGGATATAACCACTTCTTTCACTTCCCAATACTTGGGAATACACATCTCCTTCCCAAGCAACACTACCAGAAGGTTGTTCATTAGATGTCTCACCATTGCTTAACTTTTCTTTCATCATGTCCTAATCACAATTAAGAAAACAATTTATGACATACTCAAATCCATATAAAAATATTTAAAATAATTTGAATACTAAACATATTGAACTTTAAAGGATAAAATTGCTTAAGAAATCTTACAACTGTCCTTGCAGACTCCTCATCCAATGGTCTACCATCCTTACGCTTTGTATGAGTTAATATGTAAATTTCGCTCGTTGAGGCTCTATCCCATTTATAGCCTAATACAATTAAATTAATGTCAAACAATTATACATGACACAAACGGGCTTTAGAATTTCATATTTGGTAATTTATACATGAATACCTTTTCATCCATCAAGGTTCCAAAGCTTTTGGATCCTCCTGTGTGAGGCATCTTTTGCTTGGCCCTATTGCTTCTATTTGCTTGGCTACGCTTCTATCATTGCAACACATAAATAACATCATATAAAAGCTAGAAAAGGAAAAGAAAAACAATAGGAAACATTTGTAGCTACATGCACAACAGTTATTTAAAAGCTTTTGATTTGGACTAGGTGGGAACAAGAAAGGTGAAGAGAACATGAGCAATTCTTCTAGGGCACGTACTCTACTTTTTTTTTTAATGAACAGGGCATAGTGTATAAGTATTTCATAGAAGACATTAATAATAATTTATTTTTATATTCATGAATTAAAAGTTTTTTTAAAAAAGTTTAAGGTAATAGAAGACTCTCTAAATTAAAAGATGAATGTGAAGTTATATTTTCCTATGAAAGAAATAAATGAAAGAGCAAAATTGGCTACTTTGAGAAGCAATTTGCTGTACAAACCAACCAGAAAACTTCACTTTAAAAAAAAAACAGATTCCAAGTAATATAAAACAGATCCATTTTAAACTAAGGAAATGCATGTAACACTATAAAACATAAAAACAAGGCAATTGTGTGTGTGTGTGTGTGTTTTAAGGCTTCTAAAGTTGATACCTTTGCTTTATCAGAAACCCAATAAGAGACAAGACCAGTCCATTGGTCCCTTGGTATGCGACTCGGTCTATTTTTCAGCAAGGCATCTTTGGTCTTATACTTTGTCATATATATACTCTTCAAATCACATTTGTAATCTTTCCATTTCTTCCCTAGTGACTTTTTGACAAACTCCTCACCATGTGTTGGGATTGAGAACTTCTTCTAAAAAATAGAGCAAGCATTTACAAGTTAATTTCATGTATGAAAGAAATAACTTGGACCTTATTATATTCACACCTATTAAGAATAATTATTTCATACCCTTACAAACTCCACCAATTTCTTCTTTTCTTCTTTGTCAAAAGCTCTCCAATCTTCTATGTTTAAAGGTGTTAGTTCTGGGGTTCTAGCAACAATGCCTAGAAAGCTAGCAAGCTTTCGACCCTCCTTTCCTATGGCTTGATTACGACTATTGAATCGCACAACAATTGTCTTCCCTGGAGGCAAATTCCAGATATCTTTTAGTAATGTAGGCCCACGAACCTTCCTTGCCTCCAAAGGACCTAACACGAACCAGATTTAAATGTCATGATTTAATTCAAACTAATTTAAAAATCTAAAGCAATGTTCATTAAAATAATGTCACCTGATTCATGGTTTTGCTCAGCCTCAATGCTAACAGAATTATTCAACTCATCAGATTGATCATCATGTGCTTGGGCTTGAGAGCAGTTTGGGGCATTCATTAGTTGCTCAATATAAGGCCGCACTTCTTCATCATGATGTTGTTCAGTGACCAATATGAGACTATTTTTTCTAGGCATTATGATATACTGCCTGCAACTTTTACCTGAGGTGAAATAAATGTGCAAATTTGCATGTTAGGAATTTATCCAATCATGTGTTTTATCTGTCAAATTTGAATGAACTAAAATTATAAACGAGAGGTTCAAAGCCATTTGTTTCCATAACAAGTTGCTGACTTCAAGGATTATTCTGGACTATTGTGGTCACAACATCAGCAGCCTTTGCTCAAATATTGGCATGAGAATTCTTAAGGTAATCAAGAACCAATTGAGTGAAGATTTAGGAAAGAGGAAATAGGAAATAGGAAATAGGTAAGGTATAGAATTGTTAAATTTAATACAAAGCAGATCCATTGACCAACCAATTACCAAAAAAGCTAGGGACAAACATAATTTGATTGAAAAAGGAAAAATTAACAGATTAATGAGGAAAAAAGAAAGACATAGAAGCATGCAGTGAACAATGCATAGAAGCAGCTATTGAAATTTGAGTAATCAATTAAATCATGATCCCCAAATTTCAAAGAATTTCCCATCAGAGACTGCCGAAAGCACACATATTTAAGATAATTCAAGTATTTTACATTCAATAGCTGCTGCCTCTTATATGATATCTCTTCAACAAGATAAACTCACCATTG
Source organism: Ormosia semicastrata (assembly GCA_029884595.1). Classification (NCBI taxonomy): domain Eukaryota; kingdom Viridiplantae; phylum Streptophyta; class Magnoliopsida; order Fabales; family Fabaceae; genus Ormosia; species Ormosia semicastrata. The sequence continues at coordinate 6,973,476 of JAQQTO010000052.1, forward strand.
GCCATATCCATGGATTAGACATGCTCCTGCAATTCATCCAACTTAGTAACTTTTTCCTGATAAACACTTTTTTTTTGTTACTACGGATCCATCTTTGTTGCATTAATGTCGCCTTCTTTTGTAGACAAGGTTATTGATCCCAAAAGATATTGATGTAGAACTCGGAGTAGTATTAAGGAATTCTTTGTTAACTTTTGAACTATGTCATTCTTCATATTTATGGGTGAAAGGTTGCCCATGCAGAACTATTATAGGAATGAGAAGTTGATAACCTACTAAATTATTTCTTTATTGTTAATCCTGTATTACAATTAATTAATGAACATATAAAGGGATGCTAGAACATTCAGTGTAAGAATCAAGGTCAAGAAATTAATGACCTTGGAAGTGAATCTACAGTCAGAACAACCAGAATTCACCCATTATATAAGTTCTTAAATATAGCTAATGGAGATTGGCTCACCTTCCGCTTATGAAAATTGCATAACTTGAGATCATATCCAGGAATTTCTTGTTGGTAGGAGATCTACAATCCTGATGTATATCCTCTCTAAGCTTGGCGGTTTGTCCTTACCTTAAAATGCACCCTAAACATTCTACAACAAATTACAAAAATATAAGTTCGTAAATATATAAGTTCGTAAATATTTGTTTAAAACAGGTTACTACTATTTATCATTGACCCTGCATTGCCCAAAGTTTAAGAAAGACACTTAATCATGCAGTGAACAAAGCATAGAAGCAACTATTGAAATTTGAGTAATCAATTAAATCATGATCCCCAAATTTCAAAGAATTTCCCATCGAGATCATTGAGAAAGCACACATATTTAAGATAATTCAAGTATTTTACATTCAAAAACTAGAGTCTTAAAATAGAGCACTACTATAATTAATTTCATTACTATATGTAGAATCAGATTTACCTGAGTCATCCATATAGTGTTCATAGTTATCAGCATAAAAAACATATGGTCCGAAAATAGGAGGCAGATCACATACTTGGCTGGAAAAGAGAGGCTACACTGGAAACCCTGTTCTATTGAAGTGATCTTGGTTTAATGGAAATATGTCTAAAGTCCAAACAAGATACTGATCTGCATTCCAACTTGAATTGTTTATATGAAATGAATCCACAGGTAGACCATAAAAACACTTATTCAGAGATGCAGTTAGATTTTCAAAGACAGACTTGTCCAAGCTTGAGAAGGGACTCCAGGGAGGTGCTATGAAAGTTAAATTTCCTGTATATGGGTATGTACAATGGCATTTGGGGCTTAATATCTGATTTGAGTTACAGGCAAAAGGCGCACAGTTATTTGGTGGCAGTGGCGGTGTATATGAGTTATTGGATTGTGGCTGTGCAACAGAGCAATAATTCCCTACATGTTCTGTTCCTTGGCAAATTGGGTTATCCACAAGTCTGCAGATACATATATGTATAATAATCAGCCTTACCAAAGGGAAAACAAATGCATTGAGAGAAAATTTATATTTCTTTTCAAGTAATGAAACCACCTATATAATCAACTAATCACTATAATTATGGCTTACATTATGCCTACTTTAGAGACGTCAATTTGTGGATTAAATTTGTCAATGGAGTTATTCTGCAAATCAAGGAGTTCCAGTTGGCTGCTGATGGTGGTGCTAATATCTAAGGTGCTATTCAAATCGTTGTCCTTGAGTTAGTATGAGTTTTAAGAAAAGTTGCTCACTGACAAAAATAAAAGTATAAGATGCAGTTTTGTAACTTTGTTATCCTATTTCTTTGTCATTGGTTTTCACTATGATAAGTGTTGGATACCTTCAATATTGGCAGGATTTTAATGTTCTATAAGTTGATGAAATTTTTTTAATTTTAAAACCATTTTTTGATATTGTGCAGAAGCATATGTTTCTGTACTTGCTAGAAGAACTAAGCCATTAAGCATTTTCCTTTTCCCTCTTGTTTCAAATGTTATTTGAGAAAGGGGAGAGAGAAGTGCATCCTCTCTTTGGAGGAAAAGCCAAAATTTTTGTTTAATTGTTAGGGAAACTGGGTGGCTAAATTGGTGTAGGTGATGGAAATATAGTTAGCTTGTTTTTCTGGTTAAGATTTTCCCTTAAGCGGTTTGATAGCTGAAGGTTGAAACTTGAAAGAGTCAAAGAGGAGGAAAAAGGTGCTTTTCAACCATGTGACAGCAGTGTGGTTTCTGTATGTAAAGAAACTGGAAATGGGGGTTGACTTTTCGGTGTTCTAGAGGTTCTGAAGTTTGAACGTGAATGTTGAGAGTATCTTTTGGTTCTCCTTATTATTTGAGCATCTATATGTGAACCTGAACGTGAATGAATTAGCTTATTTAGAATTCTAGCCTAGGTCCATTAGCTTATTTAGCATTTGTTGGAACTTAGAATCTTATCTAATTTTGTAAATCACCTGTTTTAAGTGTTCAAAATCACTAGACTAACACAATGAAAATAGTGTAACAGAATAAGCTCACCATGCATTATTCATTGATACAAAATATTTGACAGTGATCCACCTTCAGTTATCTTTAGGTTGAAAGCATAAATTTCAGTTATCTTCATAATTATCCTCACTTGCTGATATTGTTTTCCAAGCTATTCTATTTCATGTCAGGATGATCAAGAACCTTATCAACACAATTTAGTTTCTTATTGTTAAAGAGAAATTAACATAAGGGGCAGAACTCATTTATGCTGTAGAACATAATTTTTTTTAGGGTCCCCTTACTCAATTTGAACGAATAATAAAGCTCTTAATTGAACCAGACTTGACCTATTTATTATCAAGGGAAAATTAAAGTAAGTACACTAATTAGATTCTCATACACAGCTTAAATAATCCATTCTAATATCCTATTATAACATGAGACATCTAAAACCCCATCATAGGAAGAGAGTTGTTCACAGTACCTGCATGGACCTATTTCTTTCTCCAAAATGAAGTACTTTTCTAGCTGCAAAAACCTGTAAAAGTCATAAAGCAAATGATATGTGAATTAAACACTAACACAATGGTGTAATCTGGAAATTGGAAAGTAAATTATGAAATTGGAAACTTGCAAAGGAAAAACACATAGTATTAATAATTCAGGCAAGGAAACAAACATTTAACAAAGATAATAATAGTATTAAGCTGCAAGTACTTCAATAAAACGTAAATTAAAAATTTAAATATTTTCTAAATTTACCTATCTTATTCAGAATCACTATCATATTCAATGTCATTTCCTCCATCATTATTAGCTTCACCTTCATTTGGAGGAGTGTTAGAATGGAGGCTCATATCAATTACTATCCCATCAACACCACTTCTTATCCAATCATTATTGTCATGTTCTAAGTCACAAATATTTTCTAAGAAAGTCAAGTCAATGGCTTCATTCTGCACTGATGACTCGTATTGCAAACTATTTTCTTCTCCCATATCAAAAATGTCTCGAGGTTTAATTGGCCTAGGGACAAACCATTCATGATTTTGAGGATCTTGCACAAATATCACTTGCTGAGCTTGGTCAGCAAATACAAAAGGCTCATGACTTTCTCGATCGCCCGAGTGTATTAGGTGTGAAAAGTTCACAAGTGTGAAACCTAAGTCATCTTCCTTAACTCCTCTACCTTGGGTTACATCAACCCAATCACATTTAAATAAGACAACCTTAAATTCTTCAAAGTAGTTTAACTCCACAATATCATTCAATCTGCCATAATAGGTGATATTTGCCGACTTGAGCATTGTCACTTGTACTTGCATAACTCTCTGTCTTTGAAACAACCATAACACCACTATTTTGCGTCTGCATGAACTCTTCATATTGTTTTATTCGAATCGAAACCCATTATTTACATCGAATGCTTTAAATCTTCTTGCAATGTAACTTGGACCTTGTGCAAGGGCTTTAAGATCTTTTTCGATATCAGATGTGAGGTCCAACTCCTTAACCTATCCAAATAATAATATACGACTATAAATACTAATATAAGTACAACAACACTAAATTACAATAAATAATGACTAAATCCTACTACTTACTTGCTCCTTCAACCATTCATGAAATGTATCAAAATACAAACGATCAAGCTGATGTTGTGTAAGGCGACGCTTACGATTTAATCTCTTGATCTCACAAATATGTTCACTATACATGTAACTCACATATATCAATTTTCCTTAAAATATAAAGTAATATACAACCAACAAGACAAAGATATACCACTCACTTTTTATAATTCTCAACCACATTTGATTCGCAATTGAAGAGCACATATCGATGTGCTTGCAACCATGTTTTCTCATCCATAAAATATGCTTCTATTTTGCCATATGGTTGCCCAACAGCGGGGAAAAGACATCCTTCTTTATCAGTCCCATGCTCAATCTCATTCTCACTTTTTCTTGACCAATAAGACCTTGAATCACCACTTTCCATATATCGTGAGCAAAATGTCAGACACTCATTTGCAAGATATGCTTCTGCTATTGAACCTTCTGGGCATGCACGATTACGAACATATGATTTCAAAGTACATAAGTACCTATGACATTAAAAAATGTTATCAGTCTAATACTTTAGTGCTCAAGTATAACTTAAGATATATAAAAAAATTAATGGGATTGTTCGATACCTCTCAATTGGGTACATCCAGCGATAATGTACTGGCCCCACAATTTTAGCCTCAGTTGCCAAGTGAATAACCAAATGTACCATAAGCGTAAAAAATGATGGGAGGAAGAGTTTCTCCATATTACACAGGGTTAGTGCAATTTTTTCTTCAAGTAGCTCTAACTCTTCCATATTAAGCACTTTGCTACAAAGCACCCGAAAGAATGTGCATAGTTCAATCAACACAGCACTCACTTTTTTATCTATTGATACCCGCAATGCAAGAGGAAGAAGTTCTTGCATTATAACATGGCAATCATGAGTTTTCAGCCCTGATATTTTTCGTTTTCGAATGCAGCGTGAAATATTAGATGCATAGCCATGTGGAAACTTAGCACTTTGTAGTACTTCGTAGAATAACTTCTTTTCCTCTGAGGACATTGTGAAATAAGTAGGAGGTAGATATGTCCTCCCATTAGCTCGTTGCTGAGGCCATAAGCTTGGTCTTATGTTCATCTCCATCAAGTCCAATCGAGCTTCTAAGTTGTCTTTTGACTTCTTACCAAGACCCAACAATGTATAAATCAAATTATCGCACACATTTTTTTCTATGTGCATCACATCAAGATTATGACGCACTAAGTTATACTCCCAATAAGGAAGATTGAAAAAAATACTCCTCTTTTTCCATGTGCTTTTAATTACCCCACTTACCTCTTCACTCAACTTACCAAGAGTGAACTTTATGCCTCTAACTTGATTTAAAACCAGTGACCCAGATATTGGACAAGGTGCAGGCCTTGATTCTTTAGTCCCATCAAATGACTTTGCATCATTTCGATATTTATGCCCTGGCTTCAAGAAACGTCGATGGCCCATGAAGCAAAATTTTTTACCATGTTTGAGCCTTCTAGATTGAGTGTTTATATTGCAAGAAGGGCATGCAAATTGACCATAAGTGCACCATCCAGATAGATTACCATATGCTGGAAAATCATTTATAGTCCACATGAGAGCTGCTCGCATTTGAAATGTCTTCTTAGTAAAGGCATCATAGGTTTCTACCCCTACATCCCATAATTGATTTAACTCTTCTAAAAGGTTCCAAAAAGACATCAATGTTATTTCCAGGCCCTTTTGGTCCAGGAATGAGTGAGGACAAAATGAAGAATTCTTACTTCATGCACAGCCATGGTGGAAGATTATATGGCATTAAAATCACTGGCCATGTACTGTGAGCAATTTGCATCGTGGCATATGGATTAAAGCCATCACTAGCTAATCCTAGGCGAACATTACGTGGATCTTCAAATAATCTGAATGACAAGCTGTTAAAACTTTTCCAAGCTTCAGAATCTGCAGGATGCCGTAAAACTCCATCTTTATTGCGCTCTTCATCATGCCATCTCATCAGTTTAGAAGTTTTTGAAGACATAAATAATCTTTGTAGCCTTGGTTTTAGAGGAAAATATCTTAGGACCTTGGATGGAATTTTTTTTTCATCATTTTTCCATCTAGAAGCCCCACAAATTGAGCATTCATTAACATCCTTACCAGAAAATTCATTCCTAAAAAGCATGCAATCATTGGGACAAGCATGGATCTTTTCATACTTTAAGCCTAATCCCTCAACTATCTTCTTGGTCTCATAAAAGGAATGAGGCAACCTTTCCCCCTCAGGGAATGCATCCCTCAATAGTCCAAGCAAAGCATTAAAAGACTCATTTGTCCATTTGAACAACCGTTTTATATGGTAAAGATGAAGTAAAAATGAAAGTTTACTAAATTTCTTGCATCCAGGGTATAGTTCTTCATCTGCATCTTTCATTAGCTGTTCAAACTTCTCCACCTCTGGATGTGGTTGATCTCTTGATGAATTAGTGTTTTCTTCAAAGGTTAGCTCCATCTCACCCCTTTCGCTATTGTTATTATCCACAAATTGGGTAAAGCCTCCAAAAGCATCACGTATCATTCCTATCATATCATCACCCCTAAAATCTTCTTGTCTGCAATTAGTTTCTTCAACACAATTTGACACATTTATTGGCTCCCCATGACAAAACCAAGTATCATATGACGGTATAATGCCATTAACCACAAGGTGTTCATATGCCACTGCCCGATTTACTGAATAATGGAGCACACATCCTTTACATGGACATGGAATTGTTTCTCCATCATGTTTTTCATGAAAAGCATGGTCTAAAAACTTCTCTACTCCATCCAAATATTCTTTACTAACTCTATCACAGTCCATCCATCTCCTACTGCTAGGATTGTCCATGACCATGCAAGAAATCTTATCCTATTTAACAAAAGGGTTGCAACATGATTACATGGTTACATGATAGAATATCAACAAAATACAAATACAATTATGATTACATAGCTAAAAAATGACCTTTACATAATAAAAAGTACAACATTTAAAACCATCCAAGCAAATCAATAGTTGACATCTTCATATACCATACATTGCACATGTGAAAACAACATAATATTTCTTTAAAATAATGACACATGTCATAATACCACTCAAAAGCACAGAACTTGAAAATGAGGCAGAATCAAAAGCCAAACATGTTGAGGAAAGAGGGAAAGGTATACATCATAATATGTGGTTATCAAGAAAAATGAAAACAAGTCCAATACATTAAACATAAATTTGGCAGTTAGGAATCATAAAATTCTTGTTCTTATCCACAATAGAGAAACCAAAGCAAACCCACAAAGACCCCAACAATATGCTGCATATGGGTGATTGCATTCTTCTTACTCACTTAAAACACTATAATAAACATAATCAATCAAGCAACATTTACACCAACATCTTGAGTTTTCTACTTTTCTTAGATGTGCAATTGAATCGAGTCAGAGTATGGAAATATAGTTCCTGAGAATTCAGTAAATTTACAGCAGGAAGTCAATTTATTTGGATAATTTGAAAATGCAGCAACATTTCAATTTTAGTTTTTTAATTATTTTTACTTATTTTGATCAATTTAATCTGTCCAATTATGCATAAACTCATTATGGAGGTTTTTTATCTGCCTCTGAATTAGTTGGAACTTCCTTCGGACAGATGCAGCAGTTCTACAAGTATTGATTCAAAACATTGAGGTATTCAATAGCTGGAATTTCTTATATTTTGAATTTTAGTTATTTTAAAAAATTCATTTTTTGAGCAAGTTTTAAAACCCTTCTCTCAATGATGCCTAAAATCTAAGTTTCCCCCTAGCATTCGCTTCTACCATTATACCCTAGTGAGATAAACATCATCTCATTTTACTTGAACCACTATATACTCATTGTGGGATCTAATATTAATTTCAGGTTAGTGAGACGGAATTATGCTGCATCTGCTTTGAGCAGGTATGCACAATTAAAGTCCAGGACTATGGCCACCGAACATGTGCACAATGCACACTAGCCCTCTGTTGCCACAACAAGCCCAACCCTGCCACAGCTTGTCTTACCCCACCAATTTGCCCATTCTGCCGAAGCACCATAGCTAGATTAGTGGCTGTCTCAAAGGACTTTCCATTTCTGATATGCAGAGAGGTTGGACAGCCTTGCTATATCTTTTGGTGTCTTTTTTTCTTTAACCCTGTTTTGGAGGATACCTTCTCCCCAACCTAGTTATACTTTACCTATTTTCTATCTAATGAAATTTTTGTTTTTGTATCACAAAGAAAAAGAAAGAAAGAAACACTGCTCTTGTTGAGCAGAGCACCACAAAACAAAGCAATTCTTTCAGATGTTAGTTTTTCATCTAGAGTGCAGTGAAAATATACCTCTTTCATCGTATTTTTTGTCTAGCAAATCCTTTCTTATAGAAGTACCTAAAATCTGCTGGCTATTGTTACTTGTGTATACTATATCAGCAATATCAGAAACAAGAAAGAGAAGCTGCAATGTTGGTGAAGAAGCAGAAGACTTACAAAATGTTGGATGCTGATTGTGACGGCGATGATGACTATGTTGGTGGTCAAGATAAATCCTCCATAGCTATTTTTTCTGCATCGAGAAAGCCTGAAAGTCATAAAAAGCGTTTTACAAAGAAAACTGAAGTTCAACATGATGAGGCAAAATGTTCATAGCCTATTAGATTCACTTTCATATTTCTTGCTCATGGTAAGCTGCTAATCAACAGTTCTTCTGACAGTATGTGACTTGTTTTGACCTAATGGAATGCTGCAGGTAATTTCAAGAAAGGAAAGGAGAGAGAAGTTAAGAGACGAACTTCCCCTGATGAATGTGATGGTTCAGAGGTACATTTTTTAATTTCTAGATGTGCTTATCTATGACGTTCAGTTGTAACAGATAATGAAATTTCTTCTATGTCCACTTGTTTTACTAATTTTGTTGTCTTTGTTGCAGACTTCTATTTTTTGTCTGAGTGCACTTTAACTTTGTCATAGTCCAAAATTTGTTTGTGTTCGATCGACTTTAAAAAGCATATTCAACTCTATTAATCATTGAGCTTCGACCCTGTTTTTGTTTGGTAATTAGGCTCCTTACAAGGTGATATTTAGATCTGTATGTCCCATTATGGTGCTGAACTATTATTGCCTATCTTAATTATCATTTGTGTTCTGAAAAAAAATGGATTGTGTTGGTCTGAATTTTGTTGATCATTCCAAAGAGTTGTTTTATTGATTTTTTTTAGCTTTGCACATGTGATGCTTTATTACATCAGTTTTGTAAAAGAATTATGATGAGCTATTGGAAATTCATTTTTGTTTTCAATCTCCATCTCTTGTTTTGACATGATTGCTTGTCTATTTGCAAAAAGTCAGAAGAAGAAAGATTAAGAGATCAAAGACAGAAGGAGGAATTAGAGCAACATATGAGAGAAAGAGATGCAGCAGGGACATGGAAGGTACTCATCGATATTAGAATTGATTTGGTCAGGCCCATAACTCCATGTTTCTTTTTCTTTTACAAAAACTGGAAGTGCTAGGTACTTGTGTTGAATTGTGCTATCTGCAATGACCATGTTATTTCTGAACTTGAAAGTAAAATTTGTAATATGTATTCGAGATCCCCTTAGTCCATGTACGGTGCTGAGTGGGGAAAAGGGACTCTGAAGATGTGTAGAATCAGGATGTAGAAAAGTATTTTTGGTGTGTTCTCTCTCTATCTCTATTGATTTTTTTTATTTCTTTAACTTGGCTGGTTCATTCTTCCAAGCAAAAAGCTGTTTATTAGCTTGCAGAAGCAGAAACAGAGGCAGCAGATCTAATAGAAAAAGAAGTGCTACGGATTTGAGAGACCCTCCATAAGGAAACCATTGGAATTTGAAATATATATAGGTGAGTTAACTGCTTCTGGAATGTAATGTAGGCTGTAAATTTAATTTCTATATATATTTATACAAAGTACATCTAACAAGCACCATTAAAACCCCAATCAGAACCGTACCACACCTTCAATATCTAAGGACTGAAAATTAACAATGAAAAATTAAGAATAACACAGAGCTCAAATACTATTTTGAAATATCATTATCATATATTATACTCAGATTAATTATAAATGAGTGCAATTAACGAGTTTAAGATTACCTGGAAATGAGACTTAACATGTGCTAAAGTGAGATCCTTTACATCCATCAGCTCAAGAACTGATTTGGGTGTAGCCCCTAATGAAACACAAACACCAATAGATAAAAAGATTAGTTCCAATAATCAAATTTATGTCATTACAATATAAGAAAGGCAAATTCACTTTCTCTCATTTTTCTTCTTTTTAGTCTTGACTCTTGAATTTCAATGTTAAAGATTCAGTTTCAAAGTAATTTTTTTTTGTTTTACCAGAATGCTTCGAACAACCTAAGAATTCCACTAATAAAGATTGTTGCTCTTTGCCAATAGTGTCTTAGGAGCAAGACAGCATAGATTATACATCAATTTTATTATATATATGTTAATGCTAGCCCCACCCAAATTTCACCATTTCACTTCTTGTGATGTATATATTGTAATAATCCATCCTGACAAAGAAGAATGCTTATAGGACACAAAATTATATCTGCCTTTGGGTGCAAACTTGCAAGGACAGCTTGTCAATAATGTCTTGTTTTGAAGACATTATCGTGAGTTTTGTACACAATATCTCTTTTAATTCAATATTCTCCATAGTTAAGTTAGTGTCTTAAGTAGTAGCTACATGAATACTTTCTTCTGGATAATAAAAGAAAATTTAATGAGGAAAAGTCAGGTAAGAGTATTTTGAAAATGAAACTCATTAAAATTAGTACCTGTAGCAATAGTTGCCTCATGAACAACTCCGTCAATCTCATTAGTTGTCACAGTAGGCTGAATAATCCGAGCAGCTGCATCCAAAACCTCTCTTGCAATCTATAAATTAACACGCTTAGTGAGACTAAAGTCTACATCAACATACAAGGCAAAAATAAACAACCATAATCTTTAATGAACCTTTCACTAAAAGTTAAAACACGAAATTTAGCAAAACATTAAAAAAAAAAACAAGAAATGTGGTTAAGATTAACCTTGCTAGGGAAGTCAAGAACACCTACACTCTTACTTACACTTGGAGTACTTCTCCCTCTAAAAAATGAAAATGAGATTTTTTAAACGTATAATCTACTTCAATTTGACACACACACACACATACACACACAAAAGAAAAGAAAAGAAAAGACAAAGAGCTAGTTATTTCATATTGTATTTAGAGGAGACAGTGCAAACAACGAAGCAATAAAAAGTAGTGTAATTAATGTTGGAATGTAGTTTACAGATAAATATTTGCCAAAATATTTAGAGAACCCCAAGTTCTACCAATATTTGGGGTCCCAATTCCCAAACACGTGTTAAATAGAATATTGAACATTAACCTTCAAATCAGAATGTTAAGGCTTGAACCATCAGAGTATACAAATATTGCAACTTTTCCGCACAAAACAAAGAATCACAAGTTCTTGATATTCCTTATTAGTGCTGTGAAACCCATTCATAAAAAGCCAAATTAGTAAGACCAAAATTCAATCTTAGTAAAATTAACTTACGGATCAGGTTCATTCAAATTTTTTTCCCCAAAAGTTCAAGTGATAGAAGCACAAGTAAATCAACTTGTTATTCTTTGTTAAACCATTTCCAATACCCACGCCAAGCACAATTAAACAGTGTAATTCAATTTTGCTGACCGTGTTTTCAAGGAAGGGACAAGAAAAACGATGCTTTGTTGAGAAAATTTAGAGAAGAGGAACAAAATTGAAAGCGCTATTGCACGCACATGCAGTAATTAACATACGGTATTTCACTTATACATAATTGAATTCCAGAGTTCCAAAATGGAAACAAAAATGTAAGAAAGTGCAGTACCTCTTAGATTCAGAAGAAATAGGTGCATCTGGGTTGTGTTCCTTAGATTTAATGAGGAACGCAGGGCATATCTCTGAAGCTTAGGTCTCGCAGAGTTCCCTGAAGCAGGAGCACACAGACCCAGTTAATATATTACTGTAGACAATACATGAATAAAAACAGTGAAGCAGAGAGGGTCAGTTGCAAGCTCGTGATGTCTCGTATCAAATGCAAAACGGTAAGAAATAGAAGAAAGAAATAAAGGAACAAAGAAATGGACCTGTAGTCAGCCACTTGCAAGCTCGCAACTTCTCGTTATCTCGTACGCACAAATGAGTTCAAGCAATGGAGAATGGAGATCGAGTGGTGGGGAGAGTGAGACTTTGATATTTAACGAGTTGAGAGGTTGAGGTTTGAGAGGGAGTGATTATTGGTGAATGGAGAAGGATTGGGGTTTCAGAATGGAGAATTGGGGAATTGGGGGATTAGGGATTGGGGTTCGAGTTCGAGAAAATTAATGGTGAATGGAGAAGGATTGGGTTTGAGAATGGAGAATTGGGAATTGGGGGAAGGAAAAATATTGGAGGGAATGGAAAAAGGTTCGCGGGAAGACATTTGTGGTATTTGCCACCAAAATTAGAATATTTAGTGACCAATATCCATTTGCCGCAAATTGAGCAGAGTAAAGAAGGTATTACCGGCAATTAGTATATGGCCACTAAAGCATTGCCGCTAAAGCCCCTTTTTGTTGTAGTGTGAATTTAAGCATGCCAAAAGTAATCAAGTCTTGACAAGAATTCAAATAATGCAATATACCCAATTGAAATTATTTTAATTAAATTCGAATTGAAAATTAATTAATTAGGAAAACAATATCTCTCATAGCCCTAGCTATGGAATTAGTTACTCATGTTCAATAATAAACCCAAATCACAATATAAATCAATGGAAAGAAAAACTTGAAGAAATGGGAAAAACTAGAAGGAAAGAAAAATCAAAACCCCTTTAATGGAGATTATGATCTTCAGGCCTTCAAGGATTCATCCTCTCTTCGTAGTCGTCCTCCAAATATTCCTAACAATTCTCTCTTCTGAATTATATCTCCAAAATTTGTCGTCGCAAAAGTTGTCTTCAAGTTTAGGGATTTGTTTCTATTTATAATATTTAAGGCAAAAACTGTCATTTTTACACACAAGAAGCCTCACACGGCTGTGTCTAAGCTCGACACAGCTGTATGAGCTTAAAATCGTGTAAAATCACTGTAAGGGAGACAGAGATATGGCATGTCTCCTAGAGACACAGCTGTGTCTCTTAGTTGGAGACATTTTTCAAGTTAGACAAGGCCGTGTCTAACTCCTCAATTGCTTCTGAGTTGACACAAACCCTTGTCTAAGTCAAAATAATATTCTTTTACTCTGAAAATGTGGTGTCTTCGTCTGCTTTCACTCTAAATATAATAAATCTCATTCAATCTGTAAAAATGAAAACGATGATAAGGATTCATCTAAAATTCATCAATAAATACAAACAAAATACTATAATTTATCTAATTTAAGTGCGTGTTTGAAAAAACTGCAAAAATTTGATTATGCTTAGTAATCGATTATTGTATAAAAGCTTTTTGTTATAATCGATTATAATCGATTCATATTTATGTTTGGATGTATTAGCTGAAAAGTAATTTTAAGCTAATTTGATTCTTTTGGATGATATAAAAATTACTTTTATGCATTAAATTACTAAAATAAGTATAGAATAATTAAAAAATTATTTAATTGAGGATAAAATAGTATTTACATATCAAAGTGTAAAGAATAATCTATAAGCTAAAATCATAAGTTTCAATCTTCAGCATTATGAAAATTAGTTTTAAAAATTTTTATTTTACATTGAATTTCGTGTAAAAGCTGCTGATTTTACCAAATATGATTAAATACTATTACAACAATTTTTTTTTCAAAAAAAAATTAATCTATTCTAAAACAAATATGCACTAAGATTATAAAATATAAGCTTATAGTTCTAATATTATAAACAATCAAATCAATAAGGATGTTGGTGGTCAGGTCTCATATGCATATGCAGAAAGGATGAAGATTACCTGTCTCTATTTTTTGTTTCTTTATTTAAATTTTAATAAGTGTAAAATAAATTAAGTGAGAATGAGACATGTAATTAAACTTAAAATACTTGTCAAAATTTAAGTGAAAAAATAAGAAAAGAGACAAGAAAATAAGGACAAATGATCCTCTTCTATGTAGAATCTGTGTTTACTTTTTATTATTATTATTAAGTACGATTTCCTCCATTTGTATTTTGACCATAAGTTTCTTCTATTTGGAATTTTAATATTGTTGAAATTTTAAGCGTGAGGAAAATGTAGGTGTAAGTAAAGAAGATTTTAAAAAAATCCATCGTTAAAATATATCTCCCCGGTGTTTCGACTCCTCCTAATGGCCCCAGCAAGTATTTCTCTTTCGAAAGATTCTTCTCCTTGACTTAATGTGATATAAACTTAAAATAATGAGACCAAGGTGGTCTATTACGGTATTACACAAGATGACTCTCAAGTTGGAACAAGCAGCAAAATAGTTAGAAAGAAACCCACCACAGCACATACAAGTTGGAGGAGAACGAATATTCCAGTCAACATAATTGTGTCCACAATTTCTTTGGCTGCAAGGACAAAGTATGTGTGAAACGAAATGAAGGTGATGTCGCCCGAAAAAATAAAAAAGGAATAGGGTACACGAAGAAAAAACAAAAGCTTACTTATGTTAAACAATTTTTTTCTGTATTTTTTATAATCACGATTAATTACAAGTAAACAAGCAAATTTTATCTAAACAGTCAAAAAAATAGGCACGTTTTATTGCAAAAGAACTACTTCAAATATTAAAGTGAAAATATTGTTAAGAATCTGAGTGAAATCTTTTAAAAAATTATAATATGTGTAAATTTGTTTTAGTAATACTATTTCACCTGAATTGCATACCGCACCCTAGGAATTCGTGTATTGCGTGACAGTTTTTATGTGACCATTAGGGAACGAATATGTTTTAGATATAGCATAACCTTATAAAGTATAAGGTATGAAAATTTGGATCACCAATTGAACGAATCTGTCCGCAAAGTAATGCGAGTCTCACCAACTTATAAAAAGAGATAAGAGATAAAAGCATCATTGTTGTTAAGTTGGAATAAGATCAAAATATATGAAGTTAAAAGAATCTTGGCAACACAAAGTGGATTATGCAGATACTAATACTCCACATATCAGTTAGAGAGAAACGGGTGTCCATGTTCGTAGTTGAATTATAAAGATCCTTATTGTTGCTATTGAACCGATCTTTTGTTGTTGTTTACCTCTGAAAATCGAAATATTAAGCCTGAAGGGTCAACTTATTAGTTAATACTACTGAACGAAGCGATTATATTTATTGGTTCAAGCTATGACAGAAGCAATTTAGGACGGCTTTCAAACCTGGTGAGGAAGGATAATTAAGCTGAACTGCTGAAGGGAATTGGTCAAACCCAAGTTCGATTTGGAGAAATTATTAGGTAGGAACTTCTTACACATTTAAATCAATATTAGATATATGCAAAAACATTGTAGTTATTAGTAAAAATACGCATGTCTCTAAAAATGTCTTTACACATTTTTAAAAAGTTCTTACATAAGAATTTCTTGTTTGATTTGGCCCTTTACATCACGCATGAAAGAGCTATCCTTTTCTCACTAACGCCAACTACACGCTAAGTCCCCAATCCTACTATGCAAGTAGGAAATCTGTGTGGAACTGGAAAGTGTGAAAATAAGGTTCACGCCTCCTATTCTATGTATATTCATCTTATCATACTACATCAAATGGTTCCTGAAGAAAACAGGAGCACAGAATTTACGACAAAATTGGAATTAATTATGAAAGACATATATAAAACTTTCTGAGAAGATGCACCTTATTTTCGTCTTTAATCATGTCGTTTTAATATGTCGTTTTAAGTGGCTTAAGTTGACTAACATGCATTATCACACGAAGACATTTGTATTAAAAGTGGCCCCAAAAAAAAGACTAAAATGAGAGCTTAATGGTTAAGGATTTGGTTCTCCACAGTGTATGCCTGTATGGATAGACATTATAACGTGTAAGAAAAAAAAATTAAATCCTAATAACAACTGCTACAGAGATCTAAAGTATAAGACTTCTTCTAACAGTTTAAATTAGAATGTTAATCCATGACATAGTATTAATAATAACTTCTCCATATCCCAAAAAAAGAAATGTAAACAAAATGGTTTTTAATAAACCAATAGTTATTCCGACTGTATTTTACTAAGTTCAGTATAATAATTATGGACAGTTAGATCTGAGCATAGATTTGCATATTAAAAATTACATACTTTAAGTTTTGGAGTTCAGACTCAGATATGTTGTCAATGAAACTTCCTTTCAGAATTTATGCCAAATTTTAAAGTTAAAACAGATAAGAATATTCATCATAATTTTCTCTTTTTATCGCGTCTTTTGAAAAGTGTCTTTCTGAATTTTGAAAATTTGACTAATGAAAAACAAGATATATTTCATAAATAAACATTTGTCGAATGTAGTGAAAATAATCGATCAATTAATAAAATATAGAAAAAATATATACATGGCCTAAAATTTTATCTGTATTATTTAAATTAATTAGTAAATATATTAAACTTTTGATATATAAAAATATATTAATTAATTTTTTATCATGTGTCATCGATATAACAACTTAAAAAAAAATATTAACACGTGTAAAGAAAATTTGTCACATATACATCAATATAATCAATCAATCAATAAATATAATCAATATAATTAATAATAATTATAATTAATATATATATATATATATATATATATTTAATACATGACCTAAAATTATGTCATACTTCATCTAAGTCAATTAATAAATACATTAAATTTTTGTCATGTAGCAAATACATTACCTAATTTTCTACCATGTGTCATGTGATGTAACAACTTAAAAGAAATGTTGACATATGTAAAAAAATTTCCACATATACATAAAAAGAAAAAAGAAATAAAAAATAAAATAAAAAATTACAAAAAGAAAAAAAGAACATAAATTATAAAGAAAATGAATAAAAAAATAAAAAAACTTAAGAAATCAAATGTCAAATGATTGATTTAATTAATATGTTATTTTTATTTAACTTATTTAAATTTTATGAACTAAATATATAGATTAAATAATGTTAACAAATTAGAATACAATGAGTATTATTTGACAATATTGTTAAAGACTATTGTAATTTTTGGCAGATTTTTTTTAATTATCACCGCAATATCTATCAACTTAAGAATTTTTTTTATAGAATTTGACATTAATGGTTAGTTTAATATAATTTTAATAATAGAAATGAAAAATTAATAATTTTATTTGTAATATAATTTTATATGAAAATGTCATTATTGAACTTTTCTCTAGATATTTAATATTTAATAGTATTCAATAATAATTATAAAAGAAGATAATTTTTTAGCATTAAGACTTAGCTTGATATACTTTTTAAAAATAAGGATGAAAAGTTAAGCGAAGAATTTCAATTTAATTTCAATTGTATTTCATCTATAATTTTTTTTTATTTGACGACACACTAAAACAACTATAAATAGTAATATAATTTTTATATTTTAAATCATTTTGATATAATTTTAAGAAATGAGTTATGATTGTACTACTTATAAATATTGATTAAGCAATATGGAATATGGTTCTATAATAAGATAAATTAATTGTAGATATAAACATAGGACCAATGTGATAAGAGTAATAATAATAACATGAAAATATGTTAGTGACAAGATTTATATTCTTAAATTAGATTTAATACCATCAAATCTTAAAAATTATAATAATCATTTTTTATAAAAAATATGAACTAATACCTTAATGAAAAGAATCAATAACAGTAAAAACTCATGTGAGTAAAAAAAAATAAGAATTGATACTATAACAATATGGACTAAAATTTAAATAAGTTATCCCAAAAAAAAAAATTAAATAAATAAAAATATAATAAATTATATAAAAAAATAAAAAAATGATAAAGTCTAAAATTAAAATTAACTAAAATTATATAGATAAATTATTTATTTTAATTTTTTTTCTAATTATCTCGTGCAACACGGAAACAAAATACTCGTTAAATGAAAAACAGAGAAAGAAACAAAAGTAGATTGAGAAAAAATAGCTAGGCACCGACTGATAAATAAGATGGAATGAGAAGTCATCACTAGAAAAAAAATTAAAAAGATAAACGTCATCCTTATAACTTATAAGGGCGAAAAGGACCAAGGAAATGGAAAGTTGATGATGTGAGCACAAAGAAGAGGAAGCCATTGAGAAAATTTCAAAGAAGTGTCCCAGTGTGTGTCACCGGCTTATTCAACTTTGGGAGTTGAAACTTGGGCCAAAACACTTTTCAAATGGAATTTGTATCATATATATATATAAGGTATATATAGGAAAATGAGTTTTTATCATCAGACGATAAGATGAATAAATTTTAATTATATAATTATATATAAATTATTAAAATTAAAAATTACTTAAAAATTATATAATTATTTAAAAATATTACATATATTTTATATTTTAATATTAATTATTTATATAAAATTTAATAATTAAAATTTATTTTTTTATCTCTTATAATAAATACACTTCTAATTAAATACGCTCTTAATATATATATGTATATATTCAAATGGAATTCCCAGCTTGAAATGGAAAGTCCATGCATAACTCAAACTAAGGGGCTTCGTGCCTTTTCATATGCCTTTCCATGTGCATGCCAGTCATTTTGCCTATCTTAGAATCATAGTTATCCCGTTGACACCCTAAATTCTAGTGTTATATTAACCTATTTTTACAATTATTTAGTTTACCAAAAAAGATTATCACCTTACTCATACTCTTCCTTTTGAGAAATCAATAAAAAATAATAAATCTAATATAAAATTATCATTATACTGATACGATGAATGACAAATCAAATGTTCATGTTAATTTATTTTATTTTTTTATAAACATAAATGTTCATATCGATATATAGCATTGGTGTTTCCTTCATATACTATATTAAGTACGTACCAGACTTAACCCACCATTATTATTAAGGTGTAATTGGGTCGGATTAGTTTGGATTTAAAATATAAAAAAATTTAAACTGATAAAAAATAATTAGCTCAAGTTTTACATTATTTTAATTGAAAAATCTAAATTGAACCAAACGGTTGAGAAGTGAATTAGTTCGAATTGAATCC
Organism: Ormosia semicastrata; assembly: GCA_029884595.1. Taxonomy (NCBI): domain Eukaryota; kingdom Viridiplantae; phylum Streptophyta; class Magnoliopsida; order Fabales; family Fabaceae; genus Ormosia; species Ormosia semicastrata. Next base: position 6,992,739 of record JAQQTO010000052.1, read on the forward strand.
ACGAATTAGTGTATTAAAAGATATAGAGATTTAAAAAAAATCAAAAAATTCATGAAAACAAAGTCAGATCAAGTTGAGTTGTTTTGGATTCATAAGAAAAAAAAAGCTCTAATAAGATCGATTCGATTTTGTTCGAGTTCTAAATCATAGAAATTGAAAATCAAATCAATTCTAATTAGTTACTCGATCAGATCCGACTACTTAAACCGAATTAAACTAAATTAATTAATTTGGTTCAATTTTTTTCGAATTCTTGGAGTCTTCCAAACCAATTACAACTCTAACCAACTGTGTACTTACAAGTCATGGAGATTTGATTTCTCAAGAATAATGAATCATCTCCCAGTATAGTGAGAGATGCCTTGAGTAGTTGATAGCACCCTAGAACAATACAGATAACATTTGTAAACACTTCTAGGAAAATATTCGGGTATACAGATAATGCTTTCATCAGTACACTATTGGTGGAATCCCTCCGTGTGGCAAGGGAAAGAATTGGAAATGGCAGTTTCGGAAGACATATTCTTAGGTGCATATCAATGTAACACGATGTTAGATTTATATACAAGAGACAAAAAAATTAGAAAAAAAAATAAATTTCATTAAATTCACTCGTTACAAAAAATCATCTCTTTCTAATTTTTTATAAAAATATATAAATTTGATATATTACATTTATGTGCAATTAAGAATTTATCTTTTCACTATGATGTTGCCGCACTCGTAACTGGCTATCTTGATTCTTTGTATTGGGATAGGGATATAATCATAGAGACCCAAACTGGTCTACTATACGTCATATTTCTAAGATATATGACAAATCATTTGTATTCGGCTTTGCAATGTTATTATTGTTTTTTAATAAGAATATGGATTTATAGGTAATATCGATGTGCGGAACTTAAGTGAGAATTTTGGAAAGAAGAGCACAAAGAATGGTCAACAACAACGTTTGGCAGAATTAATAAGATCGTATTAATTAAGTTGACCAAGTTGGAATTTTGTTAAAATTTATTGTTGTTGAATTATCTATAAATATTTATTAAATCTGAAGTATGTCTTAACTTTAAAATAAGACAGTTATCATTGACTTAAAATTTATTTTGTAAAAAAAAAATTACAAAAAATGAAGATGCATAACTTAATTTGTAGTGATTCTTCATATATAGCAGAGTTACTGAAAACTAGTAATAGTGGACAGTGGCCAACCGTTTTCAAAGAGGTGACAAAGGAAATAGATAAAATATTTGTGCACAATTGGACGTCTACCAAAACAAATCAATCAAAAGAAAATGGCGTAAAATACAAGGTTTTCTTTTTCCAATTAATGTTATTGTGGACAAAGGCAAAGGTCCTAAGGTAGATGCTAATATGCTCCTTCTCATCTTTGAGTGTATGATACATCTTGTAGTTTACCTTCAATAATCAGTTTTTAGTTATTTAATGTAATATCCCTCAACTAAAGTTATTTATAATTTAGTCTTTAGACAAATTAATTGACCCAAAAAATTATCATCCTCATCTTCTGTTTTTTTGGTCACCGGCAAAAAGGACCTGCAGGCTACTGGCATTTCACCCAGTCGTCCAACCATCAACCATCGACCACTGGTGGCTTGTGGACCTATGCAACTATGGACGGATCTCTGCAACCATCAACCACCACGGTTGATTTCTTTGATTTGCGAATAGTGACTAGAGGCTGGTTTGCTACCTTGAGGTAGAGGGAGAGAAAGGGGTGGCTCGTGGTTGAACACCACCACGAATGGTTGGAGCCTGTGGTTGTCTGGTGGTGCATGGTGACTCTGAGGACGACGCCGGCCAGATCTGACTCATGATGGCCAGATTCGTGAAGTCCACGACCACACCACCCTCGCGCATGTCCCAGATCTGGAACCCTCCTTGCAAATTTCAAGTTCCGCCTCAAAGATTCTGTCGCCATGTAGCTCAAGGTTGAAGAAAAAGGCGGTCGAGTTCATCGTTGTCGCCTCCAAGTTGCCACTTTCTCCACAGCTGTCGCTGCTGGGCAAAGATCCTCCCCTTCCTCGATGGCGGCAACGACAAAGATCATCTCCTTCCTCGCTGTCAAATGGTCCTGATCATCGATCAAGATGGAAGGGTTCCATTTTGAGTGGATTGGTAACTGGGTGGAGGTGTTCTATTTGCAAGTGGTGGTGACGGTGGTGGGGTGGTGGTAGAGTGTGAAAGGTGAAAGAATCATATTGTAACTTTTAGAAACCTACTTATTAAGTTTTCAATAATAAATATCAACCATTGATATTATTTAAATATAAATGAAAGGCTGAGATCTTAAGGTGCACCATACACCCTGGTGTTTATTAGACATCGCCAAGGTCCTAATACAGAATATATTTAATAAGATAAGGTTTTATTATAAAAAAGTAAAAAATAAATAAATTTTGATTAAATAATTATATATAAATGATTAAAGTTAAAAGTTAGTTAAAAATTATATAATTATTTAAAAAGTTATATATATTTATATTTTAATTTTAATTATTTATATAAAATTTAATAATTAAAATTTACTTTTTTTACTAAATACACTCCCTATATATAATTCAAATATTAAAATCTGGACTCGTGTTTCATGCTTGTAAATTATAATATGAAGAAAAATGATGCTCATACATCATTTTTTCAAAAACACTACTATTTACACCTTTGATGGATGGTAGAGATTAAGTGAGAGAAAGTAATAAGAAAAAAGTGATTTAATCAATAATATTAAGAGAAATATAAAAAGAAGTATATGTACTATTTATGGTAATAATATCATTATTGTAATCTGAATCACGCATGACATTATTCTGAATAATGGCAACTTGCGTAGATTAAAATAATTTGTAATTTTATAAAAAAAAAAATTGTTCTGTGTTTATTAGGGATAATTTTTCGGGTCTACATGCATGTCTGCATGAGTAATACCCGTGACGAGGGCGGGTAATACTCGTCAAATTTCTCCCGCGAATATAAATACTCGTTTAGTATTATCCTCGTTTAATAAATAAGTTGGAGCGAGGGTGGATTATGCTTCAGTGCCATGCATGTGCCAAAAAAATTTATATAAATATTTTATATAAAATTATTAAAATACTTAATTATATAAATTAAAATATTGTAAAGTTATATAAATCAAAAGTATTTTAAGTGTTTGACATTAATTTTAGATTAAATTGTGTTGGACAAATTTTAAAAAATTATAGTATATATATTTTTTTCATTTTTCATTTTATTATTTTATTATTTTGATTTTTTTGAATTTTTTACAATTTATTGGGTATAGTGAATATCATGCGGATATTATTATTGAGGAGAAAAATAATTAATGCTCGCGGATATGGAGACATTAGGCTGAATAGATAGATATTATTGCGGGGTAAGGGGATTTGTAATTTTATAAAAAAAAAATCCGTTGCCATCCCTAGTGTTTATACGATATGGATTAAAACAAATAATAAAAGAGCATCATGATATAGATTAAAATGTCTTTTTCAATTGGTTCTATTAAAGCGAATTATTTTCTAAATGACTATCCTAAAACTTTTCATCTCTAATTTTGAATTTTTTAAAAAGAAAAAAAATATTTAGGATGGAAGAAGAAAATAAGAAAAATTAACAAAACATATTGTTCATCACAAGTAAATAAATTCTAATAATTTTAATAGTGACTGGATTAAAATCGCATTATATAAATAATTCCTTTCATTTTTACTAAGAATTAAAAACATTTAAATTGGCCCGAATAATCATATGGAAGAATTTATCTATTAAAACATCAATAATTTTGTAAGGATTAATTTAATTTTGTAATATTTTTGTTTTGCTAAATAAATAAAGTCATTTAATTGTGAATATATTTTAAATTAGTGTTTTTAAAATCAAATTAAACTTATCATTTAAATTGATTAGATTATGAATTGGATCATATTTTTAATTTGAATAACATTCACAGTTTAACTATGAATTTTACCGATTGAACTAATTAAATCATGACACACAATTCTTACCAGTTCAATCTCTAATTTAATTTTTAAAACATTAATTTAAATAGTTACTATTAACTTATTACCATAGATTCAATACTTATATATTTATAAATAAAATGTAATTATTTTAAATTTAATTTAAATTCATTATTTAATAAGTACTAAATTAGGTTAATCATGTGGCAACCTGCAACACATCATTTACACGCCTAAAATTGAGTCAAAGTTTAACTTTTTCGTTTTTATGTTAACCAAAGAAAAATCTACCAAAAAAGAAGATAATCTACCAAAAAAATGTTGACCAAATAAAGTTATTAATTTTTTCAAATTAAAATTGGAAAAATTGCTGTGGCTCTTTAGCCCAAGTTAAATGTTATATAGCTTCACTTACTTTTGGTTTACATAATCTAAAAATTGTGAACTATTGATTTAGATAAAAAAATAATAATAATAATTGATATTACCTGATTTTATATGAGATTTTGAATATGTAAAAAACTTAACTCTTTCTAAATTTATCTTGAAAACTGAAAAGGAATTTTTCTTTTTTTTAACAAAATAATGAAAAATTGAAAATGAAATTAATAAATCAGATTTCTTGACATACTATATAATCCTAATCCCAAATGGAAATCGAAATTTTTGTTTAAGGAAAGTAACACGCACACGTTTAAATAGAACACAGCTGCAAACATAGAGTGCATTGTGGAGCAACAAAGGAGCCCGTTGTCCTCAACCTCAAGCCAACATGAGAGGAGAGGACAACTCCGCCACCACCCCTCCACCTCTACCTCCTTCTCTCCTCCTTCCTTCACCCCACACATTCAACTCTCTCTGCCACCCACTTCTCCCTCTATTCCTCCATCGTTCCCCCAAATCCAAACATGATTTTTTTCCTCTCCAACACCCCAAAAATCCAAACTTTGGCTCCCAAAAATCCAAAATTCCTGAAACTCGAGACCCACGCATAATTATAATAACATACCCAGTTGTGCAAATTGGGTTTTGTTCCTTTTAGTCTCCAATGATTGCCATGATTCTTCGCAACTCCATATTCCTCGTAATCTTCATTGTCCTCGTCTTATTCCTGTTTTGGGTGATGCTCTTCAAAACGGGATTGATACACACCTTGAACAAACTCAGCAGAACCGTCCAAGATTGTTTCCACGTTTACCAGTTCCTCAAAGTCCCCGAATTCAATGAAACCATGCATCCCAATCCCCTTTACCGCAAGGTCTCCCTCTATTTGCATTCTCTCCCTTCCATCGAAGATTGCGACTTCATCAACCTCGTCACTGGCAACAACCAAAACGACATCGTTCTCTCCCTCGACCCAAACCAAACCATCCACGACCATTTTCTCGGCGCCACGCTCTTCTGGTTCAGCCGAAAAACCGAACCCAACCGAACCGCCTCGTTCGTTCTCAAAATCAGAAAAGCAGATAAACGGCGAATCCTCCGCTCCTATCTCCGTCACATCCACGCCGTCGCCGACGAGATGGATAACCAAGGGAAACGCGAATTGCGGCTGTTCATGAACGCCGGCGACGCCGGAAAGTCACGGTGGAGATCCGTTCCGTTCACGCATCCTTCGACGTTTGACAACATTGCGATGGAATCGGATCTCAAGAACAAGATCAAATCGGACCTGGAATTGTTCCTGAAAGGGAAGCAGTACTACCGGCGGCTCGGCCGGGCCTGGAAACGGAGCTTCCTGTTGTACGGTCCGTCCGGTACCGGAAAATCGAGCTTCGTCGCCGCCATGGCGAACTTCCTCTGTTACGACGTGTACGACGTGGACCTATCCAAGGTTCGAGGCGATTCGGACCTGAAGTTACTCCTTCTCGAAACGACGGTGAAGTCGATCATCGTCGTGGAGGACCTGGACCGGTTCCTGTCGGAGAAATCAAAAACGACGTCGTCGGTGAGCGTGTCGGGGATCCAGAACTTCATGGACGGGATTCTGACCTCTTGCTGCTGCGAGGAGAGGGTGATGGTGTTCACGATGAGCAGCAAGGATCAGGTTGACCCGGATCTGCTCCGCCCGGGTCGGGTCGACGTCCACATCCACTTCCCGGTGTGCGATTTCTCGGCGTTCAAGACGCTGGCGAGTAGCTACCTTGGTGTGAAGGAGCACAAGCTATTCCCTCAGGTGGAGGATATTTTCCGGCACGGGGCGAGTCTCAGCCCCGCCGAGATCGGCGAGTTGATGATCGCGAATCGGAACTCGCCAAGTCGCGCCATCAAATCGATCATCGGTGCGCTCCGAACGGATAGTAATAGTAGGATTTCTGAGGAGATGATTGGACGGCAGATAGGGGGTGACGTGGACGAAACCAACGAGGGGTGCCATCCGGTTAAGGATTTTCGGAAATTGTACGGTTTCTTTAGGTTGCGGAACGTCAGAAGATCTCAATCGTCCATTTCACCCATGATAGATGATCAAATATCATAGATATTCTTTTGAAATTTTTGTCAATTTATAAGGTGGGGAGGGTTTTGTTCATAAACAAATTAGGTAATGCATTTACTGGTTGGATACGCCATTAAAAGTGTTCATATTTGTTGTTTAGGAGTGATTTGCATTGGGATGTTCCTAGTGGGAACGTAAATAGTTAGAATTAGAATGATCATTGATGTAGGAAAAGAATTAGCAAAAGAAGACTACCATGTATATCTTGTTTTCCCAGTTTGATGAATGGTGACTTGATGAGTCAATTGCCATGTATAGTTTTCACATTGGGAAAATCAAGAAATTCTTCAATTAAAAGTGATCATATTTGTTCTTTAGAGCGATTTGCATTGGGATGTTTTTTGTGGGAATGTAAATGTAAATAGTTAGAATTAGATTTTTATTTTATTTTTTTTACGTGTAGAATTAGAGTGATCTCTGATATAGGAAAATAGTTAGCAAAAGAAAATTACCATGTATAATTAGTTTTGTTTTCCCATTTTGATGATTGGTAAGTCAATTGCCATGTATAGTTTTCACAGTGGGAAAAACAGAAAGTTGTTCAATTATTCTGTTTTTCCTTTTTCATTATTTAATTGAGGTGATAAAAGACATAGGAAGAACAAATCGAGTTATCTTTTTTTTTTTTCCTAAATGTTTATCGTGAAGTATGATGTGTTTGTCTTTAAAGATCAATTTTGTTTTGACATTTAAGATTAAATGTTAATTAGATTTATACGATTGTGATGATCAAATTCATAAAGAGATTGCTTGTTATATTGACAAAATATGGTAATGGTACTTTCAATTTATTGTTCTGTCCTTAAAAGAAGAAAATGCTATTTGTGAATTACTTTTCAATTTAGATGTTGATAATTGTTTTATAAGCTAGAACTAGAAAGTGCATACTGTCAGCAGCTATGTAAATCGAAATTACGCCGATATATACCTTTAGCATGTTTCAAAATTAAAATTTTTAAAAACTAATTTAATTTATAAATAAAATCATTTACTTCAAAAGTATATTATAAATTTTTTATTTAGTTGCATACATATAATGGTTCATTCAAATGATTGTTGAATTTAAGTTTATATGATTTGATTTTAATTTTGATTATTTAAATTGAGGTTTCACCACTTTAGGGATAATTTTACTTAACCACCACTTAGAAGTTAGTTTTACAACAATACTTACGGAGATATATTAGTCAAAGAAAAAAATTAAGGTTTTCACTTTTTCTTATTTAGTCATTTAACATATTAAAAATAAAAATAAAAATATGAAATAAATTTGATTATCTTTAATAAGATCTAATATAGAATTTATTTTACAAATCAATTCATTATAATAAATTTTAAATGATAATTAATTTTTAAATCAGTTCAACTTTAATTCTTTTTATGATTCTATTACAACTTTTTTCGGATATAGATTCTATTACTATTCTATTATAACATATCACCTCCCTTTTTCTCATTTACTAATGTTATGTAAGTGAATTGCATATCAATAATGCCAGCACTTAATTATATTTAAATAATCTATTGGTTAATAGTGTTCTTTTTCTTTCATTGAAACATGTGGATTCACGCATATATTAATTTATCACGCAGTACTCTTAATTCAACACTAACAAACTATAGTTAATTTAAAAAATTTATCACAAAACCAATTTTCTTGTTGGGGGCATGGCTTGTAAAATATTAACTCAATTTTAAGTCCTTGTTTTACTTTTTTTAATATATATATATAATGTCTGTGGTTTGCATAGTGTTAGCAGCTTTTACTTATATCTTAAAAGCACATTTCTAATTAAATAATGCAAAGTAATTGTTATTATAAGAAGAAAAATTTTATGATCAAACAGTACTTGACCGCAGTTAAAATAAACTGTAATTTTAAGTGAATTTTATTTATAATGTGAAAAGTTTAAATAAGTATAAATGTAAAAAAATATAAAATATAATGTAAAAATCTTTTTTCGATTTTGACCTTGAAGTAAACAGAACCCCTTAAAATTTAAAAAAGACTGTCAATTTTTTTTAAAAATTAAAAGGTGACATTATTCTACCCTAATAAGTGAATTTTGGGATAAGTGAATATGTGACCTTACAACTTTGAGATTTGCTTTTAATGTTAATAAATATGGAATCTTAAAATTTTGGGACATCACCATAACTTGAAGATAAATATTTATACTACGGATACGGTAAAATTCTCCTTCCGCTTATTTCCTGCACTCAAACACTGAAATGTATAAAGAAATTAAGATTAAATTTTATTTTACCAGAGTGGGGGGTTGGGGCGGAGGCGGAGGCGGGGGCGAGGAATAGAAAATCCGCTTCGGTCTAGCATCTTTATAAACATTAGTGATTAGACACCAAATTATATCCCACGAAAGTCTCTAGAATTTTAATTCCACAAGTTTTTTTTTTTTAAAGTAAAGAATGAGTAGTGTGTAAAATAAATTTTACTTTTTTTTGTTACATTAGAGGCAGAGGCCTAAAGAAAAGTTTATTTATTGGATAGAAAACAAGACTTGGATTAACTTAGAATTTGTAACAATCAAAGGTCATATTTCCTTAGCTTCATCCACTAATTATTATTCACCATCCACCAATGAATGTATCCACCATCCACCATAATTTTCACATATCCATTAAGTGCTAATATCATTATCACGTGGCCATCGACCATGTACCATATTAGTGCTGAATTCTTCATTTTTGCTCTCAATTTGGTGCAGTAACTTTAGATTTAGATTTTATTGTATACACTTTTTATATAATCATATCACATTAAAAAATATTAAAACATAAAAATAATACTAATAAATCTTATATAAATAATAATAAATTTTATTATAATTACTTTTGTGTCTTTTTCACTTAGAGGATGCAAAGTCCAAACCGAGTAACTTCTTTAATTTTCTGTCACAGCATGCAATAGAACTGCTTCATTTTTCTTTCCCTCATCATTGGTGATAAGTACCTATTCGGCTTTTCTTCTATGGAGTCCATATATTTAGGTACAGAAACAGCTAGCTAGTCGATATCGGTAATAAATAAAAAATGCATCAATGAATTACGCTTTTATTTTACAACTTCTATACTTGTACCAAAAAGGGCACCAGCGATGGTCATTTTGTTCAAAATAAAGTTTAGAAGAGGAGAGTTTGGCTAATTTTATAGAAGAAATATTTTGTGTTTAATTTTTATATGTATATTATATTTATAATATATGTTAATATAAAAAATATTAAATTATTTTGTATGTAATTATAGTATTTCTATGAATATATAGTAAATTTGTGAACAAATTAAAAAAAATTAACGTATAAAAATTAAATAAATAATGGGACTAATTTTAAAGTCAGAAAAATACTATAAATTTCAGCAAACTCTTGCCGTAATACTTATAGAGTATTTACTAACAAAAAACTATTAGTTAAAGTTGATCATGTAACTTTTTTTAAATTTATTTAAATTTATTAGTTGCGTCAACTTTGTCAAAAATATGTTAACTTTGTCAACAAAAAAAATTAACAAAACACTATCACATAATGTCATTAGTAATTCTTAATTTTCAGAGGCTATCAGACACTTAAATGTGTTTTTTTTTAATTATTTATGGTACCTATGGGGTGATTGTTCAAGACTCACATATATATAATTCTTTGCCCCATCTTCCCTTTTCTATATTTCAAGCAATGGTCCACTACCAAGCATCTTGGTGAAGAAAGAAAGAAAGAAAGAAAGCTTAATTACATTACCAAACATATAGTATCGACTTTTGAATCATGTTTTATTTGTTTGATATAGTTGTGCCTTCTTTATTCCCCCACTAACATAAATAACTATAGTTTTAGCATGGGATATAATATTGTTCTGTATCGGATTTTAGATTAGGAATTCAGGAATAATTTGACCTACTGAAGTTAAATCTTATATTTTTATGAGTGGATAAGTAAATATACTTATTTATAATGAGTAAATCTCTAACAAAATCTCTCATAAATAGAGGAGACAATTATAAAAGATAATAATTTTACTAGATTCTTATCTTAATTAATAGTATTTAATACAAATTTAAACATAATTCTTATCTACTAAGACGCTCTTATAAATATCATATATGATAGTAAAATATGTATCTAACTCCAAACATTTCCCACCTTATGCACGGTCTAACTTGAGTGTCGAAGTACCTTTTGCAGGTACCCATCCCTCGCACCATCGTCGCAACCAGCGTGCATTGGAGGAAACCACCTTCATCAACCTTATTCGGGTGATTCTCTGAAACCTGTTCAAAACATTGATGTCGTTTGTGTGAAACGATAAACTTCGATTCCCATCACCACCATCATGGTCACTACAAGGCGAAACCATGTTTCTGCCACTCAAGATCAACCTTCTTCTGGCTGTCATCTGGCATCCGCTCCAATTCAAGAGTCGATTGCTACCCAACCAAAACACAAGCAAGACGGGTAAGAGACTTTGCATACTAGTGAAAATCTCTCTCCCCAATTACGGCATGTTCCGGCAACGTAGCGACTTGGCCCCCATAGAGCCCTTTCAGGAGATACCAGACAATTGGTATCAGCATTACAGTGCTTAGGAGAACATATGAACAACGATGAAGTTCGATCCCACCAAGGCGAGTCCAATCTCTCTGAGCTATCTAGAGAGGAACTTATCTCTCTAATTAGTCTTCAGGATGAACGTATTCATAACTTGGAAAGAGCTGCTAACTAGGAGAAGAAGGGCAAGAGTCAGGTTCTTCACTGGAATCGTGAAAATAGGAATGAGCCAGCCTATGATGAGGTACGTAACCCAGAATACTCAAGGGTCACGGAACCTAGTCAGAGAGCTGAGAACTCAACTCATGGAAATAGAGAGAAGGACCTAGGACAGAGAAAGTCGGTTAAGCAAAACCAACCTTTCTCAGATAAATTGATGACCTACGAGATCCTTAAGCGCTTCAAGTATCCAACTAATATTGACGCCTATGATGGGACCAATAATCCTCAAGAACACCTAGATGCCTATGTTTCTACTTTACTATTTACTGGAGGATATGATTCACTCATGTGTCGTACTTTTCCTCTCTCTTTAAAAAAAGTTGTCTTGAGATGGATCACTACCATGACTCCTAAATTCGTTGTTAATTGGGAAGACTTGTCCTAAAAAATTTTGCTGCACTTCACCACTAGTAAGGTGCAGCCGAAATCCATTTAATGTCTTTCTTATATTAAACAAGGAAAGGAAGAATCCCTCCGATATTTTATATCCTGGTTCAACAAAGAAGTAGTAAATATTTATGATTATGATGAAAGACTCAGACTACATTACATAAGGGAAGGACTTCGTCCTGGACCATTTTCCTTTTCACAGGCTAAAAAAGAGCCAAAGACCATGGATGAGTTCTGGGCTAGAGCTGATAAATATATCAATGCGGAGGACATTTTCTAGGCCAGGAAGCATCTAGAGAAAGGAGAAGATGTCAATCCTAAACCCAGACAAGCTCCCAAAAAAATTAGAATCCTATACCACCTTTAAAAGGGAAGTATGAAAGTTACAATCCCCTTAACACATATTGATCTCAAATCTACCAAGAAGTGATGAACACGAAGTTTAGACATGTGCAAAAAGCTCCCTTATTGAGAAAACAAGCACAAAAAGATAAGTTCAAGCATTGTACATTCCATGAAGGTCATAAACATAATACTAAGGACTGCTTCAAGCTTCATGATACGATCAAGTCTTTGATCTGGGATGGCTGTCTAGGTCGATATGTATGTCAATCCCATAATGATAATCAGAGGGGAGGACAAAATTACAAAACATAATGCTACAATCCTCAGAAAAGCTCATTTCCACCATACCAGAGAAACAGCTTGCCCGCAAGGAATAAAAATGCTGGAACAGGTCCATCTTAGGATAATGCCCAAAATCAGTAAATAGCACAACCCCAAGACAACCCTAATCAGAATAAGGAATGCCATCATGGGGAGGTAACCTGGATAATTAACACCATTTCAGGGGACTTTGGTAGACGCAATGAATTAGGGAACACAAGATAAAAAAAAACACTTCAGGTTATGTTAAGCGTAACATCCTATCGACATCAAAGTTAGATGACGGAACTGGGAACACCTTGCCGATTTCTTTTTTGGATGAAGATTATGGTTATACTATCCCGGATCATGACGATCTTATAGTGATTTCAGGAATAATAACCAACGTTGAAATACAACGTATATTTGTTGACCAGGGAAGCTCAGCAGACATTATATTCCTAGATCTCTTTGAGAAGCTAGGAATATCAAGGAAAGAATTGATCCTGTACATCGATGAGTTGATCGGATTCATTGGAGATAAGATCACCCTAGTGGGACACATGAGACTTATCTGACCTTGGGAAATGATTCTCTCTTTAAGACACTTAAGGTTAAATTTATTATGGTCGATTACCCTTCAGCCTATAATGTCATACTTGGTCGTCCCTCACTCAACGCTTTTAGGGTTATGATCTCCACGCCCCACTTGGTCATGAAGTTTCTCGACCTGTATGACAGGGTTGTTACGGTCAAAAAAGACTAGGCTATGACTAGGAAATGCTATAACGAGAGCTTGAAGATCGCTAAAAAGCCTAAACCAAGGACCAACATAACAATTCATCTTTAGTCATTACGGATCCTGTCAATTTCTTCTTGACTGAACTGGATGTTAGTGAAGAGATCCGTGGTACGCACCCTCAACCTGATAAGGAGCTTCGGTTCCTTCAACTTGATGCCAATCCAGACCAGGTAACCAAAATTGGAGGATATCTGAGCTAGGAGGGAAGATCCCAGCTAGTCGAGTTTCTTATGAAAAACAAAGATCTTTTCACTTGGATGTCTGCTGATATGCCGAGATTAGATCTTGAATTAAATTTCCACCGACTCTCTATCAAGAAGGATGCGAAGCCGGTGGCCCAACAAAAAAGGAAAGTCAGACCTGAGAGATAGGAAGTAATACAAAAGCATGTGAAAGAAATTCTAGATGCTAGATTCATTAGAGAAGTCTCTTACACTACATAACTATCTAATATAGTCCTAGTAAAAAAAGCTAATGGGAAATGGGGTATGTGTGTCGACTACATTGACCTGAATATGACATGCCCAAAAGATAATCCATTTCCCAACATTGGTAAACTAGTGGACAATTCATCTAGGTTCCGGTTTCTCATATTCATGGATGCCTATTTCGGGTATAACTAGATTTCTATGAACCCAGAAGACGGAGATGAAACTGCATTCATAATAGAGATGAAAAGTTATTGTTACCGCGTTATACCATTTGGATTGAAGAATGCAGGTGCAACTTACCAGCAGGTGATGAATAAGGTTTACGAAAAATAAATTGACAAGATGTTGGAAGTCTATATTAATGACATGATAATCAAGAAAATGAAGACCAGGAACCATGTGAAAGACTTGGAAGAAGTGTTTGCCCAAATACGAAAGCATAATATAAGATTGAATATGGAAAAATACGCTTTTGAGGTATAAGTCGGTAAATTTCTGAGATTTTTATTGACAAATCGAGGCATTGAAGCTAACCCAAAGAAACGTCAGGTTGTTCTTGATATATGTAATCTGCAATCCATAAAAGAGATACAACAACTGACAGGTCAGATAGCGGCCCTCACTCTCTTCTTAGTAAGGACGCTCAAAAATTCCTTTCATTTTTTAAAACCCTTAAAAAGGAGAAAGACTTTAAATGGACCCCAGAGTGTGAGGCCGCATTTTAGGAGTTGAAGAAGATGCTAGCAATACCACCAATCTTGACGAGACCGGATCCTAGTGAAACTTTATATGCCTACCTTTCAGTCAGTAACGAAGCAATCAGTTCTATCTTGATAAGAGAAATCAATAGAGGTCAGAGGCTGGTTTATTTTATTAACAAGGTCCTACAAGGCTTTAAGCTTCACTATCAGAAGATTGAGAAATTGGCCATAACATTGCTAACTACCGCTAGAAGGTTGAGGTAATACTTTCAGTGTCACTCTGTAATAGTGAGGATAGATCAACCAATTTGCCAAGTGTTATATAAACCAGACCTCACTGGAAAAATGATTGTTTGGTCAGTGGAGCTCTCTAAATTCAGTATCACTTATGAGTTAGGACAAGCCATAAAGGCTCGAGTTTTATTATACTTTTTGGTAGAGCTTACACTCCATTCCGACCATCCTAAAGTGAATTTCTGGACCATTATATTGATGGATCCTCGAATCCCAAAGGGAGTGGTGCTAAAGTCATATTGGAAAATAAATTCGTACTCATGTTGGAATATTCTTTAAGATTTGACTTTCTGACTTCAATTAACCATGTTGAATATGAAGCATGCATCGCAAGCATTATCATGGCAAAAGAAATAGGAGCTATAGATATAGTTCCATGCAGTGATTCACAGTTGGTGACTTCCCAAATCTGATGTGAGTATCAGGCTAAGGAGTCCCTGCTGTAAAAATACGTAGCCAAAGTAAAGAAATTAATAAGAGGTTTTGACAATGTTAAGGTAGAACATATTCTAAGAGAACAAAACTCTAGAGTCAACACCCTGTCAAATCTTGTTAACACTAAAAGCCTTGGCAATAATAGGTCTGTAATCTAGGATACCCTACTCACTTCCAGTATTACATACATTGATATCCTTATACTAGAAGATGATGAAACCTAGATGACACCTATAGTTGCTTATCTCCGTAATGGCACATTACTTGAAAACCATAAGGAAGCCTAGAAGTTAGTATGGACAGCGGCCTGGTATACCATCATTGATAATCAGTTGTACCATTGCAAGTTTTCTTCTCCTCTCCTCAAGTGTCTCAGTCCAAAAAAAGCAAAATATGTCCTGGCCTAAATCTATAAAGGAAGTTGTGGTTATCACTTTAAAGGAAAGTCCCTACCATGAAAAGTTCTGAGCGCCGGATACTATTGGCCCAGTATGGAAGCTGACATCATGAAACATGTCCAAAGATATGACAAATGCTAATGGTTCTCAGACATCTATGCAGCTCCACCAGAAGAGCTATCTATGATGTTTGTTCCCTGGCCTTTTTACCAGTGGAGAATGGATATCCTAGGTCCTTTCCCTCAGGCACCAAGATAGATTAAGTACTTGGTAGTAGCTGTGAACTATTTTACCAAATGGAATGAGGCAAAACCACTATCCATCATCACCTCGGTCTGGATACAAAAGTTCACCTGTAAGAATATTATCAGTAGATTTGGTATTTCAGAATCCATTAATATGGATAATGGAACACAGTTTACTAACTAAAAGTTTAAGGATCTCTAAGTCGAACTCAAAATTAAACAACATTTTATCTTGGTGGAGCATCCGCAAATGAATAGACAAGCTGAGGTCGCCAACTCGATCATGTTTTATGGGCATATCGAACCATGCCTATTCATCAAAAGGAGAAACTCCCTTCAAGTTAACTTTTGGTTGCGAGGCTATAATCCCAATTGAAATAGGAGAATCGAGCTGGAGAAAGTAGGATTTCTCTGAAGAGGCCAACTCAGACCTCATCTACCATAATTTAGACCTGTTAGAAGAACAACGTCGCATTGCCCATATTCATGAAGCCGATATCAAATAGAGGATTTCAACCTAGTACAATTCCAAAGTAATACCACAGAGGTTTGTTCCCGGCGATCTCGTTCTGCATAGAGCGGATATCGAGGCAAAAATATGAAGGAAGGAAAACTAGCTCCTAATTAAGAAGGACCATATCATATCACTTCCACAACAAACACTAGAGCCTATATCCTAGAAACCTTATCTGGCAAAGGCATCAAGAATTTCTGAAATGTTGACAAACTTAGGAAATATTATAGCTAATTCTCTTTTGTTTATATTTTTATCATGTAAGTGACGAGATCCAATATGAATAAATTGGTGACTGTATTTTCAGTATTTGGTTATTTTATACATTTACAACTATTACAACCCACAAAGTTATCGCATCTTGGAGAGGTCTGAGGAATATAAAGTCTAACTGGGATCAGATATTTTGATGCACAAATGAAGGTCAAAAAGGGGAACCCACTTGACCGTAATCCGTGTTTAAGAAGCGAGTTGAAAGGTTTTAACTTGTACCCTAATAAGTCTAAGCTTAACCTATAAACTTAAAAAAAGTTTAAAGAGGTTAAGAGTATCCGACCGTTGTCGGGGATAAGGCAGCAACATTTATCGTGGTCTACAAAGGATACCACTCCAAGAGGCTTCTGTGTCAAAATCACGCTTCAGAGTTTTACACTTTAGAAATTTGACTAAGTGTCAATAACTCCATCAAAGAACAAGAAACATAATTGATAAACGACTTAAGCGGACCCCAGAATAAAGAAAACCACCGAGATCGAGCGTTGAACCCATCGCGGTTAGAAAACATTATTCTTCAAGATATGAAATGTTATTCTTCAGCTTAGCCTCGGTCTGCCCAAGGATATCACTCTTGGCACGGTGATTTAGGTAGACTTTGTTGAAGAAATTTAATCTTTTAAAATATTTTCCCAAGCTACCCCTTCGTGATCTTAGTTTGGAGCCTGGTTATCTCAGCCTTGCACAGACCAAGCTCTTCATTGACTTGAGCTAGTTGCCCATTCCTCTAAGCCATAGCCAACTCAAGCTCTTTTTTCTCACCTTGGAGGGCATCCAGATCCTTCTCCAATTCGCAAGTCTAATGAACAGACTTATAGGCAGACTCCAAAAATTGGAGAACAGAAGCGTTGCGTAGAGCCTGCACCTGGGCATCTCGGATAATTTTAATTAAGTCCTGCTCTATCAGGACATCTTGATCAGTCTGGGTCATAAGGCATTATCGATAATCCGCCCTGGGTTGACCCCTTGCCCTAAACAGATCTGTCTGGGAACTGAAGTGGGGTGCTCTCTGAGATCTCATTATCTCATCCAATAGTGAGATCAATTAGTGCCACCTCGATCACTGGCCTTTTGCTTTCAGGCTCCTGGTGTCCCTCCTATTTCCTTTTGCGTGGCCAAAGTGGTTGAGCAAGGGACCCAGGATCCACCTCCAGGGTTGAGGTTAAGATAAAGGAACCAGAACTGTCGGTTGGGATCCGGAGCCCAATGCCCTAGCCTTTCTCTAAGCTAGACGTAGTACAAGGGCTTCAAGTCCACCGGGTGGCGTCATGCTTTCTACAAAAAAGAAATAAATATATTATTACACATAAAAATTATGCAACTAAAGCTTGTCAATATATTCAAGATGGAATACCTAGAAAAGCTCTTAAAGAGCCGGAGGGCTCATCCAAAATGTCTGTACAGTAAATGACCCCATTCTTATCCGCCCACTCAACTAGAAAGTTAAGGACGTTGGCTTCATTCTCTATCAGCAAGGAAAATGGAGTCTCTATCTCCTCCTAACTTCTCTCCCATATAGCTTGCATCCAGTATAAAAATATTCGTGGCTCATTTTTTGAAATAATAGAAAAAGACATTAACCCCAGAACTTCTTCAATTCGGAAGAAATCCTTCTTGAAGTACTCTTGATATAGTTTGAATACTTTCCGCCCTACTTGTGCGCATAAAGTAACCCACCCCTTTTGAAAACTATTCTCGGAGGGTGAAAAGAAAGAAGAATAACCCCACAGAGTATGACCATTCAAATGTACTACAAATAAGCTCGAAAGTCCTGATAAAGTCCTATGCGTTCGGATGTAGGTGAGTTGAAGCTACCCGCAGGTGGTTTAGGACTCCAATCTCGAAGTCGGAGAAAAAAAGCTAGACTCTGATGTGGGTAAATAGCATATCATGCATATAAATAATGTGGTCGCCCTCCGTCCTCATTGAGTAAACCTTTTCTTGGTATGACAGGGCCTAAATTACATATTCTCCATCATGAAGTTGGTCTTCAGTTAGGTGCAAGTATTCTTATTTGGCATTGGCGTCCTCCGATGTCTCGACGCTTGATGGAGTACCTAGAACGTCTTGGTCAACCATTTGTTATAGACCGATATTTCTTGGAAAGGTATATTCCCTTGGTTCTGACATAGATGCTCTCTGACGTCCCATCTCCAAGTTAATAGCTTTACCTACAGAGGCTATACTTATGTTAAAATCAGAAGAGATCTCATTATAACTCTCTAACTTCTTTATGAGTATGGAGAGCAGACATGATGGTGTTTGCCATGTAAGTTCCCTAGTACGATCTGCTCTCTATATCATTTCCAGTAAGTCTGTCGCCTCAAGCGCAGCAGAGATGTTCTCCATATCATGACTTGGACTCCTTTGTCCCATGCATGTCGTTTACTCCTGATCTCGGATATCTTGACACTCAGCTGTCATATCTAAGCGTCAAGTTGGGGGCAACTGTTCTAGACCAGGTTCGGGATTAACGGTTTATGAGCAACTCTACCCTTTAGGGTTAGATCTAAGATATTTATGAGCGTAATTAGATAAGTAAATATGTCTATTTATGGGGAGTAAGTCTCTAACAGAATCCCTCATAGATGGAGGAATCAATTATATCTTTTATAAATAGAGGAGACAGTTATAAGATATAACAATCTTATTGGATTCTTAACATAATTAACAACATTTAATACAAATTTAAACAGATTCTTATATATCAAGACGCTATTATAAATACCATACAAAATAGTAAAGGTATGCATCTAATTCTAAACATTACTCACCTTGTGCACAATCTAACTTAAGTGTCAAAGTACCTTTTTGCAGATACTCACCTCTTGCACTACCGTCGCAACCATTCGAAGGAAATCATCTTCACTAACCTTATTCAAGTGATTCTCTAAAGGATAAAACTTAGGTCCATTTCTTTATATCCATTACATTCATTTCACCAATCAAGTTATGACATGTGTTCATTAATGTTCTCTCTCTTACTCTCATTTTTAAAAAAATGCACACATGTCATAGTTTGATTTGTAGAATGAATATAATAGATATAAAAAAATAGACCTAAGTTTTGTCTTTCTCTAAAACCCATTCAAAACAAATATGATATATATTTCAGATTTTAAAATAAATATTTAAACTATGCGATTACAATTACATTGCTCTAACTCACAAAATATTTTAGATGAGCTGAATTTGGCATTTCAAATGTGGAACTTAGCAAAACTTCAATAAACAACAGAAGGGAACAATAAAACTCAGCAATAATAAATAGAAAGGGAAAGAAGTGTAATCAATTTTCAGCCGTCGGTACCTCAGCACTCTAGGGGAGAGGGCAAATTTCATAATTTCTTCTCAGATGTAATTAAGCAGGCCTACGGGCTAGTGAAAAATAAATGAGAGAGAAACAAATGGCAGCACCTTTCAGCATCTTTAATTTGATCATTGCATGACCAACCATTTTGATATGTCTGCAGCATTTAACGCACAACATTTATTTCAATATACAAAAGCAATAATAGATTGGAGACCGTATTCTGCGTCCGGCCAGCTGTTCCTGTTCTCATCCCATCAATGAAAAATTTAAAAGATCACTAGTGAAATCATGAGTGAAATGGACACAGATCAAACCTAATCAGAGTAATTATTAGATAAATATGATCAATTGTAGGTATTTAAATTATTATTTGATATATATAAAATATTAAAAATTATTATAAAATTATATTAATCTTTAATAATATTTTTATACCTATTAAATAATAATTTAAATACTTAAATAATAATATGATAGATCATACTTATGTAAGAATTTCTGCCTAACTAGACTCTCTGCCCAGCACATATTCTGCCACCCACGATAAGTGCCCCCCCCCCCCCCCCCCCGGTTATAGGACCTAATAGATTATTCCATTATGAGTTGTAATTGTAGTATTATACTGATAAAATATTGCCATAAACAAAATAACTCATAAGATAAAATCATTGATACATAAACTATCAAAGAAGATAAGGCAGACTTTACTGAGATGAATGAGTGTATAAAACAATTAAGAAGGAATCATTTGGATGTATTTGTGTCCGAAATTATTAAAATTTAGGTTATACTTAAAATGTGTGTGTGTGTTTTTTTTTATACTCCACTTATTTTTTTAATTGAAGAATTATAATTACTATTGGATCTAAAACTTCGATTCACCGTACTATTCTTATCTAATTATAAATTTAAATCATATAAAGTAAGATGAAAATGGGTTTAGAGTAAGTATGCTACTCCTGTGATTTATTCTTTTTTTTAAAATTCATTATTTTTTTATAGATAAAATAGGTATTTTAGTCTTTTATTTTTATTTATTTTTTAATTTAATTCTTTATTTTTTATTTTTGTCAATTTAATCCCTTAACTTCCAAATCATCAACCTATGTGATGCTTCATAACGGTTCCATCATAAACTCTAATAGAAGTGATGATGTGTCCTTAATGACAGTGACATGACTCTCACATGGAGATTATGTAGCTATGATGTAGTGATAACATGACATCACTGGTTAGTAACATGACATCACTTCTTTTAGTAGGACTAACAGAAATGTAACAGAAGATCAGATTGATTGACGGTTTGAAACATATATGACAAAATTGACAAAACTAAAAGATATGTGACCAATTTTTTTTTAAAAAACCTCTTTAAAATTATGAATATGAACTTGTCTTTGTATAAATATTTTACCCATGTAAAAAATTACCCAAATATCGGTAAATTTGGATGACTTCATATCTATCTAATATTGATAAAGATTAAATAATCTATTATTATGGCAAACTGAAAAATATTCAATCATTAAGATGTGATTTGCATCAAATAGCTATAGTTCAAGTGGTATAAAGTCACTTATAAGACTATGATTAATTTCTAATTAAGTCGCTTTAGAGTAAAGTATTATATTTTTTATTATAATCACATTTTTCTATTTTTCATTTCATGCTATTCCTTATGTGGTATTTTCTCAATGCTTGTGGTGCTTTGGTCTCTCTTTTGAATGTTTTGCTAAGAGGGAGTTGCTGCCCAAATTATTTGTCAGCAGTCCTATTTGCTTTCTTTTTTGCTCTTATAATTTTTTCAACTATTTTAAAAATAATTTTATCACAAATCTTTTAGATATGTGATTTTTTAATAGATTTGAAGATGTTGGCTTTAAGTTTCTCCAATTTGCCTTCTAGCGCTCTCAAGGTAGACCTAAAGAAGTACGTTAGGAAAAGTGAGGCATTAGAACTCTTGAGTATAGCGCAAGAAAGAAACCTTGTGGCATTGAACCTCTATAAGAAGGAGCCTAAAGAGATGAGACAAAAGAAGAGAAGAATAAGAACTGACGAAAATGGTGAAGGGAAATCCATTTGTATAGGGCAAATTCAAACAATCAATTGCCCCATGAGCAACTCTAAAATAACCTGTGAAGCACAGATACACCATTTTTTAGGTGTATCTGCGTGTCGGACACATGAGGACGCACGTACGACACACGTGTCCTGCGTGTCCAAATGTGTCTGATTAAAAATATTATTATTTTTTGCTTAGACATGTCTCAGACACGCTTGGGCACGTCTATGATATGACTTGGACACAACCCATTAATATTTTTTTAAAAAAAAATAGTTTCCATGACCAACATCTAATTAGTAAGCTCGTAACCCACTCAAACTCAATCACATGACTGATGTCCTAAGTCACTATTTTCTCATACCATTATTTTAAGTTTATTTTTTCACATGTCACTATTAGGTTTTTAATTTTTATCTTTTCACACACTACTATTTTCATCTGCTCCTTCTACCTCTACTCGTACCAAGTCATCCACTTCGTCGTCACCGAAACTTGCCTCACACCACTATTCCCTCTAGTTAATTTTTTTTTTATGTATATGTACTTATACGTGGTTAGTTCTATTTGGAAAAGTTAGTTTAGGAGATTTTTTAGAAAATATCAATAGAAATTATGTTCCATATTTTTTGGGATGGGCTTAGTAGGTAGCAAATATTGACATATATAACATATATTAAGATATTGTAAATTTTCAAGCTTATAGAAATGATATTAATGAATTATGAATTTTTTCTTAAATTTTGCAATTATATATATACATAAACCAAGCTATATATATTTGTCGTGTGAGTTTTTGAATTTAGTGTGTCCCAAGATCAAGTATCTCGTGTCATGTCCGTATTTGTGTGGTATCGTGCTTCATAGAAAATAACTTAGTTTGCTAGGGGCTTGTGAAGTCATTTAGGCTATGTTTGGTGCACATGATAATATAGTATAAAACAAGATGATAGGATAGTATAAATTATGATAGTATAATGAATAGGATAAGACATAATCCTATTTTTTGTTTGATAATAAAAGGATAAATTAGCTGATTATATAATATTTTTTTAAGACCAAAATATCCTTTAGTATAAAAGTTAAAATAATTAGAAAATAATAATAAAAAAGCCTTATGGTGGTGGTAGTGGTGGCAGTGGTGGTGATGGTGGTGGTGGTGGCGGTAGGGTGGCGGCGCATGGTGGTGCGGTGGTGGAGGTGGTGATAGTGGCGGTGGTGGCGTGGCGGTGGCGGCGGCGACGGTGCCGATGGTGGCGGTGGTGATGGTGGTGGTGATGGTGGCGGTGGTGGCGACGGTGGTGGTGGTCGTGGCGGCGGCGGTGCGATGGTGGCGGTGGTGGTGGTGGTGATGACGGTGGCGGCGGCGGCGGTTGCGGTGATGGTGGTGGTGGCGGTGGCGGCGGTCGTCGATGGTGGCGTGGTGGTGGTGGTGGTGATGGTGGCGGTGGCGGCAATAGTGGTGGTGGCGGTGGCGGCAATTGTGGGGGGTGGTGGCGGTGGCAACGGCGGCGATGTTAATGGTAGCGGTGGTGGTGGTGGTGATGACGGTGGCGGTGGTGGTGGAGGTGGTGGTGATGGTGATGATGGTGGTGGTGGTGGTGGCGCAAGGGAGAAGAGTGATAAAAATGAAATTGAGGATAAAATTGGAATAGAAATCTTATCATGTCTTATCATGTACTAAGGGAGGGGATAGAGTTATCACCTTAGAATAGGATAAAATGACTTGACCTGATTTCATTATACTATCAGTTGAATGCACCAAACATTGAATAAGACCTGAAAATATTAGTTTATACTATCATGTTTTCTTTATACGATGCATCAAACGTAACCTTAGGCATTTGTATTGGTTTTGGTATTGCTGTTTTTCCAATGTTGTTAGAAGTGATACTAGATAACTACCTATTTGTTTTTTTGTTGGAACTTGTTTTTAATTCATTTTCAATAACGATAACCTATCTTTTTGAAAAAAAAAAAAAAGATTGAACTTTTATTATTATCAATTAAGGACACCAAGTTTTTTTTTTTTAAAAATATTACTATTAATTAAAAATATCAAAAAGACAAAAATATCTAACATATAAAAATAATTTATAACTTGAACAAAGAACTTGACATATATAACTTAAATTTTTTTAATTGACATATATTTGCAAAATAATATTCAATTAAAGTTGAAGTTGAATAAGTTTTAAAGTTAATGTACTTAATTAGTTACCACTAAGGGTGTAAATGAACTGAGTCTAAGTGGGCATTTGAAACTTAGGTTTGACTTATGAAAAAAATAGGTTACTCAAACTTGACTCATTTATTTAAACGAGTCAATTTTAAAGCTTGAGCTCAGCTTGTTTTAAAATATGAAAGCTTGGGTATGGCTTATTTAGCTCGTTTATGCCTTAATTATTTTATTTTATTTTATTAAATCTCTCATTAAAGTATTTTTTTAAAAAAAATTAAGCTAATAATTAGTTAACATCTTTATGGTAGAAGATGAATTAAAAATAGAAATAAAGACCCTTTTTTCATAATTCATTATATAAAATGATAAAAAAATTCATAACCTTTCACTATTAAAAAAATTAAAAAATAAAAATAAGCTTTAACATTTAAAAATAGTCAACATATTTCCACAATGAAATAGTCTTCTTCTTTTGTGCATTGAGATAGAACTCGTTGACATATATATATACTTCTTCTTAACATTTTATAAATATTTATTAAGATAAATAACTTTATACACTTAAATTGAGCTATTCACAAGCTTTTAATGTTGAGCCCATAAAGCTTGGCCTTGGCTCATTTATATAATTGAGCCTAAATTAAAGCTTGGATTTATTTGTTTAGTTAAACACACGAGCTTGATCAGATATTTAATGAACCGAACTTGAATAGTTAACGAATAACTCAGCTTATTTACACCCTTAGTTACTGTTAGGGGTGAGAATATGCCATACGACCCATTAGGGGCCTACAACCTAGCTTATTTTCTACTTACATAGGGTCTGATTTATTTAGCAAACAAATCAGACTTAGGCTTTTTGAAATGCCTATTTAACTATGTAGGCTAAAGCTTGGACTTATTGTAATATCGTAGACCAAGTACAAGGATAAGGTGGGGAATAGTATTAGTTTTAAGGGTAATTGGGTAATTTTCTTACCTTAAAGTTAAAAAAAGAAAAAAGAAAAAGCTCCAGCCACTCCTTCCCTATACGAACATTCAACTTCTCTTCACTCGCACCACTCATCTTCACTTACCAAAGATTAATCATCGTACACCTCTTTCTCCAACCAAGCACGATGGTCTCCTTTCTTATGCAATCAGAAGATGTGCAAGCAGCAGATTTGAAGCTATAGGCAGCATGAGAAGAAGCAAATCGGTACAAACTCCCATTCCTTTTGCATTATCTTAGGTCAGAGACCATTCCTCTAGCACCAAGCTAGCATGCAACTAGGCACATCAATAAAAGGAGGAGAAGGGCTACGAAAAAAAAAGCAAGAGAAGGAATTATGGTAGAGAAAAAGAGATAAAGAAGGTTCAGAAAATTAAGAGAAAAATGGGTTATGAAAATTTCAGAAGAAGAGATAAAAGGGTTCTAAAAAATTGGAGATCTTCAGAGGAGAGAAAGGGACAAAAATTCTGAGTTCAGAAACCAAGAGTTGAAAAAAAAAGAGTGATTTTAGTTCTGGTCAAGGTGCTTAGGCTCGTGGCAAATAAGAAATAGAACTAACTCGTGGGAAAGAGGAAGCAAAACCATCCTTTGTAGTGTTTACTTGAATCTCAAAAATAATTGATTCAGTGGGCACTACACAGCTTGTTCCTCCGAGAGTTGTAGGGACTAATTGAATTAGTTCTTCATATTTATGAATGAATAGTTTACATTGTGACATATTTGGAAATTAAAACCTCTTGACAAGTATTTATATTTCTTCTAACAGTATTTCAAACCAAGTTTTCTTTATTATTTTAAGAGTTAGAAATTTGGAGTTCTTTATAATAGCTTTGGTTATAGCCTCAAGCTTCATATTTTGGGGAAACAAAATCTTTAAGCTAGCTTATGAATTTATTTTATGATGATTATACTTTTAGAGCTGTATTTTTTACCTTGTGACCTATTGAGTTATTACTCTTGAAAGCTAACCTATGATGATTTTGAATTTTTGTTATGAGAATTGAGCTATAAGAGTCGTGTGTTAAAAACTCTGTTCACCATTAGCGAAGAGATATAACGCCATATGTTTCACCTGTCGTGGTGAAGAAATATAACGACATATATTTCATCTGCTTTGGCGAAGAGAGATAATTGTGCGTGTTTTGTTTGTCATGACAAAGAGAGATAACAACGTGTGCTCCACTTGTCGTGACGAAAAGAGATAACTGTGTGTGTTTTACCTGTCGTGGCGAATATATATAATGACATATGTTCTGCCTGCCATGGCGAAGAGATATAACAGTGTGTGTTCTGCCTGTCATAGTGAAGAGATATAACGGTGTGTGTTCCACTTGCCGTGGGGAAGAGATATAACAGTATGTGTTTCACCTACCATGGTGAAGAGAGATAACGACATGTGTTCTGTCTGTCGTGGCAAAGAGATATAATGACATAAGTTTCGCCTGTCATGACGAAGAGATATAATGGCATATGTTTCGCCTGCCGTGACGAAGAGAGATAACGATGTGTGTTCTGCCTGTCGTGGCGAAGAGAGATAACAATGTGTATTTCACTTGTCGTGGCGAAGAGATATAACGACATATGTTTTGCCTGTCGTGGTGAAGAGATATAATGGCATATGTTCCGCCTGTCATGGCGAAGAGAGATAACAGTGTGTGTTTCGCCTGTCGTGGCGAATAGAGATAACGGTGTGTGCTCCGCCTGTCATGGCGAAGAGAGATAATAGTGTGTTCCGCCTAGCATGACGAAGAGATATAACGACATATGTTCTGCCTGTTGTGGCGAAGAGATATAATGGTGTGTATTCCGTCTACTATGGCAAAGAGATATTAACGATGTGTGTTTCACCTGCCGTGGTGAAGAGAGATAATGACGTGTGTTTCACCTATTGTGGCGAATAGATATAACGGCTAATGTGCATATAATAGATGTAGAGATTTTGTTTAGGATATGAGATGAGATTTGTTAAGTAGAGTTAAATTTCTTTACGATTATAAATCTACTTTTGGGAAGGAAAGCATGTAACAAATGATTTTATTTATAAAACTCATTTAATTAATTATTGTGTTTTGAGTTTTTTTGCAGAGCTTAAATATTCATGCTATTATTTGTTTCCCCTTCCTGTTCATTATGTTTACTATGTCATCACTGAGTTTATATGACTCACCCTATTCCTATTCCCTTTAGTTTCACAGGTTGTTGAGTAGCGGGTTCTTGGGATTAGCTATTCTGCCCAAGAACAGGAATTGGTGACCAGTGTTACATGTCGACTTCAGTATTTTGCAGCTATAGGAGATAGAGTTTATTTCTTTCTCTTGATGTATATATATGACCATAAAGTCTTGATATGTCCCTACTGTATAGTTGACTCGATTTGTACTTATGACTGATACTTAATGTTTATATTTGTGTTGGATTTGGATATGTATTATTGATCAGATCTAAATGAAAAGTGTGATTTGTTCAATTTTTAAAGAGAACTCTATCAAATTTTTGGTAGCCTTAATCTAAGTTCCAAATTATTTTCTTTGATTGATGTTGTACTGCTAGGCTTGCTAGGCTAGTTGAGTGCTGAGTATCACTAGCTTATGCACCGATCACGAACTAAGATTGGGTCGTGACATTTGAAAAATCTTATTTGCCTACCAAGCTGACCTATTTCTTTAATATCTATACTATAAATAATTCAGAGCTATTTTAGGGAAAGTTCTATCAAGTGTCAATTTCTGGTAACTTTTTTTCCCTCCAAAAGTTGCACTTTTCTATTCTTAGTAACATTCTCATTTTTATTAAATAAAAATGAGACTTATTTGTTAAATTTTAATTCTTAATTAATTATTGCTTATGTCATACAACTATACTCCATTATAAAGAATAGTTTCTTAAGGAAGCTTAAAATCAATTCCATTTATTTATCCCACTACTTTTTTTTTATCAATTTGACCACCTAACTTATTTAATATGATAATTAATAGTTAAGTGATGGTTATGATAATTCAACACTAATTTTTCATTTATTGTATCTTTAAATAAAAAAATAATATTAATTAATTTATGGTACAATTGTAAACCATTTATTCCTATTGGTATTCGCATTTCACCTTAAGCAAATTAAAAACTCACATTTCCAGAAAACTTTTTTTCAAATGGTGGACACGAACCTTTTTATTTTTTTTTTTTTTTTTTTTTGAATTTTAAATTCCTATCAATTGAATTTAGTATTTCATCTTTTTTTTATGACTCTTCCTAACCCCAATATGGCATATCCTTATTTCTTCCCTTTCAGCACATTCATCTAAGTTTTTAAAAGCTATCTATTCATTCTCTTTGTCTCTGGCGAAGGGTTCGTGGGCGTTGCAGTTGTGGGTGTGTGACGGAAGGGTGGAGGTCGCATGGCACGGTGGTGGTCTGAGGTTGCGATCTAGGTCGTAGCTAGGTGGCTCCAACGATGTTTTATGGTGAGTCTGCCTCGCGGATTCGGTTTGGGCGAGACAGAGGCGGCACAGCGATGAAGAGCGGTGGCAAAAACTCATGTTGGCACGACTCTAGCAACGGTGCGAGCTCCGATTGTGGTTCCAATGGTTCTGAATCTGGGTTTGGTTTCTGTGGTTGGGTTTGTCAGTGGTGGAACAGTTCAGTTGCTGGATCTGGTGGCGTTTCTAGTTTTGCAGGTGAGGCAAGGGTGGGGGTTCTGGCTCTAAGTTGGGTTTGCTATTAGAAAGGATGTTGGGTTGTGACTTGTGATGGTTGATGGCTTGGTGGAGGGACGTGGGAGTTATGGTGTTTGAGTTCTAGCTCTAAATTGTTTTTTTTATGCATTGCAGGATTGTTGCTCTCCACCAACAACCAAAATTAATGCAAAATTCTCTATCACTACGAGCCCCATTATCTTCCTTTTCTATGTTCATTCTTCATTACTTCACAACCTTTTTACCTATTTCTTCTTATCTGATACTTAATTTTTTTTTAAAAACAAGTAGGTCCTTCCAATTGCTCCAATTGATAATCTTTTGAGAGATGGAATGAGATTCTTTTGCTAGCTGAGGTCGGAGCCACAACAGAGTCTTGGCAAAATTGTGAGGACGATGAATAGTCTTCTTGGTGTTGGATTTCAGGTTTTATTCCATAATTAATTTCTTTCATGAAAAAGAGAAATTTGTACTTTACAAAAATATTCAGATTTAGAAATGTTAATTTTGGTAGCAACCTCCAACAATGAAGAATGGTCCAAAATCATTGACTTACAAGTTATGTTTGCGAAGAAAAACAAAGAACATGCTGCATTGGTAAGGACTTCAACAACTATCATTTTCTTCTTTTTCATTTTTCATTATTTTTGAGTCTATTTATGTTTGTTGATGAATCAAAACCTTTATATCTTTTGCTACAGAAATGTTGTTCGTGTGTCATTTAATTGCTTTGTTCATTGTTCTTCTCATTCATGTGATTAGAAGTATTCTTTTTGACTTTTGCAATTAAATTATTGCTTTGGTAGGTTCTGAAAAATTCAACAACTGAATTTATATTGAAGTCACAAAGGTATAATGATTAATAGTTCATATAATATTTTAACCAAAAACGAGTTCATTTGATCACTCCTTTCTCTCAAAAATTATTTGGTATTTCTAATTCTTTGTTTTCATTTGAAAGATTTTTTGTAATCTACTTGACCTTAAATCAAGGATAAATGCTCTCTAATTTCTTTCAATAGTGTGATTCATAGTGTTTTCCTATTTTATTCTAATAACATGTTATGAATTGATACGTATAGATGATCCTAAAACAATGATTAGGCCTTTGGCAAACCAATTAAGGCCTCAAATTACTCAGCTATCCACCCCCTATAGGATACTTATTTTGACATGGTTGCTTTTAAAATATCTTATTCTCTGACTTAAAAATTCTAATCACTAATAGGTGTTATGTTTCCAGATATATTATGATAGGTTGGCATAGATGGATTGTTTTACCATTGTGAAATTATTGTACTTATATTTTAACATTTTTTTGTCATTTTAGACATGAATTCTGAGTTTAATAGATTAAACTTTGATGGTCAGTTAATGAATATGATTGGTAAACTTATATTTTTGGGTCCTTTATTCACAATGTCTATTTATACAGGTTTGTGCATTCTCTATTTTTTTCCTTTATCTGTACTTTTTTTAATATTATATATTAACTATTTTTTTTTTGCAGTGATGCTACAGTTTTGTGGAGTAAATTTTTTACTGCTACTCAAACAGGGAGTTTATTGGGTGGGAACTATGAAAGTTGAAAATCTGTTGTTATAACTTTGTCTTTTAGTAAGGTTTTTGTACTTATGGTTACTGAAAATCTTATTTTGCAGATTAAGAATCATGTTTTTCTAATTTTTATTTGATAATTGACTTACTTTCATAGATAATGCAAGATGGGATTGGGTGTTGTTGATTAATGCAGGAAAAGCACTACATCCCATAAGGTGTACATGTGGAGGGAATAAGAGTTTTGCATATATATCCTGTGTTGATACAAAGATGTTAAGAAGGTATGCTCTTGTGCAATAGTTTGATTTCTTCAAATAAACACATGTATGGTTAATTTGTCATTAAAATTATACCCAAGCTTTTTTCTTGGGGAAATTCTTTGCTAATTTTAACGTAGGTAAGCTGCTTTAGTTTTTTATTAATGTTTTAGGATTTTTAGATCAAACAAATAAATTTAAAAAGCTTATGACACATTTATTTTATAATATTTTTAAATTTAAATAGCTTCAGGTTGATATCTCTACATAAAAACATATTATTATGTACACGAGATTGAAAAATTTGCAAAATACTTTCGCTAGCTAAGGTCAGAGTCATGTCAGAGTCTTGGCTAGCTGAGGTTGGAGTCACGTCAGAGTCTTGGCGAAATTGTGAGGATGATAAATAGTCTTCTTGGTGTTGGATTTCAGGATTTCTTCTATCATTACCATTTTCCTTTATTTTCTTATTCCACTATTAATTTCCTTCATAATAAAGAGAAATTTGTACTTTACAAAAATATTCATATTTAGAAATGTTAATTTTGGTAGCAACCTCCAACCATGCAGAATAGCCCAAAATCAATGACATACAAGTTATGTTTGTGAAAGAAAAGCAAGGAACATATTGCATTGTAAGGACTTCAACAACTATCATTTCTCTTCTTCTTTTTTTTCATTGTTTTTGAGTCTGTATTAAGTTTGTTGATGAATTAGAACCTTCATTTATTTTGATACAAAAATGTTGTTTAGTGTGTGATTTAATTGCTTTGTTCAATTTTCTTCTCATTCATGTGACTAGATGTATTCTTTCTGACTTTTTCAAACAAATAATTGCTTTGGTAGGTTCTGAAAAATCGAGCAACTGAATTTATATTGAAGTCATAAAGGTATAATTAATAGTTAATATAATATTTGAACCAAAAATGAGTTCACTTGATCACTCCTTTCTCTCAAAAATTAATTGGTAGTTCTAATTTTGTCTTCATTTTAAAGATTTTTTGTAATCTAATTGACTTTAAATCAAGGATAAATGCTCTTTGATTTCTTTTCAGGAGTAGTGATTCATAGCATTTTCCTATTTTATTCTAATACCATGTTATTAATTGATAGGTATAGATGATCCTGAAACAATGATTAGGCCTTTGGCAAACCAATTAAGGCCTCAAATTACTCAGCTCTCCACCCCCTATAGGATACTTATTCTGACATGTATAATTTCTAGCCTTTTATATAATAAGTTTCCTATGTTCATTGTTTATTTTTTTGGCATTCTTTCTTAAACAAGCAACTCCATGAATTGGTTTCTTAAGTATATTTATATCAAATGCATGCTTCTTTGCTATTGCATCTCAATGTTTTCTTTTATAGGTTGTGTTTATTACATCTTTATCTCTTAACAATAATGGTGAAAAGGTTAATTATCTCTTCTGCTGTCATGTCTTTTTTCTTTATTTTTTTAAAAATATTCTCATTACCTATAACATTGTTATATCTTTTGGTTGCTTTTAAAATATTTTATTCTCTGACTTAGAATTTCTAATCACCTATAGGTGTTATGTTTTCCGAATATACTATGATAGGTTAGCATAGATGGATTGTTTTACCATAGTGAAATTATTGTACTTATATTTTAAGGTTTTTTGTCATTTTATACATGAATTTTGAGTTTAATAGATCAAACTTTGATGGTCAGTTAATGAACATAATTGGTAAACCTGTATTTTTGGGTCCTTTATTCATAATTTTTATTTATACAGGTTTGCGCATCCTCTATTTTTTTCCCTCTATATGTACTATTTTTTTAATATTATTACTTTTATAACTTTATCTTTTTTTTGTAGTGATGCTGCAGTTTTGTAGAGTAAATTCTTTATTGTACTCAAGCAAGGGGTTTCTTGGGTGGGAAGTGTGAAAATTGAAAATTTGTTGTTATAACTTTGTCTTTTGGTATGATTTTTGTACTTATAGCTACTGAAAATCTTATTTTGCAGATTAAGAATCATGTTTTTTCAATTTTTATTTCATAATTGACTTACTTTCATATATTATACAAGATGGGATTGGGTGTCGTTGATAAGGGCAGAAAAAATAGTACATGCCATGAGGTATATATGTGGAGGGAAAAAGAGTTTTGCATATACATCCTGTATTGGTACAAAGATGTTAAGAAGCTATGCTATTAGGCAAGAGTTTAATTTCTTCAAATAAACATGTGTATGCTTAATTTGTCATTAAAATAATATCCAAGTTTTTTTCTTGGGAAAATTCTTTGTTATTCTTAACATAGGTAAGCTGCTTTAGTTTGTTATTAATTTTTTGGAATTTTTAGATTAAAAAAATCAATTTGAAAAGCTTATGAAACATTTGTTTTATAACATTTTTTATTTAAATAGCCTAAGGTTGATATCTCTACATCAAAACATATTATGTACACGAGATTGAAAAATTTGCAAAATAACAATGAGATGTTATTTACAAACAAGTTTTCAAAAAAATTCAGATATAAGGTAAATCAATTATTAAATTAATGTTATTTATTGGTTAATTTTTAATTTATTTTCAACATTCCAAATATATTTTTCTAATTCACATTTACTTTCTTTACTTTCAAGTGTGATTGATTTTGTCATATTTATCAATTTATAAACATATTTCAATCTTTTAATATTATCAAATCTTTTTTTTATATTCATTTAGTCATTTAATATTATATTTTATATGCATATTTAACATAACCTCCTTTTAATCACACCTTTCTATGTTTCGGGTAAGATTACGAATTTCTCTTTATTTTTTAATAGGTCTTTTCCTAATGATTAAGTTCACATTCCTGTCTTTAAACATGTAAATGCAGGTTGTTCCATTGCTATTCATGTTATTGTTGGGTTAGCAGCTTGAGAAGCTGTTGAAATATATCTATCAGACACTGAATGTGGTATTCTTTTTTTAATCTGAAGATGTAGCAAACATAATTGTATTATTTGAAGTGGTGTTGAAATCATTTAATTTAGTATATTGATTGATTATGTGGCACTATTTGTATTAGTTTTTATTTTTTCTTTGTATATATATATTTTTTAAAGTCTCATATGGCTTTGAATTTTGAGAATGTAACATGCCAAAGATTTAAATACAAATTCTACTTATCTAAATTTGATAGAGATTGAATTTATGTCTGATTGTCTTCTACATGAATTGGGTGTATTGTTTTTTGCAATTCTAATATTTTATCTTTTTCACTTGACTTATTTGGGCCCTTTTTTCAATTGAATTATTTTAACTCTTAGTCGTTTAATAGAAATAAATATAATTATACATAATCAAGTTAAACAAACATTTTAATGGAATTTCTAAGTGAAATCAATAATAGTAAAAGTACTTTGATACTAAATCTTTTCCATTCATACTAATATATTTTTAATAGTTTATAGTCTCTTCAATTACTTTCATCAATTTAGAACAATTGCATATGTTGTGATGTATGACCATAACATCGATCGACTTGGAGGCTTTGTATTCATCACGTATGATTCTAACAAAGTATTTGTGAAAAGTACAATACAAGTTGAGTCCAATTAAGTGGATAAAGTTATGATCTAAGTAGAGTTAGTAGTTTTCTTAATAGTTGACCCATATGTTTTCTGAATAATTGATATAGGTACTTTGTGACTGTAAAATCCTTTGCGATACAACATTGCATCATTTAAAAATTTTGGTGAATAATGAATGTGAAGAAAACTTTTAAGAAAAATCAAATTAAAATGAAGCATATGAAGAATACTTGAAGAGTAAACTAAAAAATCTTTTTAGCATTAGCAACGTAGCACTTAAAAGAAAAGGACTTAATTAAATAAACATTAAATTTACATACATATTCAAATATGGTTAATTTTGTATATTTTTTCAATTGTTAGATTTATTTTTAAAACTAAAAAGTAATATAGTCCAATTCCAAATTCCAATGATCCATAATTATTGTAATTATTCATATTCATGTTTTGAAATTCAAAAACTTATTAATTACTTATACATTTAGTATTTTTTAAAATAATTTTTAAAATTAAAATTCTACTTATTATCCTGTGCATTGCACGGGTTGAATACTAATTTATATATAATTAAGAATTTATAATACTTACATAATTTATTAATTATATGTTAGTATAATATATTTATTTTATATAAAATATAATAATTTTGTTAAGGGTTATACTTATTTAAAATTTTAAAATGTTTAAGTTTCTTAGCCTATTTGAATGTTTTCATATAATATAGGTCTTTAAATAGACTTTCGAATCAGGTCAGACTAGACATCTATGTTCTCATAAATAGGAAATGTCGAGCCCTAAAAAAAATTTATAATAAGTAACAAGTCAAATTTACGTCGACACAATACAAAATAGGCCTAAGACTGTTTAAGCAAAGTCTAGTGTAACTCAACTCATTTCTACCTCTATCTACCACGGAATTTTCCTGTCCTTTAATTTATCTTCCCCTTATTAAACTAGGTTTCAAACATAATTTGAACGTAATTAATTAAGTTTTCATTGAACCCGAGGGAAACAAATTAAACATGTCGTGCTAGTGACATTGATTACAAGTAATAGAAGATTAAACGAATTCTCCTAATAAATTCTCTAATTACTTAAAATAAAAATATTAAATAAAAAAATTTAAAAAAAATTAATTTCTTAAAAATTTAAAAAATATTAATGCTTTTTAAGTAATTAAAAAGATTATTAAAATGATATAAAATTATGGGAGAATAACGGGAAAAACCACTAACAATACAAAGTTCATGAAAAAGACTAATTAATAATTCAGAATGATCAATCAGCCATTCCAAATGGTTATTGCTGTTACTGGAATGGTTATTGGTCCTTTACGTTTAATTTTATATCATTAGTGATCCTTCCCATCAATTCTCCCTTAAACAAGCGAGAATCAACGACTTGTTAAACTTTGCCAGTTTCATGGCAGTTCAAACATAGCATCACAACAGTTGACACTTTAAATACACCACAAGTACTTCACGGGGTGCCCACACAGCATACAAATGTAAAAGCACACTAAAATTTTCTCTGTCAAGGTACATAATAAAAGTATGTAATTCTTAACATGTGGTTCAAAAGGCAAAAGACTCTCATATATTTTCTACTTTCTAGGAAGAAAACATATAAAGAATCGAAGTTGGCTTTGTCAAAGGAGTCTATAACAAAGGTAGCATAAACATTTTGAAATCAAGGAGAAAATACTATCTTTTAAAATCAAGTTGATCAATTCTCATTAGTTATATTGGTGAGCTACAAAATAGAATTTTCATGGAGACAATGGTGACAAAAACAAAAACGAAAAAAAAAAAAGAAGCTTTTGGAAATAGATGTTGCTACAGTACCCTTTTTTTTTTATGGGTATTAATATCTTTAATGAGTTGTTGAATATTTATTAGTTATTAACTTTCACAATAGATGTTTGGAAGTTCACTAAATATAACTAATAATCAATAAATATTTGACAACTAATCAATGTATTGATATCTTCAAAAAAATTTGGGTACCAAAATAATCACCTTTAGAAAAAAACTCATCGATATCCTTGTCTGTGATCGTAATCTAATTCACTGCAACCAACCACTTCTACATCATAAGTTATTATTATACTAAAAATAAGTTAACTTAAAATTCTAATAATACATAGTTACAAACTGCAATCTTATTATCTTAATAAATAAATAAAAACCAATCTAACTAACTTTTTCATTTATCTCACTATTTCCATATTATAATCAAGGACCCAATACCATGGACCCCCACCCCTCCACCCCCCAAAACAAAAAATGCAACATATAAACCTACTCTTTATTTTTGTCAATTTTTGGGCCATAATTGCATAATTCATACGGCTTATATATTTTTGAGCAAGTTGTCCTTAGAGGCAATGAATGTTCGATAATGATAGTGTTTGTTCTATAAATGTTCAGCTGCTCAGTGGGTGAAGGGTGGGTATAAGTATTAAGTAATTTTGACTTTCTAGAACGAAGATGCGAGTTCAAATTTCATAAAAATAATTTTTATGAAAAGATTGCATAATCTTTATACTCCTGTGATCGAATGAAGATTAATCACATGAGTAATTCAAATGAGTTAAACTTAGAAAAATACCTCATGTCTTAAAAAAAGAAAAGTTACTCAGTGAGTGTGTTTTTCTTTTTTCCCGAGAGGAAATTCAGATTGAAATGCGGCACATGGAAATAACTGATTAGATGAGAAAGTGTAAAGCATCGTTTGGTATCGGTTTTCTTGGGAGCCTGAAATAACTTTCGGCCTTCCAAAATAGATTGAGTGCAATCCAACATTTTGTTTGGGTTTGTTATCAAACCGATTTGGTTTTAAAAAAATGGACCAAGAAATCAATGGTCGATTTGGGCTCGAAGAAATTTTTTGACCTAGTAGAAGTCTTTTCAATAGATTACTTGTAATCTTGATTCTTCACATTGGCGATCGCAGTAGCAGAATATCTAAACGCCGAGACCCAAAAAAAAAAAAAAGAAGAAGAAGAATGTCTAAACACCTATTATTATTGTTGACTCTATCCATTATTGACTTTGTCAGAACAAAGACAATTTAATGCACGTATCATGTGTTACATAAATAAAAATTCATACTTAAAACACTTGACATACAGATTCAACAATTTGATTTAGCAAGTTAAACAGCCGAGCCATTAATCTCACAGTAATTCAAAGTTTTCTACCCCTAAATATTTTAGTGCGACAATTAGTCACAGAAATATAGTTTTTATCAATTTATATGTTGAATTATCCTTTCTCTACTTTTGATCAATTCCCTGGGAGATATTTGAATAGAAATAGCTGTGTCTCATTATCTTAATAAATATTTATGTACATAATCTAATGAACGTTTTCATTACAGAAGTACAATGCAGAATGTACGTTATAAGGACAAACAAATCTAGAAAATTACATACACATCTGATAAAATGAATGGGGCTTCCTTCTCTGTTAACCAATTCCCCTTGTTTACCAATCTGCATTGAAAGCAGGACTATGCTCTAGAATCTAAATCCTACAAAGCTATAAACGAGGTAACATCCAACCAACAGTCCATCCCAAGAGTAAGCCAGCCCCAACAAGACTCAATCCTAAAGCAAATGCAACAGCATATCTTGATATCTTAATATCTTGATGCAACAGTCATGATCACCTTCTGTTTACATGACTTACAATAGGTCTCTTTGGATTGATTTTCTGAAAGTTTATCATGTCATATACTTCTTATTTTCAGCGCGGGTGCATACCTGGTTGAATATAGCAGATAAGGCATTTTGTTAGTAATTCATGGGAGGGAACAACCGTAGTGATACTTCTGTTATCTTGGTTCAGTCCTTATTATGGTGTGAGATTGCAGAACTATTGTTCTATTAGCCATCTTGATACATATTTTATTTTGATTATTTTTTGGAAGGAATATATATTGAAGAAATTTAAAAGGTACAAACAGAAATCACCACTTCAGTACATCCATGCTCCTCTATAGTTATGTGCAACAAGTGAAACCTGCTTGCCCATGAATATAATTTAGGAAAATTATCATCTTATACCCTTTTTTGGAGTGTAAGTACTATTTACACCATTTTTAAGAGGTGTGATTAAGTGAGAGAAAGTGATAGAAAAAAATATGTATAATAAATGATATTAAATAAGGTGTGAAAATAAGTGTCTGTTTGAGGTAAGAATATAAGAGTTGTATAATTTAATATAAACCTTAGTATATGACATGGACATATTGGCAACTGAGTCTGATGGCTTCAATAGATAGCGACTTTTTTTTTTTCCTTTTTCTTCTAATATTCAGTTTTAGGATTACAGAATATGGCTCATCTATGATCCATCTAGTAACTGCCTATTTAAATTCTTCATTACTGCTGTATTTCACACTAATCCTTCTTGAGCTTGTTTTCCTCTTTCTCCTTCTTAGGCTTGGGCGTCGTCTTCTTCTTCTCCATTAGGAGCCCAACACGAACCATCCTCTCTGTGAGAATCTAAGTCCTCTGCTCCATCCTATTCATCCTATTTTTCAAATCTTCCATCTCAACAACTCTATGGAAGGCTCCAGATTTAATGTCTTTGGTAATGTCGTAGATCTTCTCCAAAAGCTTCATTACAGCTGGGAGCATTTCCTTCATATTGGCTAAAATATAAAAGCAAGAGTGAGGGTTTGAGCTATGTGCAACGGTTTGAGGGTGTGGAGGGGGAGAGGAGTCGCAGACAGCAAATACAGGCTACTACTAGCCACTAAGTAGGTAGCCACTAGAGTGCATACTTTGCTGCAGAGTACGGCGGCAGAGTACGATAAGGAGAAAGCTAGAAAACAGCAAAAGCAACAGGAAGATTTCTAATAAAGACCATGAACCCTAAGCTCGTGATACTATATTAGAAAATTAGAAATAAGAAATAAGAATATGTTTCACATATTTATAAAAAGTTAATTATAATTAGAGAAGGTTTCACATATTTATAGTCATAGGACTAATCACATTCTTAAACAAATTAGTAGAGGCTTTTTTAAAACGGTGGTATTACTATTTAATTATATATAATATAATTATAATAATTATAAATTATAATTAAAATTATTAAAATAATATATAATATATTTTTTAATTAATTAGATAGAATAGAAATAACATTTTATTAAATAACGTAATATATTTATTAAATATAATTACACATAATTACATAAGTTGTTTTCCTCCTTCTCCTTGTCGACTGTCGTACTCCAAAACACAGTTTGATTAGGTTTAGAATATTTTTAAAATATTTTAAGAGTTACCCTCATATCAAATCGCATAGTTTCACTAAAACTATTTTTAAAAAAAGTCTTATGTAGTATTTTGGATTTATCCCATGTCAAAAACGCAGTTTGATTAGGTTTAGAATATTTTTAAAATTTTTAAGAGTTACCCTCATAAAAAAATTATATTTTTAAAAAAGTCTTATGTAGTATTTTGGATTTATAGTAAGGCTTATATAGTAACTATGAGCAGGTTTGCATCCTTGACCTTCTTAAGCAAACCCCCTAGTTCACCTAAGTTCCTTTTACCACAAGCCCCCACTCGTCAACTGAATAGTAGCCTTGATGTAAAGGTTGTATTAACCATTCTAGCCACTAGCCTAGAAGTCGGTGTAGCTCTAAACAAAGCATGCAACCTCACACAAAATTACTTAGCCATAAAATATTCATCACCAAAAGAATAAATCATAAACGCATGGTCCAGAATAGCAATTATACCCGAAAAGAAGGGTAGAAATCAGAAACGAGATGCATAAAGTTGTTTGTGTTTAGAAGTGTGCCTTGCTTAGACCAAAAGCAACCAAAAGAGCATCTTGACTGCCATTTTCACTAGCTTTGCACCTCTTCTGATACCAAGTCTAACTTGAAAGAGACAATGGGAAACAAATAACATAGGTAGATTCACATCATTAACACATGAGAAAAACATTCAATCCAACAAAGTGTATTTACCAAATGTGACATTTTTCCAACTTTCTTGTCTCCTTCCACCTGAGTTATGCACAGAAAAAGTTACCTACTTGAAGTTACTCATAATCAGAATTAAGAGTTTAAAAATGAAAGTACCTGATGGAAATGACTACAAAATAGGATAAGGGATGTTGTGAAGCGAACAAGAAAAGATGCTGAAAAAACTGTTCCGGTTAAGGGGAAATGGTCCATCGGTGATTTCTACTATGCACCCTAGAACTTAGGGTGCATGATGCACCTTGCATCTAGGCCATTCATTTACAATTAAAAAAAAAATCAATGGCTAGATTGAGTGACTGGATACTTGATTAACAGGTCTCTCTGCCATCAACCATGCCTTCTGTGTAGTGCCGACGATCTCAATTGGGTTCTCCGGTATGGGCGTTGGGCTTTTCGGCATGGGCAGTCGGCTCCTGATGGCTCCTCCGTTCGTGGTCAGGGGTCGATGATATGGTGGATCTATTGGTGCCAGCGACGGCGCGCACAGGAAGATGACAATGAGCACGGCAGCGCGCACCGCCTTCTCTTCACCAACTCCTCGCCCTCGGCCTCCCCTACCACTGCCATCCACCCTGATCACTGACTCTCTTCCTACCCTCCCGATCTAAATCCCTGCTCTTTTCTCCCAAATCACAAACCCCTTTTACTCAATTTTCAG
The DNA here is from genome assembly GCA_029884595.1 of Ormosia semicastrata. NCBI lineage: Eukaryota > Viridiplantae > Streptophyta > Magnoliopsida > Fabales > Fabaceae > Ormosia > Ormosia semicastrata. Next base: position 7,033,406 of record JAQQTO010000052.1, read on the forward strand.
TTTCACTCATCAATTTCCTCCCATTTCTCCATTCCGCTGTCTGCTTGTGGATAAAGTTGTTATTTTGTTTTCTGGGTTTGGCTTATTCTGCTTTGATGATGTTGTTCAATGTCTTGTTCTTGTAATTCGTCTGTTCTTTGGTTCCCTCTAACGTTTTTGAAACTAGATATGTGTTTTTTTTCAAGGGTTTTGAATTTTAATGTTGTTATTTATTTATTTTTTTAATTCATTCACAAATTTATTTTATATTTTATAAAAATATTAATAATTATATATAAGATAATTTGATATTTTTTTAATATTAATATATAATATAAATATAATACGCATATAAAAATTAACACAAAATATTTTCCTTATATTTTAGATTTTAGGTGTTCGAGCAAGGACAAAGATGGGTGAGGGAGAACGTTTTCTGACTCTATCTGTGGTCTTATCGAGGCCTATTGTGATTTGTAAAAAGTCGTGATATGATGGATCTCCGATGATTGGAGGTGGTTGAGAGTGGAGGCAGAGTAGGTGGTAGGGAATTTTCTAGAGTTGATAAAAAAAAACATGACAGAGTCAATGGTGCATCAGGCACTTGAACATAGAAAGATACATGATAAAATTCGTCATAGTTCATCACAGTATCAAAATCATTAAGGATTAGCAATCAAGCCACGAAAAATCAAATATTATAAGTGACATTGTAATCAAGTCAGGGATAGAATCTGACACGATTCTTCGGGTTTAGTTAAAAAAATTATACAATTCTAAATGCTTAATACACTGTGCTTCAAACCTTTGTCATTGTGCAACTCTCAGTCTCGGTCTCTCATAACAGCAAACAAGGCAGAAATATTAACAAAAAAAAAAAAACTCACAGGATGGAGACTGGTGGGGTGCATTGTGCTGCGATGTATGAGGGCAGAGGATGAACTAAAAATGGGAATATTTCAACCCTTACTCACCTATCATGACCCAACCTAAACTCATTTTCATATCCCATAAACGAACCAGCTCAATGAAAAAAAAAATTAAGCAAACTTAAGAATTAATAAACTGGTCACACTAAAAAAAAGTGAGTGATGTGGCTCTAAAATAAAATAAATATTAAAAAGAATGCGTTAATAATATTTTTTAAAATGAAAATGAAAGTAAATGATTAAAATATATTTTAATAACTAAATTGTACTTTAAATTTTAGATATACAACCCTTGTAAAAAAAAAGATATACAACAAATTTTAAACATGAGTTTGTTAAAAAATGTCATTATAAGTTAATTTATTAATTAAGCATTCTGTAAAAAATTTAAAAAAACAAATCGTATGCATGCATTTTGTCATGGATTTTACAGCACATATGCTTATGATGTTTTGATGTATTTTTTCATTTATTTTTTTAAGTACATAACTTTGAATCTTTTCTGTTCGTGTAAAAGATTTTATTTTATTTTTTATAACAGAGCAAAACTTACACAGTTTTAATAGAAAAGTTTGTATATTATTTAGTGAATGTTATAAAGGTTACGGTTCGAATTCCATCACTGTTAATTTATTGGTATAAAGTTATAGAATCTTTTAGTTGTATCATAAATAATCTATCTTTGACTAAACAAGAAAATATGAATTAGTCGAATTACAGATAAATTGTTGTAAATGTGCTACCAATATCATTTTGATGGAAGGATAACCCCGCATTTATTTTTTTACTAGTAAGCACAAAAATTAAGACTGTATCAAATTATTCTAAAAAAAAGTACTATATCATATTAATTCTTAGCAAGGAAAGCAAGTCTCTTCTCTATCTCTTTCTCAAACTTCAAATCAAATACACAAACTTAGATCTCAATAACAAGATCAACAAGAGCATGAAGACAATTTCTTCATCTCACTAATTTCCAATTCAGGACCTGAGATTATATCAATCTTTGATCCTTTGAGTTTGGCAGCATTATTGTCACCATTCCTCTCGTCAGTGCCACATTCCAAAGCCTTTTTAGAGACTACCCTGTTGATCTCTTCAAGCAATTTGAGAAACGCACTCTCCACATTCTCACCACTGAGAGCTGAAGTCTCCGAGAAGAACAGGCCCTGCTCCTCTGCAAACTCCACTGCATCTTCTGTGGGCACCACTCTCAGGTCCACAAGGTCACCTTTGTTCCCAACTAGCATGATCACAATGGAGCTATCTGCGTGAGCTCGCAGTTCCTCAACCCACCTAGCAACATGATCAAACGACTGCCTTTTAGTTATGTCGTACACCAGCATGGCCCCTAATGCACCTCTGTAGTATGCACTTGTCACAGCCCTGTACCTATATCATCAAGAAATAATTTACATGTATATAATTTGTTAAAATTGTGAGAATTTATCTGCACCAAAATGATCAAGTATTATCAGTATATTTTACCAATAATTTTTTTTTAATAATTTACAATTATAAATTCATTGGATTCTAGTTACCTTTTCTAGAGGTGGGTATAATCTGTATGTGGAATTTGACAATTTGAATGGGCTTATATGATATGAAACAAGCATTACATTCTTCCAAAACTGTTCAGTGTCTCATTATAACCCCTTATAGAATACTAATGTGACTTTTGGGACCAAATCAAGGGAAAGGAAAATGAAATATCACGTGCTTGGTAATGTATGTTTCTTAAGACAAAATGGTATCACATTGTATGGTATAATATTCTTTAAGTTGGTACCATCATTGAAACTCAAATGTGCTCCCTTGTGTTCAAGGGTAGGACAAGTAAAGCAGAAACAGAAATCAAGCGTGAGAGAGAGAGAGAGAGAGAGAGAGGTGATGAACCTTTCTTGGCCAGCAGTATCCCAGATCTGGGCTTTGATGACTTTACCATTTATAGTGACAGTCCTAGTCTGGAATTCAACTCCAATGGTGGACTTTGAGTCAAAGCAGAACTCATTCTTTGCAAACCTTGAGAGTATTTGAGTCTTGCCCACTGCTGAATCCCCGATCACCACCACCTTAAACACATAATCTATTTTCTCCTGCACATCATAATCCATTTTCTCATGCCCATTCATCTCCTGCCGCTTCTCAGTCTCAACCCCATTCATTTCCTGTCTCATTTTCTTCTCAAGAACAGTAAGAGCTTGTCAACAAGGCCCTGTTGTTCTTGCCCAAACTAGGCTCTAAAGCCTTGGTCTTGCTCTTCACCAGCAAATTAAAGGTACAACTTGGTCTAAGTATTGGTCTTGGAGGTAAGTAGAAGCAAGTAAAGGAACAGGGAAAAGGTTGGAAAAAAGATGGGCCAGACAAGACCAGTGTTGAACCACTAGTGGCAAAAGAATAGGCAAGATATGTGGTCCAGTCTTTGTCTCACTTTTAATATTATTTGGCGTTATTATTGGACTTTATTGCCTTGATGCCTTCTGCCGTGATATATATCATAGGATGTAATTAAGCATATGGTTGAATTCTTTTTTCAATTATAATATTTTTATTATTAACAGTGTATATATATTTTTTTTACACTTCTCTCAATATTATTTATTATATTTATTTTTTTATTACTTCTTTTGCTTACTAAATTTAATACTCTTAAAAAAAGTATCAATAGTGAATATAACCTTAAAAAGAGTGTATGGTGATATTTTTTTATTTTTTTTAGCCAAAAGTTAAACATAAATATATTTAATCAAAAATTTCTAAAAAGCTATGGTGGTTTGTCTCAGGTTAAGGGAACTGGGAATTGTGATTTATTGAATGGTTGAAATGTCTAGTTCACCTAACTTTGGTCTTAATTAAAGGCGCAATCCAAGGATAAATGGCTTTTCTTTCCACGATTTTTTCCCTTTTAGTTTGTCCTTTATCTTTCTGCTATTGTTGTTGATTTATATCTTGCAAATGCCCCTCTAAGATTGTAATGATTCAAGGATTTCTTAAAAGCTTGTTTTGCATCGTTGAAGGAAAAAAGGAGGTGACCTTGAACATTGATGAAACAGCTCATGCACAATGCTAAGATTTAGTAACTACTTTCTTTGGACATCATGTTCTCTGCGTTTGCTTAGTTGTTTTTCTGATTATCATGGTGAATCCCCAGGTGTTGATATAAGGAAGAATCAATAGGGAAAAAATCTCCAAAACTCAAGCTGAAATATAATAAGCCTGACTTTTTTATATGCCTAATCATTTAATTGAAGTATATAAAATGCCAATAAAATAACTGCAAGATGTATTTGTAGTGTTAGAAAAAAAAAAGTGAATCTTAGATAGGATCCTGTTTTTCAACCTATTTTGATCTCATATGCTAATAACATTAGACCACTTAAACCTTATAAGGATGCTTAACGACTTGAATTGAATCCTTAATTTTTTATTTTAAGGTAAACGGATTACAATTCTTATATTTTTATATTAAATAATATATACATTTATTTTTATATTTAATCTAATATTATTCATTATATATATTTTTTATTATTATTTTCTTTTACTTAATCAAATCTCTTAAAAAAAAAATATGAATAGTAATACACTTTTGAAAAAAATATAAAATTATCTTTTTCTAACAGGTTATATGTACTTCCCGCAACACATACATTCCTCGTGCGATTCCCTTTAAATATTGTTACTAACCTATTTGAATTGGACAAATTTTTTCAATTTGTTTAGAGTAATGTTTTCGCTCCATAGTAAAGGTTGTACATATTTGTTATAACATTTTTTTTTGGTATACATTGTTGTTGTGAAATGTGTATTTTCAAAAGAATAAGTCCCATATTGGTTGGAAGCAGATTTTTGAAGAGTTTATATTTCAACTTGTGTTTTGGGCTTTGTAAGAAACAAATAAAGTGGTGGCTACAAGACACAAGATTAAAAAAACTCATGGTAGTGCAAATCGATTTTTTTTTGTATGGCGTGATATCATGAAGCTCAGTTAATAAGGATAATTAGCATTTAGTTTTCAATTACCAAATTTATTTTCTAAAACAAGTCATATCATATTTTCTAAACGCTTTATAAATTCTAATTACATACAAAGTGGTTTTGTTTATCCGAATTAGCGCCCCTCTTCTGCTCTTCTACACCTTCTCCTTCTCTTCGTCTGGTTCTTTTCACATTGTTAATAAAGATTCTTTGATTTGTTAGGAAGAGTCATATATACTCCTGGGATTTTATTATACCGAAATAATTTTAGGCGATCTTAAGATGCTTCAAACTTTTTACAGTTTGTTTTTTCAGGTTCAATTTGCTATTAAACTAACAAGTCGTCATATTATAATGAGAAACTTTTAAGCGGATACAATTTATGACATTATTTTTTAGATATTTAAATTATTATTTGATATGTATAAAAATATTATTATAAATTAATATAATTTTATGATAATTTTTATCATATTACATATATTAAATAATATTTTAAATACTTATAATCCAAATTTTTGTGCATCATATGCTTCACTTACTGATCAGTCCAAAATGAAACGAGCGGTTCCTTACCGGTGTCCACATATGAGTCAAAGTAATTAGTTTGAAATAACAAGAAACACCCGACCCAAAGAAAAATTAATAATAACGAAAAACAAAAGATTATACGACAAAAAGTGAAGCTATTAACATTTTCATTTATTTATTCATTCTTTATTTTAACTAATCATAATTTTAACTTTTTTTCATAAAATTATTATTAATTAATGAATAATGTGGATAAACAATTAAAAATACAAATAATATCACCTTACCATAAATACTATCAAATAAAATGGTAAGGAAGACTTTGAGAATGATTTTTTTTCTATTTGCTCTGTATGTATTATTATCTATTTTTTTTATAAAAAAATCACTAGAAATATAGTACGTACGTGTAGCATGAGTATGGCCCACCATTATTCCAGCCAGACATGAAAGAATCTGAATTAATTCTGCCTCCCCCATTGCCATTGGCCCATTGCAGTGATCATGGGCTATAAACATCCTTTGTAGTGACGCAGCAATTACTCAGGAATTTTTTAATTTTTTTTCTCAAATAGTTACTTGTAAAAATGAAAAAGATATAAAAAAATTATTGCTAAAACTCAATTGAAATTTATAAATTTTTCTAATTTTATATTTTTTTTCTCTTGTAATTGAGCACTTGAAATTTTTTTTGAAAGAATTCTCTTATAATAGCATAGATTACCTTGTGATTTCTTGCACCGACAGAGCTGGTGTAATAGTAATAACATCATCGAGATTGAGAATGATGAATTCTTACTTTCTATATGTTATGCAGTGTTAATTGTCAATAGGGATGTCAATGGGACGGGGCGGGAATGGGTATTAGGCCTCTGTCCTCCGTTCCTGTAAATAATATTTGCTTTTGTTTTTGTCTCTATATTTACGCGGATTTCATTTATATTTTCTCATGCGGGTAAATGGATATTTGCAGATATTTTTGCAGATCAATAAATTGTAAAAAATATGAAAAAAATAAATAAAATAAAATAAAAAAATAAAAAATAAAAAAATATAATCTATAATTTTTTAAAATTTGTCTAACACAACTTAATCTAAAATTAATGTCAAACACCTAAAATACTTTTGATTTATATAACTTTATAATATTTTAATTTATATAATTAATTTTTTAATAATTTTATATAAAATATTTATATAAATTTTTACGAATTTTCCAAGACCATGGTATGGTAACCATTGCATACATGCTCGTTTATTAAACGGAAATAACACTAAAGCAAGTATTTATATCCGCGAAAAAATTTAACGAAATATTCTTATCCATCATCGTATTATTCAGTGGATACTGCATGGCATGCAGTAAAATTGTCATCCCTAATTGTCAATACATTCAACTGTCACGTACGGCTTTAATCACAATGACTGTAGTCTGTAGATCTATGAAACATGCATATTGGACACGGCATCAATAAAGACACATCAAAATAAAAAAATTATAAAACACGAATAGATTATATATATATATATAATTAAAAATTTTAAAAAATCATAATTTATAATATGATATATATAAATTTTAAGATTTATAATATCTTGACATATATCATATATATTATTATTTGGTATTTGATAAATCCTTTACAAAAAATATAGATCATCATTTCTATCGATATTTTTTAAAAATTCTTTTAAACTAAGTTATCTTAATAGAACTAATCATATACAAATATATGTATAACAAAAAATTAACTAAAAAGAGTATATAAGGATTAACTCGATTTTGTTCTCCACCATTGACATGATGGTGACACGATAACTTAGTCGCAGATGGAAATAAATAATTAGATGGGAAGGATGACCTTACAGTAAAAAATATTGTGGTTTAATTAGGATAAATTGTACTAGTAATTGAGCTTAGATAATGAGTAATTGGTAATTGAGTATGTCATTGTTCTTTTACCTTTTTATTTTAAATGATAATTAAGTTTTTTTCTAAAATTTTAAATTGGTCGTGTCTTGTGTTGTTGTTATCAATGTGTCCAAATCAACAAAATATTTTTTTAATCTGACACTTACGGATACATACGTTATGCATGTTGTACGTATATTATTGTATATCTGACACACAGATATAATACTAAAATAGTATATCTATGCTTCGTAATTGGATGATTGCTAATATACACCCTACTAAGTTAGGGTGTATCATGCACCACCTAAAAATACCTGTTATTGTAGGTTACTTAATTTTTTCTAGGTTTCCCCAACATCCACCCAACGCCAGAGGTTGCAACTCGCTGGCGAAGCTGCGACGTGGAGTGGAGGTGATAGCGTCGATGGACAGCGGCGGTCCGGTCTATACGTATCTACAACTAGGGGGTCCAATGGCGGAGCTGTGGCGTAGAGCGAACAGATGCGTTCGGAGCTGGCGCATCCGCATCTGTCTGGTGCTGGATCTGGTTCCGCAGCGGTTCGATTTGGACAAATCTAGTGCTACCAGCTCGGAACCACGCTGAGACCTCAACCTCCACTCCAGCCAGCACGCGACTCGCAAGTCAAGCCCAGAACCATCGGCGTGGAGCGAATAGATACGTTCGAATCTGGAGCATCCACAGCCTTCTGGTGTTGGATCTAGTTTCGCGGCGATCCTATCTGAACAGATCTGGTGCTACCAGCTCTAAATCATGTTGAGACCTCAGCCTCTGCGCCCTCAGCCATAGCGACCTCAGCCTCCGCTCCAACCAGCACGCGCCCCGCGAGTCAAGCCCGGAACCACCGCCCTGTTCCAAGCCCAGCCACTTCATACCTCTATCTCGATGGTGAAGTTGGTTTTGGGTATGTGCGGCTGTTTGTGGTGGTTCGATGGTGAAGTTGCCAGTGATGAATTTGCATGGTTTTTGGGTTTGGATGGATATGTGACTTGATGTGGGTTTGGGACTCGGTGGTTTGGTTTTAGGTCTCGACAGCTACAGTGGCTTGCGGCTCATGGGCGGCGGAGCTGACAGTTCTTGGTTCTGGTTGCACATGGTGGTTCTGGTGGCTGGGCTCTTGTCTGGACGGCGACTGGCACGGCAGAGGCTGGCAACGGAGTCCATAGTGATTCTGGGGTGGTGGATGGAGCTCATGGTGGGTCCAGGATGAAGTTTGCTGTTGGTTGAAACCTATTATGTAGGTAGAAGGTCATCAAATCTGACCATTGATATATTTTAATCATATATCAATGGCTATATTTGTAAGGTGTATGATACACCCTTATTCGAAGGGTATATACTAGACACCACCTTATAGTTATAGATGAAGTTAAGTGATAGAAACCATGCACAGAGTTATGATACATTTATAAATGTGCGTGTGGGTTGAACATAAACAATTAAAGAAATAGGAAAACAAAGGTACCAAAAACAGAGAAGGGATATTGAAACACCAATTAAACAATGGAGTTTGTTATTATTAATTTATTATGTTCCAGTTCGTAGATGTACTTTTTTTTTATCTGATAGAATTTATATGCAGATTTAGATGTAGTTAAAATTTATAACTTTTTTTTTATATACGTTATTCATAAAAAAAGTAATTTAACTAAATTTATATACAAATTTTAATATTATTAATTAAAATTTTTAAAATTTTAAATAATTATTTTTAATAATTGATTTTTTATTAATAATTTAATAATTTATTATTATTGATATATCAATAGATTATATTTTTTTAAGACCATATTAGACAAATCCTTAAACAACTGCGGGTTTTAATGTGCTCCCTTTTAGTAAGCGGAGCACCGGTGGTACATGGACTCCACCGGCTACAGCAAGTTTATTTATTTATTTTTCACATCCTCATTTTCCTGCATCAATTTGCTGAGGGCTGTGATCGTGTGCGTCGCAGTACACCCTACCATGATGATTTCTTCTTCTTTGACGTTGCTTTCCCACCCAAATACCCAACACCCCCCCTGCCCACCCCCTCAAGGTCCATTTATCGTGAGCCTCCGGCGAATTCGCAATCACCTCAGAGTTTGACGAAAACCGGTCGCCGCCCATATACTCCTCCACGAACCGCACGCAGCTGGCCGAAACTCGGTCCCAGATTCTAGTGTTGCTCTTCTCTACAGAGAGCCTCCAACTGTCGCAGTAGAGGCCATCGTCCACCTGAACCCTCCGATTCTTGGTTGTGACACATTCGGTTTTCAATAGAAACAAGCATAGGTTTAAGCCTGATGTGAAAATGCATTATACGGTTTTGATATATGGGTGGTGTAAGTTGGGTAGAATTAAAATGACTGACGTATTCTTGAGGGAGATGGTGTAGCAAGGGACTGAGCCTAATGTTGTAACTTATAATGTATTGTTGAATGGGACTTGTGGAAGGGCAAGTCTGCAACCGGAAGAGAGATTTGAGAGGACAATAAAGAATGCGGAGAATGTGTTTGATGAAATGCAGAAGAGAGGGATTGAGCCAGATGTGACTAGTTTCTCGATTGTGCTTCACGTTTATAGCCGGGCGCATAAGCCGCAACTGTCGCTTGATAAGTTGATTGATGAAGGAAACCATTTTTTTCGGTTCAGTGTGATTCAGTTTGTTTGTTAATTTGCAATCTCCTATTTGACTTACTCAGCAGGTAGTCCATGCTCATTTACAACCTTTGATTAAAATTGCTGAATATCCAATGATTACAAGTTGATAGAGCATCGGTGCACCCCATTTGCACATTAAACGCAGCCTTAAACAATTCCTTGTTGGAATCATTTAATTCATTTGAATGGGCCCTGGGAATTGAAAAGAGAGGTTAACTTTCTGTATGGTTCTACGATTTTGCTCTAAGTCAGTAAAAGTGATAGAGTTAATTTAAATTTAAATGATATTAACCTGCAACTCAATTTCTTTTTAGTTAAACAAGTTTTATGATATATTACTCGTGTCAATTTAGATAGCATAAATGATTAACAGATCAATAGTTTTTGCCTTTTCGGTGTATTAAGAAGTTATCACTCTTTTGCAATACGAGTTTAATTTGATGGAATTTATGTGGGATTCAATCAACTTTTCAAAGTTCTTTGGGTTTCAAAGCTCCAATTAGTTGATGAAAACCTATTCAATATTCGTGAAGGCTAAAGATCATAGTTCAAAAGAGTTTTATTTATGAAAAAAAAAACCTTTCAAATGTGATACAACAGCTCTTGCTTCATTTGGTGAAGAGGACAACGTTTATTAAATGCCATTTGAAGTAGTAAGCAGTCACTTGGTTTTTTACTCTCTCAATCAAACGTTAGTGACCAAAACTTATCCTCCCATTTGTTTCTTTCACAAAAGCTAAAACTTCTTCTATCGCATGCTCCCTGTTTTCTCTTTCCATGGATACTCTGTCAGTGTCAAGTTCTGTTTCCCACCCTCAAAGTCCACTTAATTAAATACCCAATTTACTCCCCAAGATCAAGCCTTTCTCCCACAAGGATTCTACTTCTCTTGTCTTCTATTCAGACTTTAAGAGCCCGCCACTAGTTTTGCAGATGCAGTCATACATCATACAAGTGGCTCAAAGTAATAATTCCCTTCACTAAGGAATGTTCAGAGGCTTATGGAAAGAACAAAGAAGTTAAAATATTATGTTCCGTTGCCAGAAATCGAACCGGGGATACCCAGGTGAGAGCCGAGTATCCAAACCGGCTAGACTACAAAGGATTGCCGATTGCTCTGTCTCTCATAACTATATAAACAATGATAAATTTAATTTCTAATGCAGTTTTCAATGTTCATGCATCTTAATGCACACATTCTACCTATCATTTTCGCTTACTTTGACAACCTTTTTATGGAAAATAAATATATTTTTTGGTAAATAAGTAATTTTGATTAACTGGTATATTACATTTATTATTAGAAATAGTTGTCTTTTATTTTAAGAACATTATTTGGTGAAATTATTCTATACTCCAGTATGCAATATGGAATTTTGCATTTTGGCATAAAGGAGCAATAAGTATAAACCAAATTCCGGTTAAACAAGTCTTATCGACTTTAATGAAGCTCACGAGTACGATTGAAGATGCTTAAGACATAGCAAAAGAAAATTGTTATTTACATATTCGAGTCCCATTATAGTTTTTTAAATAATTTATTTTTATACATTATTATTTATGACAATAAAAGCCGGTGACATAGACTACTAGGTTCTGGTTAGATCAAGATGTTCTGTACGAGGTATTCCCTTCCATGTCTTTTGATCAATTCATGTTCATCCGCAAAAAAGATAGGCATCAAATTCATCAAACCAAGGTTGGCCCACAAAGACCAAGACAGCCTGTCCAGTGTCCAAAGTAGGAAGTGCCCACAGCAGGGCAATGATCAAGTCAGGAGCCATCCTACATCCGTATATAATAAATAAGTAAATAACTATAAAGTCCCACTAAGGAAGTAGCACTATAGCGCTTGCTTTCTGTTCTATCTTCATGCTTCCAACTTTTATAAGAGAAATTGTTAGATAGGTACTGTTCCGTCCTCTACCCGATAGGGTGATCGTTGGAGAATTCCAAGTCAGTTATCCTACAGTTATCCAAGAAAGACGTAGTGAAATATCAGCAGAGACATTTCGACCGATCAGTCTTGGAGTCAAGACAGTGATGAATGCATAGGTAGAGAAAAGTGAACATGCTTGGCTTAGACTGCCAGGTCGGTTTATATAGAGCTTCGAAGGACTGACTCTCCGGATACCCTCCATTAAGATCATTTAGGATTCTGAACGTTATGTCTGATTATTATGGTGTGAGACATTATATCTGATTATTATGACGCGAGACATTATGTCTGGTCATTATGACGTGAGGCCATTATGTCTGTTTGGTATGTCGTATTAAGCACGCGTTTGTTGAGTTGTTATCCATTTGAGTATAGGCCGGTCAGACCTTGCAGAAATAGGCCTAACTTATGGTCGGATGCCAATTGGGTCAGGATGGTCCACGGCCCCTAGCTCGGTCATCTGTAAAGATGTGCCGAGCTTATAAGTGGTCGGATGCCAATTAGACTAGGATGGTCCACAGCCCCCCAACTCGGTCATTTGTAAAGATGGGCTGAACTTATAAGTGGTCGGATGCTAAATGGGTTAGGACGGTCCATAGTGATCATTGGTATATCCCGAGCTTATAAAATGTTTATTCTTATCTAAGCTAGACGATCCACAGCCCTTCAGCTTGGGCAAATCACAAAGTGAATGACCGAGCTTTTCTGAGCTCTTCGTAATTTTTAAGCTTCGTCCTTAGGTAACCTTCTAAGGAGAGTGGTGAGATCTTTTGTGCATGTATTTTCCCGACCTTAGCTATGAAATTTCCTGACCTGATTTGATCTTGAGTTTTTTCAATTTAGATCAGTCTTCAAAGACATCATGGTTTGATAATAACCTTGGATAGCTTCGCACGTCTTCTTCTTCTTCTTTCTTCTCTTTTTTTTTAGAAGACTTTGAGCCCAGAACTTTTTCCGAGTTTGGCCGACTTTATACATAGGACATTTTCAATCAGCATCTCGGTTTAATCTGATCAAGGTTTCTCCTCCAACTTGGTCGACTGAATTGGCACTGAACCGAACATGATATCGGCATTTGCAATCAGTTCGAGGTTATCTACTTTAGGTCGGCATTGGCTCGGGATCGGTTAATGGCTCAGGGCCTTTCATCAGCTTGGGATTGGCATCAGCTGGGAGGTGGTTACTTCCTTTATCTTTGTCTTTGGCTTCGACATCGTGAAAAGCGGTGTCTTCCATCGACTTTGGCGGCATCGGCTTTAAGGCATTGGTGAAAAAGTCGGTATCTTCCATCAGCTTTGGCCGGCATTGGCTGAAAAGCCGGTATCTTTCATCAGCTTTGGCTGGCATCAACTTTGGCCGGCATCGACTGAAAAGTCGATGTCTTCCATCAGCTTTGGCTGGCATCGGCTGAAAAGTCAATTTTTTATCAGCTTTGGCTGGCATCGGCTGAAAAGCCAGTTTTTCATCAGCTTTGGTTGGCATCAGCTGAAAAGCCGGTTTCTTTCATCAGCTTTGGCTGGCATCGGCTCTGGGCCGGCATCGACTGAAAATTTGGTGTCTTCCATCAGCTTTGGCTGGCATCGGCTGAAAAGTCAATTTTTCATCAGCTTTGGCTGACATCGACTGAAAAGCCGGTTTCTTTCATCAGCTTTGGCTGGCATCGGCTCTAGGCCGGCATCGACTGAAAAGTCGGTATCTTCCATCAGCTTTGGCTAGTATCGGCTTTGGCCGGCATCGGTTTTGGCCGGCATCGGTTTTGGCCGGCATCAACTCTAGGCCGGTTTGACCCGAGTTTTCGGGGCCTTCATCTGAGCATCGGCTCTAAGCTGGTTTGACCTAAGTTTTCAGGTCCTTTGTTTGGAATTTTCTAAGAATTTGTTAGGGGTTTAATCTAACTTGTCTTGATCCTGTCATGTGAGTAAATCTGATAATAATATGCAATTTAAATAAACATAACTAGATTTTCTAACTACTAAGATAAACAAAACTAAATTTGCATACCTTAGCAAGGTTGATTGTATTAAATCCATGCAAATAAAATTCATATGTTTATAGCTTAAAAAGTTCAAATTAAAATAATGAATATATAAAATTGTAGAATTAAATACTATACAAATAAACAACAATAAATTAAGATGAATACAAGTATTCGTTACAAAAATTATCGCATATAAATGTAAATGCTAATAATCAACTAGCCATGAATGTCGTTCCTAATGGTGACTATAAAAATATTCTCATACGAAGTCAATATGATATTAATGTTATGTAATTATAACAATAAATATGAATTAAAGCTATTAAAGTAATATGATATTATAATCAATTTCATGTTATGTAATTATTAATTAATAAATTAATAACAAAAAATAAGAATTAAAGCAATGAAAAATGGTAATCAAAGTAATATGATATTAAAACTAATGCATAATTGAAAATTAAAATAATTAATGTCCACATGTAACAAAGATTTTGTACCAAGGCAATGTTGACCATGCTTAGGAACTTGAAAACTCGGTCTTTTATTTGAGCATGTTTGTTGACCATAATAAATACTGTGTAAGATATCACAAATAATTTCCTTCATGGAAATAAATGTCGGGTGAATAGATGTTAAATTTTGTATGTAAAGCAATAATGCTAATTCATGGTGCCATGAGGAATTACAGAAATTAATGCTTGTGAAGCCTTATGATGCTAATAGTCACGAAGATTAGTAACTAGAATGCCATGATAATAATAAAAAGGCAGCAAAGGTATCAATTGATGGTAATAAAATGCAGTGCCATAAATGGTAACAAATAGTAGTAATTGTTATCTATTATTTATTGCATTTGAATGATTATTAGCAATTTAGCAATAAAGGTTTGCCAATTTAGTCGTTGGAAATATAACACCTGACATCCAGATTCTAGGGGTAGTATCTTTCTTGTTAAATCCGTAGCTGTTACCATATGGTTAGCAATAGTAACTAATTAAACTCTTGAGAAATAAGACACAATAAAATCATTAGAGGAAAATAAAAACATGAGGGATTTTATAAGGGCGATAAAACATCTATAGTAATGTCCATATTGCCTTTGATTGAGGCTCATCTAGCTTTGTCTATTATAAATTAAATTTGGCTATTAATGTTAATTACGGGGCTAGTTAATTATGTATGTCAATTAAAGGAAAAGAATGTCAATTTATGGTTAGTAAGGAGACAATTAAAATAATGGTTATATGCAATGATGTGATGAGAGGGTAAGATTAGATGGTATGTTCATACTTAGTAGTGAATAAACATGTACCGGAGAAGTGCAAGTAAAAGTTGATACGTTATCAAAGCCATGGTAATAAGTTTATACATAAATGCTTGACATTTTCTCAAATGAATGACATTAAATGATCTTGAACGTTAAGCAAGCAATAAAACAATCATAATATGCAATAAAGCCATATTTGATAACAAGCAAATATGCTAATCAAATTTCTCTACTAATGTCAATAACAAGATGATAATAATATTTTGTGGCAGTAAATTGTACTGACATGGATATATGCTAATTTCCTCCATTACCTTGATTCAACATACGTTCGAGATTCATTACGTTTGATCCAATTCCCTCTTCAATTTCTCTAACTCTTGGTCAAAAAGGGCAAAGATGCATTGAATCTGATCTGAGGTTTCAAGACCAGCACTGATTCGTCAGAAAAAATGGAGGATTTGAAGTTTCGAACTCGAGGACACCGTATTGAATTGGAGGATGCCAGACATGAATGGGACAAGGCAATTCTTGACAACAGGAAAATAGATAGAGTAGTTTGGTTGTGAAATGGGAATCGTTTTACCGAATTCCCACAGACGGCGCCAAATGTTTTGTCCTCTACCTGATAGTGTGGTCGCTAGAGAGTCCCAAGTCGGTCGTCCGGCAGTTACCCGAGGAAGACGAAGTGAAATGTCAGCAGAGGCACTTCGACCGATCAGTCTTGGAGTCAAGACAGTGATGAATGCATAGGTAGAGAAAAGTGAACATGCCTGGATTAGACTGTCAGGTCGGTTTATATAGAGATTCGGAGGACTGATTCTCCGGATACCCTCCATTAAGACCATTTAGGATTCTGAACATTATGTCTGATTATTATGGTGTGAGACATTATATCTGGTCATTATGGCGTGAGGCCATTATGTCTATTTGGTATGTCGTATTAAGCACGTGTTTGTTGAGTTATTATCCATTTGGGTATAGGGCGATCAGACCTTACAGAAATGAGCCTAGCTTATGGTTGGATGCCAATTGGGCCAGGATGGTCCACAGCCCCCAGCTCGGTCATCTGTAAAGATGGGCCGAGCTTATAAGTGGTCGGATGCCAATTAGACTAGGATGGTCCACAGCCCCCCAGCTCGGTCATCTGTAAAGATAGACCGAGCTTATAAGTGGTCGGATGCCAATTAAACTAGGATGATCCAGGTACAATATATTATATCATTTATTAAATACTCAAATTATTATTTAATATATATATAATTTTTATTAAAATAAATATATTTTTAACATAATTTTTATAATCTTACACTTATTAAATAATAATTTGAATGTCGTGTCATACTAAGAATTAGTAGTATCCTGTGTTTATCCCTCAAGGGCCCAACAAGGTTACTCGCCGAAAAGAAATGGGCCTATCAAGGTTCGGTTTGGAAGGCTTGTTAGTTTGTTAGTTTGGGAGCTGCTTGGGCTTGTAAGGGGGGTGCAATATTTTCTTGCTCTGTTCCTCCTATGTTAGAGAAGGCTCTCTATGCTGATATACAGCCTTGTTAGTTTGTTGGTTTTCGTACTTTGAACAGCAAAAAAAAAAAAAAAACAAGGTTCGCTTCCATTACCAAAGATGTACAGTGAAACACTTACACAGGGAATCACTATTTTAACTATGTGGATAATAACATCTCTAGTTCTCTACCTTCTTTGTGATTGCCCCCATGATGATGTTGGAGTTTGTTACTTGTATGCACCTTGGAAGGCTGCATTCAGTAGTGTAAATTGCCACTATTGCTGAGACTTGGTTGTTGAATCTGTTCCTTTCCAGTGTCAAACTGTCTGTTTGGTTCCTGAGATGACTCCAAAATATCTGAATTAAATTTTAATTTCATGATTTCACACTTCTCTTTTGCTTACCATATTGATGCAATGCTGAACTTCTACTTATTATATGAATGCTGGCTGTCACCTCACCATATTTTGCTGAGATAAAGGAACTTGATACATTCAGATCAAAATCGAGACATACCCACGGTTGTTTGGCAAAATATAGATAAACAAGTTGCAAGATGTTCTATGCTTTTGTTTTTATGCATACACTAATTAATATGAATGTCATTTAGTCACTTTGTACGCAATATGTGTACATCAATAGAGGTGCACTACGTGTATGTAAGAAAGATAGCAGTCAACAAGAGCAATAGTAAATCTCTTCCTTTTAGGGAAACTACGTTTACAGGCATTGCATCCCTTGAAAGTGCGCAGTCTAGTTTCTAGCTTTATAATTTTCTTCTTTTCATTTTTTTGGTTTCAAGTAATTTTTCCAACTAATCTTGATGCAACAGTCATGATAACCTTCTGTTTACATTACTCACAATAGGTATTAGTGTAGGGTACCAGAGTTATAAAAATAATATCACATAGCTAAAATAGAGTTAAGAAAATAAGAAGTGACACACAATATTTAATGTGAAAAATTCTCTAATGGTGATGAGGAAAAAATTATGGGCAAGAATAGAAAGTTTTCACTATGTGAAAAAAAATTACAACTTCTCTCTAATTATAAGGAGAGAACAATAACTCTCTCTTTTGAAATAGGAGAATACACATCTCTATATATAAAATAAGAAAAAATCTCAGAAAATACTATGTAATATTTCTTTGTAGAAATAAGATGATTAAAACTGAATGGAGGAAGTCCTATTTGTAGAGGAAGGACCTCCCACTTTGAGCTACTCCAGTGAAGGAAGAGGGGGAGCTTTTCTCCTCTTCACCTACTGCTTGTAACATCCTAATATAAATATCTAGATATATCCTAAATATACAGAGATATATATAGATAACCAGTACTAGCGACGTTACTTCTACATACTAACTAACATATATCCATAATTACAACTGAGTAATTATAGAAAGCCTTGAGAGAATGCGGGAAAACTTAAACTCATACATATACATATACAATATTAGCCACAAAATGACATATTGTAATACATACAAAATAAATGTAAACTGTATACATAAGTTCTGGTTAGAAAAACATATAAAACTATATTAGTCTTTATGCTTTACCTTCATTCCCTTAACAGGGTCTGTATCTCTATACTTGGATTTACATGGAAGAACAACTGGAGTGAGAATTACAATTCTCAGTAAAAATAATTTCAATACCAGCTAGTTATAACATAATATATCGAATAAAACGATTGCTATAACTACAAACATAGGAGTTTCCTCTACTAATCTCATAAATGCACACTACTAAGTAATGCGATATAAACCGATAGCCTACATATCGTTAAACATAAACAACTGCCCATACAGCTGTAAATATTAACAGCAATAGACAATGCCCATACAACTATCTATAAATATAATGCAGATGATATGCAATATGATTATGCTTAAGAAAGATCCTAGAGATATGTTCATGCAATGCTTTGTTTTGAAATACATACAGGGGATTATTTTGAAAACCAAGAAGTTCATTAGTAACTAGTTCAGTATATTATCCCGTGGCGAATGAGGTATCTCCTCACATTATACATATCCTGGCACGCTGAGAAGTTCGGTCTAAGTCTTGATTCTGAAAAACCTTATGGACCCCGACTTATCTCTTTTGGCCTTGGCATTATCGAAATATCAGAGTTATATCTTTCATCAATTAAGTCTGTCAAACACCTTTCAATTTCCCTTAGCTTTCATGAATGTTGTCAAATAATACTCACTAAGATCAATACTCCTAGACCATTTTCATTAACATACATATTTATATCTAAACATCAACTCATCAATCATTGCTCTTAAGTGACCTCTATGCAACACTGTGTTGCTAAGGTGTTAGATATTTACCTATGACAAACCATTACTTTTGGTTACACTAAGGTTCTCATAGTTATCACATACAAGCTAGATTAACTAACTAGTGTATAAAAAACATAGTGCTATGTTTACTTATTATATAAACATCACATTAACTTTCCTATAGACTCAACTCATCAGAGTCTATCGTAGCTAATGCCTCATTCAACCTTGTTTAAGGAAATAAATGAGCATTTCATTATAACTTTACATACTTAATGAATATGGCAAGCTTACAAGTCAATATTCATCTTATTGTATATTCTACAATGCACAAGGTCCCATTCAACTAGAGACTTAGTACATAACATCCCTTCTTTGGAACTAAATACACAACCTTATCTCCACTCAAGTGAATCTAACTTAAAGTGGTTCTTACTTACAACTCTTCGTTGCTTAAGGTTCTAGGTACCTTTCAAAGATAATCCATTACTCTTGGATATCCTAAGACTCATATATTCCTTATCCTTACTAGAGTGAACCCTACAATCCATCCTAGTATACTCATCTCCATTGCACCATCTTATCACACTTTGAATTATATCTAATGCAATACTAGGTTGCCTAAGGTATTATGTTCTTATCTAGGGTAATCCTTCACTTTTGGATGCTCAAAGCCTAAGCTTTCTCATTCCTTCTTGGTGATAATTTTCCTTTTAAAAATATCTCCATTTGTGTCTTAACACAATTTAGGAAACATCTACTAATGATCCCATCTAACCTATAACTTCAAAACATTGAAAATGACATTTTTGAAGATTCTGGCCTCAGACACGGGTCATGTCTCATTACATGGCCCCCCCAGTGTCTTCGGATACAGGCCATGTCTGATTACACACCCCCTCCCCTGTGTCTTGCTCTGTGAACATTGTTTCATGAATTCAACTGGCAGAGAGGAACACTACCCCCCCGATGTCTCTCAAACAGAAGCAAATCTGCAGAACTGTAATACGGTTCTATGGTTCTAATCTTACTTCTAATCATCTATAATTGGTTTCTTGGTGATTTCTAACACCAATCCATGCTCCTAAACTTGTTGTAACTCAATGACAACGGATTCTCTTAGGCAAAGATCTAGGTCCAAATCACATAACTACAACTATTATCCAATTCTTAAATCCATGGATTCTAATGGTTGATCTTGAGCCATAAATGACTTTCTTAGGTTTACTAAGCTAAAACCAACTTAACCTAATCCTTAGAATCAAGAATCAAGTCAAGAACTCGGATTTAGCTCTCTTAACCCCTATTTCTACTCAAAAATCCCAAACTTCATTCAATCAGAATCAAAGAGAAGAATTATGAATAGAAACCCCTTACCTCTTGATTGGATGATCAATCTTCAAGCTCTATGCTTTGATCTTGATCTTCCCTTGGTCTTCCTCTCCTTTTTCTTCTTCCTTTCTTCTCCTTTCTCTCTCCTCTTCCTTCATTTTCTTTTCCTCTATTTTTCTTTTCTTTTTTTGGGCTTCTGCTGCTTATACGTG
Source organism: Ormosia semicastrata (assembly GCA_029884595.1). Classification (NCBI taxonomy): domain Eukaryota; kingdom Viridiplantae; phylum Streptophyta; class Magnoliopsida; order Fabales; family Fabaceae; genus Ormosia; species Ormosia semicastrata. Next base: position 7,053,929 of record JAQQTO010000052.1, read on the forward strand.
AGAGAGAGAAATGAGAGAATGACCATCATGTCCTTTAGGATATTTTGCTAAAACTTCCTTATCTGCTAAGAATACCTGAATTATGTTAATTCAAATTTTTCAGCATCCAACAACTTTAGAATAAATCATAAAATTCATCTAAATTATTGTTTCACAATTTTCGTGATTTTTCATATCTGCTGATAGTCAATTCGGTATTAAATGCATAACCAGTATACCTAAAAATATCAAACTAACTCAGATTCTCTTGAAACTTTAACTACTTCTTACTTAGCTCATTTGTGACCTAGAAACAAACTCTCTATGTTTATTTCCCTTCACTTAGCAACTTATGCTATTATCTGAGTCATTTTATGCTACTTTTCAACTTCTGTATTGCAGCTAAGTACCTAAACGAATTCAGATTGTCACAAAACTTCACTGACATGTTAAGCAAGTTATATGCTACCTTTTGAACACAATAAACAAGTCTAACATGTTACTAAGGGTATTACACTACTCAACTACCTTCTGTTTCCTTTTCAAATCCACTGAAAATAAGCCACTCTTTTTGGGCTTCTCCAGCCACTCTTTTGACTTCTCCATGCCACTACCGAAAGTGGCTTTGACTTTCACAATATTCCACTAAAAGTCACTTTTGGTGAGTTTTCAAAACCTTTCTCATCTTGTTAGTTTCATGCTACCTACGTTTCTGATAGGCCATAAGAGGATCTACATCATTTAAACTTGTCAGAGCTGATTGGTTTTTTCATAACATCTGCTACCTTCTCTTTGGTATGAATCTTTTGCATATCCACACTCCCTTCTTCTACTACTTCTCGAATAAAATGATATTGAACTCCTATGTGCTTTGTCTTGGAATAAAAGGCTGGATTCCTTGCAATGTGCAATGCATTCTGACTGTCACAATACAAAGGAATCTTTTGTTACTTGTGTCTGAGTTCCTCCATTAACCTTTTAATCCAAATTGCTTCCTTGCATGCTTGTGTAGTTACCATATATTTAGCTTCTGTAGTAGATAAAGTTATAACAGTCTATAACTTTGATAACCAGCTCATAGCTCCTCCTGTAAGTGTAAACACATAACCTATAGTAGATTTTCTTTTATCAAGATCACCTGCAAAATCAGAATCAACATATCCCCTAACAACAAACTCTGATCTTCCAAAACATAATGCAACACTTGAGGTCCCTTTAATGTATCTTATGATCCTCTTAACAGTATTCCAATGCTCTTTACCAGGATCTGCCATAAAATGACTGACCATACCAATTGCTTGAGTAATATTTGGTCTAGTACAGATCATAACATACATAAGACTTCTCACCACTGATGCATACGGTACTCGAGACATTTCCATCCTCTCCGCTTCATTTCTAAGATACATACTTGAGGATAATTTATAATTGATAGGAAGTGGGGTAGAGACTGGCTTACAATCTTGCGTGTTGAAGCGTCGTAAGATTTTCTTCAAGCAGTTCCTTTGAGAAAGCCAAATCTTCCTATCTTTTTTGTCTCGGTGAATTTGCATCCTTAAAATCTTATTTGCTGGTCCCAAGTCCTTCATATCAAATTTCCTAGCCAATTGTGTCTTCAATTCTTGGACTTGATCTTTGTTGGGGCCTACCACTAACACGTCATTCACGTACAATAGCAAAATGATAAAATCATCGTCACCAAACCTCTTGTAATATATACAATGATCTGAACTCAGTCTGTTGTATTTGAGGCTAATAATGAAGAAGTCAAATCTCTTGTACCAACACCTTGGCGCCAGCTTTAGACGGTAAAGAGATTTGGTTAACATCAAGTTTTCCTTGCCTTTTTCTTCAAAGCCTTTTGGTTGGAGCATATATATATTTTCTTCTAGCTATCTATGAAGAAAAGCAGTTTTCACATCTAGTTGTTCAAGATGTAAATCAAATGTAGCACACATAGCCAAAACTACTCTGATAGTGGTAAGTCTGACAATTGGAGAGAATATCTCATTGAAATCAATACCCTCTTTCTGAGCATACCTTTTGACCATAAGCCTTGCACGATATCGTTCCACTTGATCGTTGGCATCTCGTTTGTGTTGGTGTATGCCCTAGAGGCAAATATATTTTGACAAGATTTATATATATATATATATATATATATATATATATATATATATATATATATATATATATATATATATATTGTATTACGCTATTCTTTAATATATGAAACATTTCTTTTATTGTGTTATTTATGACAAACATAATAAAGTCCTTAGAATAGTAAGTTTGATGTCATAGGACATCAAGTGGTTGACTTGATCGTGAGATCCTATTGGATAAAATTAGAATACTATTCTTAAATGTCTCTACTCAAGTATTATTGTTAATTAGGATAATAATAATGCATTGAGACTAGTATGTGCGTAAACTAATGACCACATCTCATGGGTCAAGGATATGAGATATCAAGTCTTCACATGGGTACATATTAGAGTAATGATGTACTGGACTAACCTGCCATGAGAACGCTACATGGATCGTTACGTGAGTGTCATAAGCGATTCTCATAGCGACAATGATGTCTGTGGTCCTTTGACCTGAAATCACTATGATTCCTATATGAGGAGTTGTGTATTTTAATGCTATCAAACGTCATCTATAATAAGGTGATTATAAAGTTAGTTATTGGACATACTACGAATCATGTAGAGGGATGTGAGTGACTTAGATGAGATTTGTCACTCCTACATAACAATAGCGATATCTTCGGCTCCCCTGATTGAGTGAGACTGCGAAATGCATGACCATGTTCAAATGAGTCAATATGAGATATTGATCTCATTTGTTGTTACAAAGTCTACTCGAGTATCAGGAAACAAAAGATTGAACTATACAAGGGTGACACATTCCATGCATTGTATTCAATCTAGATATATTGACAAAGGGGCTAAACGACACGGAAACATTAGTCACGGAAAGGTTATGTCAAATCACTAACATTCTCAATACTTGGGTAGCAGCGATGTGTTGCTAGATACCGCTTACTACTTGTAATATTAAAATATGATTTTAATATTATTGCTAACGTAATGAGAACCTGCAGGGTCACACACATAGAGCAGACTAAAATTAGAGCAATAGATCCAACTTAGACTCAGATTCAAATGTGGGCCAGACTCATAATAGATGAGTTTACGGTTACACAGCTTACATTGTTGCTGTTCATACTCACTTAAGACAGTTACTATTATAAATAATACTACTCAGGGGGATGCTAAGACACACATAACAGAACCCTAGCCATACCTACAAAAATAGTGAGTGAGAGAGTGACGGGTTTATCATCTCTTCGCAGCTAGCACTGTGTCAGAAATGTGAGGCTCCTTTTGCAGACGTTGGACGTTCGTGAGTCTGTTCGTGTGGATACCGCAGAGATATCGTCGTTGTTATGGTGTTGATTATTCACATCGTTTGTGCTTTCATCTCGCTTTAAGAGGTAATTTTAAAACAGATTATGGTCCTTTTCGCATGGATCCTTGATGGGAATTTTATTTTTTCACTGCGTGATGTATCTGCAATTCCCAACAGTTTGATCTTATAGACCCATTTGTTACCAATGGTTTTCCATCCTTTTGGGAGTTCAACAAGTTCCCATGTCTTGTTTCTATGTAGGGCTTCTATTTCTTCTTGCATTGTTGCGATCCATAGAGAAGCATTTGAGTTACTCACAGCCTCTTGAAAGGTTGACGACTCTCATTCTTCTGTTAGAAGACAATATGCATCATGACTTGCCATAACATAGTTTGAGTGCCATGATGGTTACCTTATTTGATGAGTTGACCGCTGAACTTCTGTATCATTAGCATCATATGGTTCTTGTTCTTCGTGCTCTGGTTATTGTTCTGCTTCAGAAGAATCTTCTTCTCTAGCTTTTTCATCTATCTGTACTGTAGTAGTCTCTTTCAAAGTACTGACATCTTCTTGTTCACTTTGCAGTTCATTTTATATAAATATCACATCTCTGCTGACAATAACCTTGCGGGCAGTGGGATCCCACAGGTGATACCCCTTAATACCGTCAACATAACCCAAGAATATGCATTTTTTAGATTTTGGATCCAACTTTGTTCTTTCTTGGGAATATTACATCATATATGTAGGACATCCGAACACATGAAGAGAAGAATAATCTACTGGTTTGCCATTCCATATCTCCATTGGTGTCTTTAAGCCAATTGCAGTTGATGACGACCAATTTATCACATAACAGGCAATTTTGACTATTCCTGCCCAAAAAAACTTGGCTAGACATGCTGTTCGCAACATGGCTCTTATTCTTTCTAGGAGAGTTCTATTCATCTGCTCTGCTACACCATTCTGTTGAGGTGTATATGCAACTGTAAACTGCCTTTGAATACCCTCTTACTTTCAAAATGCGAGAAAATTGTCATCTGTATATTCTCCTTCATTGTCTGTCCTCAACCACTTGATCCTTTTTTCGGATTCAAGTTCTACTCTTGCTTTGAAGTCTTTGAAGATTAGAAACACATCTGACTTCTTCTTGATTGGGTACACCCATAATCTCCTGGAATAATCATCAATCAATGATACAAAGTATTTTGCTCCTCTTAAGGACATTTCTAGTGACTCCCACACATTAGAATGAATCAAGTCTAGTATGTGCTTGCTTATAGCAGTTGATTTATCAAACTTTAATATATGCTTCTTGCTTGTAACACAGTGCTCACAAAGAGGTAAGTTTACTGATTTGAGCCTGGGAAAGAGATTGCATTCCACGAGAATCTTCAAACCACATTCCAACATGTGGCCTAATTTGCAATGCCACATTATCGTTGATTCTTCTTGATCGGCTGATGCAGCTGATGCGTCTGCCTTTTGTAACGTCTCTCCCTGAAGCATATATAGATTTACTGCGATCTTTTGTGCTTTCATCACCACAAGAGCACCTTTAACCACCTTCAAGATCCCACATTCGATATGGGTCTTGCACCCGAGGTCATCCAATTGCCCAATAGACAATAAATTCTTCTTTAAACCTTTCACATGTCGTACCCCTTAAATTGTGTGAACTGTACCATTGTGTAATTTTATTTTGACAGTACCAACTCCAACAATCTCCAAGACATGATCATTTCCCATGAACACAGATCCTTCTGAGATAGGTTCATAAGAACTAAACCAGTCTCGTTGTAAAGTCATGTGCCATGTTGCTCCTGAATCCATTATCCAAACATCAGTGAGCTATTTTTGACCTTTGGAACCAACTGCTACTTCGCTATAAAGGATTTCTTAATCATCAGAGGTACTCGCAACACATCCTTAAGAGGTTGTTGCTTTAGGAGCTTTTTCTGCATTTTTCTTGTTGTGCCAACAATCTTTCTTCAAGTGCCCTCTCATGCTACAATGGTAGCATTTGAAGTTCTTCCTTCTTCGTGACTTTGATCTACTCTGATCTCGACTCCCACTAGAGCTACGTTCCATTGATCTTCCCCTCGTCATCGACAAAGCCTCTGCTTGTTTTAAGCTTTCTAATCTGTCTTCCTTGTTTTTTCACCTGGATTCTTCTTTAAGAATAGCAGCAACAACATCATCAAATTGAAGACTATCAACAATATTATTATTTGTTATGTTGATGATGAGTTGATCATAAGAGTCAGGTAGATTTTGAAGTAGAATGTTTGCACGTTCATTTTCTACCATGTTGTAATCTGATGCGGTTAGCTGAGAAAATAGTGTGTTCAGATTGTTGATGTGATCCGTTATTGTCATGGATTCAATTGTTGTTAAGCAATTGTCCTTCCTTAAGATCGTCTTTATTTTCAGTTTCCATAAGGAGAAATTACTTCCATTGAACCTTTCAATCTCAAACTTTACTGTCATGGTATTAACAACAATATGTCTCTCAACTGGACCAGCTTACTCTATTTCACCGTGAATAGTATTGTATACGTGAACAGTATTATATATATATACCATATTGGGACAAACCTCTTATACGTTAACAATATTACAAAAGTATATAACCACACATGTGAATAGTGACCGTAAATAGTACCCGCAACGTGAATAGTATCAACAACCAATGTCTCTGATATTACTGTAGGGTACCAGAGTTATAGAAACAATATCACACAGCTAAAATAGAGTTGAAAAAATAAGAACTGACACATAATATTTAATGTGGAAAACCCTTTAATGGTGATGAGGAAAAAATCACGGGTAAGAATAGAATGTTTTCACTATATGGAAAAAAATTACAACTTCTCTCTAATTACAAGGAAAGAATAATAACACTCTCTCTTGAAATAGGACAATACATCTCTCTCTATGTAAAATAAGAAAGACTCTCAAGAGATACTATATAATATTTCTCGGTGGGAATGAGATAATTAAAACTGAATGGAGGTGGTCCTATTTATAGAGGAAGGACCCCCATTTGGGCTACTCCAGGGAAGGAAGAGGGAGAGTTTTTGTCCTCTTCACCTACTGCTCAACTACGTTTTGTTTTCTTTTCAAATCCACCGAAAACAAGCCATTCTTTTTTGAGTTCTCCAGCCACTCTTTTGACTTCTCCATGCCACCACTGAAAGTGGCTTTGACTTTCATAATCAGTGGATTGAATTTTGGAAAGTTTATAATGTCATATGCTTCATATTTTCAGCGCAAGTGCATACTGATGGCAGATAAGGCATTATATTAGTAGTTCATGGGAAGGAACAACCGCAGATACTTCTGTTATCTTAGTTCAGTCCTAATTATGGATTGAGATTGCAGAACTATTGTTTTATTAGCCATCTTGATGCATTTTATTTTGATTATTTTAATGGAAGGAATATATGTTGGAGAAATTTAAAAGGTACAAACAGGAATCACCACTTCAGTACATCCATGCTCCTCTATAGTTGTGTTAACGACTGAAACCTACTCGCCCTTGAACATAACTTGATATAAACCTTAGCATATGACGTGAACATATTTGCAACTGAGTCTGATGGCTTCAATATATATCGTTTTTATTATTATTATTCTTCTTCCTCTAATATTCAATTTTAGGATTACAGAATATGGCCAGTCTATAATCTATCTAGTAGCCTATTTGAATTCTTCATTACTGGTTAACTGAAATATTTCATACTAATCCCTCTCTGCCACTCAGTCAAGTCGGTAGTTGCAGACTAGCTGCATTGGAATTTTGATTCCTTTGAATGAACAGATGACCTTAGGCCACCTCTAACTACCTTCTGTCCCTTTATTTTTGCTCCTCTTGTTCTTGTATGTAAAATATAATGGAGAGATAACACCCTGATCAACTTATAGAATCAAAATGAATATAATGGGAAGGATTTGGTGATATAGAATTTAAGTGCAAAGTTTACTCATCAACTTAGGAAAAGATATCAGACCACACTCAATGTTTGGTAAGTTAGAGGCACTCAAATTTTTTAAGATAAATGACTAATTGTTAGGTTCGAGTCCCAATAAATTAATCTCAATGTACACTTAACCTACAAGTAAAGGTTAAGTATATCTAGCTATTTACTATCTCACTTGTAATTAAAAAAAAAAAGAAAATAGACATCGACTGATGCAAAAATCCTCTAATATATGCCAGTTGTCTTATGGTTGTTACGTTCAAGTCTTAACTTCTAATTCGATTAGAATTTTCATCTTCTAGTTAAAAAGAAGTCTATACTTTTTCTGATGCAAAATTCTTCAATAAGGAGTGCCTTAAAACACATGAAGTTTGTGTTCATTCAACATTCAAAGGATGGTATATCCTGGGCTTTGTTGTTGGGGCTTAAAAGTTAAAATAGCTCATAACCTGGGTGTAGCCCACTAGGAAGCTAAGCCAGATTTGGACAACTTATTTCCTTAACACTCACTTATACCATTTGGGTACTCGGATTGATCTTTCATAGGGACTGGTTCAAGAGATTCACCAGAACTGAAGTCATGCATGACTTTAGAGAAGCCAACACAGTGGTGGATGTCCTGTCAAAGATAGCAACTGGGGAGGACTAGGGAGTTGTGACTAGTACTACATCATCAGCAACCACTTCAAGTTGCTCATTTAATTTTTTCCTGGTGCTTTTGGGATTGCATGTCCTTGTAATTGCATAAAAAATTCTTAGCCCTCAAGGTCTTTTAAGAATAATAATAAGTACACACTTACATATTTACAAATACATTACTTTACATCTAAACAGTTCTTATCATTTGATTATTGCGGGATCCATCGAATTTTTGCACATCTACATTTTTTTTTGGTACTATTTCATACTTATATGAGGTGATATAAATAAAGATATGTAAGAAACATTTTCCATAATTTGACATATTCCTTTTTATAAAAAAAATAATGGTGATAGTCACAAGTTACTGTTTATGTACTCTCAATTTTTTGGACAATTCTGAAGATTGAATGTCACTTAAAGCAGGTTTTTGTTTAAGATTATGCTCCCCACGAATTTGTCATTCCTCATTTTATTATGTGTACTGTAGTTATCTCTACCCCACTTGAACGAAACTTTAACTCCTGAGGATTATACTGTCTATATATAGCCCGCCTTACTAAATACTATCATTGAAATAAATTCATTGACAATTTAAAAGTCAATTATTATGTTCAAAGTTACAATTTCATACATTATTTAATCATGCTATTGTAAGGTCCCTTTCTATATGTCAACTATTGATTTAAGTGACTTTAGTAAAAACTCCCAACTTAATGGTGAAAGAGTATATAATAAGTAAGTAGACACATGATTACATATATGAATTCTAACTATACTAATTTTTTAGAGTCAAGTCGCAAAGAATATTTTTATAAATCTCTTAATCTTGACATAAATAATTTATATTTGATTGAAAGTTAAAGCACAGACAAATTTACATGAACACTACCTAATTATAATAAAAAAAAGTGTGCCTCTAATGGATATTAAATAGTGCCTACTTAAAAAATTTCTACCTATTTAGTTCAAAAAAAAATTTCACCAAAAGATTTTTTTTTGGTAGAAAGTAATATAAAAAACTTTAGCTAAAATATATGTAAAAAATCTGCACACAATAATTTGTTTAATTTTATTTTATTTTTTTAGAACTCAGATAGAATTATGAATAATAATTATACGCAATTAATTTCTTTTAAAGATTAATTTATTTCTTTTTGGATGTTTTGAGCCTTGTGATATTGGTAAGACAATTCTCAAACTTCTACTTCTCTCGGTTTTTTAGGCTTTTTAACCATTTTGCTCCTAATGGTAAAATTATCTATCGAATTGTCATAATTTTGAAATATATTATCAGAATGTTACACTTTTGATTACATTGGTATTTTTTTTTTCCGTTCTATGTAGATAGTGTCAGAGGAAATGACGCTATCAATAGGGAAGCGCCAAAGCACTTGACGCTATCCACGTGATAACGCCACGCGTGTCAGCGTTATCACGTGAATAACATCAAGCGCTTTGGCATTTCCCTATTGGACGACCTATCTACGCAACTCTCCTATCCTCTCACCGGTCAAGTTTCTCATTTATCAGATTTTTACTTTCTCTCTAAATTTTTTCTATTACTAAACTCTCTCCAAAATCCTTCGTTGACTGTTGCTTGTCGATTGATACAATTGGGGTTTAGGATTTGCTAGAAGATAGGAGAAGATTTTGTGCATACATCAAAGATAAGTTCTAACATCAGTGATTCATTCGTGATGGGGAGCAGAGGAGGTGCACAAATTTTGACCAATTTGTAATATGTCATTTGAACTAATGCATCCACACTTCTCAGAAGAAATTTGTGCACCTCCTTTGCTCCCCATCATGGATGAACCACTGGTGCTAGAGCTTATCTCTGATGTATACACAAAATCTCTTCTCATTTTCTATCAAACCCTAAACCTCAATTGTGTCAGCCCACAAGCAACAACCAATAGAGGGTTTTGGAGAGAGTTTAGTAAGAGAAAAAGTCTAGAGAGAATGTGGAAATATGAGAAATGAGAAACTTGGCCAGTGGGAGGAATGGAGAGTTACATAAATAGGGCGTCTAATAGGAAAATAACAAAGCATTTGATGCTATTCATGTGATAATGCCAACACGCGTAACGTTATCCACGTGGTAACGCCATTACGCTTGGCGTTATCACGTGGATAGCGTCAAACGCTTTGGCGCTTCCCTATTGATAGCGTCGTCTCCTTTGACGCTATTTACGTAGAGCAGAAAAAAAAAAATATCAACTTGATCAAAAGTGTGACATTCTGATAATATGTTTCAAAACGATGACAATTTGATAAATAGTTTTGTCCCTAAGGGCAAAATGGTCAAAAAGCCCAATTTTTTACTATATAAATTATTGTGAAATTATATTGAAAATTATTAGTTATATATTATGAAACACAGACACAGATATGGATACGGGACACGACACAGATACAGATATGGAGATACACCAAATTCAAAAAATTATAAGACACAGACACGACATATATATATATATATATGTATATATATATATGTATTAAAGTAAATTAAAAAACTTAATTTTTGTATACATATAATTACAAAATTTAAGAAAAGATTCATAATTCATTAACATCATTTCTATAAACTTAAAAATTTATAATATCTGAATATATATTAATATCATTTCTATTTTTTTAAAAAATATTAATAAGTCTTGTTCAAATTATATCTTAAACATATCTAAATATGTTTAAGATATATTAAAATATATTTAAAAGATATTTAAATATATCCTAAATATGTCTAAATAAAAAGAATAATTTTTTGAATTAGATATATTTAGACATATAAAACACGTATATCATATACATATTTTCATATGTCAAACATAAATATATGTCTAACTGTCGGATACGTCTCAAAAACGGCGTTTGCGTGTTGGTAGGTTATATAGAAATTCGTAACTCTCTTTGGTTGAGAAATTCCACTTGTGTTCTGCTTTATCTGCATGCAAACGGCAAATGCGTTGTTGCATTCTCATTTGTTCGTACTAGCAGCAAAGACCAAAGAGGGTATAATTTTCCACTAAATTATATATCTTATCATTGGAATTTGGACGGAAAAATAAAAAATCAGGAACAAAACGTCTACTTTGACTATGTATGGAAAAGATTAAATTTTTTTTAAATAGTTATTTTTAGAAGATTAAGTTATTTTGTAAAATAATTATTATATTTAAATAAAAAATTATTTTTTAAAAAAAAAATTATACAAAATTCAATGTAAAATATTTTTTTTAGGTAAATAATCATAAGTTAAAGATTGAAACTTATGATTTTAAATTTTATAAATTATTTCTTACACTTTGATATGTAAAAATTATTTTGTCTTTAATTAAATAAAATTTTTAATTATTTTATACTTATTTTAATAATTTAATACATAAAAATAATTCTTTTTTATATTATCTAAATGAATCATATTAACTTAAAATCACTTTATAACTAATATATTTAAATATAAAAATAAATCAATTATAATTAATTATAACAATAATCGATTATCAGCATAGAGAGATTCTTACATAAATCTTGAGCACCCAAATGGATGTACCAGGCCAATCAAAATTTAATATTTTAATAAAGTTCTACGAAATTAATTATGTGACACAAAGATTCATAAAAATACTAAGTTTTGATTGACCTAGTGCACTCATCTGGATGTCCAGGGTTTATGTAAGAATCTCTCATCAGCATAATCTATCATTTTTAACTTTCTCAAACAAACTCTTTATGTATGATTCCTAGAAGTAGTCAAGTTCTTTTTTTGTTTTTTCATTTCGGAATAAAACTAACTCTTTACAAACCCCACAGTAATAGAATAAATCACACATACAACTTTGGCAGTAATAAAGCTTGGTGCAGGTAAGTACCAAGCACATTACCTCCTCTCTGCATGAAGTAAAAGAATAAGATCAAAAGATAAAAATAATATGAAGTGATTTATGTGTAAATATGTATTTAATATTATATATAACTATTAAATATTCAGTACATCATTGTACATACGGATGTAGATTTACAGACATAAGTAACTATAATTTTCTATAGTGTCGTTTGAACTTTGAATCAAACTTTACGCTGTGTTTCTTCATATGGTAATTATTCATAACAGTAAACGTTGGTCAGCTGAGAGCCTTTACTTCCTCCCAGCCTGCCAGGTCAAAGCTAAAGAATGGGATGGAAAAATGCTCTAGACTTGGACTAGGAAGGTGTCTTCTTTGGATAGGTGGATTGGATGGAACAAAAACAAGGACACCATACAAGCTCTTTCAAATTGAAATCTACCTTTGTTTCTCCTCTTGAAAGTGAATTTATAGTGCTAGCTCAGCCTTCTGGCGTTATGTGTGCTGGGATCTCAGTTTCTCAGGGAAGTCTCCTTTTTGCTGAAACTGGGGTTCTCAATTTCCATGGTTCCACTCTTTCAGTCTTCCCCAGGTATTTGTTGACTTTGAGTCTTCCCTTGTTGGTTGCTCAGATCATGTCAATGGGGTCACTCAAATTGCAGATATGACCCCTTGTAACCAAGAAAGAAGCCCTTTTTTATATCTCATTTACCTTGATTAACTTGAATTTTTAATGCAATACTTAGTTCACCTGTTGGTTGTAAATCCATGCTTTTTTGTGAATGATATCGTTGCCTAACAAATGTTAATGGAGAACAAGATAACTGAAAAACGAGTGGCATTATTTGGCATCCGTGAAGTCCACGGAAAAGAAGGGGTGTCAATTAGTCAAGTCAACTTAAAAGTTTTGCCATAGTTGGATTGAGTTCTTCAAAATTCATAATAGCATAAGCATTTTTCTGGTGTTAGAGAATATTGCAGATTGGAGAAGATGACCTTGTATGTATCTAGTCAAAGCAATTTAGGTTCTTGATTCAATTTTGCCAATGATCCTTAATTTGCTCTTCCTCCTTCCTTTCAACAATAAGCTGGGCAAGATGCCAGGTTCAGAATCCATTGCTTGTATTGAAGAAAAATTAAAAATGAGTACTCTGACTTATTTTTCAGTAGCTGAAAAGATTGTCAACCTTTTGTTCAAAATTTAGTGTGATTTCTTTATCCACAATATCATCAGAAACCAAATAGAGACATAAGATGTACACAAATTTATGATAAGAATTTATTATTAGTTCCCTATAGAAAAATAACTGGTAAAGGATTCTGTCATTCTGGTAAACCCTTTTTTTCTTTATTGATATCAGATCTAGACATTTGAAATTTTTTATTTGAAATAGGTATGGAAGCATTCCTTGATCAGAAGTCTTGGGAAATTTGAGCAACCCTAGTGCCAACATTAGTTGGTGGTATTGTTTCATGGGAAGAACGGTGGTTTTATTTCCTTGCCTAATTGTGTTGCAAGAAGATGGTTCTAGATTTGTTGATTTCTGGTCCTACCACACAAGCCATTTCTGAAATTATAGATACCATTTCTGAGTTCCTATTTTATGCTAGCGATGTCCATGTGAAGAAGGATAGCTTTAAGGAACTTGCAGCTTACATGGAAAGAATTGTACCCATCTTAAAAGAATTGAGGAAAGAAAAAGTAAGTGATTCTGAGTCATTCAACCATGCCATTGAGATTCTGAATCGTGAAATCAAAGATGCAAAGCAACTGGCTCTAGAATGCAGCAAGAAGAGCAAGGTTTATCTCCTAATGAACTGCAGGTCCATTGGTAAGCGTTTAGAAGACCACACAAAAGAGATGAGCCGGGCACTTGGTCTTCTTCCTTTAGCCACATCAGGTCTTACTTCAGGAATATTGGAAGAAATTGAAAAGCTATGTGACAACATGAAGACAGCTGGTTTTAAGGCAGCTGTAGCAGAAGAAGAGATTTTAGAGAAAATTGAGTCAGGGATAAGGGAAAACAATGTTGACCGTTCCTATGCCAATAACTTGCTGGTTCTCATTGCGGAGGCTGTGGGGATTACAAATGAGAGGTCAACAATGAAGAAGGAACTTGAGGAGTTTAAGCATGAAATTGAAAATGCACACCTTAGGAAGGACTTGGCTGAAGCTATGCAAATGGATCAGATCATTGCTTTGTTGGAAAGGGCTGATTCAGCCTCATCACCTAAGGAAAAGGAACTCAAATACTTTGCCAAACGCAAGTCTTTGGGTAGTCAACCCTTGGAGCCTTTACAGTCATTTTATTGCCCCATCATTAGGGATGTTATGGTGGACCCTGTAGAAACTTCATCTGGGCAGACATTTGAGAGAAGTGCAATAGAGAAGTGGTTTGCAGATGGAAACAAATTGTGTCCACTGACCTTGGTTCCTTTAGACACATCAATTTTGAGACCTAACAAAACCTTGAAACAATCCATAGAAGAATGGAAGGATAGGAATGCAATGATTACAATTGCTTCAGTGAAAGAAAAATTCCAGTTTGGAGATGATGATGAAGTGCTGCATTGTCTGGGAACTCTTCAGGATTTGTGTGAACAAAAAGACCAACACAGGGAATGGGTGATACTGGAGAATTACGTACCAGTTCTTATCCAAACTCTTGGTTCAAGAAACCGTGATATAAGGAATTATGCTCTAGTCATCCTTTGCATGCTGGCAAAGGATAGTGAAGATGCTAAGGTACTTAAATGAACAGCCTTTAACTCATCCTTTTTCTATTTTAGTAAGTTGAATAGCAGGTTAGCTACAGTACATTTGGCTTTCTAAAGATATATTGATCAATAACATCTGTAGTTTAAGATGAAATAAATGTATTTTGGACATTATTGTTAAAAGTGATTCTAGCTTCAGTAACATGGCAAAAAAGAATCTGGAGAAGAGATTCAAAGTTAATGTGGTGCATTATATCTGACATCCAAGGACAGATTGGTCAGGACCTTTCTCATCCACATCACTCAGAAATTAGAAAACACTACCAAAATGATGAGCTTATGAATTAAAATAATTTTCAACACATTTTCATCTAGAATTTTAATCATATTATACTCGTTAGTCCTTTCTCTTCTTTGAAATCATTTTCCTTCTTGTTTTCTTCTCGTTTTGTTTCATTTATGTCTATGAGATTGATGGTTGTATCTGCTTTATAAACCCATAATTCTGTATTATTTACCACATAATGAAACTTTCAAATATCCTGCATAAGTGTTGCATTGCTTCATGTTGAACTACTGCAGGAAAGAATTGCAACTGTTGATAAAGCAATTGAATCAATTGTCCATTCTCTTGGACGTCGTCCAGAGGAAAGGAAGTTGGCAGTGGCATTGCTGCTCGAATTATCCAAATATGATTTGGCACGAGAACACATTGGAAAAGTTCAAGGTTGCATACTACTATTGGTGACCATGTCTAGCAGTGATGACAATCAAGCTGCCAGAGATGCAATAGAGCTACTGGAGAATCTTTCATACTCTGATCAGAATGTTATACAGATGGCAAAGGCAAATTATTTCAAGCATTTGTTACAACGTCTCTCTACAGGTTTATTCTTTTACCTACATAAGTTGAGTCAGTGTATTAGTATTCCATTGCAAGTTCTTTTTCCCCCTCTTTTTTTCTTTTCAAAGATATGCATGTAATATAAAAGGGCAGAATTACAAATATTTTTGATCTTGTGTAACTAGTAGTAGAATAAACCAAGAAGTTGATGTTATGATTTTTGTTATTAAGTTTCAAAGAACTGCATAAATTTCAGTTAAGGACTCTACTTCAATCAATCTGAATGTCAGCTGCCAAAAGACATGGGTGATTGTTTGAGAACAAGCCTTTACCATAACCTGTTTCTCTCTCTATGCAGGAGCAGATGATGTAAAGATTATTTTGGCCACAACTTTAGCAGAAATGGAGTTAACCGACCACAATAAAGAGTCCTTGTTTGACGGTGGTGTTCTGGCTCCTCTTCTTCACTTGTTCTCACATGATGATGTTCAGGTGAAAACAGTGGCCATTAAAGCTCTTAGGAATCTATCCAGTTCAAAGAAAAATGGACTTGAAATGATTCGACAAGGGGCAGCACGACCATTAGTTGACTTTCTTTTTAATCGCAGCATACAAACCTCAAGTTTGTGGGAACATGTAGCAGCCATAATTATGCAACTTGCTGAATCAACTATCTCTCAAGATGCCCAGACACCAATTTTATTACTAGAATCTGATGATGATATTTTTAACCTCTTCTTTTTAATTAATGTCACACTGCCTGATGTGCAACAAAACATTATCCAGACCTTTTATGCCTTGTGTCAGTCACCGTCAGGTTCATTGATCAGGACCAAGCTAAAAGAGGTATGCATCTTGCCAAAGCTAAGTGTACTTACCACGGCTAGAAATGTTTTTCTGCTGAATCACTAGAGCCCTAAATAGGTAAATCAGTCACTACAGTCAAAACAGACATGTCTAAAAAAGCTAGGCGTCACCATTCAAGTTCTAGAAGGTCCATCTTGCTGTATGAGTGTCTATCATGATAATCATGTTAAAGGCAAATAAATTTGCAAACATCTTCCATTTAGCAAAGAACAAAGACTAAAGAGTGGCAATTCCTGCCTGTTTATGATTGGCAAAGAGTGAAATTTCAGGTTCCTTTGACATCAGGCATCTAGGTGTGACTTTCTATTGACTAAAGACAACCCTGGTACATTCTAGCTTTATGCATATTATATGCTTAGGCAAACAAGCATCCAGGAAGCAATCGCTTTCAAGGGTTGTGGTTTGTAGATTCAAGCACTCTATTAAGTGTATTATGCAGAAATTGATTACATTTGGCTCAGATGTGACAGAAACAAACTTGTGGCTCTTGTTTCCTTAATTCCCTGACTGATGTCTGATAATTGTTGTTGTTAGAACTTGCAACTCTTCTGAAATCTGCCTCCTGACCAGGGTGGTATACATATGTTGTTTAACTTTTGATTACAGATGAACAGTTAACCACCTGAACCAAATAAGCAATTTAGCAGTAAAACAAGTACGAGTTGAATTGTTTTTCATATCTTTCCAAGATATGTCATTGTTCTCTTGAGTATTCATGTAGATCCTAATAAAGTGTCTTGAGTTATTAGCAGAAATTTTCTAGTATTTGCTATCTGATAAGTTCAATGCATTCGAAATTGGGATTTACATTTACTTTTTATATAACGATGTACAATACTGGATGGCTAGATGGTTAAAAGCCATCTAAGATTTGCTAATGCCATGGATCTTCTACCATTGTTTGTCTTATTCAGTGAGCTAGCGCCACACAATTTACTCATCCTTAGCCCTTATGCAGGTTACATAATTGTACCTTATACCAACATATGGTGCATTGGGGACCAAAATCTCCAATGTTGGCTTTAAGTTCACTCACTTCTGTTCTGTCACTTCTCTACTTGTCCTTACCTAAAATGTTGAAACTATTTTTATCAGTTTTTGTTGCATGGCAATATACCATAATTAAATTAGTCTACTTATTTATGAACAGTGCTCAGCTATTTCAGAATTGGTTCGATTGTGTGAGAATGAAAACCAAAATCTACGAGCAAGTGCTGTAAAGCTGTTTTCTTGCTTGGTAGAGAGTTGTGATGAAGGCATCATACTGGAGAATGTAAATCAGAAATGCATCGAGACTTTACTTCGGGTCCTGAAATCTTCATCTGATGAAGAGGAAATTATTTCTGCTATGGGAATAATATGCTATCTTCCAGAAAATCACCAGATAACTCAATGGCTTCTGGATGCTGGTGCACTGCCAATCATTTATAATCATGTCCAAGATGGGAAAGACAGAGATCTTCAAAAGAGTAAGTTAGTAGAGAATGCCATTGGCGCCCTATGTCGTTTTACAGTTCCAACACACTTGGAATGGCAAAAGAGTGCAGCTGAAACTGGGATTATAACTGTTTTAGTGCAGTTGCTTGAAAGTGGAACCACACTGACAAAACAACGTGTGGCATTGTCTCTTGCTCAATTTTCTGAAAGTTCACATCAGCTGAGCAGGCCAATACCCAAGCACAAAGGACTATGTTGCTTCTCAGCTCCATCAGAAACTGGATGCTTAGTTCATGGAGGAATATGCACTGTCAAATCATCATTTTGCCTTTTGGAGGCTGATGCATTGGGACCACTAACAAGGACTCTTGGGGAATCTGATCCTGGAGCTTGTGAGGCTTCTTTGGATGCTCTATTAACATTGATTGAAGGTGAAAGACTACAGAGTGGTAGTAAAGTTCTTTCAGAAGCAAACGCCATACCACTAATAATAAAATTTCTTGGTTCCCCCTCCCCTGGGTTGCAGGAGAAGTCTCTACATGCTTTGGAAAGGATTTTTAGGCTAGTGGAGTTCAAACAGATGTATGGAGCCTCAGCTCAAATGCCTCTAGTTGACTTAACTCAGAGGGGTAATGGTAGTGTGAGATCCATGTCAGCTAGAATATTGGCACATTTGAACGTGCTTCATGATCAATCTTCATATTTCTAAAAGAAAATTGTTGGGTCAAATTCATGTACTGAGGAGCTAACCATGCATGTGGCATAACCTTACCTTGATGCTTTAACTGTGCATGGCATCAATAATTGCAAACCACATGTTGGACAGGAAATGGGACCTTTGCTTCTTTAACACAGAAAACTGTTTTCCTCTTGCAACAGCATGATGTTGTATTCCTGCCAAGAGGACCTGACATGTTCCTCAATCTTGTAACCATGTGACCAAAATGTATGCAACTTTGCATCTGGCTATTTCTCACGGAGAATCACTTAGCTCTTGTTCCATAGGTGACCTACATGTTCAATTTGGGCTGTTGGCTTATAAAGGCAGCAGCACCATTGGACATGTAGGCATTATTTGGGGTTTATATTAAACGCCTCAAATAGCTTGTACATTTGAAGATTGATTGTATTGTCTTATTAGTTATTACTTGTGTAAAAGGAATTAGAAAAAAAAAAATCCTTGTCGAACAATTGTATTCATTGCTATTTGAACTCATTGTGATTCTTGTTATATAGTGAAAAACGTTACGAGATACTTGACAAGGAGCACGGCAGTCATCTTTCCCTTATGATGTCGACTAACTATAACTGCACAGTAGTATTTATGCATGCATCTGGGCAATAATACGTGGTACAACAAGTCTAATCTTATAAATAATATCTATTTTGCATATGATAGGTGCTATGGAATCTGAAGGAGCATCTCACTAACACTCACAACACGCATAATATATTTGACTATTGAAGGAAGAAAGTAATTGCGGGGCAAGCAAAAATGAAACACGGCAAAGACAAATATGTTAGGAAAAATTTACATGCCAAGATGTAATCTATTGTATAATTTTTTAGAATATATTATAATTATTTTATTTTTTGATAAATAACATGTCATTCAATTCATTTTGTCATTATCATAATGAAGGCAATTTTTATTTATTTTCTCATATTTATTATTTAATTATTTAATTAATATAATAAGGTCCATTTATTAATTAAATTTAGACAAATGAGAATTTCTTAATTATATATACCATTAATAGATATATCATGATAATGAGAGATTTTCATAGTAATTAACAAGTTATTTGTTATTTTATTTATAATTTAATTGACTAAAAAGTAAAATTAATGATATATCAAGAAGGAATCCATTAACTCTTGGTAATGAGTGTGAGTTCTATAATTATAACAATAAAATTAGACCTTGGCTAGGACAATTGAATAAATAAAGAAATAAGTTTCTTAAGTCATTCACTAGTTGGTTATAAAAAATAAAAGTTTACCTATTAGAGTTTGATTGTTGTATCATATTCTAAGGTTAACTCAAAGTTTGAACGATGGGAGGAAATCTTACATTATTTTTTTGAAGGTTCTTGAAGAGAAAAAAATGTTACTTCATGCTATCTGATTGTTAAGAAGTGTTATTAGACACCAATTTTGATTAGTAATATAGTTTGACTAATTTACTATTGACTTAATATTGAATATGAGATATGATATATTGTTAAATGATTTGATAATTAAATTGAGAATTTAATTTAATCAAATAAATAATGGAATATTATTATATTTATAGAATACAATTAATATATGATATAATTATCTGAAAAAATTCTATTTATTAAAAGTTTCCAAACGTTGTAGATATTCTTATTGGATAAGATTTATTGTTGTATGTTATTTTGATAGATAAGATTTATTATTACACATTATCTTGATAGATAAGGTTTATTGTTACACATTATCTTGATAGAGAATATTATTTACTACACGTTATTTTCTTATTTTGACGTGGTACAAGTAACGAGATTTTCATAGTAATTTTAACTGTATGTTAAGTTATTTGTTATACTTTGATTCAATATATCTTGATAACACATAATGTTCTAATTTTTGTATAAGCAGTGATGGATAGTTGAATGGATATAAATAAGGTATGACTAATAAAACTTGTATTAATTAATGATATATTAGTTTAGAAGGAATCCATTAACTCTTGGTAATTAATTCTATGTAATAAAATTAAAATGTTTGAACAAATTTTATGATTATAACAATAAAATTAGATTTTTTAATTTGGCTAGGGCAATTGAATAAATGTAAAGAAATAAATTTCTTAAGTCATTCACTAGTTGAATTTATCTTCATAATATTAAAAAAATAAAAATTTACCTATTAGAGTTTGCTGTTGTTGCATCATATCTACCAGAAGTATATTAATTAACTCAAAAGTTTGATTTATGTCTTGTTATATGATTAAAAAATCTTACATTATTCATTGATTTTAATAATTTAAAGACTCTGCATCTTAGTCTAACTGATTTATGTTAAAAATCTTCCGTTCAATTTGAATTTAAAAAAAATATTGTGCCATATAATCATTGTATCTATTAAGTGTTTCATATTATCGATTGTTATTAAATTAACTTAATATTAATTAATTTTAAATTAAAATTTAACATAATATCAAAACTAAAATTTTATTATTGCCTATTGTACAAAACACCAACTTCGATTAATAATTTGTCTATTCCATTTAGACAATTTATATATTTATTAAATTACTCCATAAAAAATTTTATACCAACATTTTCACTTACATTAAGGTTTTTATGTGTGTGTGTGGATAGGTCAATATCCACGATTCATAAAGTAAGTAGGTTTTTATTGCCCGAAAAATAATCCAGCTATGTTACATCATGACAATTGACTGTGGCAAAAATATGTTGTGCCTTGCATACCCATACACATCTATCGACAGTTCAAGTTAATTGTATTGAAAAATGTTAGTTGGCATAGAGTGCCTTACAGCACTTTGCATTTAAGGGTACGTGGGAAAGAGTAAATGATTATTTAATTTATTATTTGATAATTAAATTAGGGAATTTAATTTAATTAAATAAATAAAAATCCTTTTTTATTCCAAATGGAATATTATTATATTCTTGGCAGTCATCTTTCCCTTATAACTAACTTAAAATACAATTAATATATGATATAATTATCTTATAAAGAAATTCTATAGATTATGGAATAGCATCTCACTAACACTCAAAACGCATAATAATTTGACTATTTTTCAAAAAACGAAAAATTTACATGCCCAAGATGTAATCTATTGTATAATGAACATTTTAAATCTTATTGGATAAGATTTATTATTTTGTCATATTTATTATTTCCCGATAGATATGAAAGGTCTTTAATTAAATTTAAACACTTATTATTTGATATGATAATGAGAGATGAATTTTTATTTATAATTTAATTTAAAGTGTTATCTTGATAGAGAATATTTATTGATATCAATGTATGTTATTGTGAAATTATATTTATTAGATATGCATCAAAAGTTAAGAACGAGATATGATACAAGTAATAACTAATGATTTTAAATCCTATTAGATAGATATTTCATGAATAACATGATGTAAACGTTATTTATTTTTAGAATAAATAAATAAAATAATGTTCTTATATGAATATTATTTAACTTGTAGAATTAATGAATAAAGAAAAACATTTCTTGGTAATGAGTTTGATATATATTAAAATTATATCAATAAAAAAAAAATGTTAGTATTTTTTATTATAAAAAATAGTTTTTTAGTTTTTTATATTTTTGTATCAAAGTTTCGATAAGAGAAAATCTTACATTATTCTTCTGAAGGTTCTTGAAGAGAAAAAAATGTTAATTCATGCTATCTGGTTGTTAAGAAATGTTATTAGACACCAATCTTGATTAGTAATTTGGTTCGACTAATTTGCTATTGACTTAGTATTGAATCTCTGAGGTTACACACTAACGAGTGTTCTAATCTTTACTAAATGATTATTTAATTCATTATTTGATAATTAAATTGAATTTAATTTAATTAAATAAATAAATTTTTTAAAGAAATATTATTATATTTTTTATCAAATACAATTAATATATGATATTTATCTAAATATTTGGAATAGAAAAATCAAAAGTTTTGAAACGTTTAAATTTATCTTCATAATTTATTAAATAAATTTAAAGATAAAAAATGATTATTACATTTATCTTTAAGATTATTTGTTGTTCCGTTATTGTATGTTAGAATCCATCAAAAAATACACATAACATAATGATTGGTTAAATCTTATTTGGATTTGCTGACATTTATTTTTTAAATAAATAAATAAAATAGCTTATATGACTATACAATAAAGAAATTTCGATATATATTGATATATCAAAAATAAAAAATGTATTATTTTTTACTCTATTTTTTATTTTTAGATTTTTTTATAAATTTCATATTTCAAAGGTATTGATAGCAATGTTTGGTCTCGGTGTAGATACATATAGAGTCTTTGTACAATCGAAGAAAAATTTTAAAGTATCAAATACTTTTTATCAGATATTTTGAATTTATCTTCATAATATTAAAATAAATTTAAAGGCAAAAATATTATCTTTAGATTAAGATTATGTTGTTCCGCTGTATGTTGCAATCCTTCAAAAAACAAATCATACTGGAGTGATTATTTGGACGCAGACATTTCCTTTGTATATTAATATATATATTTTCGGTGATGACTCTTGTTCTATGTCATAAACTTTAATTAAAAAATTTAGCACTAAAGTACAAATTTTGTGATTTAGATTCATTGATTTTAATAATTTAAAGACTCTGCATCTTAGTCTAACTGATTTATGTTAAAAATCTTCCGTGTCAATTTGAATTTAAAATTTGTAACAGATATTGCGCCATATAATCATTGTATCTATTAAGTGTTTCATATTATCTATTTTAATATTTTAAATATGATTTATATATATATATATATTAAATTATTTCATTTAATATTAATTAATTTTAAATTAAAATTTAATATAATATCAAAACTAAAATTTTAATTTTATTACCTACTTTATTAAATTTCTTTCACCTACTTTAATAAGCTTGTTCTCATTTACTTCATTAAATTCGTCTATTTTATTTAGATAATTTATATATTTATTGAATCATTTCATAAAAAATTTTATACCAACATTTTCACGTACATTAAGGTTTTTTTGTGTGTGTGTGGATAGGTGAATATCCACAATTCATAAAGTAAGTAGGTTTTTATTGCCCAAAAAATAATCCAGCTATGCTACATCATGACAATTGACTGGTGGCAAAATTTGTTGTGCATTGCATACCCATACACATCTATAGACAGTTCAAGTTAATTGTATTGAAAAATGTTAGGTGCACATAGAGTGCCTTACAACACTCTGCATTTAAGGGTACGTGTGGGAAAGAGTGATTTTTAATTAGATATGACTTATTATGTGAATTTAAATTATTATTTAATATATATAATATGATAAAAAATATTATAAAATTATATTAATTTTTAATAATATTTTATATATATCAAATAATAATTTAAATATTTAAAAAATAATGTGATAAATTATATTTATTTAAAAAAAATTTATGTGACAAAATGAGAATATAAATTTGTAAAAAATAATATAAAATCAACTATAATTAGACAGTAAAAATTATATAAATATAAAGTGATATATGTTTAAATATATATGAATAATATTATTCAATTCTATTAATGGGTTACGTATACAAAGTTAAAGAAATAAAAGTTCATTTCTTGTTTATATTATTAAATTCATCTCTCAATTTTTACAAGATAAAATTATATAATACTTGTTTACACAAGTTTTTACATACTATATATGTTCAAGCTATTGAGCCAAGCCAAGCATACAAAAAATTTGATGACCGAATTTACTCCTTGCATGCATAAAATAAAAGTTGAATGAGAGGATGGCATAAATTTAAAATACATTATGGTTTTATACCTATAATTTGAATTTTGAATTAGCATGTGATGTGGGTAAGAACACAATTATTAGAAACTTCTAATTATGTCAATTATATAGACTCAAATTATAAGAAATTTTTATAAATCTTATAATTTTAACTTAAATGACTTACTTCTAATCGAATAGAAAAAGTGAATAAATCAAAAGATACATGTAAAATATTTCAAAAACAAAATTCCCTCCGCTTCCCTATATGTAGTTGTATTAGAATAAACATTTTGATAAATTGTATTAGAATAAACATTAAACAAAACAATATCAGCATAATCTTTGGCCAAACTATGTATTGTTCCAATTTTATTGAATGTCGACGAAGAGACCCTCAGCCAAACCCAAACTATATAATCTGTGAGAGCTATTAGTTGCAATGATATTTTAATACAAAAACCTCACGGAATTTAAATTAATGGAAGAAAATTTTCACCCATCGTTTCACACACAATCAAAATAATTTTGGGTCATTAATATTCTAATGGTGAAAAATTTTGTACATCTATCTTTTCCCTAAAATACCCTACGTGGCTTTGTTTGTACTATGTAGTGACATTGGCATATGAGGGTAATTTTTATGATCGACTCATTATGTTAAGCTCCCTGGATCGTTTAGATTTTTAACTTTGTAATATTATATTTTAAATTTTAAAAAAAATTATTTGGGTTGTTTTATCCATGAGCCCCATCCGGCGACTTCTGGTGGTGGCAAAGGTGGTGGTAGACTTGGGTTAGTGGTCTGATGACCTGCTACTTAATGAGGAGGTAAATGATCTATATCGTTCATCTAATTTCACATACTCCAATACAATCTAACGGCTCAAAATAAGGGATCATCTTAAATGCAGCCTTATTTGAGAACTCAACCTCTTTCGAAAGTAGACCTGGCTGTACTCTGTTGGTCTGTCCTAGGTGACATCATTTTAAGTTTCCAACTTTTGAGGAGGGCTTTTCTAACCCAAACTCAAGAAAAATTGTGATGAACCAAGTGAAGCAAATCCATGCCTACACTCTGAGAAATGGCATTGACCACACCAAAATCCTCATTGGGAAGCTACTTGAAATCCCAAACCTCCACTATGCCCATCTCCTCTTCCACCACTCCCCCAAGCCAACTGTCTTCCTCTACAACAAGCTCATTCAAGCCTTCTCCTCCCAATCCCATGTACAACACCAATGCTTCTCCCTTTATTCCCAAATGCGTCTTCATGGCTACCCACCAAATGAGCACACTTTCACCTTCCTCTTCTCTGCATGCACTTCCCTTTCTTCCCCTTCCCTTGCCCAAATCCTCCATACCCATTTCATCAAATCAGGCTTTGAACCTGACCTCTTTGCTGCCACTGCTTTGCTTGACATGTATGCCAAACTGGGTACCTTGGATTTGGCACGCCAGCAGTTTGATGAAATGGATGTCAGGGAGATACCCACATGGAATGCTGTGATTACAGGGTATGCAAGGTTTGGAGATATGGAGGGAGCATTGGAGTTGTTTAGGCTGATGCCTTCTAGGAATGTGGTGTCATGGACCACCATGATATCTGGTTACTCACACAACAAGCAGTATGAGAAGGCTTTGAGGTTTTTCCTGAGGATGGAGAGGGAGAAAGACATAAGGCCTAATGAAGTAACCTTGTCAAGTATTTTGCCAGCTTGTGCAAATCTTGGGGCACTGGAGATTGGGCAGAGGATTGAAGCATACGCGAGAGAAAATGGGTTCTTCAAGAATTTGTATGTGAGCAATGCTGTATTGGAGTTGTATGCAAAATGTGGTAAGATTGATGTTGCTTGGCGGGTTTTTGATGAGATTGGCAGCTTCAGAAACTTGTGCTCTTGGAATTCAATGATCATGGGTTTGGCAGTCCATGGACAATGTGGCAAGGCCCTTGAGCTTTATGATCAAATGCTGGTAAGCAGTTTCTCTGGCCCTTTTCTTAATTTCCTTCACAGACGTCATAATATATACCCTTTTTGGCAGTGATTTTGAACCTTTGAAGTTCTAAATGATACTAACATTGATTTGTCTGTGTCTCACTGATAATGCCAGAGAGAAGGAACTTCACCTGATGACGTGACATTTGTGGGGCTCCTCTTGGCATGCACTCATGGAGGCATGGTTGTAAAAGGCAGACATATCTTCAAGTCAATTACAACAGACTTTCACATTATGCCCAAATTAGAACACTATGGCTGCATGGTTGATCTCCTAGGCCGTGCTGGACAATTAACAGAAGCTTACGAGGTCATACAAAGTATGCCAATGAAACCAGACTCAGTAATATGGGGGGCTCTTTTGGGAGCTTGCAGCTTCCATGGTAATGTTGAACTGGCTGAGATAGCAGCCGAGTCGCTGTTTGTACTCGAACCTTGGAATCCAGGAAACTATGTCGTTCTTTCCAACATTTATGCATCAGCTGGCCAATGGGATGGAGTTGCAAAGCTCAGGAAGGTGATGAAGGGCAGCCAAATTACAAAGGCAGCTGGACATAGTTTCATTGAAGAGGGAGGCCAACTGCATAAGTTCATTGTGGAGGATAGATCACATCCAGAAAGCAACGAGATTTTTGCTTTGCTAGATGGAGTTTGTGAAATTATAAAGCTTAATAGAAGTGCATTTGAATTCCATTTGGATCTTGACTTGAGCAACTAATAATCATAGTGTGCAGAGTACCATTTATGGTGCATACCGCAAAATTGCAACCATGAAATTTTCCGTAGACCCCATTTTGGCCAAGCAAATGAGCTGGCATAATCGGTTTATAATACTCACAAGTGCAAATGAAAAATATTAGATTCTATCAAGCGTCATGATTCATGAAATATATTCTTTTGTAATGGGTTTAAGGCCTGCTTCATAATTCGGCTAAACTAATGATATTTCTTTGCCTTTGTGCAAGATAACCATCTTTTGAATAAAATGAAATCTTTTAATATCATTATTATCAAGATTTTACGATCAACTTCATAAATCGCAGAATGTCACTTTTTTATTTGTTGGTAGTGGTGGACGGGTGCTGAGCAAAATCACTAGGAATATACAAAGAATGATTGTAGAAAGCATCCAGCAAAGCAAGGCCTAGAAAGTGGGCAACGAAGGTGAGGTCCCAATTTCCCGTTCAATGGAAACATGCCTTTTCTACAGATATTTCATAAGTTCATGCTACTGTCAGAGGGTCCTTAGTCTGGTCTAGCTATACCTATATGTCATCTCAGTATTTTTTTTTTGTTTTTTGGGTAATACCTATATATTATCTCAGTATCTTATTTGGTGGTTTATGTGTGTTTGTGAAGATTCCCCAGTCCTTATTCAGAGAAGGGAGTTCCACAAACACAGAATCATATTCCACAGAATATATCTCACTGTTGCAGATATTATTATTATCATTATTTTGGGGTACAACTGTTGCAGGTATTATATAGCATGCTAAAACTGTTTCTTTTTTTTTTTTTTTAACCTTTTGATTCAGCAAGTTGATTTTTCTCAAAGAAAGAAAAAAAGAAAAAGAAAAAAAACAGAGCAATTGAACAAGATGTCTAAAATAGACTTTCTATAATGATCATTAAAAGTGACAAATTTCTTTCCATAAATTAATGAACTGTAATTTTCCTAAAGGCTAAAGAATAAATTTATCAAAAAATTTGGCTCGATAGTCTCATTTATCATCCTATCGCCCACTTGTACTGCTTTCTACAGTGGCCATAGACCTGAGACTTCATCATGCTGCTTTCTCCTTTGTCATCCTCCTTTGACTCCTTACTACAAATTTTAGAATCTCGTCAATAAGAATGACAGGTGCTGATATTAGAATGACCATAAACCACTCATTCAAACTAAGTGGAACAACACCAAACACATCCGCGAGGAATGGGATGTAGAGGATGAGGCAATGGAGTCCTAGTGATATTGACATGGCTACCAAAAGCCAAGGGTTCTTCCAAGGTGGTATTTTTCTCAAGCTATTCTCTTCTGAGAGGGCATTCAAAGAATTAAACATCTCAATTGCCACCAAGACAGAGAGAGACAGAGTCATGGCCTTCACTTTGCCAACTGAAAAATAGTCACAAGGATTTGAAAATGTGATCAAGCGACCCCCACCAACCGCAAATGGAGCAACAGTAAAATTAGACCATGAAGGACACTCCCCCCAGCTGCGAAGCTGGGACAGTTCTATAATTGTGTGCCCATCACTCACAAGATTGATGCCTAGAAAAGATGCTTGGGTGTACCACAAGACAAAAATGCCAACTGTCGCAATTCCCACATAGGAACCAATTACCTGCCATGAGCATTAGTATGAATAGCATGTGATAAGTACCAGGCTTAATCAGAGGGAAAGCCAGACAACAATTCTTCAAAATTTAAGTTGATGATTTTATGAGAAACTTGAGCATAGCCATACATAATTGTGGATTAGAATGAAGAGACTTGAGCAAAACTTACCAGATAACGAAAAAGAACCCAAGAACTTATGAGAGCATCATCACTTCTGCGAGGTGGCTTCTGCATGATATCAACATCAGCAGGGTTAAAACCAAGAGCTGTTGCAGGTGGACCATCAGTAACCAAATTCACCCACAGAAGTTGAACTGGTATCATGCATTCTGGGATCCCCAGAGCAGCAGTCAAGAATATGGATATTACTTCTCCAACATTTGATGATATCATGTACCTGAAGATTGAGTAAATGTGAAGGACTTGTGTAGTATTTCAGTCAAATCTAAAATGAAAAACTAAGAGAAATACCTCATAAATGCTTTCATGTTATTATAAATAGAGCGACCCTCAGCAATAGCTGAAACAATGGTACTAAAATTGTCATCTGCAAGCACCATATCTGAAGCTTCTTTTGCAACCTTTAATATTTAGTAGACAAGGTTAGAAATAATCAAATCAAAATAAGAATAAAACAATTGAACTTTAATCAGAATGCTAAAAAGTCCAAGTAGACAATTATACACCTCAACTTATTTTTAGTCAATATAAGGTTCACACTTCACACTGATGTTTCTAACAAGTAGAAATATACATCTCAACTTATTCAGTTTATGATGACACTAACATAGATACAATGCCAGGAGGGAAGGAAAGAAGAAAGAGGTGGAAGGGTTATGACATAAAACAAAGGTGCACCACATTATAGCAAAAGCCAGGTTACCTCTGTTCCAGTTATGCCCATAGCAATCCCTATGTCAGCAAGCTTAAGTGCAGGTGCATCATTCACACCATCTCCAGTCATTGCAACAATCTCCCCCATTTCCTTCAGTAGTCTCACAATTTCTTGCTTGTGTCTAGGCTCAGCTCGAGAGAAAACCTTTCCTCCAGGTCTCAACAATATTCTAACTTGTTCTGAAGGAGAAAGAGATATGAATTCCTTACCTGTCAGACTATGCCTTGTAAGATCCTCATCTTTAGAGAACAATTTGATTTCCCGACAAATAGCCTCTGCTGTTGACTTATTATCTCCAGTTATTACCATAACTCTAATACCAGCTTCTTTACAATCTTCAATTGCTTTATGAACTTCCTCACGAGGTGGGTCCTGATCAGGATAATTATGAACTAAGTATCCTCAAAAAGTTGCATGAAAAAAGATTGATTGATTCATAGGTACAGTGAAAAAGTATGGCACAAACTTACTCTTAGACCAACAACACCAACAAAAACTAGGTCACTTTCAATGGATGAGTAGCATGCTGGATCAAGCAATCTCTTGTGGGCAGGATGACTATCAGCATAATAGTCTGAAAATTCTCCCAAGTCATCCTTATATGCCATACCCAAGCAACGCAATCCCTTTGAACTCATCTCCAGGAGTCTCAGATGAAGTAGTTCCCTGCATTGGTCATCTATTGGAACCAGGGATCCATCAGCAAGTTGTACATGTGAACTACGCTCCAGTAAACTCTCAACAGCACCCTGTGATTCAGCTACTTTAGAATTTAAAAAGCAGTACTAGATGAAATCAGGCATAAAAAGAGGTCACAGTTTGTGAATATGGAATATCAAAATAATTTTCATTTCATTTAGAATGTATCCAGAAGTGGGAAACTATACAAACTCAAGGAGAGATTTTACCATTAACACCACAAAGAAAAAAACAAAGCACCAAGATAATCTTTCTACCTATTGAAACATACCCCTGAAATTAAAAATCAGTTAGACATAACCAAAAGCCATAATGTTAATGAAAAATGTGAGTTTAAGAACTGAACAAAAAAATACAGCTTCCAAAGAAAGCAGTGATCTTTGAAAGATGCATAATACAAGAGACAAGAAAGTCCCTATCAAAATTAGAACTAGTAACAACTCAGTAATCAGGCATCACAAACCCCTCTTTGGAATTTTCCACCTGACTTGACAATCTTGTCAAACCATGACAACCTTGTCATTGTTACTTGGTTTAGTAAATTTAACTACAGAACAGCAAAGTTAGCATGATACTTAAAGGTCCTATGGATATATCTTAGCTATACAGCATAATATCATTTTTCCAAATGATGATATACTAGATTTGTCTAAGGTCCAATTTGAATACGTATTTCAAGTAGTCAACTTCCTGTATATAATACGCTTCTAACAACTGATTGATTATTTCTTTTCTGATAAAAGCCAATCTGAAGATAAATCATCAGATTAGATCACCTTGACAAGAAGCCGATTTTGCCCATTTGGTTCACGAACAATAACACTCATTGACTTCCGAATGCGATCAAACTCCAATGTAGCTACCCTCTTGGATCTTCTATTCCACCACTCACAACAGCCTGTACAATAAAAATTAAATAGTACATTGTTAATCCTAGTACAGTAGTACTTTGACAATTTATTTATCTACCATAAAGTCTAATTGCTGACCTAACTTCACAGTGTTGCAACTGGTCATGTTGTTTGCAGCAAGTTGTGTATCACGAATTTTGTTCCTTGACTTCATATCCGGAACTCCCATCTTTTCAACCAAAACTTTCAGAGCTGCTTCAGTAGGCAAACCTGTAGCTCGAAAAAGGCGACCATCAAAATAAATCCCAGCATCATTACAAACAGCACATATTTCAGCCATGGCTAGCAAGTTGGCATCCATGTTATAGCAAGTCCAATCAATAATGCCCCCATCCTTGGGATCATAAGTTGTGCCTTCAACACTAATGACTCGAGCAGCAGTGGTTTTCCCTCCCAAAGTAAAGAACTCTGTCACAGACATTTGATTTGTTGTTAGAGTACCAGTTTTATCTGAACAAATCACAGTTGTACATCCCAAAGTTTCTACACTTGGAAGCTTTCTCACAATTGCATTCTGTTTAGCCATTTTCCTTGTACCAAGGGCTAAACAAGTTGTTATAACAGCAGGGAGACCTTCTGGGATTGCAGCTACAGCAAGGGCAACAGCAATTTTGAAATAGTAGGTGCACTTCTGAAAAGAAAATTGGATGTTTGAGGGCCATCCATCCACAACATCCCAAGAAATGAAATTTTTGTAGTTTATAACCCAGACAACAAGGCAAACTAGCCCAATTGCAGTGGTAAGCCTGCCACCAAATTCATCCAGCTTCTTCTTCAAAGGAGTGTCACTGTCCTCCAGAGAGGCCTCATGTATTTGCTGCTGTATCTTTCCAATTTCAGTGTTCATTCCAGTGGTAATAACAATACAAAGGCAGCTCCCATTGACAACTGTGGTGCCTGCAAAAGCCATATTTTCTTTGGCCTGCAACTCACAGTCATCCAAGAAAATAGGATTGGTGCCTTTGAGAACAGGCATTGCTTCTCCAGTTAATGAGCTCTGCTCAACTCGCAACGTTGAGGTTTTCAAAGCTGCAATTCTCATGTCAGCAGGGACTTTATCTCCAATGCGCAATTCCACAATATCACCAGGAACAAGCTCTCGTGCAGGCAAATCAGGCACAAAACACCCATCCCTTAACACTTTTCCAGATTCACATTGCAACTCTTTAAGAGCTTCAAGAGCCTTTTCAGCATTACTCTCTTGCCAAACTCCAACAACGGCATTAAGGACTAAAATCAAAAGGATCACAAATGGCTCAACATAAGCTTCAAATCCAGACTCCCCAGATTCACTTCCTTGAAAGTAAGCTAAGATAAATGATATGAAGGCTGCAACCAAAAGTATCTTTACCAGCATGTCATCAAATTGTTCTAAGACTAGTTGCCACAAGGGCTTCCCCTCTTCTTTTGCTAGCTCATTCCAACCATATTTCTCGCGCCGCTTCTGAACCTCATATGTACTCAGTCCCTTGTCCAGTTTCACAACATACTCTTTCAAGCACTGCTCAACGGACCATGACCATGCAGGGAATGGTTTTTCCTCCATTGGAACTTTCAAGTGCGTGCTAAAATTCACAACTGAAAAATAAATAAATAAATAAAATTAAAATACTGTCACAATTCACAAACATACAAGCAATCCTTCAAACATATAAAAAACACTCATAAATAATCTGGAAGAAGCACGTATTACCCATGTTAACTTGGACAAAATCACGAGAAAAAGAAAGAGGCCTTTAATTGCTATGCCAGAAAAAGAAAACAATGTTTTATGACAAAAACATTTTCTCTTTTTTAGGACGGATTAAACGAACAAAGTAACTGCAGAAAATAAAAACATGGCTCTTCAAGACCAAAAGAGACAAGGAAGGGAGGGACATAGTACGATGAAAGGACATTATCATACATCAAAAACAAGTTATGAGGACATCAAGTCAAGGCAAATACATACCTCAACCGCTCACTGCTTCACACAAACACAGCACAACATAAAGTGCATGATATTGGGTTGTCTAATATACTTGAAAGGAACAAATTATATGCTACTCTGTTAGCTTGGAAACTAAGCAAAGCAAAGCAAAGCCCGGGAAATTTCCTGAGATGCTGTGGGGGGAAGGGAAACCTTTTGTCCAAGAAATGGAACTTGCGAAGACCGATGACTGGTTTTGTGTTGTCTTGTCTTTGAACACCTTTGGAAAAAAACAATTGTGTATTGTGTTATTGTTGGGTTAGGACTTTGGACAGGAGTCACTCATGACAACTTTTGAAAGAGAATTTGAGAATCTGATGCTTTCAAAATTCCTTCTTCTTTTTTTTCTTCCGATATAATTATAACCAACCAGTGCTCAAGTCCAGTCAGTTTACTTTAGAATTTTCTAGAGAGGAGGCGTAATGGACATATGAGTTGGAACGAACTGCAGGATACCCACTTTCTGCTTTTCACTTTTGCTATATTTATTAACGGTAACGTTACACATTTTAAAATTTGTTTCTATATTTAATTTTGTATAACACTTTTTTATATATATACACTTATATTGAAAAACTTTCATATAAAGCTTATTTTATTAACTACTATGTTTTTGTCAGAAAATGTGTGCTGCGTATAGAATACAATAAAACAGCTCTATTGCTTTCAGATTTGTCAAAGATATAATAATAAATGACAATAATAATTGAAAAATGAAATTAATAGTAATAATTAAAAGTTCAACAAACAAAACTGTCAAAAAAATTAAAAATAAACGATAAAGTCAAACTAAGAAAAGGATGCACAGCAAAAAAAAAAAACTAACAAAAACATGGAAGAAGGTTGGTGAATGGTGGCTGTGGCTGCTGGTAGTGAGAAGCCAAAAACCGCAACCTGCCAAGTTGCAATGGCTTTATTTTATGGTTCTATTTTGGGAATTTATATATCAATTTATAATTTATATATCTATTTTGGGAATTTATATATCAATTTATAATTTTAGCTGACTGAGTGGTTTTTTTTTTGGCAAAAAGTTGACCAAGTGTTGAAAAAGATTTTTTTTTTTGTTTAGAGTCGACCATAACACAATTATATCCCTTAAAATGAAAAATATATTTAATAGATTAAAATCATTCATAACAATTTTTGACCGAAAGATATTGAGTGATTTCAATGTTTATTTATATAATTGTTATTTCAATGTTTGGGCTTTTGGCCCGCCTTGAAATAGAAACAACTTTTATTTTTATTTTTATTTTCAAAATACTCGTCATTAAATAATGATTCATAATTTCTCACAAAAAAAATAATGATTCATAATTCATAATAAATTAGTTATTTATTATCATTTATATAATTTATCCTGACCCTAATCATTAATTTTCAGCCAATTGTACAAACAATTTGTGGATATTTTATTTTCACTTCCACCTTCAACAAACAACACGGAGTACGGACCCACAGCAAACCTTTTTTTTTTTTCGTATATGCTCTTACAAAATTAATTAGTATGATTCAATATTTTCTTTATTTTTAGTTTAATTTTAGTATATTGTTAATTTAAATTTTTTACATCATTAATCAATTATAAATTATCATATATGTAATTTTTAAGATAATGATTATAAGTGTCAAATATTTTTTATGAAATAATAATATATGATTAATAATAATGTAAACAAAATTTACACTAACAATATATTTAAATTAAATCCTCATTTTTTTTGCAATAAAAAGTGTTAAACTCGTCTAATCATGTAATAAAATAACAAAAGGAAATTAAATTAATGACAAATTCATTATGACAACTGTGAAAATAGCTTGCACGATGAATTAAATTCTTTATTTTTTATTTTTTCAATAAAAGTTTAGGATAAAGGCAACTTTCCTTATTAAAAAAAAAAATAAACTATCAACTTCAATAAAAATTTATAATGAAATTATAAATCACTTAAGATTGACTAGGTGAATAAATCCTATTATTAAGTATGCATGATTATCTCTTATATTTTAGAACATGACTGTTAGCCTGTTAACCCATGTGCTGATGTTATTATTATGATATATTGTGTTGTGCAAATGAACGTGTAATTATAATTAATAGTAGCTTATGCTAATTTTTAAAAAATTGGATCGATCATTTAATCAATAAATACATTGATTTATAGTTCATTAGTTTAATCGTGGTTGAACTATAGTGAAACTCATAATAGTTAAATATATATTTTAATATTGAGAGAGAATCAACTTATATTAGTGTAAGTTTTTTTTTTCTTAC
This sequence comes from Ormosia semicastrata, assembly GCA_029884595.1. Classification (NCBI taxonomy): domain Eukaryota; kingdom Viridiplantae; phylum Streptophyta; class Magnoliopsida; order Fabales; family Fabaceae; genus Ormosia; species Ormosia semicastrata. Next base: position 7,089,266 of record JAQQTO010000052.1, read on the forward strand.
ACTCATTTTTAATCGTTAGTTTCATTTTTATCTAATGGTTACTTTTAATTAAATAATCTCAACCATTAGATGAAAGTGAAACTAACGGTTGAAAATAAGTGTAAGAGAAAAAAAATTTACACTGGTGTAAGTTGATCCTCTCTTTAATATTATATAATATATTAAATAATAAATTAATATATTAATATATCATATTATGTTATTTAGTACTTCAAAATTTTAAATTATACAATAAATAAAGTATTTAAGTATATAATATATATAAAATCTAAAAGAAGGTTATACTTATAAGTCTTACATAAAGTAGTGAATGAAACATATAAATATATAACCTATATAAAAATCAAGAGGAGAAAATTTTTTTTTATGTATTTCTTGAGTTTTATATGTGGACTTTTGTAATTTGTCATTGAATCTCTATTTGATTTAAAATTTATTTTTAAATGAGTTAAAAATTTGTTGATAAAAAAAAAATTTATTTTTAAAAAAATAAAACCTATTTGAATCAATTTATTATCGGTTTTGAACCAATTCGATCGATTCGTGACTGGTTCTCTGGCAGGTTCTTTGATAGGTCAATTCAATGGGTCATATGAATTGAACTTTTGACTAATTTACCAAATTTTCAATCAAAACTATCAATTTGATCCGATTTTTTCATTTTTTCAACATTGACTTATATGCTACCAAAGTTATCGTTGGAGGCAAGTTGATTTTTTACCCTTCAAGTTTGAAACACCAAACAATGTTTTATTTGGCAAAGGACTTTGAATTTGCATTAGTTATCATTCATATTTAGGGAAAAAGCTTAAATTTTTCTTAAAAAATATATATTTATTTTAAAATTATTTAATAAGTTAAAAATTTAATATATTTTATTAAATTAAAAATTAAATATATATTTATTTATCTATTTTAAAAAAATTACTTTAAAATTATTTATCTCGGATTCAGAACACCCAAAGAACAGTGTCATTCATTTATTAAAGCCGGATGTGACCTCATCATATTAATACAATATCGATCCACTTCTTCTTTTCCGTTCCTTTCTCTTCTCTCTTTAACTTTCTCGCTCTTTCTTCCTATAATTTTCATTTAAATATGTGTAAGCCTGCCATACCGAACTCAAATAGTGAGATAGTATAATACGTCTTTCTCACCTGTGGAACTTTCCACGTAACTTCTTCTTTTTCCTTCTGTACGGCTACGAGGTCTATCTCGTGCTTTGTGCATGCATTAAACAATCTGGACCAGCTTCACTTAGCTTGGTCAACTTGTGCTCTTAACGTTTCAAATGATAATATCTTTATTTGACTTGTATTTGTCAGGATTAATGTCATTTGATACGAAGAGAATCACAACCAATATGAGTACAAAGATAAGATGTATAAAAATATATGGGTGGTCAAAGTAAAAGGTAAGTTTGGAAATAACTACCCACATCCTTTATCCATTACACATATCATACATCTCATTCGTAATAATTTTACAAAAATCTTTTGTTACAAAGGAGCATTTTCCTAAATTAACGGGCAATTTAACAATGCTGAAAACTAGTAAAAATTATTTAAGATAAATTAATAATATAAATTTAAGTTATTTTAAAACCAATTCTAATTTATTATTAGTTTAGTTAAAATTTATCTTCAACTAGTTATGAAGTTTAAATATTGAGACAAAAATAAATAATGAGAGAAAAAAAAAGAAGAAAAAGATTGTACCCAAAAAAAAAAGAAAATGTGTAAAAAAAGTTGAATTAAAAAAATCAATTTGTAAAATTGGTGTCTAATGATAAACAGATTGTCCTTTCAAAAATGTTTAAAATTTGAAGATATCACTTGTAGAAAAAACCTAACTATATGACTTAATGGGCAAATGATGTTGGTAGAGTGAGTCTTATACTCAAAGGATGTAGAGTACAAAATAACCCAAAAAATACAATATATTAATAATTTATTATTTTAATTGACTTACAGTTAGGGGTGTGTAAAATAATCAAATGAACCAAATTGTATCATAAATTGAACTGAACCAGATTGTAAAAATCCATTTTATTAAAATTGGTTCATATAACTGAATTGAATCTTATTTTTATAAACAGTTCGGTTAATTGATAAAACAAAAAGGTTTGGTTCAGTAAAATAACCAGAACTCCACCCATGAGCAAACCTGTCATCCCCTGCCAAACCCACGAGCTTCCGCCTTGCTGAACTGCTTGAAATCTCCACCCAGCCGCACCAGCAGCACCTCCACGCGCCACCACGTCGCTGCCATCCTCAACACAGCGAGTCGCAGTGAACTCGCCGGCCAAACACTTGAGAAACTCGCAGGACCTCGTCGTCACACCACCGGATAGACCCGAGCCCGACTACCCAGATCCAGCCTCACACCTCTGCTCCACCATGCCGTCCGAGCCAGCATCCCACCACCTGAGACGTTGCCACACCTCGCACCAACTCCAGCGCAGGTGCGCCCAAATCTGCGTCGCAACTCCTTCACGCGCCGCCAAAGCAGAGCTCGTCATCTCCCTTGTGGGAACCACCACTGCGCACCAACCTCGAACCAGCGTCGCCTTCCCGGGAGTCTTGCCTCACCATCGTGCCGCCGCTCCACCGCGAGCGCTTCCTGAAGCCACAGCCACCGAACCAACAACGCCCAAATCTACCACCGCCAGCGAGGTGCGCAGCCACCACTGCTTCAGTTGGTAGTCAAATGAGTCATAACCAAATGGGTCACTAGCTTACTGATAACAATGGACCAGATTCGTGTTTTTAGGTTGAGGTTTGATGAGATTTGGGTTCTAAATGATTTTAAATCCAAACCGTGTATGAATAAGTATCAAATTTAAACCGGTTCTAAACTAGTTCTAAACTGATTTACCAAACTTAAACTAGTTTGGTCTAAAAAAAAATTGGTTCGATTTAAAAACCAAACCTTTTTATCAGTTCAATTCAGTTCAATTTGATTTTTTTATGTAAAATTGAACCATGCCCACCCCGACTTACAGCAAGTTAAATAAATGAATTCATTGAGAAACGGGCCAGGTAGAGCCCAGGTAGTGAGCTGAATGGGCAACAACCCTTGGGCTTATGGATGGGCTAACCAAGGGCTAGAACAAGGCAATAACCCAACGATCCTATTAATGCCCCTTCAGAATTCTTGATCGACAATCCAATCCAACGGCCAATAAACAACGTCTGACGTCAAAATTAGGGTTTTCGTCTTTCGAGAATTCGATTAAACCCACCTCACCTGGCTTCGTTAAGCAGTCGAACCCTTTGGGATTAGATAGATTACTCTCTCTAGTTCTAAACCCAAGCCAAGCTTTTCAGGGAACCCAAAAATCCAAGCTTTCTTCGGGTACGCTTTCTCTGTTCCTTCACCCACCACTTTTAGGGTTTCTTGGTAAACAACAAAGGTGGAAAATTTATGCGATTCTCTCCTTGTTTTTGTGGAAGCTCCAAGCGGGGTTAGTGATAATGGGGTTTTAGGGTTAGGGCATTGTGGGTTTTGTGTCCTACTTTTTCTTTTTTACTTTTTGTTGGGTTAGTTTTTGGCTTGATTTTTAGTTGCGCTGCGTGAAAAAAAAATTGATTTTGAAGGTGATTCGAGCGAAGAAGATGAGGCCGGTTTTTGCTGGGAACTTGGAGTACGATACCCGTCAATCAGAGCTTGAACGCTTGTTCTCCAAGTATGGGAGGATTGATCGCGTGGACATGAAATCTGGTAAATTTCTTGTGTTAGTCTCTTCTAATATGCAATCACAAAATTTTAATGGGAATTTACTACATAATGGGGATTCTTGTTTAGTTTTTTAGTTTCCCTGTCCTGGTTGACTTTGCACATTGGATGTTGTTACTTTAAACCTTCTAGCTGAGCCCTTCTTTGTTGTTGTTTTTTCTGGGTATAATGGGCCATTCTGTTGATTAGCTTATTATTTAATATTAGCTCCTTATCAATTATAGTGAAGTACATAATTTTTTAATTAAATTTATTTGTTATTTTTGGGGGGGGGGTATAACTAACCCTGCATTGTCATCACATTTTGGATCTTCTTTCCTTTTTTATTTGGCTTGTTGAATGATCAATTGTCAGACCAGTATCATCAAGGGTGTTATAGCATGTGTCATTTAGGGTTTGTAAATGGTGACAATTTTTATCTAGGAGCTAATCGATTGTGTGGAGTGTATCACTTATAAGTAACAGTATTTTATAATTGAATAAGAATGATGTTCGTCTAACAGCAACTGAGAACTAGGATATTGTGACGGTCATATTTTGGATGTGGAGTGGACATATAGCTGCTTTTGTGGCTTGAATGTCTAGTTCCTATATCCTGGTGGAAAATAAATGGAAGCCACAAAATTGCAATGTCTTTGGAGAAATCCTCTGGTTTTTAAGTGTTTCTTTTGACGCAGGAACTACTACTAAGGGAAAATATGCTGAGCTTCTATCTTGGCTCGCCAACCTCTCTGCAAATTTTTTTTTTGGAAGGAAACCTTCCTGCTTGTCTGCTCTCCTTCTATCCACAGATCTGCATTTTCTCACCTGATCATTCCTCACTCATTTACCTCATCACCCAACATTGACATTTCCACCAGAATGTTCATAGTGGGATCATCAATCAATTTATTAAGCCATGCGTAGCTTCACTGAAAATAGGGGATCAATGAAATTCTGTCAAGTCATGCCCTTCTATTTCTGAAATCACTTGTGCTGTCTGAATGGAGAAGCATGCTTGGCAATGACAATCTCAGATCTGAATTTTGGATTTAAACCTTTAATTGCAATCATGATTTTGTTCACATTCAAAGCCTCTACAGCTTCATGTGCATCAGCCCTCACATATATTCAGGTGTTGTATTCCTTTGTTCCTGACAGGGAAAATGATTTCCTGATTTGGCTGATGTACTTCTGGTGAGGGATAACATGCTGATGTCTTTAATCATCATTTATGCCTTTAATACTTGTTCTGTTCTTGCAGGTTTTGCTTTTGTCTATTATGAGGATGAGCGTGATGCTGAAGAAGCAATTCGCGCGCTTGACAATGTTCCATTTGGTTATGACAAGCGAAGGCTGTCTGTGGAGTGGGCTAGGGTATGGTAGTATTTTCATGATCGTGTTTTAGTTGTATTTACTTATTGATGAGATCATGATAAACAATGTCCTACCTGAGTTTAGTAAGAGCTTTCTGTTTGTTTTATTTTGGCAGGGTGAACGTGGGCGTCATCGTGATGGCTCAAGGGCAAACCAGAGGCCCACAAAAACCCTATTTGTGATTAACTTCGACCCAATTCGGACTAGAGTTCGTGATATAGAAAAACATTTTGAACCTTATGGGAAGGTTCTTCATGTCCGAATTCGTCGGAACTTTGCATTTGTGCAGTTTGAAACACAAGAAGATGCTACTAAAGCTCTTGAGTGTACAAATATGAGGTTAGTGATGAGATTACAATATCTTTTGGTAAAATTCTTTCAGGTTTCTTATTTGACTATGTACAAATAATGAATTTATGGTCTCATTGCACTTGCAGTAAGATACTGGACAGGGTGGTGTCTGTGGAGTATGCTCTGAGGGATGATGGTGAGAGGGGTGACAATTATGACAGTCCTAGAAGAGGGGGTTATGAGAGATCGTCCAGTCCAGTTTATCGCAGGCGACCAAGTCCTGACTATGGTCGTCCACGCAGCCCTGTGTATGATAGGTATAATGGACCAGACAGGCGTAGGAGCCCTGATTACGGTAGGCAGAGGAGTCCTGATTATGGCAGGCACAGGAGTCCTGAATATGGTAGATATCGCAGGTATTGTATTCATAGTCGATATAATTAATTATCTCCTACAATTGTGTGATTTTTATTTTTATTATTTAATTTTTGGGGAGCTTATTTATTCTGTTATTTATCTACAGTCGTTCACCAGTACGAAGGTCAAGGACTTAAGCGATGTCTGGTTTTGGGGTAAGAAGCAGGCTCCAGTGGCACTTTGTTACTTTCCGGATTTTAGAATAGCAAGTGGGTACAATATGTGTAGTAGAGTGTACTTTTTACAGTTTAATGTGGTTTGGTTTGGTTTGCGTCTTAGCTGCTTAGCAGTCAGTGCCAATTGTGTGCTTATAGGACCTGAATATAACCTGTTTAAAGTCGGAATTATTGAAGCATATTTTTGCAGGGACATCATGTTTTGCTACAATTGAATATTAATGTTGTTTTCCGACTCTAGTGCTATATATGCTGAGATTGAATGTGTAAGCATTAATTAATGCTCCTAAGCAGGTTTTTGACTTGTGTGGTGGAGGGCTTCACCTCCATTTCTAGTGACAGCTTCATTTGGTTTTTCGACTTGTGCAGTGGCAGTTTTCACCTCCATCTTTAGCAATGGCTCTGTTTCAGTTTTCGATTTGTGCGATTGCATTGTGGCGTTTGATTTAGGACCTTTCTTCAATGGGGGAGGTTGGGGGAGGGCGTATTCTTGCTTACGCTATTGGGGTAGAGATTCAGTAGCTTTAGTGGTCATCTTCTCATTTGGATTGTGTTGTTGCAGTAGAGAAAGATGACAGAGGAGGGAGATTGAGGATGTCCAAGAAAGTCTTCTTATAAAACTAAAATCATTCCCATGGAATGAATTATGAACTCAACCCACCCCTGGGTGAGAGTAATTTCGTGGGAATGTTTATTAAAAATCATGCCTGGGAATGACTTGTTGACGGGAGTCTCTTTTCAACTCTTGTACCAAACATGGGAACCATCTCAACATTCCTAAGAATCTAAAAATGACTTTTGTACCAAACATCTCTTAACGATCAGATTTATTATTTGCTAACTGCTTGAGCATTGGATCAGCGGCAGGCAAACCCACTCAAAAATAAGGCCAATGGTACTTCTATAACCTTAACACTTCTATAACATATGGTCAGTGCAAGTATTGTTATCATTATTATTATTATTATTTAACTTCATGAGATAATGTACAACATACAACGCTCCATTTGTAGGAACATCACTAACTGCCAATTCTCTCTGGGTAAATCGTGGCTTCTACAATCAAAATCAATCCGACTGGTTGTTTGCCGAGCTATGGAGTCAATACGGCGCAAAGTAATGTTAGGATTTGAAGATTTGCCTAAGCGGGTGGAAATTTTATTCACCTAAGCATTCATATGACAACAACACTTATATTCTTACATCAAATAGTGTATACACTTCTTTTCACATCTTATCTAATATTATTTATTATACATATTTTTTTCTATCATTTTCTCTCATTCAATCACATTCTTTAAAAATAGTGTTAACAGTACATATACTCCTTTTGAGGGGTGTATGATGAGTATTTTTCATATGACAAAGCTGTTGAGATGCTATTAAACTCGGTAGGATTGAACTGTTTCGACTCAAAAGTCTTTAGTTTAATTCCTGTCAGTAGTATATAAGTCATTTGTGGCATGTCTTGATTTTAGAAAGGGGCAACTTTTCCTTCTTTTTAAAACTTTTTTGGACTCAAGGAAAAAGAAACTGGTACTTAATTGTTTATAGCATTGACCTGTGAGGAATCTTTGTGTGTTATACCTCGTACTCCTTGCAGCAGATTCCCTATCCTACTTGTCCACAGTATAATGTTTGGCTTGCTTTGCCACCGCAAATAAAAATTTTAACGTTTGGTTTGGTTTGCCCTCTCGAGATAAACTCTCTTGGCTTGCATGGGCAACTCAGTATTATGAGTCTGTTTGATGTGCGTATTTCTTGGGGGAAAGCATGAATGAATGATGAAATTATATACAACTTGGTGGGTGTTAAAAATATTTGGCAGTTGATAATAATAAGGGTTTCGTTAAGGAAGCCAAAATAGGAAGTTTTAGATGAAAATAATGTATTCAATACATTGAAAATTAAAAAAGTTTTACTTTTTTATTTAAAATTTTCTATTTTAGAATCGTTGACAACTATCCTTAGCAAAACTCTTTATTAATATTGTTTGTTGTTAAGAACAAAAACCATCCATCCTTGTTTTGATACTTAGCCACTGAATGATCAATTTGATTTTTGCATTTGCTCATTTCAAGTATACTGAATTTGTAGCTGAAAGTTAACACAACTACATGCTCTTTGCCTCTGCTGACATCACTGACACTGATGTCCGCAGCTTCTACATAAAATTATCAATGTTGTTTCCTCCGGATTGTCTTTCTGTTATTATTGTTGACTTTTGGTTTTGGAAAAGACTCATTTACATATGTCTGATTGTCTGATGAAGATGAAACTGTCAAATGATGTTAGTATTACTAGTGAGGTAGAAATGCAAGAAAAACAACTTGCCTCTTGGATCAAACTCATCTATGCTTCACTGGAGAGATTCATTTCATCAATAATCAAATACCCTTTAGGACACAGATGAGTTTCATCAATTTTTGCAACTTAAACTGATAAATATATATAACTTACCAGTTACAATTGATTGCAAAGAGGGTAATCTCTCAAGTTGAGGATTTCCTGAGCTCTTCCTCAATTGCCTTCTCCAGCCAGGCCTCAGCATCTTCCATCATCCCAGGGCTAAGCCTCACCATCAGGATGCAAAACTCAGTCTCATTTAGCTTGCCATCCCCATCAAGATCACCTTGTCTAAGCATAGCTTCTGCATCTTCCTTGCTCATCCCATCCATACCCAGCAGAGCTGAGTTTCTCCTCAGACTCTCACTTGTGATCAAACCCATTTCAGGGTCTGCTAGCAGCTTGAAACCACCACACAGTTCAGACACAAAGGCTTCCACATCCAGCTTCTCTGCCATCACTGGCAACAAGTCCTCAAACTCTGCTTCCATGGTGGTTTCCTTCATGTTCTGGTTGCTTTCCATTGTAAAGGAACTTATCCTTTTCTTCTAGTTGTAAACCATAGAAAGAAAGGAGGAATAAGAAAGCGACTTTGGAAGACTTGTATACTATATAGCAATGAGAATTCGTTAGGACAATTGCCTTTTATAGAGATGTCAAAGTTCTTAGTTTTTTGGAAGAACTCTCATGGTAGCGTTCCGGTACTTCATGGTGTCAAATTGGCCAGCTTGTATTTTCTGATCTCAACCATCTGTTTGGAAGTTATATTCTTGATGGGTCCTACCCGTTATTCACATGCAAGAATTATTCTTGCATACCTTTTATACGTAGGTAAATTGGTTTATGACTTTCTGTACACAATATACACCTAGGGGAGGTTCTCTATACATGAAACGAAATGGGGTAAAGAATTTTTTTGTTAAGAAAAGAAAAATGTTAATTACACGTCACTTTTTCACTCACATTTTTTATATTTATTTTAAGTGATTAAATCAGAATATAAATATACAGAAAACGAGGTGAGTTTAGTTGTAATAACTAATAAGATAATGAAAACTGTATATATGTAATATATGTATAAGTGTGTATGTAGCATTGTTGTTAAGAAAAAGTAGTTTGCACAAAAGAAAATTTGTGGCTCAATTAGTATTTAAGCAGCTTTGAGGAGGTGGAATTTGTACTAAGTCAAGGACTTCAGGGAATCTCGGAGAAGACGGCATTGTCACAAGTAGATGTATTCCTGTGCCATTGATTTTTTATTTTCATTTTTCGTTTTCATAGGTTTAATATATATCTATCCATTTGTGTTGGCTTCTAGGAAGGTGCCTTTGGTGGGAACAAGGGATATTCTAGTTAAGACGTGATCTTCGTTGGGAGGAACTGTTGGCTTCCATGAAGCTTCCTCTTCTCCTTCTATCTGCCAAATTTTGATATTCCGTGCTCTTCTGTCGTGTTCTCAATCAAATATATGCCAAGTGCCATAATAATTTATTTCTTGTTAAATCAGACAAAGATGGCATCCTGTTCACATGGTGACTCATTCTCAATCACAATACTTTTTCTATTATTATGTCTTTTTCTGAAAGAGTAAATAATAACACTGCTTTCAAATTTGCTTCCTTTCCCTTTTTTTTTTGGTTTGGCTTGATGTGTTTACATGGCGGTTTTTAAGTTATGATATCGATATATTAACATCTGAAGCATTAACAAATGAGATGACCACTTAGATAAAATATGGATTTAGAGATGGAAACATGCCTATTGAGGAAATTGACAAGTTTCTTGAAATGGTATTGTCATTACTGAGGTGGAATGGATTCTATTTCCACACGAGAAAACAAGGAAGGTGGAAAATTTGGATTGGTATAAATTATTAAGAAATTATTGCTCAAGTTGTTCTGGGTAACTTCCAAATTTATTAGGTGTTTACTGAATGATTGACGAAGACACAAGAAACCAAGAAATGTTTTCTAACCATGTGCTTAATCGAATACTACAATCATGCAAAATTGAGCACAGGAATCATGAATTTAAGCATAAGAATAATGCTTCTGATTTTATCCTCAGCTAATTCCAACGTTGGCATATTGTCCTCTAAAAAGACAAAGTTCAAATCAAAATAAAAATGAACATGTTTAGTCATTATAAAGCTTTTATCTTTATCATACTCATTATTTATCATCATACAAAAAACCAATATAAGAGATGGGTGGCTAGAATGTAATTGATATTGGAACCAAAATATGAGGAGGAAACTTCAATCCTGGTATTCTGTCGATATGAAATCATTCTCTAATGCCTAAGCCAGACATAAAGCATAATCATGAATATTAAGCAACTTAATCCAGTACTCGTCTATGATGTCTTATAAATTGGGGACACAGTCTCAACTTTCAATGCAATGGTATCATTGACAGCCAACAGTATCTGTTTATCAAAGAAAATGCTCAAAGCCAAATATTCACTCGTTAATTTAAACATGTCAGGGTAAATACAATAACAGTGGGAACATGGCAAGCAGAATCAGAACTCTGAAATTATTGATTACAACAGATATTTAAGACATACAGCATAAACTAAGAGATCTTTGACAATATGTTACAGCAGGGAGGACGGGATGTGTCTTTTGAAACCCAGAAAGATGGGGTTTCATGACTCATATTTAAGAAAAACTTGGTCACTGAAACCCATGAGATTAATCCTCTCTTGTAAAAAAGCAATAGATAAATATTGAAATCATTGCAGATGCTGAGCAAGTGAGCTCTATTAACTGAATGTAGTTCTTGTCTGTTAGATCAGCTTAAGACTATCAACTATTATATAGCCTTGACAAACTATTAGGACGATGTTCCTGATATGTTGGCATAATTAATAGTATTTTCAGACATCGACATGTCTGCTGTCCTGTTAAAATCTTCAACACAATGCGTTGTCTCTCAGGTTTAGATCAATAATAATTTGTTTAAATAAACGTATAATAACGTCTTAATGATCAACATGTTGGGTGAAGTTTCCAACGTTCCAAGAGGAAAAAAAGTGTAGCGAAGATGAGAATATTGAAATAGATGAGTGAAAACAAAAAGAAAAAGAAAAAAAGATAAGAAACACATTTATTCTTTAAAAAAGTTGAAGCAGCACCTATTTAGAGTAAGATGACAGAAACTTATCTAAGGTAGTTTGCTTTGCTCATGTGAGGAGGAGAAGCCCTAGGATGAAAAGTGAATAAATGGAAGATAGTCCACTTGAACGTAGTAGAGGAAGACTAAAGAAAACTTTAGACGGATTCATTAAAAAGGATCTTACCCTAAATGGATTTATTAAAAATTTGGTGTTTGATAGAGCCCAAAGATATTGTTTGATCCATGTATATTAGACCCCACTTAGTAGGATAAGTGTTTCATTTTTCGACATGGCATTGTATGACATGATTTGGGTTTTGGATGGATATTGTTTTGATATTTTTGGGGTTGGATCTTGTAGGAAGAGTGCTTGAACATGAACAAGAATACAGGCTTGTATCTTAGATTGGACCACTTGACCCAAAAAAGTTAACCAATTTAGGTCTTGAGCCACTAGCTTATAAAATTCTTTTCTTTCTCTCTTTCTTTTTTCTAACACTCCCTCTTACATGTGAGTGTGTCAACCTACATTTTTTTTTATCACATGTCTTATGTAGGCTTTGCAAAAGTCAACCCAATCACATGTTTTGTGTGGGTTTTGCTTGCAGTTAATCCAACCATATCTTTTTTTTTACACGACTAGTTCCTTTTGTTCATAGACTCGTCTAAGATGTGATACCATAGTTAATTTATATGGGCTTGTATCTTGGATTGGATCTCTTGACCCAAGAAGGTTAATCAATTTGAGTCTTGAGCCACCCGTTTATAAAACCTTTTTCTTTCTCTCTTTCTTTTTTCTAACACTCCCTCTCACATGTGAGTGTGTCAACCTACATTTTTTTTTATCACATGTCTTGTGTAGGCTTTGCAGCAGGCAACCCAATCACACATTTTTTTTACACGACTAGCTCTTTTTGTTCACAGACCCATCTAAGATGTGATACCATGGTTAATTCATATGGGCTTGTATCTTGGATTGGATCTCTTGACCTAAAAAGGTTAACCAATTTGAGTCTTGAGCCACCCGCTTATAAAGCCTTTTTCTGTCTCTTTCTTTTTTCTAATATTTCTCCGAGGGTTTGAGCATGAACAAGAATATGAACTTGTAACTTGGATTAGATCTCTTGACCCAAAAAGGTTAACCAATTTGGGTCTTGAGCCACCAATCTTATAAAGCCTTTTTCTTTCTCTCTTTCTTTCAATGTGAGACTTCCCACTCCATATTACACACTTACATGTGTTTTTTCTATCATTAAGCCTTGGTTGTTGTTGTATTGATCACAGATAAATTTGATGAGGAGCAGAAAATTGAGCATTTAAAGTGTGTGCTTTTTGTTGTGTATGCTATAGAATTGGCTTAACATATTGGAGAATGGAGATGATTATAGAGATATTAATCAATGTTCTTCTTTCCTTCTTTTTCTATTATTATTTGGTTACGTGAATAAGTGTTTGGCTTGACCAAAAAAACAATGAGTGTTTTGCTTCAAACAAATGCTGCAGGAGTTTTGCATACCCCACAATTGGACACCATTCTGAACTGCACTGTTGAAAAGAACTGACTCTGACAGCTTCCGTCTTATGCAACTATTGACTTGTCATGCACAAGCTTCAGGCCAGACAACAGTGTGTCAATTTAAATAAAAACCATCTCTTTGTATGCACCTAACAGCTTAAAATTTGGGATAGTAGATTCCAAAACAGCGGAAGTCGTGCCATTCAATCTACTTTTCACCTTTATAGGATCAAAAATCAATTTTTTTTATGACACTAAATGAAAGAATTACCCAACTGCAGTTAGTTGCAGGGGAAGTAGACTGTGACCTCAGGCGAACTTTACTTGCAATGTTAGGAGTTTGAATCTTGGAATCATCCCTTTAAGGAAGGCTTTACCTAACTACTACCCCGGCCTGAAGTTGCATGATCAATTGTTCAAAGACCAGAAATGAAAGAATTACAACGATCACATGTTTCTGACAGTACATCCAGTTATCAATATGGGAGAAAGCAGTACATGTCTGCTTAATTGAGAGCTGCAATTTGCCAATTTTTCTAACAATTTAAATTTCAGTTTTACATGAATGAGGCTCTCAAAGAAAAAGTTTCTATTTCATGCAAAAATAGAGGCAGTCTAAATAGTCATCTTGGCTGCAAAAGTGCAAAACAACAGGCCTATGCTAGTTGCCAAGCTTTTTTGTACAGGGCCAATAAATGATCTTTGTAATTTTCTTGAAAAGAATCTTTTGTACAATATGAACAAGGACCATTTAACTATTCACATTAGGGAGTTATCATTTAACAACTTATTTTATTTTGGAAATTTTTTTGAGTGACTAAAATCATGTTTTCTTGAACCTTTTTTTTCTGATCAAGCAACCTTTCCCTGTGATGAACAATTGAGGATCCAATGATTTGAATCTAAAATCTGATTACTACCCATTTCCCCTGACTATCTTGAACTTCTCTAGTACGCACTTTCCTTCTTTGTACTTCTGTGTTTCCTCATAAGCTTTAACATATTTCCAACCCAGTTCCTCTCCACAATCTGAGCAATATACATCAGCAACTGTGTGAAGACCAGTGATAAGCTGCCTATCCTCTTTAGGACCCAAATTAATGTTCATAGCGTGAGAGAACAGAAAAGCTCTGCCATTGCTTGCCTGTTAAACATAACCCTTGAAAATCCTTGGTTAAAAAGGAACTTGAAATATCTTGATCATCCTCCTATCCAGTTTTTGCACCAAATTAATTCATATAAGCAACAGAAAACACAAAAACTCTGAACTATATAACCATGGTTCAGACTATTTTGAATGAAATTTATAATATAATTTGAAGAGATTCCCTCTAGAAAATTGAAATAGATCAAATTAACATGATTTAAATTTGGTAAATATATCAGAATCTTCAGCTCAGCAAGCTATCTCAAGTCTTGTTTTTTCTGATTCTATTCTGAACCCAAAAGATTGGTTCAAATGGATGAACCATTTCAATCTGGAAATCTAGCATAAAGATGGAGAAAGTGCCAAAAATGCAAGAAGAAAGATCACCTGGAAATCTTTGGATACGATATCATCATGGAAAGCAACAAGATTCTGGCACTTAAAGCAGCAGTATGCCCGTGATCCCATCAAATCCGCCATTGTTGAATTTGCCTGGCACTGCCACCTTTGCTCCTACTCATAAATAAAAGTATAAAAGAAAAATTTAGGGTAAAAAACTCAATTATTAAATTGTGACCAAACACTAGCAGCCGATCTTCCCATGTCAGAATGTGGTAATGGTTATGATTTGTCAAATGTGTATTAAGCAGTCTAAGGCTGAATGAAGTGGAAGATATGTGCTCAATCCAACTATGTGACGTCAATCATTGGGAAATAATTTGAAGAAAAGAATATGACTAAGAGGTTGATTGAGTAAAGAAGATTCCAATAGAGTTGAATAAGAATATTGATTAAACAAAAGGGGTTGATTAAGACGGGATAAGAAGAAAACTAGAGTAGTTTGGTAAGAAAATGAAGCAATTCTTTAAGAAATTTTTTGTGTTGCTTGAAGAGCTAGGTCTTCCTTTTAATAGCAGCAACACAGAAGGGAACAAACACATACAGCAAAAGGTAAAACCAGAACCAATAGAAAGGAAGATTCCATTAAAAATGTCATCAAATGATTAAGGAGTCTTGTGTTTTCATTCTTTATGATCATCTTCTTCTTGATTCAAAGTAAAACAATTACCTTTGCCCTTTTGGTTTTGTTGTGTATGCTTGTTGGTTTGTGCATTAGTGCATGATTACCGCTAGGTATCTTTATGCTTATAAAATGATAGTGGCTGGGGGTGCAGGTGTGAGAGAGAGTGGGAGGGGTTGAGTTTTGGTAGGGAAGCCCAACTTACTGGCCCTTGATAAACAATGATGTCCACTTGTCCAGGGAGTTTATACTTTATAGAATATATATGTATTCTTCTAGTTATATTGGTTTTGGATTTGTTTGTTAGCTCAGCTGATAAGTTTTTTTGCGTTAAGTGCAAATACTTGGCATTAAATCTCGCCTTCACTAATGAGTGAGAGGTCAGAGAAAGAAAAATATTATCTCCTATCCTATTGTGAAATTCACACAATCACAATCATGCATTAAAAAAAAAAAGTTGGTTTATACAAATTTAGATTTTCTTTCTCTTACTTTTGGTAAGTCTGGATCATGATAACGCACTTCTCAAGTCTCAGTCGCACATACGACATCTTCAATTTAGTTTGACTATTAAGTAGAATTTCATCTGGTGGTTCATAATCAACATCATGTTACACACACTCTTAAATTTCACTTTTCATCTACTACTTTTCTTGAAGGGTGAAGATGGATCACATTTTTCAGACTTGGATTTTAGAACATCAGGAGTTTTTTTATTTTAATTTTATAGTAGTTGGTTAAATACTTAAATGTGATTTAAGAAATTTAGATTCAAATTCTCATTAAATTTGGTTGACTGAAGTTGAAGAAATGTTAGTTTTCTTATTCACAGAAAGTATAGTTCTTAGTGAGATTATATTTGCTCGTGCTTATTTTAGGGAGGGAAAAGATTTAATGATCTCCAACAATCGTGGCATGCAATGCTGCAGATGAATAACAAATTAAAGCAGTAGAGGGTTTCCGCACATGATTTGGTGTTAGTTTTTGCTAAGACACATTCTCGTATATAATACTAATGAGACATTGAGAATATATTTCCAAAGCATAAAAAATAGATTGAGAGTAAGGACACTCGCTTCCACTAAAAAGAGCCGCATCCAATACACAAATTTTAGTTAACATCACAAACTTTACAACGAAACAAATTCGACAAGGGTAGAAAGAGGTTAACAAGCTCAAAATCAATGAACAGCCACTTTCTTCTTGGCCATCCATCTCCTTCTGGCGGCTTCCAATGCCTCCAACTTTATTCTAGTAAGTTCTTCAATCCAATGTTGATAGTGTGACTCAATTGCATCAAGTTCTAACTTTAGCTCAAGATCAATGTCCTTTTCGGTTAAAGACACAGAAGAACAGCTACTTGTCAAGCTCACAACATTAGATGTTCCACAAATTGACCCTGAGTTCTTTGAGAATTCATTTATCATGATGCCTTCCCCAGCAGAACAATCTGTTGCCTGCAATTTACAGTCCACAAAAAATGTATCCCCAAGCTCAACTTCGGAGATGGACCTACTAAAGCCTTTGAAGCTTCCATCAACATTGGAATCAAGACAGTAGTCATTTTTCAAGGAAGCATCTTCAACAACTATCTCAGAAGCTCCAGATCCCTGCGAATATCGATCTTCCAAGTAAACCAAACTAGGAGAAGAATTATAATCGCCCCCAAAAGTAGGATTATCAGCATTTTTAAAAGAGCAGCTCTTCCCATCTGTCACAAAACCTTCTCTAGGAGTTGTATTAAACCCAGAGAAGCCATCTTGACCAATAACCAATTCAGAAGGAACACCAGCTAGGACAGAACCCCAGGGTAATGCCATTAAGGTTTGGCCATCTACATTTTGAGAACCACCACAAAGACTTAATCCTCCACTTGAGGAATGATCAGATGAGGGCTTCCACCAAGGCAGAAGTTTCATTATCAAGTAATCAATAAGCTCAGCTATGAAGGCTACATCATGATCTGCCAGCTCCAAATGTTCAACCATCTCTGAGGCCACAGAGACTGCAGTATCTGTATCAAGGTAAAAGAGAAAATGTATATTCCTTATTCGACCTGCAAGTAACACAACAAACACCATGTTAGTATAAATTCAATATCAAGGCACAGGGAAGCGTGTCAAAAACTAATTCAGATGTTCTTCTCTACTCTCCCCCAGCGAAAGGAGAAGAAGGGGAAGGGAAAGAGCATATACTCACCACATGTATCAGCAATACGCAAGGTCAATGATACTGAGTTATCATCATTTTTAGTCCCTTTCAACCTAAACTCGTTGTTCTTATTAGTCCTCTGGACTTCAAAAACAGGAAAATGTGGACTTCCCTGGTTGCTTTCAGCACAGGTACTCATAGAACTCTGTTTGTAGTCAGCATCTATGTCCATAGATAGAGGACCAGACTTGGACAGATCTATAGATCTTGGAGTTTTAATAGGTGACTGTAAAGGATAAAGGATTGGATCCTTTGGATTCTCCACTTGCAGAAATGGGTCTTTAAGAAGCTCTTCTGCAGACAATCTCTCCGATGCTGGAACCAGACATTTCTCAATAAACTCCTTAATTTGGGGTTCACTCACCTTATTAAGGGAAGCAGGTTTGATGCCCTACAATGGAATGCATGACAATATAGCATAGATATGAGTGCAGTAGTTCATATTATGAGCATGCAATCATAACTAATAAGGATATGCCAATGATTGCTATACTTACCGAGGTAACTTTCTTAAAGATTTGAGCTGGATTTTTGCATTCACTATAGGGATACTCAAGAGTTACCATCTCCAATATGCACATCCCAAAGGAATAGATGTCAACAAGTTCATTGTACTCCTCTTCATATAATTCTGGAGCCATAAACTCAGGGGTCCCTTTTAAATTAGAGAAGCGACAATTACAAGTATAGTTCAGTGCTCTGCACAGGACCAGTATGATAAAAACTTCAAATTTACGGAAAGTAATATGTTACCAATAACACTTCGAGCGGTTGGTTGCTGCATGACAATTGCCAAACCAAGGTCTCCTATTTTAACTTCTCCTTGGTTTCCGTTCACGAAGATGTTGTCGCATTTCAAGTCTCTGTGAATAATAGGTGGCTTGTGACTGTGAAGATATACTAAGCCTTGAAGAATCTGCCTAGCCCAACCTTTTATGGCTTTCATTTCAACATATTTATGCTTCTTACGGTATCTGTCAGCCAAAGGTGTACAACAATTTCATATGTGCATATTACAGTCAAACAGCATAAAATAAAAGGGAAAAAAATCAAGAGAACATACTGCCTTAAATTTCCAGATGTGAAGAGTTCAGTAATCAAGTTAACAGTGTTCTGCTTATCGTCAATCCAGGAATCATAGAACTTAATGATATTTTCATGTTTCAGAGACTTCAATAGGTGAACTTCAGTATACAATTTTGCAAGATCATCTACTGAGTGCAAGAGGCCATCAATCCTAACTTGGTTCCAAGCAACTTCTATTCCTTCAACTTCGTCAAAGCCCCTATAACTGCCAAAGACAGAGAGAAAGAGAATAAATAGCATGCTTTAACAACCACCAGAACCCTCCTAAAATATTATTGGAGACAAAATTTCTTGAAGAAATATTTCTTAGCAAGTAAAATTTCGAATAAAACTAGAAGACTAAGAACAAAATATAATGAAATAGAGATTAATAGCGCAAAGAAAAATGTTTTTTGAAAAAAAAAGTAGAAAAAGAGATTAGGCATCGGAATCATACACAGTCTTGAAGGCACCCTTGCCCAAGATTTCATTGTACTGAGACAAACACGAGAGAAAAAACAAAAAGTTAAAATAAAAACAAATAGAAAGAACAAGTGAATCATAGAATCATTGAAGAGAAGTAAATAAATCCCCTCGGATGTAAGCATATTGTAATTACCCCTAGCGGTGCTTTACAAAAAAGAAATTTTCCATATCAAGGATTATCTATATTATTGAATCTTGAGTATGAGATAGGTCTTGTGCATTAAGGATGATCAATAACACACCTAGTCTATAAAGTAGAGGTTGAACGTAGTTGGTGTTCCACCGCTGTATCAAGATAATTCATTCATAGATACAGACTAAAACAAAAATTTGAATACCAAAAAGGAAAGTAATTGAGTAAAACTTTATTCTCAAAATGATAACAATAATTTCAAGCTTGAAAATTTTTCCCTAATTTGAAATGAAGGAGATGATGCATTTTGGCACAAAATATACAAAGTCTCTAGAATAATCAAGACATTGAGTCATCAGTTCAACTTATGTACATTGCATTGAAATCAATATGTTACACATGAAAAAACATAGCTAATAAATATCAATAGAAGTAATGGATCGGGAGCAAGCAACCATGTTGTTGCAATGCAGAATGAAATTCCAAATGTGTCTAGCCCGCTATAGCTCAACTAGCTCATTTTCACCCTAAAGCCATAAGATCAAAGTTCCAACTACCAAACCCAACATAAGTAATTGAAATATATTCACCACCCCAAACCCCCATAAGATATACAAAACCACAAATTACACACAATAAACATAAGAAAAACCACCAAAGTTGATCAAAATGAACTCAAAAACAGATAATGAAGAATGCAGAAAGGTATCATACCCTTAGGTACCGGCCGGTTGGATCTTTCTCTACAAAGTCCTCCTCAAAATCAGGAGGATCCCTTGTTTTGAATACATTGCCCACAGGAGGCAATGCCAATACAGCTCCAGAATTCATTCTGGGGCTGAAAAAGAACCCAACACAACAGCACAAGGGATTTTTACTTTGTTTATATTATTTTTTATTTGAATTTTTGATTGGATGGGGGTTTAGATTCTCTTTGGAATGGAGGAAGGCTGGGATCGAATGATCAAGGAATCGAATGCCGATCGCAGTTGGTATCGGCATTCGATGACAATGCTTGGAGGCAATGAACCTAAATCCAAAACCCCACCTTCCATATCATAACAGAAATTCATTCTCAAACAAAACCCAACACCATCCTCCTCTCAAAATCCATTTTTTCCACCGACCCAGGTACCAAAACTTCAAAAAGGTTCAAAATTTACTAGATGGGTCTCCCATTACACCATTTGCTAAGAAAAAAATAAAAAAGAAATTACTAAAAAAAAAGGAAAAAAAAGTGGGAAAATGAGCAATGATCGTTGGTAAAGAAGAGAGAGAAATTGAGGAAGAGGAATTGATTGTGGATGGCGAAAGAGAAGGTGGGAACAGACAGTTGTAAGGTAAATCAGAGTACAATTTTTGTTAACAAGCTTTGCGTCTGGTAAGGAAGAGGTTAATTAGTTTGACTTTTACGGTTTGAGGTCAAAGTGGGAAGTTTTTAGGAACTAACAGAAAGAAAGAAACTTGAATAGAAGAAGAGAAGATAATAATATCTATATTGAAGTGTATTTAGTATATGAGGCAGGTAAAATGAATTTTAATTATTAGATGTTATATAAATGATTAAAATTATAATATAAATATATGTAATTTTTTTAAATAATTATATAATTTTTAATTTTAATTATTTAAATATAATTATATAGTAAAAATTTATTTATTTCATTTTATTACAATAAAAATTCTTATATATTTTTCGGATATATATGATCTAGCTTGAACTTTGTAGAAGCTCATGCTCATTCTGTTATCTTTGTTTTTGGTTTTTGGTTTTTTTGTTTTTTGTTTTTGGGACCTACGTTCTGTTATCTTTGTTGAACGACATATAAAAGGAGAGCTGGTCAGGCCAATTTTGTAAACGTGTTTAAATAATTTCTTTTTTTATAGATGATTAATTTTTTAAAACAATTTTTTTTTAATTTTTAATAAAATAAAAGTATATCATTATAAAACAAAAGTGTAAGTTTTTTTTTCATAATAAAACATAAGTGTAAAATATTAGTTAAACTATTTATTTAAGAAAAAATTATTAAAGTGTTCTTCGTAATAATTTAAGAATAATGTTGATTGCCCATGTATTACCATATAATTTATAACTAACACTCATATTTACCCATCAAATTTTTTTACACAATTTTTATATTAGTTAATGATATACAATGTTCAAGTTAATAACATTTATTCTTTAGTTAACGAATTAATAATTAATTATCATGTTATAGTAATCAATTATTAATTTTCAAACATAATAATCTTCGTGCAATTTTTTTCTCGCTTTTTTCTTTTAGTCTTCCTATTGTTATCTTTGATAATTTCTATTGAACAAAGTTGACTTAAATTTAGATATGCTTTAGAAAAGAAAAGAAAAGAAATAAGTATTTTTACCATTTAAAATAATTTGATGTTAAATAATTTATAATTTAATAAAAAAAGAGAACATTGCAATAAATGTGTTAAATAAGAATGTAACTGATTAATATAAATTAGGATCGTAAGAGCAATAGAATAAATTAAGGTGACAAAATGTATTTTACCCAAAAATTATTTAAGAAATTTTGTGTGCAACAAATGTTTCCTAATTTGTAATTAGGAGTGGACAGTAATATCATAAGCTGGAGCATACTCAACTCATAAAATTGGTTCTTGATCAATACAGATGTTAGGATTCTTCATTGTTTTTAAGCTTCATTCTATAGTCTTACTCAAAAAATAAATGATAATAATATGAAGTATGTGAATATGTGTTTAATGTTATGTAAAAATAACATCATTTATAATTTAAATTTTTTTTCGTCGTTATAAAATAGAATAACTCCCTCATATAAGAATATTTTTTTCAAAGAATCATTTAAGTCTTATTTTTAAAGTAATATATGTAACTTATTTATTATGCCCGAAGGTAATAATCCACCTATAATTTAATTTAATTTGTTTTTAAGTAGCAATATATACTATCTTCGCTCCAAATTTCTGTAACACACCCAGACAGGGTAAAACTTAGAGCTGTCTTGTTCTATTTTTTCGTTATATTTCATTGTACTTATTATTATTGGCTATGAAAAGGATGCTTAAGTTATTAGTATTAATTATTTTGTATGTGCCTAAAGTGGTGTCGTGGTGTAGTTGGTTATCACGTCAGTCTAACACACTGAAGGTCTCCGGTTCGAGTCCGGGCGACGCCATTTTCTTGTAACCATTTTTGACCAATTCCATTACCTGTTGCCACTATTTCCACTTCACTCTGCTCGTCTCATCTTGTCTTATTATAAACTTTGATTTTGAGTGTACATTGAATGAATTGTTTTGCAGTTTAGACTTGCAAATAACCAAATAAGGTGCTGCAAATGGTGGTAATTACATATTTAAAGCGGCATGTTGAGTTGAGCTGGCAAGTGGCTAAGATTGGTGGAGAAGTTTTGATGAAGTGTGACATGGATGAGCTTGGCTTGGTTGGAAGGAAACTTGGAGATTGTATCAGGAACTTGACCCTTAATTAGGGATGACAAAATTATCCGTATGCAGCACTCGTGATGAATGGAGATGACTCAGGTTTAATAAATGAGGGCGGGAGCGGGAATTATGTCTTCCATGAAGTACCTATGCGTATTTTTTCATCTAATATGTATCATATATTATTTTTTTTTTTTATTTTAAGATGAGATAAAAATACATATCTTTTTATTATTTTAAAATGATTTTTTTTATTGAATGAGTCCATGATATATACTATTTATGTAATAGTTATTTATGTAAATTGATTATTATAAAATATAATTAAATTTAGTTTATTATTTATAATATTCTTTTAATTTTATAAGAATCTTATATTGTTGAACAAAGTTGTAGTATAAGTATTAAAATTTATTTTTTTATATTTTTATATTTTTTTATAATTTTTATAATTTTGCTCACGTCTATGGCGTCTTTGTGAGACGGGAGCGGGGGCAGGGGAAACACTATCCCCGCCCCGCCCGCCCCATTGCCATCCCAACCCTTAATGCTGCAACAATGAATCTCGGCTCGAGTGTTGTGTGTAGAGTGTTGACACTTGACAACAGGCTAAGGTAAGGCATTGTTCTTTTGCTAGTCCTCAGTCCTTGCTGCTGTGGCTACTAGCTACATAAGGAGTTCTATCTTATAATTACTTAATAAGATAAATATGAAAATTTAATTATTTTAATAATCAATTAATGTATAAATTCTTTTTATTATAACTGATTATAAAAAAATTTATGTTTAAATATGTTAACTAAAAAGTAATTTTAAATTAATTTATTTTATTTAGATGATATAAAAAAATATTTTTATATATTAAATTATTAAAATAGATATAATATAATTAAAAAATTTATTTAATTAATTAAAAAATAATTTAATTGAAAATAAAATAATATTTATATCTCAAAGTAAAAAATAATTCTAATAACTTTTTTATAAAATGTTCAAATTTTTACTTCTCCTTCAACAACATTTTTCTCAAAAAAAAAAATTTGTTAATTTTTTTCTTTACATTATCTAAACACGTTGATGTTTTCTCCAACAACTTAAACAAAAAAAAAACACTGATGATTCAGTTAAAAAAACCTGAAACAAACATGCTCTTATTCTGAAAAAGGTAAATTAAGCTCACCAGATTTTTTCAACGCTCCAGCATAGAAAAATGCATTAACTTCACCAGAAAAATAAATACTTTATTTAAAGATAACATACACGTGAGGGTAGCAAGGTCTGACAAATAAAATAAATGTGAATCTCTAACCTTGGTAAGCACAGTGTTTTGGATGATAGGGAAGCCTTCCCACCTCAAATGAAGCATACTGGCGGTTTCGTTACCAGACTTGGAAGCCCTCTGAAGCTGAGCCTCAAAATCAAAAGCATCCCGAGAATGGTGCTCACTTCTTGGACCTATCAAGGACTTTGTTATCCACCACATGCATGCACCTTGTCTTGGGGCCTCTGTGTTATTGTCTTGAGGCGTCTCTCCACAAAATAATATTCATTAAATGTGACATGCAACAAAAGTAAGTAAGGGAGAAGACCAAAGGGGGCTGGTTGAAAGTGGAAACATAAGAAAAAAACGTAAGGGTAAAATCGAAATTTGATTCAGACTTAATAATAAAATGACCAACAAACCATAAAAAAAAATTATTGTTCATCAATTTTGGAGCAGTTTCATACATAGGAGTGGCAGAGTGAGATGGGTTTGCTCACCAACAGAGTGAAGAGAAATGATATCAAGCCTGGCGACCACATCTACACCTACAGAGCTGTTTTCACCTACTCTCACCATGATCTCTCTCTTTATCTCTTTATTAATTTGGGTTTTCTTAATTTGTGAGAAAAATTTGTTCTTTTTGACTTTGGTTTGATGGGTGTCGGCAAGGTTGTTTCTCCGGTTCATCTTGTTTTCCCTATCGTTTGATTTTGGTTTGCCACTTTGCCCACCTTCCTTGTAATTTTAATAAAGATCTTGGTGCAAGATACTAACCTTTATAGTTCAAGAGGCGTTACAATACTTATGTAAGTTCCAAATGGTGTAAAATGAGGCATTGAAGTAGGAATATATTTGGGATTTTAGGCATATGTGATGAATATTAAAAAATTTATATTTTTATGGTTTAAATTTTAGGTTTTCATCTTTTTTTTTTTAATTTATTTGATTGAGTTTTATTCTTAAATTTTATTATATTTTTAGTATTTTAAATTGTGTTCTTATTACATATTTTTTGTGTGTTTTTGATAGGTAAATATATATGAAAGAAAATTGGACACTTGAATAATGAAGAAAAAATTGAAAAATAAATTCCAGTGTTCAGCGTCCAAGCGCCCAAGAGCCAGTGCTTGAACGCTGGCAGGTCAGAAAGTGAAGTTTTTCTCTGATCATTCAGCGCTTTGGCACTGAAGACCTAATGCCTAAGCGCGCAACGCGTAATAGTGAATTACAATGTGACGTCTAGCACCTAAGCGTTGGAAAACCAGCGCTTAAGCGCTGAAAAACTAGCACCTGAGCGCTGAACGCGTAACAGACCACATTACTTTTGTTATAAAAAGAAAAGTTACGCAATTGAGCAGCGGTCTTGGATAGAACGTAGCCGTCGTCGCAGAGGCATAAACCTTAGTTGGTGTAGTCGCATCTAGGCTTAAAAATTAGAGATTTTCTTCAACCTATCAATCAACCTTTTATGGAGTTTGTCAAATTCTTTTCTTTGTGTTCTTCTTTCTCTATGTGTAACTAAATTTTTTTCGTTAGGGTGATGATGAATATTGTTCTTTGATGATGTAAACTCATTATTATGTTTAATCTATATTTTTATTTCATGATTTATGTGTTTATATTTTTTCTTAATACTTTCTTAAACCTGATTAATTTGGGAATGATTTTTGGGTTATGTATAATTTGAAAAAATTGTGCACGAACTTAGAACTTGTGATAAACATCATAATTTCTGCAATCGCTAGGAATAGACGTTGTGGATTGTGGGGTCTTTCTTTTAATTCTCTCGTTTATGATAATGCTTTCTCTATTTGAGATTAAATTAAAGAATTAGTTAATTTTAAATAATGTGAAGATGATTAATATATTAAGAGATTAAATATTGATTAATTTTAGGAATTGACCATAAATCATAGAATAAAACTTAATTAAACTAATATTTGAAATTACATACAAAAAATTTAAGTGAAATCGACCCTTTAACACTTTTATCTCATTGTCTTTCATCCTTACCAAATTGATTAAATTTTACTCTTGTTATTATTTTTTTATTTTTTCTCGTTAGTATTTTTCTTTTATTTACATTTTTTACCAAACTTCTTTTTTAATAGTTTAAATAGTGTCAATTTGGTGATTTTAATAATTGTCAACATAATTCTTGTGGGATGATATTCTATTCATTACTTTATTATTTTTGTGAGTTGGTGCACTTACCAATATCACGATAATATAATAGGATATGACCAAATGTATGATCATTTTTGGAATATGAATGTTCTAAATTGCAATTGATCAGGTTTAAATCTCAAGTTAATTCCGTGCACATAGTTGTGATGTTCTGCTTGGCTTTAGGCAGAAATATAATGTAGGGAAACAACAATTTTTTCTCTCCTTTTCTTTGGTGAACTGAGGAAACAAAGGCCTATATGAGGTTTTATACTACTCCATTTCATTTGTTTGAAGCCAACATAAAACGACTGCTAAGATTTGAATAAGCATAAAATAATCATTTGCAGATATTTGATTGACTAATTTCCTTATTAAGTCATCATTCAGATTCCACTTCTAGACAAAGAAAATGGTTAAAGACGAACCATAATAGTAGGTTTGACACCACGTGTCAACGTAAAACCTTAATGTAACCAGATTTATGGATTTGTTCACTTGTAAAGTCTTCACTTTATCTATTTCTTTTTAGTGTGAGATTTCTTTTACCTACGTATCCGCTTAGAACTCACATTTGAATTCTCCTCAGAAAGTACATTAATTTACATAATAATCCTTGCATTTTCTATCAGTATGCATAATCTAATGAAGCCATACAGTGGCTTTTGAGAATGGGAGTTCTATTTAAAATAAACTGAATGGAAAGTTAAGATACTTCTTTTTTTTTGTGTGTGTGGAAAGAAAGAAACTGTCCTGTGGTCTCTTCCATACGGCTCACTACTAGTCTCCTTATGGGTGTAATTCTACCTCAGTTTTGCCTCACTTGTAAAATAATTCATTTATACTATCTAGGTTTGTGTAGCAGTCCTGTGCTTTCCATAGGTTTAGTTCACATGACCTTGCTGCTGCTTTGTGGTCCTTACTCCTTACAGGCTCACAGCCATAACAAAGATGCAAATATTATTCCTTCTTCACTTTTAATGTTTTGATTTTGTTAAGTTTGTAGGCAAATTCCTTTAACAACTCTAATTACCTGTTCTGTGTGCTTATGTTTGCTCTCCACTTAGAAAGTGTATAGGAACTGATGTATGACGACAATTTTTTTTGTTGCATCAGCCTTTTCTGCAAAGTTTGTCACCTCTTTTCAAGTCCATATTGGCAAGATCTAAAACATCAGACTAAATTCGAAATCTTTTATGGCTGAATCAAGCTTACATCTAAGTTACATTGATTCTAATGCTATGCAGGTATTTTTGTTGGAGGCAGCAAGGCTGTACATTTCAGACCCGAGCAAAACTTAAAGTCAATCACTGAGACATCTTCAAACTTGGATGATCCAACATCCAGCAAATGTCTAACTATTCTTGATTGTGGATTCAGGAAGCCCAACAATGGTGGAGTTCTTTCTAGTTTAGATTGCTTTCTTCAAAATGGGTCTATTTACTGTTTTGAGTATGGGGTTTCTTCATCATTTTTTCTCACTAGAATAAGGGGAGGCACATGCACTACTGCACTATCTGATCCACCAGAGACTGTTATAGTGTTATCCATCGAGCAATGTATCTTCTTCAAAATGGCCTCGGTAATTATGATGTGTTTGAGAATAATTGTGAGGATTTTGCCTTGTACAGCAAAATTGGTCTTCTAATAGAAGACAAGAAAGGGGTGGGAAGAACTGGTCAAGCTTCTTCTTTTGTTGGAGCTCAATTGGCTGCTGTTAACAAATTGAATATGTAAAGAAGAAGAAAGGTTTCATTGATAAAGCACAAAGCTACAAATACAAACTTAGGATTTGAAGCTAAACATAACAAGGCTATATATAGCCAAACAAAGCAAGTAATAAAAGACTATTCTACCCTTAAAGAATAAAC
The DNA here is from genome assembly GCA_029884595.1 of Ormosia semicastrata. Classification (NCBI taxonomy): domain Eukaryota; kingdom Viridiplantae; phylum Streptophyta; class Magnoliopsida; order Fabales; family Fabaceae; genus Ormosia; species Ormosia semicastrata. Next base: position 7,117,042 of record JAQQTO010000052.1, read on the forward strand.
ATAATATTTAATATTTCTTAACATCCCCCCTCAAACTCATGATGCTGCTGCAACAAGCATCGAGAGTTTGCCAACTAGAAAGCAAAAACGAGAAATAGAATGCAACTTAGTAAAAAAATCTACAATCTGCAAAGTAGAAGGAACAAATGGCAATGTAATGGTGCCATGCTTGAGGTGATGACGAGTAAGATGACAATCAATCTCAATGTGCTTCATTCGCTCATGAAAAATGGAGTTATGAGCAATGCTTACAAGGTCAAGAAAAATCAAATGATTCCAGCCTCATAACGTCCAACCTCTGAATAGAACTCTAGTTGTCACAATACATAGGAGTAGGATGGGATAAAGAAACTCCCATATCTGCAAGTAACCAACGAAGCTAAACAATCTCTTTGGTAGTAGATGTCATAGCATGATACTCTGCTTCCGTGGAAGATTGAGAAATAACAGATTGTTTCTTACTCTTCCAAGAAATGAGAGAATCACCCAAAAAGATACAAAAACCAGTAATAGACTTACAATCGGTGGGGTCATTACCATGATCAGCATCAGAGTAGGCACGCAACTCCAAGGATGAGGTAGACGAAAATAAGAGACTCTTAAAGATCTAGGCCTAAAAGATACCTCAAGATACGAAGAAGAACTATCAATGAACCTTGTTATGGGAGAGGCAACAAACTGGCTAACAATATGAACAACATATGTAATATCCGGACAAGTGATAGTGAGATAAACCAAGCTACCAATAATAGTGCGATACAAGGTAGGATCGGATAATGGGATACCATCAGAAGAAGAGTATTTTGCATTAAGTTCAATTGAGTATCAAAGTCTTATTATTAGTAAGTCTTACTCATTCAAGAATATCTTCTACATATTTTGTGAGAGAAAGAAGATAACCTTCTGGGTTGAGCCACCTCAATACCAAAGAAATAACGTAAGGAACCCAAGTCCTTCATTTCAAACCGTTTGGCTAATTATTTTTCAAGGCGGTAATGCCATTAATATCATCACCAAGTAATAATCATATCATCAACATATAAAGAAAGAATGATACGACTGTGGATAAAATACACTTAACAAAGAGAGCGAGAATCATGACTACTAGAAGCAAATCCAAGTGGAACAAATCACATGGAGAAAACTTTCAAACCAAGCACGAGGTGCTTGTTTGAGACCATATAAGGCTTTCTTGAGCTTGCAAACATGAGAACCATGAGAAATAAAGAGGAGGTTTCATATAAACCTCTTTTTGAAGATCCCCGTTCAAGAAGGCATTTTTAACATCTAATTAAGATATATGCCACTGACGAACTGAAGCTACTGCAATAAGGGTACGAATAGTAGTCATTTTTGTTACAGGAGCAAAAATCTCATCATAATCCATACCATATTGTTGAGAAAAGCCTTGTGCAATTAAACTTAGCTTTGTATCGCTCAACAGACCCATCAGACTTTGTTTTGATTTTATACACTCAGCGACAACCAATCACACTTTTATCAGGAGGTCGAGGAACTAAATCCCAAGTACCTGTCTTATGCAAAGCAGAAAGTTCCTCATCCATAGCTTGCTGTCAAAGGGGGTTAAGAATTGCCTCTTGATATGAAGAGGGCTCAGAGAAATAATGAATAAAAGCTAAAAAGGATGTAAAAGACTGAGAATAGCAAGAATAAACAAAATCTAGTAACTTTGTGGACTTACGTGTGCAAAGGGATTGACAAGGAGGAGGATCTAAAATCTCAGAGGGTGCTTGGGAAACCACAGGAGGAGAATGAGCTTCACGTGTGCTAGAGAGCAAAGTGTCAGTAGCTGCAGAATTATCAGTGCAAATATGTCGAATATCATGAGATGACAAATTATCAGAGTCTTCACAGAAAGGATCCACACGAATAAGATCAGTTTTAGTGAGGCATGGATAGTGGAGGAATAGAAAAGAAAGGTATATGCTCAAGAAACACAACATGGCGAGACACATAAAGTTTTATGTAATAGGATCAAAACAACGATACCCTTTCTTACCTTCCCCATAACCAAGAAAAACACACATAGCGTGAGAGGATAACTTGTTACGTTCTACATGAGGACGAAGAACAAAACAAGTACAACCAAAGACCCGAAAGAAAGAATAATCAAGAGCAAAACCATACAACTTTTCAAAAGGTGACAAACCTGAGATATGAGAAGAAAGAATAGTGTTTATCAAACTCATAGCAGTGAGAACAGCTTCACCCCAAAACTCACTAGGAACAGCACCAGACAACAAGAGAGAATGAGCAGTTTCAATAATATGTCTATGTTTTCTCTCTGCAACACCATTTTGCCCAGGAGTATTAGTACAAGAAGTCTGATGAATTGTTCCATAGAAGTATATTCCCCACCCAAATCACACCTAAAGCACTTAATAATAGCAGAATGTTGAGTTTTAACAAGTGCTCTAAAGGCCTCATAGATCTCAAAGAATTCAGAACGATGTTTCATTAAGTAAACCCAGCAATAACGAGTATAATCATCCACAAAAGAAACATAATATCGAGACCCTCCTTTTGTGACAACAGGGGAAGGTCCCCATACATCAGAATGGATCAAATCAAAAGGAGAATAAGAAACAGAATTACTTCGATTAAAGGGTAAAGCAGAAAATTTTGCCAGTTTACATCCACTACAATCAGAAATATCATGAGTTTACAAATTTCCCAAAGCTCCTGTGGAAGCCAAAAACCTCAAACGAGAGGCTGACACATGTCCCAAACGAAAATGTCATAAATAAAAACTAGAAGAATATGGACTCAAACGAAAAAAAGACAAATCAACATTAGTAGTTGCAGCAATTGGCACTTTTAGCTCATCCAAAATATATAATCCCCATTTCCTATGGCCTGTCCCAATCAGCTTCTGAGATTGTAGATCTTGCACATAACAAGAAGAGGAGAAAAAAATGACTAAGTTACCAGAATCACATAATTGAAACTGAAAGCAAGATTTAAGGTAAGCTTGGAATATGATAAACATTAGATAAAGACAAATTCGGTGTTACAACAGAACCAACTTGCTAGAAGCATATGAGTGCCATCGGCGGTCAAGAAAAGTACTAGTCTCGAAGGACATACGGAAGCAAACGAAGAAGAATCGGAGACATATGATGTGAAGCTCGAGAATCCGAAACCCGGGTTTGAAGGTGACATACTGTGACGAATTATGAGACAATCGACCTACGAAGATAGGCAGATATAGCTTGCGGTTGTAAAGAGAGAAACTTCTCGGAATTGCTCACCAGTACTAGGATCAACAAAAGGACACTGGGAAGCAAACGGTGAGGTGTTTCGTGGGTGTCTGAATCCGTGTGGTGGTCTGGAACCCTGTGATGGTCTTTGAGCATTAGATTGCGGTTAGTTGCCATTTCTCTGTCTCAACTTAGGACACTGAGCCTTCCAATGACCTTTCTACTTGTAGAAACTACACCCGTCGAAACCAACCCTTGTGAGGGCCTTATTCTGATTATCAAAGTGAGGCTTAGAATGTGCTGCTAAAATAGACGGAGTGAGACCAATAATTCCCTTCTCAGAGTAAGACTTAAGACGTATCTCTTCAGCCAAGAGCTCACTGACAACAAAGTCAACAGATGGAAGTGGAGAACGATGCAAAATAGAACCTCTGAGTCCTTTAAAGTCACTACAAAGTGCTGTTAAGAATTGTACTAATCGCTGCTGTTCTCTACGAGCGATATACGGAGCAAAAGCCTTCAATTCTGCTGATTTTGTAAGAGCCAATTAATCCTAAAGATTTGACATGGCAGAATAAAAGGCTTGAACACTCATATCTCCCTGTTGGAGAGCTCGTATGTCATTCTCCAACTGAAACTATTTGGCAAAATTTGACTGTGTAAAGAGCCTCTGCAAATGATCCCAAACTTCTTTTTCTTTGTTTCAGCAAATTGTGTACCTATGGAATGCTGCTCAATCATTTTAAAATTGTTAACCCATGTGATAATCTTTGCATTATTTGCTTCCCAAACATCCAATAAATTTTGATAATTGATCTATTCTGCACATTGTGGTTTCTGAAGCACCACTAACATATCCCCACATCTTTTTACCCTTAAGAAAATTTTGCATTACATAACTTCAAAATGAGTAGTTTTTTCCATCCAATCTTGAGTATGATTGAAGTGAATCGTCACTAGCCATGATTAAACAACAGAGGAAGAATAATAGAAAAGAAATAACAAAATACCAGATACACAAGCAGCGAAAAGCCAACTGAAAAGCCAACCAGAATGCCAACAAAATGCCAATCAAAATTCCAAAATACCAGATGTGTAGCAAAATGCCCAGATTACAGAGCCAAAAAATGGAAGTCAAGGATGGTGATTTTCCAGACGAAATGCGAACAACAACGAAGAGACAATCAGAGAACGCCCAAAAAAATTGGATTCGTGAAAGCTGTGGTTAGGATTAAACTCTCTCCATTGCAAACCTGCTCTGATACCATATTAACAAATTGAATATGTAAAGAAAAATGAAGGTTTCATTGATAAAGAACAAAGCTGCAAATACAAACTTAGGGTTTGAAGCTAAACATAACAAGGCTATATATAGCCAAACAAAACAAGTAATAAAAGACTATTCTACCATTAAAGAATAAACATAATATTTAATATTTCTTAACAGCTGCAATGTTTTCTTATCCCACATAGTAGTTAATGCAGCCAAGTCCTGCTGGTGTGGCTACAGTAAGAGCAGGAATCTACTGTATGAGATGCAACTGAAATTGGTGCAAGAGCAGGAATCTACTGTATGAGATGCAACTGAAATTGGTGCTAGAAATGATGTGATCAAGGAGGCAGTTGAGGATTTGACTGTGAACATGGGATGGACATGTCCTAATGAGAAGGTAGCTGAAGATGAAGTTTCAAACAGACAGATTACCAGATGATTTGACGTTCATCCTTGTGCACAAAAAACTGCCGCATATGTAATTGTTGGTTGATTCACTGATGTGGCCTTCATGTTTATTCTTGTGGACTCTAAAATTCAATTGGTGTCTAGCTCTTCTTCTTCGTTGCCATAATTGGCACCAGATATTTTTCTAAGATGATTTTCCTCTTGATCAACCAGAATTCAACATTCTATTTACTGATTATACAGCACAATAAATCACATTGAATAAGGCATTGTATCAAATGTGGTAGTTACCAGAGACGAAAAAAAAAAGAGTAGTGGGGCTAAATACATCAGCAGTAGCTTATATGATGCCATGTTTTGTGCTGTTTACCCTTTTTATGAATTATTAAAGATCATATTCTGGGGTTATGCTTACAAGATCAAGAAAATCAAATGATTCCAGCCTCATAACGTCCAACCTACAGAAAGGCTTTGTTGGTCTAGAGATTCTGCTTATTCAAAGCAAGTTTAATGGGATGGTGTTCTTGTTTGGATTTGTCATCTATTGCAATCTTAAATTGCCAAGCCGCTTGATTACTTTAACGATTTTTTTTATTCTTGCTGCAGTCTCAATCTGCAATGATGCTGATGGTACCAGTGGAAGAACTGAACTCTATGAGCGGTGATCTAGTAGCTCTAGTAAGACTTAAGAGAGGCTCACCTCACCTGCAGTAACAGACTCAGGAATTTTAAACAGTGGAGAGAAACGTCTATGTGATTGAAGCATATGTGAATGAGTTCAAGTGAATACTTCTTTCCATCATTACTAGTTTACAGAGATAAAAAATGGTGAGAGAAAAAGAATTTTATGTTTTGAATATATTAATATCAAACTCATGTGAGTATTATGAAAAAATGAAAAATAATATTATATGAGTATACTCATATATAAACTAAGTGAAGACTATTGTTGAAAAATAAAAAATAATATTATATGAATTTTTTTTTTTTCACTAAAAATTTATTAATTTATATATATATAGAGACAAAAATTACACATAAAAAAAAATATATATATATATATATATATATACTTATATGAAGTGAAGTGGGGTAAGATGAGATAAAAAAAAAATTCTAAGATAGCGAGGGCAAAATTACATATATAAAAAAATAAAAAAAAATATACATATATATTTATATAAGATAAAAAAATATTTTAAAGTAGAGTAAGAGTACGTGCCTTAATTTTTTAACGAGTAGATCCGTCCCTGCTCACCTGGGCAATGAAAAATTCTTGTATAAAATCAATGTATATATTTTGTGGATTTATGTGAGGTAATTTAAATTTGATGTGTGACATGTCATCAGCCAGTATGCAAACACAAGGAAGTTCTACAGTATTTTTGGAGGAAGAATTTTCTTCTTCTATGAAATATCTTAACCACTCATTTCTCATTTCACTTTCATTCTCTCTCTTTCTTTCAAAATCAATGATATAAATCTCTTGGAAAAAAATAATCTCTTACTCCAAAAATATACAAGAATTTTTCGCAAACACAAGTCCAAGTCATCAACAAGACAGCAGTTATGTCCAACTAAGCAAAACTTGACATTTATAATGTAGAGATTGTTTGACATTTATGTTGTTTCAATTAAAACATTACAACATTATTGCAGGGGCTAAGATCTTATAAGGGTAAATCTAAAGAACCAAAACTCCAAAAATATAATTAAACTTAAAATTAAAGTGGTATCGTTTTACACTAAAATTTATTAGTATTTTAATATTTTTACTTTTATTTTAATTAATAAAAGAAAAAATAATAATAAATACTGATTTTTCAAAATATTAGTATATGTCTTAAACTTGCAGTGCATAAACATATTGGTATTTACATACATTTATTTCCTTATTTGTTCTGTTTTTTTTTAATCCAATCTACACCACAGCCTAATTAGTTACTCAATTGATTACCAAAAAGAACATTAGTTACTCGGTTGAACTTGTAGGATTAGGAACCAATTGGTGTGTTATGTGTGGTCCACTTTGTTTTTTTTTTGTTTTTGCTTTTGGTGTTTTTGTGTGGTCCAATTTAAAGCAACGACATCACCCAAAAACTGTTCCAAGCTATTCAACAAGATGACAAATCCAATACTTTATCCATGCAAATCAAAGAATATCTAACGACGTCGTTTTTGCAAGTCTCCTTTTTCTTCCTAGAAGAATATTAGTTCTCAATTTTTTTTTTTTTCTATTATTATTATTATTATTTTCCGAGTAAATCAATTTTAGCTTTTATTTTCAATTTCATATTTCAATCCCCCATCCCACACACGCCATCATAGAGATATTTGATCAGGCAGAGAGAGAGATTCAGAAAGCTTGTGTTTCTGGGTTTTGGATTTGAACCCCATACATCAGAGCCACCCACCATCATCAAAACACGAATCCGTGCCCAAAGTCTTTAGCTTTTGCATAAAAAATCAAAAGGGTATCTGTGGTTTTAATGGCAAATCTGTATGTGAAGGCGGTGCCACCACCGGATATGAACAGGAACACGGAGTGGTTCACGTACCCAGGGGTGTGGACCACCTACATCCTGATCCTCTTCTTCTCATGGATCCTCGTCCTCTCCGTCTTCGGCTGCTCCCCTGGCATCGCCTGGACCACCGTCAATCTCGCCCATTTCGCTGTATCTTTCTTCCTTTCTTGCTATTTTATTGATGCTTTCTTTTTTTAAAAAAAATTTAAAATTGGATTTTGGGTCTATGATGATTTGTTCCCTTGTTGATTTGGCTTCTTTTCTTGCCTGATTTATTTGATGTTATTTTCTAACCAATTTGGAAAGCTTGCTGTTTAAGTTCACACGTCAATGATTTTTAGGGTATGTGTTGTTCGTTGTTGTTTTTTGATAAATGGGGTAGGCATTTATCTCGTTTTGGTTTTTGGTTTTAGGTAAGTAGGTTATTGATTAGTGAATAGATCATTAGAAGGGGCAATTGATCCGTGTTCATTGTAGTTAATGGTTGAATCTTGGAGTTTCATGTCTCATCAGCTTTGTAAGATGAGAGACTGAATGTAATCTTAGCAGGAAGGAAGCTAATTGTGGTGGAGAGGGTTGAGATATTAATTTATTCAGTCATACATAGTTATTTAGTGTAGGAGTTGCTACTTCTTTTGGCTTAAATGGTAAATAGTTCAGGATTCAAAATTTTTAGTTTCATTCTTAATATTCAGAAACATTAAGGGGGAGAGAGAGAGAGAGAGTAGAGTTCTCATATGATATATATAAATTAGAGGTATGACACTTGTCGGTAGTGATGACTCGCTATTGACTCTTCTATTTGGCCTCTGTCGTCTTGCCAAATCATAATTTGAATTGAAGACGAATAGTGCTCCCGTAATTTGCTTCAGTTTTCTCTTGTCAAGGGTGGAGGGTGGCCCCAATTCCTAATTTATGTTACTAGCAATTCGTTATTTCTCCTCTATGATCTTGTTCTTGTTATTGTTCTCTCGTGGCTAGGAAGTTAGTTACCAGGAATGCGGAATGAACATGATATGTTACTCGGAGAAAAATGCGGTTGGCTTGGGGTAGGTTACTTCAGGACATTTTGGGTCGTTATATAAGTACTAAAAATTTATATAGAAACCAATATAGATAATCTAATAAAAAGTGAACCTATCCCATTAATATTTTTGGCATTGTCATTTGAGCTTTTTCATTTATTACTCACATTTACTTCCTTTTTAAAAAAAAAAACAGAGCTCATTAACACGAATCAATTAACATTGCTGATAATAATAAAGATAAAGAAAATTAATTAGTTATTAGTGTATTACACGATTGGCTTACCTACCATCTCCATGGCCCCACCAAATTTTAAACTTTCTTTAACAATCTACCCTAAAAAAAATATTTACTTTATCAGGTTTATCCTCTCCACAGCCCTACCTCCTCTTACCTTTGTATTTTCCCTCTGCAAGACAAGATGCATAAACACAGTCCAGTCTTTACACTTCTTAGTCTCTTCCTAAACCATTGTTCGCCTCTCTTAGTCTCTTAATTTGGAAAGACATCGATGCAAGTAGACAATTAGCTTGGAGATTTCCAATGTCTCCTTAGGGTCTCTGCTTGTCGATGGCCGTGATGATGAGTAATCGGGTTTGCCCCCAGTTGCTGCCCATGAGAGTATTTTGTGTCTTATTTACTAACAGATGGCCATTTTGCTTTCTTGGTGTTCCTTAGAGGAACGTTCTGATTGTTTAGGAAGGTGGCGTGCCACTGCTTCTGAAATTGTTAAAAGAGGGTGAATGGAGGGTCAGGAAAATGCTGCAGAACGGGGGAGTCCTTCAGAGCCTTTGCTTCCTCTAGATTCAATTGATTGCCGAGATTTTTGAACTACATTTACTTTTAATTTTCTGTACTTTTCATAGTTTCCCCCTTCCTTGCAATGTTCATCATTTTCTTTCTTGCTTCTCCTCTGTTTAACTTTAGAAGTATGACAGTTCAAGTTTCATGGTGCCTTTTAAGATGTGACCATTCCTTCTAAAGTATAATATTAGTTTATTTGATTGTGTTTTGACATAGAACCTAATATTTCTTATCATTTAATGTTTTTCTAACAGTAAGACATGGAATGAATTGTCTGTCTTGTTATTTTTTCTTCGTCTTCTTTCATTTCTTTTTTGGAAGGGGCGGGTGGGTGGGTGTTTTATTATGTGTCTTAGTCAAACCTAATACTGAGGCAACCCATGTTCACTCATTTATTACTTGGTGAGGTGATGTGCAGGACATTTTCTTTTCTGCAAAATTGTGTGATTGGATCAAGTTATAAATTATTTTGTTTGTCAATTATTGTTAATGAATGTTAAAATAACTAGATCTTGCTAAATGGCTTGATTGATTATGTTGTGTCCATCAGGTAACATATCACTTTTTCCACTGGAAGAAAGGAACTCCATTTGCGGATGACCAGGGGATCTACAATAGATTGACTTGGTGGGAGCAGATGGACAATGGAAAGCAGCTCACTCGTAACAGGAAGTTTCTAACTGTTGTTCCTTTGGTGCTGTAAGTTCTCCTCTAATTTGCAAGTTAATATTTTTATATTTGGACATTGAATCAATATTCATTTTAAAAGTGTCTGTTTCTGATGATGTCTTACGGTCAGTCTATGAATATGATTTTTTCATGTGCAGTCTTGTTATATAAACACTAATAGATGTGCACTGATTAAAATATTATCTACACTGATGCAGACATACATTTGTATATGTGTGCATTCTTGATAGTGTTATTATAACTTATGCTTTTTATACTCTTTTTTTGTTCATAACTTCTTGTGGTGCAAGAACTTGCAAATAAATATTATATCTATGGGGAAATCATCAATTAATAGTTTTTTTTAAAACCTTTTTTTTTGGGCACTGTATTGACTATTGATGGAGTAAGACTCTCTCTCTCTCTCATTATGTGTGAGCATGTGTGTTCATTCCCTTCTGCTTATATGAAACATGTCTCTCAGCTGTGATGTAGTATAATAAGTTGCATGCATTTGGAATTACTGTTGTTTGTTTAGAAGTTCAAATTTCCTAAAGGTTTATATCTGGATGCATCATAATGATTGGGTTACAGCAATTCCACAAGAATTACTAGAAAAGGAATTTGTTTTTGATGGTGAAAGAAAAAACAACAACAACTAAGTCTTTTCCCACTAGGTGGGGTTGGTTACATGGATCAAACGACGTCATTGTGTCCTATCATAAACCAAGTGAAAGAAAAAGGAAATTATAAGAAAAAAAGAACGGAACCTACCTATGAAAACTTCTATCCAGCTCTATGTCATCCAATTATGATCTGCAATGAACTTGTGGAACTTCATCTATGTCTGAAATCAAAATCGGTCTCCACGGATTTGATCATGGTTTAGTTGAATCAGCTTTTGAATCACATTTGTTTTTAGGAAAGAGTAAGGGTTTTATTAGCTATTCCCAAGGAATGAAAGTGTGAAACCTTGCACCTATTATGCAAGGAAGCTGAATCATATGGTTCTAATAGATATTACTTTGTTCATATCATAAGATATTGTAAACTGAGGTTGTAAATCAATTGGGTGGCTAATACTAAATTTTCTTTTAACAGATATGTTGTAAATGATATGATGTGAGAAAGTGATAACAAGGTTTTTATGCGGGCAATTTCAATGTCATTACCATTTGCATGGCTTGCAAGGGTGGGGAACTTTTTAAGTGATTTGAAGTTAGTGTCCTAGTGCTTTGTGTGTGTGTGTGTGTGTGTTAGTACGACCTTGAAATTGGCTATTATGGATGTCTAGGAGCTTCATTGGAAGTGTAACGGAGAAATATTGGGTGCATATATAGTTTAAGTTGCCCAAAAGACATTTTTGCAAATTTTGAGTGGTAATATTAGCTAAAATTTTTTTATCAAATAATTATTATAGTGATAATAATAATAAAAATAATGTTACCTTAAAATGAGGAGGTTTCTATTATGCATGGTGTCTGGGGTTTGACTTGATCTGTTATCTACTCTTTTTTGTGGGTCAAACCACATGGCTTAATAACTGTAACTTTGAGGATTTAGAGTGCTTAGCTTTTCCAGAAAATTGTTTTGATAGAAGAAATATTATTAGATATGAGAAGAAAATAATTCAAATGAGGAGGATAAGAAATCCTCCTTAACAGAGGCACAAAATAGAAATAAAGAAAAGACAGACAAACAAGTTAAAACAGATCCCTTTGTATATTTGGTAGGGACACCCTCTTAAAGAGACCGTGTAGTCAGCATCAAAGAGAGGCCAAAAAGATAATCCTGTACCATAGCGGATTTGTTGTCTGGAAGATATTCTTGAAAATGCCAGCATTTTGGATGCCAAATACTCCAATGAACAGCATACATAGTACATTACCATAGAGCTCTCCCTCCTTAGTGCTACTAAAATCCCTGAAGTTGACCATAGCTCATCTAGATTAAGAAGGTATACCATCTTGATTTTAAAGTTAGTAGAAAAGTTCAAATTTCAAAAACTGAGAATTTCACAAGCAAAGGAGTTACTTTTTATGAAAATAATTGAGGCATCAACAAGAGCGTTGTATCTGCAGCTTCTTTATGATACATGTTCTTCTGGAAACTTTCTAGATGCTTCTAGGGGTGGGTTGGCTGGGCTGCTTGTCCTAGTTTTGCACTGACAAGTATTGCTGAAATTGCAAGGTGCATCACTTTATGTATCTCTTGATAGTTTCTACAATGAGCTTGGTATTTTATCATTAAGGCATCAGTTATTAATTTAAACTTCTAAGAATAAGCATGTTGCATGATTTAGTACAAGTCTGTATGAGATCTACTTCTGGATATATATAGTGTTTAGGTGTGAAACGTGGTGATGCTAGCTTTTGATAGAATGTTTTTTGTGAGTGTAGAAAGATTTTTATGTGCTCAAGTGCATCATGCATTCAAGCTTTTTCAAGGGAGAGGGGCATTCCTCAAGAGGATAGTACTAATATTCTGTGAAAGTTGAGTAAATAATTGATTCATTTTAACTTGACCTTGAAGATGTGGATTTTAAAGATGGTGAACTTATTGTAAATGGTATTACTGAATCATGAAAGTTGTGCTGCTTCTCACTAAACATCAGAATAAGCTTTGTTCAACACTTACAGTAAATGTTGTAATTGTATCCTGAAGATGAAGCACTGCAATACTTGATGTTCTGGAGAACTTTTGTCTATTTTGATGGCTAGAGAAGAGTCTCTTTAAAGGACCCAGTTAGACTAATGGGAAATAAGGATGGTTCATATTATAGGTTGTTCATGAAAGAGAGCTTTGTTGAAAAGCTTTCATTAAATTGTTTAAGTAATGCCCATTCTAAAGTAGCTTTCATTAAAAGCTTTCATCAATAGTTATTTACTGTTTATCTGTTGTTTTGTCCTTGTCAGGTACTTGATAGCCTCACACACAACTGACTATCAAAACCCAATGCTCTTCTTCAACACCCTTGCAGTGATTGTGCTAGTTGTTGCAAAGTTCCCTCATATGCATAAAGTCCGGATATTCGGAATCAATGCTGATAAGTGAAATATTTTTGTATCCATGAAACTTGGTTACTTGCTTAAGAGCCTGTTGTCCTTCTCTTGTTCTGGAAAAAGTTTGCACCTTTGTATAGAAGTCAGAACTGGAAGGATACTCGAAGTAATGTTTTGTTGCCAACTGTTTTTTAAGCTGCTTCTAAGGTATTAAACGAATAAATATGTTGAGTTGTTTTTGTACAGTAGAGAAATATATGTATCAGATTATTGGAGACATTTACAATGCTCCTTTTAAGAGTTTGGAGCATGGGTGCTCTGTTGACTTTATTTAATATTTTCAGTTTTTTAACTTTTTTAACTGTTTTTATTATTTATGAAAAAGTTCAGTGTTATTTATTTGTCAACCCTTTATTTCTTTTTTTTTTCATTTATTTCATATCTATTACGCTTTCCTCCTATTCCCTCACTCTCGCTCTGACTCCAGCTCCAACTCTGATCTCATATGTCAGTGGCTCTATGACTCTTTCCTTTCCTCCCTCACCTGTCACCTCCGCCATCCTATCCTTCATAATCTCTTTGACCTCTACCTCACCCGCAAAGCAAAATCCTATTATTTAGAGAAAGAAAGAAGAGAAGAGTGTGCGTGTGTTTTGCATCTTCAAACTCAACCATTTGCCCAGTCCCAAAAAATCCCATTGTTCTACTTTTTTAGAGAGAGAAGATTTTGGACAGAGAAGGTTGCAGAGGAGAGAGAGAGAGAGAGAGAAAGTTGTCTTTTTTTTTTTTAATGGTTCAACTGGAAATGCAAAGAAGTTTGAGAGAAAAATTATTTCTATTTTTATGGGTTTCTTTGAGGTTATGATTTTGTGAAAATTTAGAAAGCAAATATTCGACGTGCGCCGATAGATAGGATTGTTGGATTTTTCAATTGCGTCCATGGCCCGCTGATTTCATTTTCCGAAGAATGAACGGTGGTGATATACTGTCGCAACTCCGGCAAGTCCACTGCAACCACTGGAGTGGAAATTTTCGTAGCTTGCCGAAGTTCAGGTTGAGTCACTATTTCAGCTAGAGACCTCAAGTATGAACACAATCTCTGTAATAAAGCCCGAAACACAGTTGCTAAAATTTTGTGGGGGAAAGGATATAGGGATGGATGTGTTATTATTGAGAAAATAAAAAAATTTCTATGAGGGACCAAATTGTAATTAACTCTACAAAATAATCTATTAATCAAGTTTCAGTTATTATTCTCGGTCATTGATAAAAAAAAGTATTTCTAATCAATGGCTGAGATTGTATGGAGCATCAATGCTCACTCACAAACTTTTTAGGAGTATTATAAACGTCTCCTCATATTATAACGTACTTTAAAATGTATCTTTCTTTCTTTCCTATCCGTTTTGATTAATGCCTTCGAGGTGATTCAAGAATTATCCTTTGCGTTAGCATTAAATTTTTATTTCATTGGCCAAACTTAATTGTCTTTCTTTTTAATTTAAGCTTTCTCTTTTCTTATTAGAAGCATCTATAAATTTGAGAATCGTTCTGTATATTAAAAAAGATACGATGCCATGGAATAGTAGAATGTAGAAAATACAAAGGTGTACTTTGAAAGAGTCAAATGGTGAAAATTGTTAAGAATTTGCGGTGTTAGACAAGTTGGATGGTGCTGTGGAAACTGGATAACAAGAATTTACACTGTTGAAAACGAAGCATATATATTGGTTACAACGAAAGCATATTTATTTTGAAGTAGCCATAATCGTACTTTTAATATATATATTTTTCATATCTGTTTTCTTATCAATAATTAACAATTTTTTGGGTAGAATAAGAAGTTGGTTTTACTTTTCTTTTTCTTTTTTAAATGACTCAAATTATTTAGTGCTTGTTTGATAGCAAAGCCAAAAGTCCAAACGAATTTCAGCTTATTTGTGATAATTGTAAAAATTAAATTATTTTAATAATTAATTATTATATAATTTTTTTATTATAATCGATTATAAAAAAAAGTTTTATATTTAAATATGTTAATTGAAAAATAATTTTAATCTAATTTATTTCGTTTGAATGATATAAAAAGAATTATTTTTATGTATTAAATTATTAAAATAGGTTTAGAATAATTAAAAAAAATTATTTAATTAATTAAAAATAAAATAATATTTATATTTCAAAATAAGAAATAATCTCAACAACTTTTTTGTAAAATGCTCAAATTTTAGTTTTTGCTCTAAAAGCTTTTTACAAGAAAAAAAAAACTGTTATTTTTTTTCATCATCCAACAACTTTTTTCTGCGGATGCTTTAATCCGATCCAAACACCCTCTTAGAATACAGTACAATTGCATAAAGCATTTCCCGCATATGAATATTTGGCTTCATGATGTCAGGACCAGCTTGAAAAGTGGAAGACTTATTTTGAAATTGAATTATAAAAATATATAAAAAAACCATTCTTCTAAAATTAATTATTTTTAAATATTATATTTAAAAACTATTCTACACAAATTTCCGAAAATAATCTCATAGCACCCGTCACACTAACTGCGACACCATTATTCTGTTTCTTCCTTTATTTTATATATTTTTGGGATGTTTTCCTTTAGAATTCTGTAGTGTTTTTTGTTTTTCTTTTAAAACAATTTTTTATGGAAAAACTAGATATAAGGTGAGGTTTGTTGTTACAGTGATCTTTATTATTGTAGTAAGTTTTCTTAGTCATATATAGTTTGGTCCTAACTGCTTTGACTATAAAGTTTTCTCCAATCTGATGTTACCTTGCTACTTGTAAGAATGATCTCCAGAGTACTCTTGCATAAGTGAGCAATTAACTGTGATTATAGGCAAATGTCTTTTCTCATTTGAAAAGTTAGCGACAGAAAATGGAGAGCAATCTTCTCTACATAAAATGACAAAAGAGAAAACTTAAATCTGTTATGATCAGTTTCATGGAATGATACGTATAAATTATGTCATCAGTTATAAAATCTGCTATCAATTGTGGAAAAACATTTTGATTTTCAAAGAAGAATGTACACCCTGAGAAGAAGAAAAAGAGAATGGTTAGGTGACTGGCGTAAGATGAAAGCCAGCACACGAAGAAAGGTATTTTGTCCACCAATTGAACGTACTCAAAGTGAAAAACACAACAGAACAAGGCCAAAAATTAATAGTTAATGAATCGTCCACATGTGAAGGCATTGACCTGGGTGGTAGAAATAGTTTCCACTTGCCCCAAGGGAATGTTTGAGGGTCCCACTAAAATACCAAACGGCGGTAGGCTTCAAAATTATCTTTAGTCCTTGCACATACTATAATTAAAAGCAGGTGGATGGATGACAAAGGACACTCATGGAATTGAAGTCTTGAAATTAAATTAAACTGCAAGTGGATGGCAATTATATTAGGTTAGTGTTTAGTCGGGGCAGGTAATCCAATTTTCAAGATTTGTCTAAGTTGTTAATTATATGGTCTTGCTGTTATGGTACATGTAATTAACAATATGGTTTATATAATTCTAGCTTGCATTAGAAGTGGGTGTGACATTCCTGATTCAGCTAAAACACTGAGATCATAGAACACTCCCTTGTCCTTCCTTTTCAGTTTTCTTTTCCTATTATTCTTCCTAATAATTCCACCAAGTGCTTTCATAGTTGGAAGAATCTCATATTGTGATAATAATTTAGACAACAAAGCTGACAACCCACTAATTTTTGCAGTAATAATGTTGTTCTTACATCTAAACTTTTACACTTATCCTTAGACATATTACTTTTGGAAAAGAAAGAGAGAGAAAAAGAGGAAGGAAATGATATTAGTTTTTTTTTTTCTAAAAAAGTAGATGTAAAGAATAGGTGGAGAGATTTACATGTAGAAATAACATTATTATTTTTGCAGACACAGAAATAGAAAGAGTTGCTGAAAAGAGCACAAAGCACTCAATCAAATTTATAATTATGGTTACAAACTTGAACATCTAAGTCTCTCCTTCATCACCCAAAAGTCATATTTGGACCAAATCTTTGAAATACATAAATGAAGGTGATCTGCTTCTTACAGAAGAATTCGTGAATACAGGTTGCATGCCATGGACAAAAACAGGCCCAATATTCACCTCTTTTTCTATCTCTATATATAAAAAGCAACCGCGATGAGCTGTAAAATCCTCACATTGCTCAAATAGCAAAGGCAGTGTATACAAAATAAAGTAACCATGTGTATCCTATTGTTAGTTCTGAACAACTTCAGACAAATGATCCATGTGAAAAGAGAAAAATAGGGAAGATAATCCATGTTCTTAGTTAATTTCCTTTGTCCTCCCACATTTCTTTCTTTTCTCACCATGACCCTTCACCAATCATTCCAGTCCAATATCCAGTACTTGAATTCCCTTGTCCTTTATTGTGTTCAACTTCAGCACCTGCATGAGAAAGCTGCTTGATATCTCCAAAAGGGAACAAAAGTCTCCCACCATTCTCTTGGACCTCATATGATCTGTTTCCAACCCCATCAACTGAAAAGCCAAGGTTTGGTTTAACTTCTTGCATGGAAAACCCAGATGGGTAAAGGGCATTTGAGTTTGGCATCAAGGAAGGAGCATAAGGATTTAAACCCCCAGAAGCCATGCCAGACCTAAGTAGCTCCAAAGCTGAAAGAGAAGTTGGAGCAGAACAGCTTTGGTGACTTGTATCACCATTAGGCATCTCAACATATGGGGACATGCCATGATACCTGTCCATAGCTGGGAAAGCCAGGTTAAGATCTTGGCCTCCTTGCATTTTAGGGTTTTGGGAAGAAATAGCTGATGAGAGGGTTGGTGGGTTTAGGTCTGGAACCTTTGATGAAGCTGTAGCTGATGATGATGATGCTGTGGTGGTGATTTTCTTGTTCTTTCTAGAACCACCTCCAACGGGGACGTTTCTGAGAGACCCGCCTTCTGTCCAATACCTTCTACAAGTCTTGCAGAAGTATCTGGGTTGTGTGAGGCTATAGTTGTTGTAATAACAGAACTTGGTGTTGGTTGAACTGCACCTTGGACAATTCAGTTGCTCTTGTGGCCTTGCTTTCTTCTCTAAGACTGGCCTTGCACATGAATTGGGAGCTATCCCCTCCATGAGTCTCACAGGTCCAACGTCCTGAGAAACCCCAAAAGAGAGAGAGAGAGAGAGGAAAGCTATAGTTACACTGTTCATATGTGACAAGAATCCATAGTGGACAAAAGATTTCAAGAGCCGGTGATTTCATGTATGCATAACAGATTTTAGGAGATCATTAACAATAAAATCAAAACAAGGTAACAAGGCTTCTTACTCAGACAATTATGTCGGGAAAAGGGCAAAAAAAATTGTAAAGGATTAGAACTTGAACCTTGAAAGGAATCGATAATAATAACAAATAGTAATTTTTTTTTAATGTTCTTTAACAATTATCACATGAACAAAAAGGTGAAGAAAAGGAAAAGGAAAAGCAGTGCTTTTGTATTTAGGACCTGATCAAAAACTAGCTTTGGTAGAAAAAGAGAGAAGATAGAAGGTCAATATATGTATATGTGGACCTTGTAGTTACCATGAACCTCTTTAATTCGTCTCCTAGATATAACTAGAAAATGAAATCAAAGATACAAACAAGTCTTAAATCTAGTGGAAGTTGATATTTGTGTCAGCTTTTAAACAATTCCTGAGCCCAGAATAAATAGCTTAGAAAGAAAAGACATGAGAAAAATCCACACCCACCTTTGGCCAATGCGGTAGCCATGAATTCAAAGAAAAGAAAGAGAAAAGCAACGGATGACTTGAGAGAGAGAGAGAGAGAGAGAGAGAAAATTCACCTTGTTTGTCTGCAGGCAGCTGCTCCTTAGTGCAAGCAAGAAAGAATGTTTTAGTTCGTTTGTGGACTGGCTGTATGTGTTGGCTTACTTTATGAATGATGCAAAGGAAAAAGAGAAAGAGAAAGAGAGAAGAGAAGTGTCTGTACTGACCACACACTAGCAATATCTCTTCATTAATGATGTTGTAGCCTTTAGGACTCACTTTATTTTTAAATTTTAATGACTATAATGCTTCTTCTTCTTCTTTTTTTCCATATCAAATGTAACTCTAATTTTTTTTTTTAATTTTTTTTTGGTCTGCCTTTGCTTCTTCTTTTTTTTTTTGTGGTGGAATAATGAGTATGTACTGGTGGGTTTCTACTTTTTGAACGATATATTGACTCTTATTAGTGTTTCAATTGTCAAACCTTCTTTTTCTCTAATCAAGGACCTTTCTTCTTTTTTAATGATTTTTATATATAGGGTTATCACTTATCAGAGATATTGGATTTGATTGCTTCAGTTCACGCCTTCCTTAATTTAATTGTCAAAGACCCCTTTGTGCAATAAACTTCCCCGTGTTTTCAGCAGTTATACCCTAGGGTTTTGCTTTCAAAGTAATCAAATACAGTCAAGTCTCTTCTTTGGTGATTCGTTTCTTCTTTTGTTTTTTGCTCTCTTTTTTTGGTTAATTTTTATCTGTGATTCTAATGATAACCTTTAGTAACCCATTTCAGGTAGGGAAATTTTCAAATGCTTTTATTGGTGACCAAAGAGATGACATGTGCTGAAACCATGCTTTGTGTAACACCTGTGATAGCATGATAGACTTGTATATGGTTACGGAAGTACCCTAACACTACTTTGTTATGCCTGTGAAGTTTTGTGATTATCTGAGTATGTTTAGTCACTTTGTTATAATTTTATGTGTGAAATATAACTGTTTTTAGCCTTGATTTTGACTTAAACTACTTAGTTAGTGAAAATAAGTGTGGAGAACTTGTTTCTAGGTTACAAAAATGTGGAAGAAGTTATGGTTCAAGTTTGAGATTTATCGGAGTTAGTTTGATATTTTTAAGCATACTTGTTGTGTGTTTTGGTGCTGGATTGACCTCAACAGATATGAAAAAAATGTGAAAATAGTGTAACGAGATTTTTAATAAAATTTAGGATTTATTTTAAATATATTGGAAGTTGAAAAACTTAGTTTGGTTAACTAAGTATTCTTAACTGTTCGAGTGAATTTTTGTCACTTAAGTGACCAAAAATTAGAGGGCACGACCCTTTGTTCTGCTGCTGGCCTATTTAAGGCCAATATGAGAGGTTACTCTCATTCTCACATCTCTCTCTCACGGCTGCCATAGGAAAAGCAAAGGAGAAGGGAGATCAAAGTGTCAAAGGAGGAGGATCAACATCTAAGCAAGGAAGAGAGCTTAGCTTTGCAGAGGAATGGTTAACCGACTTCATTTCTGAAAATTGAGGTAGGGGGAACCTTAGTTTTCATACTATCTTTCCATTTTTCTTCATTAGGTCTTGAGAGTACTTGATGTGAATCATAGTTTTATAGTGTGATTTTGGTGTTTTTGATTTGAAACTTGTTGGATAATTCAAGGATGACTTGTTTCTAAATTGTTGGGTGTGTGATAATTGAATTTCCAACCTTTAATTCCCTTTGAGATCAAAGTTGGGGTTTTAGGTTTTAGGTAGGGAATTTTCCATGATCCTTGTTTCTAAGTGAAATTGAAGTAGATTAAGTGTTGCTATGTGTAGTTGGACATTGTTAGAGGTTAGAAATAACTTGAAATCGAGTTTTGAGTGATTGGAAGAGGGTTTAGTTTCAATGGAATAGTACTCGTATATGCAGAATTTTGCAGATGCTGAGTTCTGTAGTAGGCACCGCGGCGTGAAGCGTATAACGTCTCGACTTTGTTGTGATGCACGCCCAGATTTTTTTATCCAAGAGATGGGTGCTACGACGTGGTACCTTGAGTGCTGCGACGTGTTGAAGAATAGGGGTGCGCGCCGCGACATTGCACGAGGATACCGCGATGTTGGAAGCATTTTCCTGCCAATACTAAAACCCGAAGCTTGGGCGTCGTGACATGGAACAGGGGATGCCGCAACGTGGGTGTCTAGGAGCAACTTTAAGTTGTGTTTGATGCCATGGAGTCTTCCTACAGTGTAGTTTCTTCATTTATGCTTCTTTTTTAGCATGAAAACTCTAATAGGAGTATTTAATGAAGTGATTGTGTAGTGAAAGTAAATCAATTGGTATGTTAATTATTGTGGTATTAACATCATTGTATTTCATGTTTGTAGGTAGAAACGTAAATCAATTGACATGTTAGTTATTGTAGTAATTGGCATTATATTGTTCCTTAACTATGTTGATGAGAGCGAGTCCTCATTGTAGATAGTCTAATGTGATTTTGAATGAGTAGGTAACCAATCATTCCTATCACAGAGATCATTGTTATGATCAAATATGATTTTGAATGAGTAGGTAACCAATCCTTCCTATCATAATGATCATTGTGAAGACCGCGTTGATGAGGATGGTGCAATTCCCTCACTACTCGGATTGAAGACTGTTGGAACTGGGTTCTAGTGCTTGTTCAAAACTTATGGAACTGGGTTCCTTTATTTTGTTCAAGGCTCATGCATTTCATGACATTACCATGGAACTGGGTTCTTGTAAATGGTATCAAACATTATGCATTTCATATTTAGATTATTGCATAGGCATAAACATTAGACATAAATTGGCATAGCATGACAATTGTATGGGCGGTTGCTATCATGACATATTCATGCATTGCAGTTGTATGGGCAATTATGTGTCTCTGAGCTGGAGATGTTATTTGCTTCTGTGATTGAAGTGTTTATTTGATAATTGAGTATTTTATCTAATGGTATATGTTTATATATACTAGTATTGGAATACTTCTACTGAGATATGTTTTCTCACCCCGATTGTGTTGCCATGTAAATCCAGATGCTAGTTCCTTAAAAGGGAATGAGAAGATGAACGAAGATTAGTGTAGTTATATTTCTTTTTGATGAAAAAGCTTGTATAATATGCTAGTTTTTGTTGTTGTAAAAGTGTATGTATTACAATGTGCCTTGGGGGCAGTGATGTATATATATATATGTATAACTCTTATTATCGTGGCTCTCCATATTTACTCATTATGTATAAATGATATGGGTTAGTGGTTGGATATTAGAAGTGACATGGTCAATATGAACTATTCTTTTACATGACAATATATATCTGAATAGTAAATATTGGGATGTTACACTTTGCATGCTTTTAGATTAATACCCGTGTGATGCATGTGGCTGTTAAATATGTAATGCACATTTTCAGTGCACATTCAACAATGAAAAAGAATAATTATGAGAATATTAATATTACTAATTTGAGTTTTGATTACTTTCTTATCTAATTCTTTTTTTATTAAATATGAAACTTATAATTGATCTTATCATTATTTTTATATATAAGCCATTAAATGCTATTTTTTTTATTAACTTATAGTGTATACACTAACGTGTGTTAGTTCGAGTGGAAGAGACTTAGTTCCCTTAAGATGTTGTCCTAAATTCAATTTTGGAATTCATATGTATGAAAATAACATTGTTAGAAAGGGTATCTGTTTAGGTATTTGACCGTACTCTGAAAGATTAGTCTATCACCTATTGAGTTAGAAATGTACTCTGGGAACCCAAAAAAGCTTATAGTGACAATAAATTATAGAGTATAAAATACTCTAACATTTCATCTATTTGCTTGATTTTTCACATACTCCCCTTATATTTTTAGGAGTTATACAATTTTTTTTAACACTTACACAAACACATACTCTTGTATTTTGAAAAACATGCTATACATAATAAACCAATTAAGTACAATAAGTCTAAAATTGACTAGCAAAGTCATCAATCAACCATTAATGATCTTGAAATAATATTTTTATCCTTAATTTCATTAGTGTTGCTTGTAATACTAGTGAAATTAAGGATAGAAATGTCATTTTAAGCAAAAATCATTTAGTATTATAAGCAACATTGATAAAATTAAAGGTAGAAATTATATTTCTATGTCATTAATGGTTGATTAATGACCTTGTTAGCCAATTTTAAACTTATTGTATTTAATTGAATTTATGTATAACATTTTTCCAAAATACGAAGGTATATGTGTAAGTATTAAGAGAGATATGTGAAAAATCAGACAAATAAAAGGGATGTTAGAGTATTTTATTTTAAATTATATTGATCTATGCGAAAATGTATGAATATCATACGGAAGCATTTATTTATCTTATACAATTTAATTTTATTCAAAGAACATTTTGTGCACTAAATTTTGCCACACTGAATAAGAAATAAAAAATTCTAAAAAATGCATAAAGGTAAAAAAAATTTATAAATGAAATTGAATGGCCAATTTGATTGAATCAATAAAATATGTTCATGTTGCGTGAATTAATCGTGAAAATTAGAAGATCAAAAATTGGAGAATGAAAAAAATGAACAAAGACAAAAAAAAAAAAAGGTGCTGTAGATAGCTATAGCACAGTTCACAGGTAGAGACATACATTAAGTGCCCATAATTTTACCGTACTACTATGTTAATGTTACTTTTTGCATAAAATTTATCTTGGAATCAAATTAATAAGAAAGTTAATCATGATTGATTAGAGAATAATTTATGATAGGATGCAGAAAACTTATTGATTAGTTTAGATAATTAATTTAGGATTCAATTAGGACTATGATATATACTAATTTGCTTTGGCCATAA
The DNA here is from genome assembly GCA_029884595.1 of Ormosia semicastrata. NCBI lineage: Eukaryota > Viridiplantae > Streptophyta > Magnoliopsida > Fabales > Fabaceae > Ormosia > Ormosia semicastrata. Next base: position 7,140,594 of record JAQQTO010000052.1, read on the forward strand.
ATTGTTCAAAGCAGCAACGTTGACAATATCACTATTTTTATCGTTATTTTTAGGGAAAAATAATAAAACCCTACTCTTTTTTTTAACACCTTTTAAAGTGTGTTTAGAGTGCATGCGTCTCACTTCTAAAATTGCAATTTTTCTTTGCTAAATCATAGACATTTGAAATTGATGAGGTTTTGAACGAAAAATACATAAGGCATCCTACCGATCATTAATAAGACAAAGAAGCTCTATATACTCACTTAAAATGTGAGAGATGTATGACTTTTATTCTACAAACTAATGTTTTGGAATTAAGCAAGGTGCTCAAATAAAATATGTTTTATTACGTACAAAGCAATACCTCATATCAATGTACAATTATATATGTTCATCCTGCATTCTTTTAGCAAAACAATATATAGATTCATAAAAAGGCAGAACCAAAAACAAGAAAATTAGAAATTAAATATGATTAATGTGTTAGTTGATCAGTTTTAGCAAATTGTGTAATAAGAATACTGATCATATTTGTTACGATAGTGATTGATTTGTTATTGATTTGTTACGATAGTAATTGATTTGTTACGATTGTAAATGATTTGTTGTTTATTTGTTATTATCTTGTAATCAGATTAGGATTTATTTGTTATTATCTTGTAATCAGATTAAGATTAATTAGACTTTATGTATAGGATTGATTCTGATTTTATTTGATTCTCTCCTACCCAATAAATAGGAGCACCTCATTGTACATTAATACTCAGAAAATATACAAAACATTTTCTCATCTTCCTGTGTTTCTACTTGGTATAAGAGATTAGGTCTTTGTCTCTCTTCCGGTGAATTTTTTTTTTTGTTGGTGCCCAAAGTCCTACTCGTCCTCCCCTACGAGACCAGAACATGAATCGATCTCGTTCCAGTTCTTCTAGGCCTATTTTTGTCACCGCTGTTGCTGCCAATGAATCTCCTAAATCTTCTTAGTTTGCCTTCTCCGCCAGCGATGTTGAGTCTCTCATTAGACAACTTCTTTCTTTTTCTGGTAATGGTAATACTCCTGTAGCACAACACCAGGTAATCCTACATGGTATTTAGATTCTGCCTGTTGTAACAACATGACTTCTACATCTCATTTCTTTTCATCCTTATCTAAAAATGACATTGCTCGTTCTATCCACACTGCTGATAGATCTTATATGCATGTAAGTCATAAGGGTTCTATCTCCCTGTCCAATCTAAGTTTACCTGACACCTATCTCATTCCTAAACTAAATTTTAATCTTATCTCTGTTGGTTAATTATGTGATCTTGGTTATGAACTTACTTTTTCTTCTTCTGGCTGTCGTGTGCAGGACCCACGGACGAGACAACTTATAGGGATTGGACGTAAGATTGGAAGGCTATTTGAGCTCACTCAACTGCATGTTCCCCAAGTGGCCAACATTTGCACTGCTTCCACCACCTCTTCCATTCAGATTTGGCATCAACGTCTTGCTCATAGTTCTTTTAGCAAATTGCATCCTCTTGTGTCTCGGGGTCTTTTAGGATCTGTTACTAATGAGTCTCTTGATTGTACTGCTTGTCAAACTGCTAAACAACCAGCTTTATCTTTTCATAAAAGTACTTTTATTTCTACTTCACCATTTGATCTTGTGCATTCTGATATTTGGGGCCTTGCTCCCACACCTACTATAGGAGGTTCTCGGTATTTTGTGTTATTTATTGATGATTATTCTCGCTTTACTTGGATATATTTGATGAAAAATCATCATGAACTTCCTCCAATTTACATTAACTTTGCCAATATGATTCAAACACAATTCTCTAAAGTCATTAAAGTTTTTCGCTGAGATAATGCCATGGAATACCGTGATTCTAAACTCTTATCTTTTCTTGGTGCACAGGGTACCTTGTCTGAGTTCTCATGTTCATATACCTCTCAACAGAATGGTCGCGCTGAGAGAAAGCACCGTCACATTCTTAACTCAGTCCATGCTATGCTTCTCTCAGCCTCTTGTCCCGAACGTGCCTGAGGTGAAGCTGCTGTTACTGCTGTTCATGTTATTAATCATCTCCCTTCCTCCGTCCTTGATAATGTCTCTCCTTTTGAGCATCTTTATCACACTACACCAGATTATTGTTGGTGTATGCCCTAGAGGCTAATACATTTTCTGTATTTACATACATTCTATTATGCTATTTTATATATGAGATATTTCATTTATTGTGTTCTTTTTGATAAACATAATAAAGTCCTTAGAATAGTAAGTTTGATGCCATAGGACATCAAGTGGATGACTTGATCGTGAGATCTTTTTGGCTACAACACTATTTTTAAATGTCCCTAATTAAGTATTATTGTTAATTAGGACAACAATAATACATTGAGACTAGTATGTGCAGAGACTGATGATCACATCTCACGGGTCATGGATATGAGATATCAAGTCTTCACATGGGTACATATTAGAGTAATGATGTATTGGACTGACCCATCATGAGAACGCTACATGGATTGTTACGTGAGTGTCATAAGCAATTCTCATAGTGACAATGATGTTTGTGGTCCTTTGACCTGAAATTACTACGATTCCTACATGATGAGTTGTGTGTTTTAATGCCATCAAACGTCATCTGTAACAAGGTGATTATAAAGTTGGTTATTGGACATACCGCAAATCATGCAGAGGGATGTGAGTGACCTAGATGGGATTTGTCACTCCTATATAACAGGAGCGATATCTTCGGGCCACCTGATTGAGTGAGCGCAAAATGCATGGCCATGCTCAAATGAGTCAATATGAAATATTGATCTCATTTGTTGTTACAAAGTCTACTCGAGTATCAGGAAACGAATGATTGGACTATACAAGGGTGACGCATTCCATGCCTTATGTTCAATCTAGATATCTTGACAAAGGGACTAAACGACACGAAAACATTGGTCACGAAAAGGTTATGTCAAATCACTGACATTCTTATTACTTGGGTAGCAAAGCGATGTGTTGCTAGATACCGCTCACTGCTTGTAATATTAAAATGGGATTTTAATATTACGCCAACGTAATAAGAACTGCAGGTCACACACATAGAGCGGAGACTAAAATTGGAGCAATGGATCCAAGTTGGACTCGGATTCAAATATGGGCTAGACCCATAACGGATGGGTCTAGGGTTGCACTGACTTACCTTCGTTGCTCACACTCACTTAAGGCGTCACTATTATAAATAGTACTGCTAAGGGGGCTGCTAAGAGACACAATTCTGAACCCTAGCCGCACTTACAGAAAAGTGAGTGAGAGAGCGACAGGTTTCTTCTCTTCTCTTCGCAGCTAGCACTGTGTGAGAGACGTGAGGCTCCTCTTTGCGGACGTTGGACGTTCGTGTGGATACAGCAGAGACATCATTTTTATTACGGTGTTAGTGATTCACGCTTCAAAAGGTATATCATTTAAAAACTCAGATTATGGCTTTTTCGAATGGATTCTCGGTGGGAATCCCTGTTTTTCGCTGCGTGTTGTATCCGCAAAAAATTCCCAACAATTATAACTCACTTAAGGTATTTGGTTGTGCTTGTTTTCTCCTCCTCCAACCTCATAAATATACTAAACTTGAGCATCGCGCCTGTCTTTGTTGTTTTCTTGGGTATGACACAGAGCACAAAGGTTACTGTTGTTGGGATCCTATATCTCAACGTATCTGTATCTCCCGTCATGTTGTCTTCTGGGAACATATAATGTTCTCTTCATTCTCCAAGTTTACGTCAATTCCGTCCACTTTTACTCCTCTTTTTACTAACCCTGATGTTAATTACTTTCCTAGTGACACAGATGCAGGTACCTCCAGTGAGCTCCCAGCCTCTTCCGATATTCCCTATGTTTCCAATGATGTTGTTCTGACCGTTGATCCTGTACCTCCCACCATTGAGCGTCCTCATAGGGTAAGAACTCTAACCTACCTATCGTTGTGATTACCATTATTTTTTACTATGCTTCACCTTCATGAACCACAGTCCTATAAGGAAGCCTCTACTAACCCTCATTGGCAGCAAGCTATGCAGGAGGAATTACAGGCATTGGAGAATACTCACACCTGGGACCTTGTTGATCCTCCTTCTGGTAAGCCTCTTGTAGGATGCAAGTGGGTTTATAAAATCAAGACTCTTTCTGATGGTTCTATTGAGCGGTACAAAGCTCGTCTAGTGGCAAAAGAGTTCACTCAAGAGTATAGTATTGATTATGAAGAAACTTTTGCCCCTATTGCACGCATCACCTCCGTTCGAACTCTTCTTGCCATTGCAGCAACTCGACAATGGCCACTTACACAAATGGATGTTAAAAATGTCTTCCTTAATGGTGAGTTAGAAGAAGAGGTTTATATGCGTCCTCCTCTGGGATACACTTGTCCGACCAATAAGGTTTGTCGTCTTCGTAAGGCTCTTTGTGGTTTTAAACAAGCACCTCGGGCCTGGTTTGCTAAATTTCACAGCACTATTAGTTAGTTGGGGGTTCTCTTCCAGTGCTCATGATTCTGCTCTTTTTACTCGAAAAACAGAAAATAGTACTGTTGTCTTGCTTCTTTATATCTATAATATGATTATTACTGGCAATGATTCTACTGGCATTACTGAGCTCAAACAGTTCTTATGTCAATATTTTGAGATGAAAGATCTTGGACCTTTAAGTTACTTTTTGGGGCTTGAAGTTCTATCTTCCAGCGATGACTTATTTCTCTCACAGGCTAAGTATGCTTCTGATCTTGTCTCTCGAGCAGGCCTCACTGATTGCAAAATCGAACACACTCCCCTTGAACCCAATGTTCGATTTACTCCTCAAGATGGTACTTTGTTGGATGATGCCCCTCTTTATCGTCAGCTAGTAGGTAGCCTGATCTATCTTGCAGTTACTCGACCTGATATCTCCTATGCTGTTCATCTGGTTAGTCAGTTCATGGCTGCCCCTCGTACCACCCATTATGCTGCTGTCCTTCGCATTATTCGGTATATCAATGGTACCTTGTTTTATGGTCTTCATTATTCCGTTGCGCCCCTTTTGACTCTTCGAGCCTACTCTGATGCCGATTAGGTCGCACTACAAGAAAATAGCAAATTTGTGGTAGATTTTTTGCGGCGGATTCGCATCCTTCGCAATTGCGAAAGGCATTGCGGCAGATTATGATTCGTCTCAATTAGAGGTGGATTTTGTGATGGATAAATTTGTGGTAGATTTTTGCGACGGATTGGCCCCCGCAAAAATTTTTTGGCGTAAAATTCCATCGTGAAATGCTGTAGCAGTTGTTAAAAAAAGTTTTGCGGCAGAAATATCTGCCGCAAACTTAATAAAATTTTTAAAAAAAAATTAAAAAAATACGACGGATAAATTCACCGCAAATATCCACCGCAAAGTATAAAATAATAAATTGCGATGGATGAATTTCACCGCAAAATTGATAAACTAATAAAAAAATCATAAATTTTTTAAATTCCTTGCGGCGAAATAATTCACTGCAAAAAAGTCACTTTTAACAAATTTTGCGACGAAAAAATCCATTTCAAAAGATATTATGTAAAAAAATTAGTAAAAAATTTATAAAAAATATTTGCTGCGGAAAAAACTGCCTCAAAAAATAAGCTGTAATTTAAAATAAATTTTGTGGCAGATTTTTCTGCCGCAAAATATAAAACTAATAAAAAAATGGTGAAAATAATTTGCGGTGAATTATCTGCCGCAATTTAAAAATCAATTTGTGGTGAAAAAATCTGCCGCAAAAAATTTTCTGCAAAAACTAGATCTACCTCCTCTGTTCTTCTTCCATTTTCATTTTTCCGAATCTATCTATAAGTTTCTTCTTCCTTCTGCTCCTCCTCTCCCTCAACCGTCCGGTGACCTCCCTTGCCGCCGCCACCGACCGCCGACCCGCGATCCACGTCAGCCACCGCAACCGGTGACTCGCGACTCGCGCCTCACCGCCGACCCGCGACCAGCTCCCGCGCCGCGACCGACACCCCGACTGGCACCCCGCGACCGGCGCCCGCGTCCAGAGGCACCTGTGACCCACGACCGGCACCTCGCGTTCGGCGCCCGCGACCCTGTTGCACCTGCGACCCGCGCACCGGCACCCGTGACCCACCATTCGCATAGCACTACCGCCTGCGACCCCCCGACCCCGCTACACCTGCGACCCGGCCGGCCACTACTGCTCCACGCCTCCACCAATCCGCCCACCTACCAAGTAGGTACTCCACTGTTAATTGCTTGCTCTGTTCATTGGTTTAGTGTTTGAACCAATGATTTATTTGCTGAGAAGATGAGTGATTTGTAGATTATGGCTTGAAGATTTAGAATTTGATCACATGGTCAGGACTGGATTTCAAAAATATATCTCTATAATCAATTTGAATTTCATTATTGCAATGTACTGTAACTCTGCCTGGTATTGTTATCTTTATAATTTATTTGATGCATGTGATAAATCGTAATACTAAGCGAAGCCTTAGTTTCCCGTTTGAAATTCAATATTAGTGAGCACACGTACTCTTTGAAGGAAGTGCTCATTGTATTAAATCTTGAATTGTCCAATTTGGACAGTTTAGGAAGAAACTTTTACTTCACTTGATTATAGTTACTCATTAAATTTCATACCATATACTTGATAAAATTTTATTGTGCAACATTTCCTTTTATTCTCTGGGTGCACACTTAATCGTGGTAGATGTCAGCACTTTCTAGTCGTGTACTTGGAGACTAATGGGAAATGCTGTCGAAATTTTGTCAAGTATATGATGTATGATTTTTAAGAGTACTATCAATCAAGTGCTGTAAAGGTTTTTTCTTGAATGGAATAGGGTCATACCATGTCAAGAGATTTTAAGATTTTGGAGATAATAGTTGTTTGGATTGAAATATTTATACAAATATAATTTTAAAATGTATTAATTATGCAACATATGTTATGCATTTTACATTTTTGTATTTTGATTTAAGTGTAAAATTATAATTGCAGAAAATGGTAGTTCTAGAAAATCGTAGATAGATGTATAATAGGACTCATTCGGGTCGTAGAGGACTTACACAAGATTTTGTACGTGGAGTTGAAGAGTTTGTGAATTATGCATGTCGATCTTCTTATTACTTAAGTGAAGGAACAATTCGGTGTCCATGTTTGATGTGTTTTAATGGGAAATTGTTGAAACATGATATTGTGAAAGTTCATTTGTATAAAAAAGAATTCAAACCTAGGTATTGGTATTGGACAGATCATGGAGAAGATGAGCCTGATCCAATTAGTGTAGATATAAACTTTGATGTAAACACTCCTTGTAGTCCTATATTAGAGGAGGAAGACGTGGTTGATAGATATCAAAATATGGTTTGTGATGCGGCTGGAACAGAATTTGGGGATTTTAGGAGTTGTTTTCAACAGAGTGTTGATGAGCCTCCACATCCAGAGGCCGAAGAATTTTATGATCTATTAAATGCTTCAAGTCAACCATTATGGCCTGGCTGCGAAACTCATTCTGAGTATCCTTGGCAATTCAAATGTTAAGCCTCAAATCTGATTATATTGTAACGCATGCGTGCTTTGATTCATTTATGGAGATATTAAGAGAGGTTGCTCCTCCAGGATCACGAATTCCTCTAAATTACTATAGAACAAAAAAATTGGTTTCTAAACTCGGGCTTGCTTCAAGAAAAATAGATTGTTGTGTAAATGGTTGTATGTTATACTATGACAATGCCAAACAATGTAGGTTTTGTAGTGCTGAAAGATACAAACTTCGTAAAACCAGTAATGGAAATAACAATGAAATTCCAGTGAAAAGAATGCATTATTTACCTCTTATTCCTAGGCTCAAGAGATTGTATTCCTCTATGAGCTCATCTGCACACATAGGATGACATGCTGAAAATAATAGGAAGTTGGGGGAGATGTCTCACCCATCCGATGGTGAAGCATGGAAGCATTTTAATAGGACATATCCTGAATTTGCAATTGATCCTAGAAATGTTAGGCTTGGTTTGTGTGCTGATGGTTTCACTCCATACAATCAATCTGCTTCTCCTTATTCTTGTTGGCCTGTGATAGTCACTCCATATAATCTGCCTCCAGAAATGTGTATGACTGCCCCATACATGTTCCTAACATGCATTATTCCCTACCTTAATAATCCCAAGAGCAAGATTGATGTTTATTTACAACCATTAATCGATGAGCTAAAAATTTTATGGGCGGGTGTTTTAACTTATGACGTGTCAAGCAAACAAAATTTTATGATGAGGGCGGCATTGATGTGGATAATAAATGACTTTCCAAGATATGGAATGTTGTCTGGATGGATGATTATTGGTAAATTAGCATGTCCATATTGCATGGATCAAACAAAGGCATTCACTTTGAAACATGGGGGAAAAAATTCATGGTTTGATTTGTCATCGTCAATTCTTGCATGTTGATCACATGTTTAGAAGAAACAAAAATGCATTTAAGAAGAAAGCGTGGTGTGATTTGCCTCCACCAAGATTATCTGGACATGAATTAAGTGAGATTGTTATTGTCTTTAGTAAAATAACTGAAATGCAGTCGTGCAAACACCATGGGTATGGTGTTTATCATAATTGGACTAAGCAGAGCATATTTTGGGAGTTACCATATTGGAAGGATAATTTAATTAGGCATAATTTAGATGTCATGCATAATTTAGTTGTCATCATCACGAGGTGATAAGGGAAAAAGGAAGGAGAAGGAGAAAGAACAACCTCGACGTCTTAGGATCAATATAGGGAGGCCACCTAGGGGGCAAACATCAGGATCATCTCCACCGCCAGATCCAATATTACCCCACTACAGGTTTGCTTCACCACCATCTTCTGAGTACATTATGATACCCACACCTGGATCACAGCGTCTATCACATACTTCACATTCACTACATGGTACATCGTATGATTCTGGGTCACCTACTATTGGCCCGTCACCGGGTACTCATGAGTCGCTGAGTACACGTGAGTCGCCGGCTACCCATGATTCTAATATTCCCATTTCTGCAACAAATTAAAGCAACAAGACATTTGTTGAGCCCGATGGTGATTTTGGGTATGTGTACAAGTACTTGTTATTTATTTATAGTTATGCGCATTTAAATTTTTTTTATTGAGAATATTTACATTTCTTTTTTTAAATTGTATTGTAGGTTTCTGCCATCTAAACTTCTTCACGATGCCATAACAAAGATTATACGATCTAGGTATAATCAACCTTGGACATCTTGGGAGAAATACCCAAGGATACTAGAGAAATGTGGTTTCGAGAGTTTCAAGTATGTATCATTTTTTATCTATTTAATTATGTTTGTTTGTCTTGTAATAGTGAAAAAATTTTTTAAGCGTCACGATATTTACAACATATTTTTGAAGGGTTATGTTTGGTGGATGCCTCAGCATCATAACCATATGCGAAAGGCATATAATAGTCGTAGTTCGAAGAGACTATCAGGTTTACTAGGGCAGACACGCAACTTAAATGAAAAGCCTTTTTGGATTGGAGAAGGCATATGAGAAGACTTATGCAAGCACTGGGCTAGTAGCGTGTATAAGGAGAAATGTCGCAAGCAAAGATGAATCGTGCTTCTGACACTGGTGGATGCTTGCACACAAGTGGTTGCATTTTTACCGCACCCATGCGCAAAAATTGGTAACTATTATCATCAGTTGTTTAGTAATATATTTTATTATTTTGTTATTAACTTATTTTCTCATTATTACAGGCTAAGGCTTGGGGTAGAGAGCCTACAATTGATGACACCTTTCGTCACGTACATTTGAGGAAAGAAAGAGCATCTTGCATGGGTTTCTACAAAAGCTCGGGATATATATGTTAGTATTTCTTAACTTAGAATTTTTTATTTTAATATTAACTCATCTTATAATAATAGCTAATAATTTTTTTTTATTTCCATCTTTAGGAGGAATTCAAAGCAAAGGAATCGAACAATCTTCTCAAAGTGCTCCAATGAAGAAGGGGCATCCGGTACATAGCCCGACGGTCGTGAGCTTTGGATTCAGATGTGTATGGGTAAAAAAGGGGCATGTTTATAGTCTTGGTTCTCAAGGATCTATCTATGACCATGAAGAATCATCCTCCTCAAGGCCTGGATCGAGTCAAGTTCCTGAACACGTTATTAATCAAGTTAAGTAATAGTTGCAATATTTTTTATTAATTGGTTTTTAGAATATTGATGGATGTACTCAATCATTCCATTTTTCGTATTTTAGGTTAAATAATTTATTTGTGGAATGATTAATGAATTTGTATTTATATATGTTAATCGGTGAAGGAAGCGATTGCAGCAGGAGATGTTGGATCGGGTTCAGGAGATTCAACAACAAATGGAGCAACGGAGCCAACAACGTGACCAACAACGTGAGGCAGAGTGGAGAATGCGATTTGAACAATACCAACTTCAACAACAACAAATGCTTGGTAATATAATGAAATCATATTTACAAGCCGCTGGCACTCAGCCAAACCAGCAACAACCACCAATAGAAGAAGACAATGAGGATACTGAAGATGATCATGAAGATGACAATGATAATGATCATATGGATTGAAATTAATGTTTGAGGATTATGATAGTTCTTGCTAAACTTTGTATTTGACGAAACTTTGTATGGATTATGTTTGTTTTATGGATTGCTTAAATGCATTAACAAGTTAAAACTGATGTTTGAGTGTTGTTTTGAATGCATTGGCAGGTTGAAATTAAAATCTAAGTGCTGTATGCATTAATAATATAATTATGAATTTTGAACAATTCATTTTTAATATTTAAAATATTCAAAAATTTGCGGCGAAAAAATCCTCCGCAAAATCCGCCGCAAAATCACTCATGATGAATGCAATTCTGCCCCAAAATCCGCAGCAAAATTACCGGTGGATAAAATTCACCGCAAATTATCGGTGGATAAAATCCGTCACAAATTACCGGCAGATAAATCTGCCACAAATTACCGACATTCTAGTAACGTTTCAGGCATCTTGCCGGAGAAATTTTGCTGCGGATTTGAGGCGGCATAATCCGCCTCAAATTTGTGGCAGAAATTAAAATCGACCGCAAATAAAATTGCAACGATAGTTTTTGCGATGGTCACGAATCCGTCGCAAATCCACCGCAAAAAGATCATTTGCGGCAGATTGTATGTGATTTGCGGCGGATTTATCCTTCGCAAATCACGATTTTTCTTGTAGTGTCGGTGATCCTAGTGACCATCACTCCACCACTGGCTTTCGCATTTTTCTTGGAGATTCTCTTATTTCTTGGCGGAGTAAGAAACAAACTCTGCCAGCTCGCTCCAGCTCTGAAGCAGAATATCGTGCTCTTACTGATACTACTTTTGAAATATTGTGGCTCCGTTGGCTTCTTGCTGATTTAGAGATACCTCAGTCTTCCTCCACTGATCTTCATTGTGACAACCGTAGTGCCATCCAAATTGCACACAACAATGTTTTCCACGAGCGCACCAAACATATTGAGATTGATTGTCACTTCATTCGTCAACATCTTCTACGTGGTGATCTTCATCTTGTCTCGATTGGCACTCTTGATCAGCCAGCTGATTTGTTCACCAAACCTCAATCTCCTAGTCGCTTCCACACTTTACTGTCCAAACTCAAGTTGGTTACTGTTGCACCTACTTGAGCTTGAGGAGGGATGTTACGATAATGATTGATTTGTTACGATAGTGATTGATTTGTTACGATTGAAAAATGATTTATTGTTTATTTGTTATTATATTATAATCAGATTAGAATTAATTAAACTTTATGTATAGGATTGGTTCTGATTTTATTTTATTCTCTCTTATTCAATGAATAGGAGCACCTCATTATACATTAATACTCAGAAAATATACAAAATATTTTCCCATCTTCCTGTGTTTCTACTATATTGATTTGATTCACCCTTTTTAATTGTTGTCAGGTGGATTTTATGGATTCTTAAGTGGGTGAACCAAAGTTGCATAAATGAAGACCTATTTATCAAATGGGTCAACCTAATCTGGCTTATTTAAGACAAGTTCATAACCCAACTATATCTTATAACTAAAAGAGCAATGGCATGCCAATAATGGGTAACTCAACTGGTAAAATTAAATAGTATCGATAAAAGGATAAAAAAAAAGATTTTGATTCAATTCCTAGTATGGTTCTTTATAATTAGGTTATCTATAATTATTATGTCTTTGCTAAAGCTTGTATCATGCTTTAATATTAAAATGCGACAACTTCCCTTCCTATACATAAATGATGTGTTACTCTTTCGTCTTTTTGGTCAAGATTACTAATAACTTTGCATCCTAAAATCAGCTACAACGTTGCTTTATGTGCTATGATTGTGTTTCTTCCTAATCCATGGAGATGACATTACTATGGAAAGGATAATAATAATACCAAAACATAAAGAGAAGGAATGATGGAAGACGTTTTCTTTTGTAAAAGGTGACAGTGAGGATAGCCGGCAAAGCCGACAAACAGAGGCCAATGTGGGCCGAAACAATGCTCGAAGGGATGGAAGGAAGAAAGAAACACTTAATTTAATTAATTAATTAAATTAATACTTTGTCATTAATTAAGACAATTTTTTAAACTTGACCGTGATAAGTGAATCTCAATGACCTCTCTGTCTTATTTTTATATTATTGAATAATTTTATAATCACAACTTTTTCTGCGATCTCTCATAAGCCTTTATGCCATTGGATTATTTTTAAACTAGTAAGTAGTTATTTTTTTAAATAATATTTACTTTTAATTTTAAAAATGGTAATAATTCTTTTATATTGAGAATAATTAGAAAATAAAAATCTTGAAATTTAAAATTTGATTGAAAATAATTTAAAAAAATGAATATGGTTAATTAAGAAAATAATTATTGAAGAGATAATTAAAGAGATAAGAAAAAATATTACTTTATAGAAATAGAAGCACATATAATGAAAAATATGAAAGAAATATTAGATAATAACACGTGAACATATAAAAAAATATGATAAAAAGTTTATCACTCTTGTATTCTGATTTATAATATAAAATGAATTTGTGTAACTCTGTCAGGTCATATTAATTTTTTTATTATAAATTTATCATCTTTATCATAACATTTTTCATTGTTGAATGTGTGTGGGATCGATGTTGTCTAGGTAATTCAAATCACTTAATTTTGACTTGAAAAAGTATCATGATCGACTCAACAAAAAAACAAATTACATAAACAATCCATTAAGTAAGCGGTGCCTACTGGCATAGAACTTATTAAGGCACATTTACTAACACCAAGACCTGTCATTCTTTTGGTTTATATATCTATCTATGTATAGTAAAATTTGATAGATGCATTAATAACTTGAATCTAATAAATATTATTAAAGATTGTTTAAGTAATCAATATATACATCCATATATACTTGAATTCAATACACCTATATATGTGTAGATGCATCAATAACCTGAATTGATGATTTTTTAAGTAGTGTTTTTATATTATTTAATTAAATGAAAAAATGATTTTCTCACTCACCAACTTTCTATAAATCAAAAGATAAATTTGAAAACTGTGTTATGAGTTAAAAATTGTATTAGACTCTTAAAATGTCTAGCCATTTTGTCTATTCTTCTTAGAGATTATAAAATTATAACAAATTTTATTGTGTTTGATATTTTTTGATTGACTATATTAGTATAAACTGTAGCATATATTATGATTCAATTATTTTGTTAAAGTAGGTAAATGTAATTTATTTTGTTATTTTTACTGGTTTAATATTTTTCCCTTTTTTCAATATATATATTGATGCTATCAACATTACAACATAGTAAAAGAAAAAAATTATGCAAAAAAATTATATATTAAAGTTTAACACTTTAATTTTTTCTGAGTAAATATTATTACTCTATTTATTAACATATATAATAATTTTAAAAAATCAGTTAATTAAATATTGTTTTCATAAATATTGCATAATTAATATTATATTCATTATATACATTACAAACCCATGCAAGGATATAAAAAATTGACTTTTTCACCAAACTGCCATTGTTGGTAAAACTATTTACTAAATTATAATTTTTTAAACTATTTATCAAATTATCATTTTTTTAAATTATTTATCAAAATGGCACTCTTTTGAAATTATATACTAAACTGCCACCCTTTTGTCCTATGTAACTTTTTTAAATATTATCTGGCCAACCAGGATGCACCAAGTAGGATGACGCATCCACGTAGGTTGCGCCAAGCTACTTGGCGCATCCTGATTGGCCACATCACTGAAAGTGCCACTCTTGTTGGCGTAACCAAGCATAATAAGCTAACAAAGGTGGCGTAACCCTAGTATATATCCACCAATCCCTCCCCCTTCCGTGACATTCAAACAAATTTCTAAATTCTCACTATCTCTCTATAAATTTCTTCTCTTTAAACGCTCTGAACTCTCTCAACGAACTTAATTCTTACTAGAAGTGGTGTCTGGGTCATTATTTGTGATCAAATTTATATTGTATTCCTTAACACTATAAGTACCTCTTTCAATAGTTAAATAGTTTATTAATTATTTGTTGATTGATTTTTTATCAGGTTAGTGTTAATTGTAATTTGATGTTATTATACATTAATATTTTTATTGGCTAGTGAATAATGGAGTTGTATGATATGTAGTCAAAATAATCGAGTTTATAAAGTTTTTTGTACATAAATAACTATATTGAATATTATAATTGATTGTTAATATATTGAATAAATATATGTAATATATTATTATACATTGTTATATATATTTATACATTATTATATGTCCAATTAATATTGTAATTGATTTTTAATATATTGAATAAATATATGTAATATATTATTATACATTGTTATATATATATTTATACATTATTATATGTACAATTAATATTATAATTGATTTTTAATATATTAAATAAATGTGCTGAATCGTTATTGTTCAGAATTAAAGTTAACATGATAAAATCGCTAAATGTGCACATTTACTTTAATGAGACAATGTATGATGGTGAAGAGGGTATCATATATCAATTCCTCCTCCTAGGCCTATTGTGATCACAGTCAATATGACTTTGGATGGGTTGAAAACTAAGATCCATTCAAAGTTGAGGCTTCAAGCAAATCAACATGTGTCAAAAGTTGTCTATCGGTGTCCGCAATGCTTCAATCTGTGGAGATGGGTAGGGCTTCCAATAGAAGACGATGATGATATAAAATACATGATAGATTCCTTTGTCAAACTCCGAACATGACGTCGATGGAGTTGTATGTGGAGGTAGAAACAAGTGGGCAGGAAGAGCATGTTGAAGCTCCTGGTGAAATCGAAGTTCAAGTTGGTCCTTCTAATCAAGTTGAGCCATGCAATATGATCGTTATTGGTAGTGCAATGGTTGAACCTGATAACCCACTTGTCAGAGATGTAGTATGAGAGTCAAGTGAAGACGAAGAACAGGTAGCTGAGAGTGACGATTCAGACACCGACATAGAGGCAAAAAACTTTGATGTCGAAGAAAATATACAAGTTCCATTGGCGATTGCTCCTCAATCCATATTTATGCCTCGAGGACCTGAATCCGTGTTTGTGCCACCATGCCCTCAGTTTTCTCAAATCAACTGGGATGCATTGAGTAATCCTGATAACTTGCCTGAATCAGACAGTCGTGAGACTTGGAGCATGACTGATGAATTCTATGTTGGCTTGCAATTTTCATCAAAAGATTCCGTGAAGTTAGCCCTCAAACAATATTCCGTTCACAGGCATCAAGAGTACAAGATTGAAGACTCTGATTCATGAAGACTGACTACCAAGTGCCCTAGTTTTGACGAAGGTTGTAGTTGGAGACTTAGGGCTATACAAAGCAAGAGGTCGAATACGTGGCAGATTACAAAATATAATAGACCTCATAGTTGCGTAAACCCATTTATGACATTAGATCACCAGAAGTTAGACTCTCGTTTGATCTGCTCTTGCATTTTGGAGTTAGTCAGAACAAAACTCGATGCACCTGTATGCTTAATTATTGAACGGATTCGAAGCCAATTTGGTTACCAAGTTTCATATCAAAAGGCTTGGAAGGCAAAACAAATGGCTATTGTGAATGTGTTTGGGGATTGGGACAAATCTTACGAGGTGTTGCCCAGATGGCTAGCAGCCATGAAGAGAGACATGGAAGGCACCGTGGTGGAGTTGCAAGACGAGGAATGTTTTGTGAATAACCGACTCGATCGTTCAAAAAGAGTCTTTTGTCGATTATTCTGAACATTTAGATCATGTGTGGCTGGCTTCCGATATTGTAAGCCCATTGTTCAGATTGATGTCACTCATTTGTATGGCAAATACCGTCATAAGTTGTTGATTGCAACAACTCAAGATGGAGATAGAAAACCTCTGCCTATTGCATTTGTCATTGTGGAGGGGGAGACCAAGGATGCTTGGAGTTGGTTCTTAGCCCACCTGAGATTGCATGTCACCCAACAAGAGGGCTTGTGTTTGATCTCTGATCGACATCGAGGCATCTTACAATCAGTGGCAAATGAAAATCTTGGATGGCAGCCTCCGAATGCATATCATGTCTTTTACATACGGCATGTTGGTTCCAATTTTAACTCCAAATTTCAGAACAAGGAGTTGAAAAGATTTTTGATTAACACAGGTACTTTACATTTTCTATTTGTATTTTAATTTTATCGATAATAATAGTTAGGTTCTAATACTAACCCAATTCATTTGTTGTATAAGGGTATGAACCAATCGCAATAAAGTTTGATGCTAGGCTAGAGAAGCTTAAAGTTACAACGGAGATGGTAAATTGGATTAACGGAATTCCAAAAGAAAAATGGAGTTTGGTGTATGATGGTGGCCGCAAATTCGGTCATATGACTACCAATTTGTCAGAGTGCATTAACGGAGTGTAGAAGGGTAGCAGAAATCTACCTATAACTGCATTGGTTCAATTGACATATACAAAGTTAGTAGAAAACTTTGTCAACCGAAAAGACGAGGCAAATTCGAAACTAATGACATTTGGGCAGGAATGGAGTAATGACTTATTGAAGCACTAAAGAGTCAACCTAGCAAAGGTCAGTTCACACCAAGTTCGTCGGTACAATAGAGAGAACACAAGGTTCATGGTTGAAGAGGCTTTTAATCATGTAACACAACAGGGTGGACTTTCTTACACTTTGAACCTGGAAGAAAAGCGGTGTGACTATGGGGTATTTCAAGCATTGCATTATCCATGCCCGCATGCGATTACTGCGTGTGCTTCTGTGGCAGTTGACCCATTCCGATTTGTTCATAGGGTTTACAGGATGGAAAACATTTATAGAGCCTATGAGTTTGACTTTGAACCGGTCCGGGCTGAACCATGGTGGCCTGCAGCTCCCGACACCACTTTGGTGCCACCACGTGCATTGCTTAGATCTAAAGGTCGACCAAAATCAACCCGACTCAGGAATGAGATGGATTGGAGCGAAGCAGGGCCAGGACAGACGTGTACAAGATGCCATCAACTTGGACATAATTCTCGCACTTGTCGTGTCGATGGATCGAGTTCCTTTAGGGATGATGGAGTGGGGCCATCAACTGGGGCCGTCTAGTTGATCTATGACCTATTTTTATTTTTCAGAATCTTGTATTAGCAATCATGTGTATTTAGGAGTTGTATTGTTTTGTATCACTAATCTATGCAGTAGTATTCGAATACTATTCTCCTATATATGTTAGTTGATTCTCAATGTTATCTTCATTTCTTCTATATTAAATTTTTGTATAGTTATTATATGGCTATATCATATTTTATTATAGTAATCATATTGCAATACTAATTGTTGTTATTATTTGGCATACAGCTGACATATGACATTCCGTGTAAACCTCAGACCAGAGGACTACTTGATTTTGGAGTTGCAGGAGTACCATGTTTCCCAGCATGTATGGCAAGGACATGAGGACCGACACCTGCGTGTTAGACGTGCTCAGAAGATGAAACATATGGACCCCCCTGCTCTGATTATTCCATATCTACAGCAGGCTGATTTCTTGGGAGTTGCTCACATGGGCTATTGCAGCATTGATCACTCCCTGATCTCTGCGTTGGTTGAAAGATGGCGCCTAGAGACGCATACATTTCACATGCCTACCGGGGAGTGCACCATTACGTTGGAGGATATCGGAATGATATCGGGCCTTCCCATTGATGGCGTTGCAGTCACTAGCGTTACGCATAGGGATGATTGGCTCAGTTTATGTGCTCAGTTGTTAGGGATTGATGAGACTCCCTCACTCATAGCTGGGGCACATATTGACATGACATACCTATGGCAGCCAAGTGTTACTGCTGTCATTGAGGACAATGATGATGAGTACGTGCAACAGCGTGCACGACATTACATACTTCGCTTGCTTGGGGGTTTCTTATGCCCTGATCATTCGGGTAAGCTTGTGCATTTGAGGTTCATTCTATTGTTGGAGAACTTTGCTGTTGCCGGGACGTATAGCTGGGGGTCTGCAGTTTTGGCGTACCTGTATAGAGAGCTTTGTAAAGTTACGGACTATGACGCATGCGAGATCGGAGGGACATGCATCTTATTGCAATACTGGGCATGGTACAGATTCCCCCAGCTTGCCCCTTCACTAGCTGACCATGTTGAGCCTGATGTGTTTTATGATGCTGATCGTGGTCAATTACGTCCCTTAAGATGAGAGTAAGTTTCTATTTCATTTCGTATTTTTACATTACTTCCTTGACATACTTTGTTAATATTTGTAACTTACGTTTGCAATACTTTCATTTACCAAATAGGTGGCGCAAGCATAAAGTATTGAGTGATACTGTGATTGGCGTCCTTGCATATTATCGTCAGTTCTTCAACCACTTGAAGAACGATGAGGTATGTCTTCGTTTACATTCCTTTGAGATATTTACTTATGCATATGCTGTCTTAATGTTTTGTACATCTCATTTTTTCAGTTTATATGGCAACCATACACGGATGAGCAGGTGGCAACATTGCCACCTTTTTGTGTGGCTGGTAGGGACATAGCACTGGCAGTGGTCCCTCTCATATGTTTCCACATTGTTGAGTGGCACCAGCCAGACCGCGTCATGCGCCAGTTTGGTCTTGACCAGCCCATTCCACGGAGACCGCTCCAGCCAGACAGATTGCACTCGGTTACATTGGCAGGTAGGCATGATGAGGATTGGCCAGCTACACATGCTGTTTATATAGCCACCTGGGATAGTTGTAGGGAGAAGCTTGTTAGGGGAGTCCCATTAGTCGCACCCCTCAGTTCGCGTTCTGAGTACATACATTGGTTTAAAACAATTACCAGATGCAAGATTGCTCCCACTGGCGCATCTATTGGGAATGCGGTAAGCTCTTTACCAATTTGTTAGTGACTATATATATTTTGTATTCAGTATAATGACATAAATTATATCTGTTTATTAGGCGGACATTGCAGAATATTTGCTCAGTTCAACTACTGACACTGTCGCTCGAGAGGCTGCTACACAGATCCTAAGCTCATTGCGAGAGCATGACCGCATTACGATGGAACAGATGCGTCCAGCTCCAGCAGCAGACAACATTTCAGGGCCACCCGAGGAGTCTAGCCAACAGGAAACGCGGCATAGACGGAGGAGAGGATTGGTAAGCACTCGGACACGACTTCGACATCCTGAGGACTCCAGCTCTACCAGCCAGCATACGACTCAGCCTCCTACCGCTGCTACATACCCCCCACTCAACCTCCTGCCACTGCTACATACCCCCTACTCAGCCACCACCTGCATATTACCCACCATACCCTTACCCACCGTATCCATACCCGTCACCGAGTTACTCCTCATATCCTTACCCACCACAGGGTTATCCACCATATCCTTACCCACCACCAAGTTACCCACCATACCCATCACAGCCAGGTCCCTCAGTTAACCCATCTCACAGGCCACCGCATTCTAATGCGGGGCAATCTCATTGACATTGACATGTAATTATATTTAGTGATTTTGTGTAAAAGACTTTATTTATAATATCTTCTTGTGAGTTTGATACCCTTATTAGATTAGACTATATATGTTTTCCACACTTTTTTATATTTTATTAAAGATTTTGGTAATTGGTTGCATTAAACAGGATCATGTGCTTTTGGGGAGGTCCAACATTCAGGGGAAACTCTGTCAAAATTTTTACTAATTCGAATTACTAAAAATTTGGGAGGGGGATTATTGGGATCCGAATCCTACTCACTATCATCCGAATCCTACTCAAAATATTTCATTTATTTATTTGAATTAATGTAAGAGTAATTCAATTGATATGACTAATAATAGGTTTTTTTAGGAAGCATTTAATACCCATATCATCAATACTTACTTTTCTTATGATTTGACTAATAATAAAAGGAAAGTCATTGAAGTTTGTTTTAAGGAATATATTAACCAAATACATCCTATAAGTGATATGTCTCTTTAAAGGATATACCATTTATTTCTTTTTATATGTTATTTAAAATATTTGTATAAAAATAAATAAATATATTAAATAACTTCAATAATAAGATATGTACTTACATTTGATTAGATTATTTTTAAAATATTAAAAATGATAAATAAAGACAAAATTAAAATAAAATATTAATACCTCATTTGTTTTTTAAAATGAAAAATAAATTGAAACAATAAATTTTTAAAAAATAACAAAAAAAGAAGCATATGTGTTATTTAATTAATAAATCCGCATAATAACTAAAATAATATTAAATATTACCAACATATTAAATTTGTCAATTTTTTAATTTTATATTTTATATTTTAATTCTGTAATTAGTATGGACTCATTAATAAATGCTTACAAAATTTTATTAAATAATTTAAATAATTTATAAAAATTTAAATTTAAATTTTATGTATAATTTCAATAGTTGTACGTAACAAGCAGGGTGGCGTTTTTGATGATGTACTAACCTGGATATCTTAAAGTAGGATGACGATCCACGTAGGTTGCGCCAAGCGTATTAGCGTTTTACGTGGATGCGCCATCCTACTTGGCGCATCCTGATTGGACAGATAATATTAAAAAAAGTTACGTAAGATAAAAGGGTGACAGTTTGGTATATAGTTTCAAAAAAGTGACATTTTGATAAATAGTTTAAAAAATATGACAATTTGATAAATAGTTTTAAAAAAATAACAATTTAATAAATAATTTTATCAAGGGTGATAATTTGGTGAAAAATCTTATAAAACTCGTATACATTTATGATATCTTAACTTTAAGCCTTCAATACTGCTAAGAGATTCGATTTAGACAACGAAGTCCATTGGTGACTATGAACTGCAGATACTTGGAGTGATTTTCTCCATGGCATCAACAAATAATATTCCTCCCTTTGAGTCCACTAAAATATCAACTTACATTATTGATTGAGTTTGTTTCAGAAGCCTGGAAGGTAGTCAGCTTTTATTGCTCACTAAAGGAAAGTTGGTGGGAAAAAACAACAAAAGTTAAAATATATTCGTTCCACAAATTGATAACAGATGAGATAAGTTCCTGCTCATTCTATTCCCCTCCTTGGAACGTCTTTTTGTTCTGTTGCTTTCATTTTCGTATGTATCATAATCATAGAATGATGGCTGTGAGCTCTTGGCCACCATTTTCCCCTTAAATCCCACCTACAATCCTTGAAGCTTCTTGCCACCATTCTACCACTGAATTGGCTGATAATGACATGAACCGAAATTGCTAGTGGTGAGAGGAACCATAGTGGCATTGGCATAGAGCAGCTGAATTTGGAGTTGAGCTGAATACATGTATATCGGTTTGCTTAACACATATTGGACAAGTGACATGTTTCTTCTTTCTGGGTTGGATCTTGTGAGAAATCTGTTGTGGAGTAACTTCCATAAGAAAACATTAATTTTCTGAGTTACTTTGAGTTTTACAAATGCCTTTCACATTTATATACTACTTGACGCTATCAAAAGGAAGCAGATGATATACCATCTTCAAGGCCACTCTGTATCTGAACTCTAAAAGTATAAGAAGCTAGTTTGTGAAAGTTCCAAACAATTCTATCTTCACCTTGTGTTATAGGGACGTGCGGTATTTTCGTGCTGCCTCCTTTGTGAAAATCTGGCTGATCAATACCACATTCAAGTTCAAGTTTTTGGCATGAAAAATTAGCTGGTCCAACTCTTCCAATCTTTGCATAGACACGTGAATTTCATCAAAAATGGATTTTGGAAGAATCCTGTTTCTTTTTTTTTTATGTAAACCTCCGATATCCAGAAGTCGTATTGGGCTTCAATTAATCTAAAGTCGTATTGAGTTTTGACTAATCTAAAGTCGAGTATGGTTGGACTACAAAAATATAAAACTCTCTCAGTGTTAATCCTATTTATACTTTAACGTCTACTTTATACATCGACGCAATTTCTTTGATCATCTTCTTCTACTCCTTTCATGAGTTCAATTTCCTTATGTTGATTATTAGAGCATGAAAAAAAAAGTGTTTGTATCTCCTCCTTCTTTTAACCACCTAATCTGTGATTTAGTTTGCAATAAAGCTCCTCATCTTTCTATGCTTCCTCAAATTCTTTTTCTTTCTGTTTAACTGCTTCCCTATCAATAAGTTGAAGGATTACTGAATGTTCAAACCACACAGAGGAATAATAAAAAGTAATCCAAGATGATCTATTTTGTATTTAAAATTTATTAAAATAACAAAGATCAAATTTAAATATCTAATAAAGTACTCTTGTTACCTAAAATAAAATTTCAATTATACGAAGATTTTATGCGTATTTACACTAAGATCAAACTTTATTATCTCTTTGAGTAATGTAACTTGTATAGCATTGGAAAAATAAGGAAAAAAAAATTTCTCATGTATTGGGTTTATCTCTTTTGCTTCAGCATGTTAATATAGCCATAAAATAAAATATTAGTTTACTATTATTATTTTACTAAACACATATCCTATCCTACAGATTAAGAAGAAAACTTGGTGCATAATATTTGGAGATAAAGCACAATAATCTGCACCAAGATGTAATTAGTCAATCTGTATCAGAAATAAGTTAAATCTGAGGAAGCATAGAAAGATGATAAAGAAAAAGAAAAATAAAAATAAAAATTTTGGGTGGTTAATTATGCTTTATCTATTACAGATAACCACCCAATAAATGTTTCCTCATCCTATAATTTTGGGTGGTTGTCTTTTATCTGTAACATAAATTCATAATCTTTGGATTAAAATTTATTTATTTCATTAAAATAAATTCTATAATTTAATTATCAAATTATAAATTAAATAATTCTATAACAAAGATTAGAACATTCATTAGTGTGTGACCCCATAAGTTTAATGCTAAGTCAGTAATAAATTAGTCAAACTAATTTATTAATCAAGATTAACGTCCAGCAACACTCTTTAACGTTTAAATAGTATGACGTAATATATTTTACTGTCAAGAATCTTTAGAATAACAATGTACTATTTCTTTCTATATATCATTCTAATTCTAAGTTAACTTTAGAGTATAGTATAATTGTCAAATTCTAATTGGTAATCATCTATGTTTCAACTTAATTATAATTAACTAGTGAATGACTTAAGAAACTCATTTCTTCATTCATTCAATCCCATTGGCCAAGATCTTAAAATTAGTTGTTATAATCATAGAGCTCAAACTCATTACTAAGAGTTGATGGATTCCTTCTTGATCAATCATTAATTCTACTAGCATTTAATCATACTCAATATCCATTCAACTAGCACCTTAAGGCATTAGGTGTCTGGAATCAAAACACAACAAAAATATCTTGTTAATTACTATAATAATTTCAAGTCAAAGCAAACTCTTACACCATATTATTCATATGAATATCTTATTGACAGTTTAATAATAATATTAACCATTAATAAAATTATTAATTGAGTTAGTTCAATAATCATATCTACATATACATCATCTATATATGTAACTTAATAACTTAGATCTATTAATCTTTATGCAATGGAGACCATTACATATTTATTGATTTATCTGGATCATAATGTCTAATTATCAATGATCTTGCAATCAAGAACAATTTAGATTAAATTGAGAAAAATTTATCTTTCATTATCATGATCTCTATTAGGATGACCAATTTCTAAATTTAATCAATGACCTTATTATATTAATTAAATAATCAAATAATAAATATGATAATAAAACAATGAATTTGATACATTACATGATAGATAAGATCTTGTACATACTACTTATCCCCAACAAAAGTTTGCCAATGTTCTTATCACTAACTGGTCCTGGATACTTGTATTCTTTTCTTCTAGTTGCATTGATTAGCTTTGGACCATTCAGCCATATCGTGTTGACAAGCTTAATTTGGTTTTGTGGATAACTCTGAATTGCACCACCCCATCCGCTTGTGATTCCCACTTGTATTGAACTATCCGTCTCACTTCATTATTCTTTGTCCATCTCTCGTCCCAATAAAATCTTCTTTTCCTTTTCCCCTCTACGAGGTTAGTCTCAGACTATCAGCCATCAAGCATGACATCAATCTAAATGATCAAAATCCCACTCTTCCAAGTGGGAAACTTGACAATTTTCAAACTTGAAAACCCATGTTGCATATGCCAAGAATTTATCCCTTGGATATAAGCCCTCGTAAAGAAGGCTAACGATGAGAGTCATTATATAATGAATCCTCACTGAATAACCTGAATGGAAATCTATCCTCCACACCTCAAGGCTGGACTGACTCTTCCAACTCTAAGGTGGAAAGGTGGTCTAGTAGAGGATGGAATCTTTGACACTATTATCACACCTGCTTAGAGTCGTGCCAATTGAGTTACAAACTTGTGGGCCAAGAAAGAGACTTGTTATCCTTTTTTTTTTCAAATTTGCCCACGTTCAAGCTAATTCGGCCAAAACATGAAGATCAGCTCCAAAAGGCCCAAGTTGAAGACACTAGCTAACCTTTTGGCCCTGCGGTTTTTTTTTTTGGAGCGGGAGGTGGTCTTCTATGTAGGCATAAAAAAAGGGGGAATCACACTTGCTCCTTCAGCTAACCCATAAAGGCCATCACATTCTAGCAAAAAGGACATACTTATGAGAGATGGTGCTTTTCATTGGGCTGAAGAATCCGGATGTTATTTTGGCTGTCCCAAGTCCAAAACCAGAAAAAGAAAGCTCACTTGAGTTGAATTTGGGTTGGATCAGATCCAACAATGCAAGGAATCTTGGTTGGTTAAAAAAGAATTCCGAAGGATGAAATTATTCATGGGCCAGAAAAGTTTGACACAAGGCTCAACAATGGAGGTGATTCAGGTGTTCCTATTTTGGACGAAAGTCAAGGGCCTTTCATCAATGCAGAAGGATAAGTCTACTCCGTGGAGTTACCAGAGGATAAAATAGGGGTTGATATAACCTCGCTAAAAGGAGGTCTGCACCAGTATCCTTCCAATGGATTAAGAGAGAAGGAAGTGTCACTGTCCACAAACTTGCATCATGGGCTGTGCACAGAAAACTCCAACCTAGTTGGCTTCTCCACCTCCCAAATCCAGTGGCTCAAGCTTGTAAACTTGAAGCAAGGGCCCTCTGTTTCCCTAACTAAACATAGATCTGACTAGTACTTTCTAGCAAGCGTGCTTGAGTCAGATTTTCTTTGTTACGGTGCATTGTTGTATTGCTAGATTTTGGACTTGGCCCTTTCTAATTTGTATGCCTTGTTGGCTTTGAAATGCAAACAAAAAAGAGAGAGATGGTGTTTTCTACTACAACAATATTAAGTACATACATTTACATATACATTATTTCACATTTTCATAATTTTTTATCATCTTATCTTAATTACTAATCTCATTTATTTTTTACACGTCTACACTTTGATTTTGACATAATAATGTGTAAAAAATGTGACTCTAAAAGTAACGTATAAATAGTATTTTTCTTTTCTATAAGTAATAACATTAAATGAGTAGGATGAGTAGGATTTATAATAAATATTAAAGGTGATATCTTTTCCCACTAATTCAGCCAAAATCGAATGATATTTAAATATTGTTCCGCATTCAATTTATTTTTGTAAAATGAATAATACTGATACAATTAGTCGATTACTTTTACAATTACAATTATATATATACAAAATTGTAAATGTGGTTTCACTATAAATTTAATAACTAAAGGAAAATTGGACGAAAAACTAATACCTAAACAAAATAGAGTCATATTAGTAATTGTGCATAGTGAATATAAAAATTATATAAATAATAGTATCTATTCGTCAACCACAAATGATGACCAATGAATCAGCGCACCATCTGCAACCTAACATTTTTTTTCATATAATTCTCTTGTTAACTGGCAAATATATAGTAATTTTCATTTTTCAGTTCTTTTTAGCAGTGGTCCAAATTGTCGGATGCAACTGGACACCTGTGAGCCGATGTTTTCAGTAGGCGGACCATTTCTAATTATTTCAGCCATGCATGTCGAATTCATATTGTTGAATGGACAGTGTTACAAAGAGTTTCACATTGTTTGTCTTAATATTTCGGGTACAATTTATATATCTGTTGAGTCACTTTACTTAATGTCAATTGATTTTAAGTTAGAATCTCATATAGTATTAAAGTTAAGATCTCATCTTCATCGCTTATTTCTCTATACTTATCTCGCCTACTTTGATAGGTTTATTTATTCTATTCAGATATCTATAGAAAGAGGTATTAAGAATCTCACATCGTTTGTCTCAATATTTTGAGTGTGATTTATATATATGTTGAACTATTTTATTTAATATCAATTAATTTTAAATTAAAATTTTACAAACAATACTACTAAAACAACCAAATTCATCAATGATACATTCTTATCAGTATACATGAATAATACTACTGATATACTTTTACAACTACCTAAAAACACTATTGTTTTCATCTGAATTCAACCAAAAAGGAAATGAAATGAATTCGCCAAATTAAGCTTACGCATAATTGTGAATGCGAGAGCTATTGATATAGGTAGCATAGTATTACTCATTGACAGAATGCAAAACTTGGCCAATAATCATGTATCTTGCATTTAGCAAAGTCAATAAAAGGTATACATGCTAATATAATATGCTATGGTGGATCCATAAATTGGGACCAAATACAGAGGGGAGAGATGTATCATGGGCCGTAAAGTTAATTTATTATTCATTATAAGATAAATTTTTATTTTTACATCAAATAATATATATATATATATATATATATTTATATTTATATTTTATTTAATATAATTTATTATATATATATTTTTTATTTTTTTATTCAATTATATTTTTAAAAAAATATAAACAATCATACACTTTTAAAAATGAATATATAATTAACATTTTCCTTATAAGAAATCAACGATGCATGACAAGGCCCTCCAAAGTCCAAATCATGCATATACCAATCCACCATGCCATTCCTCAATCTAGCTGCCTTGTCTCCCATCATTTTAGAATTTAACGTTGTATGTAATAGCTTTTAAATAGCAGACACATAAAACAAAGATAGTAAAAATAAAAAAGATTAAATAATAAGAGCAGCCCCTTGTTCTTGGATTCTTGAAAATTAAAGCAGCCAGACACAGACATTAGAGAAGCCTCTGAGAGAAATAGATTAGATTATCATATTGACAAAGGGGAAAAGTAAATAAAAAGCAGCTCACGGGCTGCCATAAGTACTATATTATGTCATATCATTACAAAATCAGAGACAATAGGACAGGTAACTAATAATATATAATCATGAAACTCTACATGCAGTGTATAGGCACAGTACAAACGAACGTATATTTATGCCATGTGTGCCTATGCGTAGACCTTGAGCAGCACAAATCTTAACAATTTTAAATTTATTTTATTTCATATTTCTAGCTATTTGCAAAAAAAAATTTGGTGTAATTAATTAGATCTAGTATAAACTGTTAATGTAAATGGAATTATTGCCATCTGACTTATATGTTAGAAATTAAAAAAAAATTCACAATAGGAACGGTAAGAGAGACATGGGCATGTGAGCTCAGTGTGTGAAGGTACAATCTTCATTACATGCCAGATCAGTGGCCTAGCAAAACTAGTGGTCACAAACTAGAACTGCAGAACTAGTAATATATAGCATGTATATGGTTGAGACTTGAAAGCCACAAAATTTGGCACAATGGGATCGTTGGCTAAAAAAATGGAAGGAAACCTTTGGGTTGTGTTTGGATAATAAATTTTAAGGAGAGAATATATGTTTTAGTTCAATTTAAAATAATTTAGAAATTTTATAATAAGAGAGTAGCCATTTTTTTTGGTGGGGTAGTATTCAGTTATAGGTTATCTCAAAATATCCAATTCCTCGAAGTGTGTGGACAAGCTAGAACCATTATCAGTAGTATTGCCGGTCAAGATTGTTGAGGCAAAGCAATTACTACTGATGTAGCTAGGTTCATGACACAAACATTAATATGTCAGAGCCACAATAGTGTTCGTCAAAGTCAAACTGTCAAACTCATACTTAACCGAAGATCACAGGCGATCCGAGCTAAAAGAAATATCTGTTCAACCCAGATTGGTAGCTGCTTAACCCAAAAGAAGAAGCAGCTTCAGAAAGTTCAGTTCAATCCAACTTAATTGCTCTTTGTCAAGGGGATATCCATCTATTCAATAACTTATTTCTTTAAATTTCTCAGTGAAAAGGTGGAAGGATTCAAGCAAGACATGTGGAAGGACAGGTCAATTGTTTTGGAAGGTAAAAGGAAAAATTCGACGGCCGGTACCCAACAACTTGACAACATGTATGCTTATCTCTGGAAAAAAGGATGATCGCCATTAAAAGCACAACATGACTTCTAAAATATCTTAACAAGTTTTGTCAACTATATGACATTAACATATTGCAAGGTTAGTGTTTTGAGTATGTTTAAAAGGGGTCACCTAAAAGGACTTTTAGTGAGGTGATGGTGATGTTTTTTTCCTTAGTGTAACAGTCAGAGTTGAGAGTAGTGTATCTGCAAAATCACTTCAACGTTCAAGTCAAGTTATACATTAAGAGAGAGTGTTTAAAGTTAGGGAAATACTTAAATGGATTAGCATATTATTTATAGGAGAATAATGTTTAGTTGTTAAGCAAAATATAGGAGAGAATTCCAATTTTAATTGTCATCAATGGATAGTTATGGTTCTTGATAAAGCCTGTGATCACTCCTATTTATGTGAAATTTGTTGAAAGTGGTTGTCTTCTAATAACATAATTGTTAGTAATAATATGACATTGAGTAATGACGTGATCCATGATGCACGAAACCAGGTTGCTCTTGTTGATCAGATTGTTCCGTATAGGTTTAGGAGACAAATCTCGATCCTTAGCGATAGATAAGGGATGTGATGTGTGAGTAGGTATATAAAGATAAATTTCAATTCTAATTATATGTCAATTATTCACGTTTGGTTTCAAGATATCCATATAAATCGCCTAGTTCTAATATGGATGACATTCATTTAATCAAATTAGAAAAGTAAATTAGTTGATATATGCACAAATTTGCTAGACATCATTATAAATTTCTTTTAAAAAAAAAGCTATATGACATCAACAAGACTATAATGGCTAGATATTAAGTAGCTTGTGCCACTAAAATGAGGCTGATTTAGAAAATGTGGCTTCATTTTCATCAGACAATTAACACTCATGTGCACAACTGGATAAGTGTGAATGTGATGCAAATATGGAATACCTATAGTCAGAACACAGAGTATGACTGGCTTACTTAGTCAGTGTGGGAATTAGTTTAATATTAGTACTCTATAAATATTGAAAGACTGTTTTGATTCTCAATTGGAAATTTATATAGCAGGCCTTCAACGGTTGGACCACAACAAAGTGTTTGACTTGATCATGTATACTTAGAAACACTTCCTCACGTAAATTGTTTTCTTCTTTAAACTATAAGTAGATGAAATGCTTAAAATGTTGGATCTAATAATGTTATTATTTCATAAGTAACTATAGGTCATTCTGAGATTATCAAATATTTTAATTGCAGTCAATTACACCTGCCAACTACTTCAAATTGCAAAACATAAATACTCTCAAACGTCGTAATCACAATTTATGCATTCTATATCATGATCATGACCAAAATATATAATTTTGTTAAAATCATTGTGTATCACGATATTTTTCATTGATTATGTGTTTTTATAGTAATATTAAATTCCTTAACTTGCAACCCCATTTATAATTTTAAGGTAATACTGCGCACAAACTCAAACTGGGTAATTGATCCCATTCTATATAGCTGCAATGTTGCAGTGATCCTTTCCTACTATCTGTTGTGATTGAAATAGACTATCTGATCTAATTAAGTAATTATTATAGTGTTTGCAAACACCATTACTCTTTCAGTTTCTATTCTTTTAATTGTAATTACTACATCTACTATTAATCTGCCAGATGCCGTTAGGTACCCTATTCTAGTCTAGTCCGGTTTAACTAAATTTCACCACAGCTAAAATATGTATTCATTGTGGAAGCAGCAAAAACTGCAATGGAACTGCTTGATTTATTTATATATTTATTTTTTAAGAATTTATAAATAAATAATTATGATATTTTTATTATTAATAGTGTATATATTTTTTTATATTTTTTTAATATTATTTATTATATTTTTTTATTATTTTTTTTATTAAATTTATATTTTTAAAAAATGTGTATATATCTTTAAAAGAAATGTATGATGATGTTTTTCTATGAATAAAGGTATCCCAATTTGCTTGTCCAAGTCATAGAAGGGTACGTAGTGAAGAAAAGCTCATTTTGACATTAAACTTTAGGTGAGGCGACTGATACTAACAAGTCGAACCTTTAACCGTAAAATTAAATAACTTCAAAAGAGCCACCTATTTTGATTTTCAAAGGGCAGAATGTCAGAGCAAACTATAGATATTTGGCTGCTTGAAGTCATAAAATGATGTGGTCACACCGAATATTTTATGAATTTTTTTTCGGTATTTTATGAAAAAAATTATTAAGTGTGTTGTTGGAGGAAAATAAAGTTAATTTATTCTATAAAATATAAATTACTTTAGTAATGTGCATCATCGTTATTTTTTATTTTAATTATATTTTTAATATTATAATTAAAGTGGTATTACGTACTTAAAAATTTCTTTTATTCCGAAAACATTAACAATTTCTCATATTTTATTATCCATTCTATCGAAAGAATCGACCAAGGGAGACATTTAACACCTCCCTTGAATAGCGCCAACCACAACATTTCTCTTTTTTTTTTTTTTCTGAAACAGAACATTTACGTTATATTATATAAAATATATATTCATAATCTATTTAACAAACAGAAATGCAGCAACATAAAATGAAATAAAGCTATGCGGTTGCCAGATTAATTAACAAGTTTTTTTTTGTGTGTGTACAATTAACAATAAATTTCCTTTGTGCATATGATAATGAGCTTTTTACTAAAGCTATTCTTGTTGGTAAAATTATTTATTAAATTATTATTTTTTTAACTATTTACCAAATTATCTTTTTTTAACTATTTATCAAAATGTTATTCTTTTCAAACTATATACTAAACATTCTTTTGTCTTACGTGACTTTTTTTAATATTATCTGACCAATTAGGATGCGTCGCACGCAAATTAAACAGATTCAACGCAGGTTTGAAGATATTAAGAATCCCACGCTACAAGATTATCTGGTTGACTTAAGACTAAAAACGCCACCCTTGTTGACGTTTTCTTGCATTATACATAAAATTTAAATTTAAATTTTTATAAATTATTTAAATTACTTAATAAAATTTTGTAAGCATTTATTAATGACTTCATACTAATTATGGAGGTAAAATATAAAATTAAAAAAGTGTCAAATTTAATATGTTGGTAATATTTAATATTGTTTTAGTTATTATGAGAATTTATTAATTACATAACACATATGCTTTTTTTTGTTATTTTTTAAAAATTTATTGTTTCAATTTTTTTTATTTTAAAAAAGAAATGAGGTATTAATTATTTTCTTTTAATTTTGTCTTTTATTTATGATTTTTAATATTTAAAAAATAATCTAATCAAATCAAATGTACGTACATATCTTATTATTAAAGTTATTGAATATATTTATTTATTTTGACACAAATATTTTAAATAACATATAAAAAAACTAAATGGTATATCCTCTAGAAGAGACTATATCACTTATAGGTTATATTTGGTTAATATAATCCTTAAAACAAATTTCAATGACTTGTCTTTTATTATATGGGCATTAAATGCTTCCTACAAAAGCCTATTATTGGTCATATCAATTGAATTACTCTTGCATTAATTCAAATAAATAAATGAAATTTTTTGAGTAAGATTCGGACGATAATGAGTACGATTCGGATCCCAATAATTCTCCTCCCAAGTTTTTAGTAATTTGAATTAGTTAAAATTTTGACAGAGTTTTCCCTAAATGTTGGACCTCCCCAAAAGCCGATGATCTTGTTTAATGCAACCAGTCACCAAAATCTTTAATAAAATCTAAAACTATGCAAAAAATATATATAGTCTAATCTAATAAGGGTATCAAACTCACAAGAAGATATTATCAATAGTCTTTTACACAAAATCATTAAATATAATTACATGTCAATGTCAATGTCAATGAGATGGGCCCGCATCAGAATGTGGTGACCTGTGAGATGGTTCGGAAGAGGGACCTGGCTGTGATGGGTATGGTGGGTAACCTGGTGGTGGGTAAGGATATGGTGGGCAACCCTGTGGTGAGTAAAGATATGAGGGGTAACTTGGTGGCGGGTATGGATACAGTGGGTAAGGGTATGGTGGGTAATAGGCAGGTGGTGGCTGAGTAGGGGGTATATAGCAGTGGTAGGAGGCTGAGTGGAGGGGTATGTAGCAGCGGTAGGCAGCTGAGTCGTATGCTGGGTAATAGAGCTAGACTCCTCGGGATGTCGAAGTCGTGTCCGAGTGCTCGCCAATCCTCTCCTCCGTGTACGCCGCGTTCCTTGTTGGCTGGACTCCTCGGGCGGCCCCGAAATGTCATCTGCCCATTTGGAGCTGGACGCTTGTTGTTCCATCGTAAACGGTCATGCTCCCGCAACGAGTGGAGGATTTGTGTAGCAAGCCTCTCGGCGACAAAGGTGTCGTAGTTGAACCGAGAAAACTTGTGCAATATCCGCCTAATAAACAGATATAATTTATGTCATTATCCTGAATACAAAATACATATAGTCACTAACGAATTGGTAAAGACCTTACCGCATTCCCAATAGATGCGCTAGTAGGAGCAATCCAGCATCTGGTAATTCTTTTATACCAACGCATGTACTCAGAACGTGAACTGAGGGGTGCGACCAATGGGACTCCCCTAACAAACTTCTCCCTACGACTATCCCAGGTGGCTATATAAACAGCATGTGTAGCTGACCAATCCTTATCATGCCTACCTGCCAATGTAACCGAGTGCAATCTGTCTGGCTGGAGTGGTCTCCGTGGAATGGGCTGGTCAAGACCAAACTAGTGCATGACGCGATCTGGTTGGTGTCACTCAACAATATGGAAACATATGAGAGGGACCACTGCCAGCGCTATGTCCCTAGCAACCACACAAAAAGGTGGCAATATTGCCACCTGCTCATCCTTGTATGGTTGTCATATAAACTGAAAAAATGAGATGCACAAAATATTAAGACGGCATATGCATAAGTAAATATCTCAAAGGAATGTAAACGAAGACATACCTCATTGTTCTTCAACTGATCGAAGAACTGACGATAATATGTAAGGACGCCAATCACAGTATCACTCAATACTTTATGCTTGCGCCACCTATTTGGTAAATGAAAGTATTGCAAACGTAAGTTATAATATTAACAAAGTATGTCAAGGAAGTAATGTAAAAATACGAAATGAAATAAAAACTTACTCTCATCCTAAGGGACATAATTGACCACGATTAACATCGTAAAACACATCAGGCTCAGCATGGTCAGCTAGTGAAGGGGCAAGTCGGGAGAATATGTACCATGCCCAGTACTGCAATAAGATGCATGCCCCTCCGATCTCGCGTGCGTCATAGTCCGTAACTTTACAAAGCTCTCTATACAGGTACGCCAAAATCCGAGACCCCAGGCTATATACGTCCCAGAAGCAAGAAAGTCCTCCAACAATGGGAGGAACATCAAGTGCACGAGCTTACCGAATGATCGGGGCATAAGAAACCCCCAAGCAAGCGAAGTATGTAATGTCGTGCACTTGTTGCATGTACTCATCATCATCGTCCTCAAGGACCGCAAGTAACACTCTACGCCACGGGTATGTCATGTCAATGCGTGCCCCATAGATGAGCGAGGGAGTCTCAAGCAATCTAACAACCGAACACACAACCGAGCCAATCATCCCTATGCGTAACGCCAGTTCTGCAGCGCCATCAATGGGAAGACCCGATATCATTCCGATATCCTCTAACGTAATGGTGCACTCCCCGGTAGGTATGTGAAATGTATGCGTCTCTGGGCGCCATCTCTCAACCAACGCAGAGATCAGGGAGTGATCAATGCTGCAATAGCCCATGTGGGCAACTCCCAAGAAACCAGCTTGCTGTAGATACGGAATAATCGGAGTAGGGGGGTCCATATGTTTCATCTTCTGAGCACGTCTAACCCGCAGGTGTCGGTCCTCATGTCCCTGCCATACATGCTGGGAAACATAGTACTCCTGCAACTTCAAAATCGAACCGTCCTCTAGTCCGGGGTTTACACGGAATGTCATTTGTCAGCTGTATGCCAAATAATAACAACAATTAGTAGGATTCTATGATTACTATAATAAAATATGATATAACCATATGATAACTATACAAAAATATAATATGGAAGAAATGAAAATAACACTGAGAATCAACTAACATATATAGGAGAATAGTATTCGAATACAACTGCATAGATTAGTGATACAAAATAATACAACTCCTAAATACACATGATCGCTAATACAAGGTTCTGAAAAATGAAAATAGGTCCTAAATCAACTACACGGCCCCAGTTGATGGCCCCACTCCATCATCCGTCAAGGAACTCGATCCACTAACACAAC
The DNA here is from genome assembly GCA_029884595.1 of Ormosia semicastrata. Taxonomy (NCBI): domain Eukaryota; kingdom Viridiplantae; phylum Streptophyta; class Magnoliopsida; order Fabales; family Fabaceae; genus Ormosia; species Ormosia semicastrata. The sequence goes on from JAQQTO010000052.1 coordinate 7,175,817, forward strand.
AAGTGCGAGAATTATGTCCAGGTTGATGGTATCTTGTACACGTTTGTCCTGGCCCTGCTTCGCGCCAATCCATCTCATTCCTAAGTCGGGTTAATTTTGGTCGACCTTTGAATCTAAGCAATGCACATGGTGGCACCAAAGTGGTGTCCGGAGCTGCAGGCCACCATGGTTCAGCCCGGACCGGTTCAAAGTCAAACTCATAGGCTCTATAAATTCTTTCCATCCTGTAAACCCTATGAACAAGTTGGAATGGGTCAACTGTCAATGAAGCACACGCAGCAAGCGCATGCGAGCATGGATAATGCAATGCTTGAAACACCCCACAGTCACACCGCCTTTCTTCCAGGTTCAAAGTATAAGAAAGTCCACCCTGTTGTGTTACAGAATTAAAAGCCTCTTCAACCATGAACCTTGTGTTCTCTCTATTGTACCGGCGAACTTGGTGTGAACTAGCCTTTGCCAGGTTGACTCTCTAGTGCTTCAACAAGTCATCACTCCAGATCTGCCCAGATGTCATCAATTTCGAATTTGCCTCGTCCTTTCAATTAACAAAGTATTCTACTAACTTCGTATATGTCAATTGAACCAATGCAGTTATAGGTAGATTTCTGCTACCCTTCAACACTCCGTTAATGCACTCTGACAAATTGGTAGTCATATGACCGAATCTGCGGCCACCATCGTATGCCAAACTCCATTTTTCTTTTGGAATTCCGTTAATCCAATTTGTCATCTCCGTTGTGACTTTAAGCTTCTCTAGCCTAGCATCAAACTTTATTGCGATTGGTTCATACCTTGATACAACAAATGAATTGAGTTAGTATTAGAACCTAACTATTATTATCGACAAAATTAGAATACAAATAGAAAATGTAAAGTACCTGTGTTAATCAAAAATCTTTTCAACTCCTTTTTCTGAAATTTGGAGTTAAATTTTGAACCAATATGCCGTATGCAGAAGACATGATATGCATTCGGAGGCTGCCATCTAAGATTTTCATTTGTCACTGATTGTAAGATGCCTCGATGTCGATCAGAGATCAAACACAAGCCCTCTTGTTGGGTGACATGCAATCTCAGGTGGGCTAAGAACCAACTCCAAGCATCCTTGGTCTCCCCCTCCATAATGGCAAATACAATAGGCGGAAGTTTTCTGTCTCCATCTTGAGTTGTTGCAATCAATAACTTATGACGGTACTTGCCATACAAATGGGTGGCATCAATCTGAATGATAGGCTTACAATATCAGAAGCCAGCCACACATGGTCTAAATGTCCAGAATAATCGACAAAAGACTCTTTTTGAACGATCGAGTCGGTTATTCACAAAACATTCCTCGTCTTGCAACTCCACCACTGTGCCTTCCATGTCTCTCTTCATGACTGCTAGCCATCTGGGTAACACCTCATAAGATTTGTCTCAATCCCCAAACTCATTCACTATAGCCATTTGTTTTGCCTTCCAAGTCTTTCGATATGAAACTTGGTAACCAAATTGGCTTTGAATCCATTCAATAATTAAGGATACGGGTGCATTGGGTTTTGTTCTGACTAACTCCAAAATGCAAGAGCAGATCAAACGAGAGTCCAACTTCCGGTGATCTAATGACATAGATGAGTTTACGCACCTATGAGGTCCATTATATTTTGTAATTTGTCACGTATTCAACCTCTTGCTTTGTATGACTCTAAGTCTCCAACTACAACCTTCGTCAAAACTAGGGCACTTAGCAGTCAATCTTCGTGAATCAGAGTCTTCAATCTTGTACTCTTGATGCCTGTGAATGGAATATTATTTGAGAGCTAACTTCACGGAATCTTTTGATGGAAATTGCAAGCCTACATAGAATTCATCACCCATGCTCCAAGTCCCACGACTGTCTAATTCAGGCAAGTTATTAGGATTATTCAACGCATCTCAGTTAATTTGAGAAAACTGAGGGCATGGTGGCACAAACATGGATTCAGGTCCTCGAGGCATAAATATGGATTGAAGAGCAACCGCCAATGGAACCTGTAAATTTTCTTCAGCATCAAAGTTTTCTGCCTCTATGTCGGTGTCCGAATCGTCGCCCTCAACTACTTGTGCTTCGTCTTCACTTGACTCCCATATTGCATCTCTGACAAGTGGATTATCAGGTTCAACCATTGCACCACCAATAACGATCATATTGCATGACTCAACTTGATTAGAAGGACCAACTTAAGCTTCGATTTCACTAGGAGCTTCAACATGCTCTTCCTGCCCACTTGTTTCTACCTCCACATACAACTCCATCGACGTCATGTTCAGAGTTTGACAGAAGGAATCTATCATGTACTTTACATCATCATCGTCTTCTATTGGAAGCCCTACCCATCTCCACGGATTGAAGCATTGCAGACACCGATAGACAACTTTTGACACATGGTGGTTTGCTTAAAGCCTCAACTTTGAATGGATCTTAGTTTTCAACCTATCCAAAGTCATATCAACTGTGATCACAATAGGCCTAGGAGGAGGACCTCGATACATGACACCCTCTTCACCATCATACATTGTCCCATTGAAGTAAATGTGCACATTTAGCGATTTTGTCATGTTAACTCTAATTCTGAATAATAACAATTCAACACATTTATTTAATATATTAAAGCCATCAATTACAATATTAATTGGACATATAATAATGTATAAATATTTATAATAATGTATAATAATGTATTACATATATTTATTCAATATATTAACAATCAATTATAATATTTAATATAGTTATTTATGTAAAAAAAAAATTCTAAACTCGATTATTTTGAAAACTACTTGAGAAATTAGTCAAGTACTTAAGAAAAGATATATATCCTAAACCCTAATATAAGCAACATTTCTTAATGTAAATCATATCAAGTACTTAAGAAAAGATATATATCCTACTCGATTACCTACAAAATAATGATCCATACAACTTAGACTATATATCATACAACTTCATTATTTATTAGTCAATAAAAATATTAAAGTATAATAATATCAAATTACAATTAACACAAACCTAGTAAAAATCAATCAACAAATAATAAATAAATTATTTAACTATTGAAAGAGGTACTTACAAGTGTGAAGGAATACAATCTAAATTCATTGATCACAAATAATGATTCGAGACACCACTTTAGTAAGAATTGAGTTCGTTGAGAGAGTTGAGCGTTTAGAGAGAAGAAATTTTTAGAGAGATAGTGAGAATTTAGGAAATGGTTTGAATGTTAAGAACGGGGAGGGTGTGAGTGATATAAACTAGGGTTACGCCGCTTGTTGGCTTATTGTGCTTGGTTGCGCATAATAAGGGTGGCGTTTTTAGTACCAAGCCAATCAGGATCGCAGTACGAAAATTTGGCGCATCACGTAAGTGCGCCAAGCGTGTTGGCGCAACCACGTGGATCGCCAAATTTAATGCATCCCTGTTAGTCGATAATATTAAAAAAAATCACGTAAGACAAAAGGATAACATTTTGGTATATAGTTTTAAAAGAGTGACATTTTGATAAATAGTTAAAAAAAGATAATTTGATAAATAGTTAAAAAAATGACAATTTGATAAATAATTTTATCAACAGTGACCGTTTAGTAAAAAAACTTATGATAATGAATATACAAGTTGTGAAATCTTCAATTGTCATGCGTGAAAAAAAAAGATTATTCAAATTAAATACTTGACTATATTTTTTTGGGTCAACTTGAGCTTATACCCAGGAGATAGCCTATCCCCTTCCTATAAATTCCGCCTATGAGTAGTAAAAAGATCTATGGTCAATAATTAAATTAAGGTGACTCAAATGAAGAAACATGATTTTATTTGTAAGAATAACCAGACATATATAATCTGCCAATTATCTCTATTATATTACACAAAAAGTCCACAGACGGCAATTAAAACAAATACTGAAAGTTGTTCAATGCTCAGTATCCTAATGCCACAAACGATTATATTACTCTTTCCAAGCAAGTACTTGGTAAAAAATGAATGTTTCCAAGAGTATATATACAACATTGAATATTCATTTAATAATTCAATGTAACTGAGTCAGTAAAAGAAAATAAGTCGCTAAATTAAAATCCTTATGCATTCACTAATTAAAACTGAGTGAAAGAAATGATCCTATCTAAGTATATTATTAATTAAATATAGTTGGCAATGACATATTACTTTTGATTTGTCCTTAAGTAAGTGTAATTATTATACTGACGACAACAGGCTATCTAAAAAATTTCATTGACTTAGTTGTTAGACCGGCAACCACAATAAGGAATTCTTTGGAAAAATTAATATAGCAAGTATTATTAAGGAGAAATATTTAATTTAAAGAAATAAAAAAATTTAAATTATTAAAAAGAATTATTCAAATTTTAATTAAAGAAAAAAACTATCTAATTTTACTTAATATTTAAAATTATTCTTATTAAAATCTTTAATCCTCCATCACTTCTCATAATTTTTTCACGTTATGCACTTTGTCTCCTCCTGCTACAACCTAGGAAAATGAAAGTCTCATACTGGAATGATTCTTACATAAATCTTGACACTCAAATGGGTGCATCAGACCAATCAGAACTTGATATTTTTATGAATTTTTGTGTCACATAATTAATTTCATAAAAATCTATAAAAATATGAAGTTTTAATTGGTCTGATACACCCATCTGGGTGCCCAGAGTTTATGTAAGAATCTCTCCATAGAGAGATTCTTGCATAAACTCTGGACATCCAGATGGGTGCACCAGGCCAATCAGAACTTGATATTTTTATGAATCTTTGTGTTACATAATTAATTTCACAAAATTCTATAAAAATATAAATTTTTGATTAATCTGATGTACCCATCTGAGTGCCCAGGATTTATACAAGAATCTCCCCTGTAACATAATCTTTCTTATTGGCCATTAATTTGTAACATGACACAAGACGTAGGACGCATGTTATAGTGGAAGTGTCTTCTAATCAATTACCGTGCTTGATTATTTTTAAGACTCACATGTCAAAGACAATCTTCACCACCATTGCGTGGCTTCAGAAATTACCCACACGCTAATGCCATATCAATAAGACCTTGTAATTATTTGATAAGAAAAAAAAGGCATGTAAATGATGAAATGTCTTTTCAAATTGATTAAGACAGATAAGACAGAATTTGAATTCATAAAGGTAGAGATATAGAGGACGTAGAACATAGATAGAGCAGAGAAGATTTAAGTTCACAAACAGATTTTCCCAGAATTAGAGAAGGAGGAAGAGGAGATGCAAAGCAAACGTGGGAAAGCAGAGAAGAGAGGAAGAGCAATAGGATAGCAACGAAGAAAGTATTTGACGGTGTTGGTAAGAGCGGTTACTCTAACGACTAGCATTGGTGAGGGCGTCGTTTATACAAGAGAGAGCTTGAAGAAAGCAGAACAGAAGAATGTGAAAAAAATTAAGACGAAAGATGGAAGATTGAAGATTTTATTAAAGATAATTTTGATCATTAAATAAAATTAAATGATATTTCTTAATAATTTTAATATTTTATATTATTTAAATTAAATATTACTCTGTAATAGTTCTTACCATTAATTTTTTCGAATTTGAATTCTTCCTTTCTTCACTTCACTTCTCTTTTCCAATTGTACTACTCATCCCATTTTAAGTTTTTTATTTTTTTAAAATAATATTTTATTTTAATTTATCTATGTTTTTGAAAAATTAAGAAACTATTAATTTTTTAATAATAATTTTTTTTAAAAAGTCACTTAATAGATTAAGAAAATATTAGTGGAGTAATAATATTTTAATAAAAAGTAATTTAATTATATGTAGCTACATTTTTTGTAGTTTGAGGCTATTTTTTCAAATCCTTATGCAATAATGATAGATAATTAAAATGGATGGAATAATTTGCTACCTTTTTCAATAATGATAGATAATTAAAAAATATTTTTGTTTTAATTTATCTATTCTTTTGAAAAATTAAGAAACTATTAATTTTTTAATATTAATGTTTTAAAAAAATCATTAAATAGATTAAGGAAATATTAGTGGAGTAATAATATTTTAAAATTTTAATAAAAAGTAATTTAATTAAATGTAGCTACATTTTTTGTAGTTTGAGGCTATTTTAGTATGAATATTGATTATATATTAATTACTTAGTAACTACTATTCGAACGATATTTGCACATTTTATTTTTTAGAGTACAAATTTGATTCATCATCAGTATAAATTATAATATCATTTAATGATGGGTGTTGGTACATCATTAAAATATTTTGACTGCTGATATATAGTCAAATTATTTTAATGATTTAACAATTTATAATTTGATAATAGCATAAGGAGTTTTACACTATCAATTGATTTTTATTTTAAGATTTTGTATAAGAATTAAGCATTAATTCATATGTAGGAACTTCATATTTATAAGTTCTTTATTAATAAATTTTATCACTATTTGTGGAGGAATATGTGTAAATTGGTTTAGAGCTAATGTCAATGCTGAATACATGCATGTTGTTTCTAAGTCAGATTCCTTGGAAGCCATTATGCTAGTGTCCTGATTGAGACCAGGCGGTTACTTAGCAACTCTAGCAACGTGAAATTGGCAGACATTTTGCGAGAAGGGGATATTTGTGCTGATTTTCTTGTAAAACATGGAGCTTATGTATTACCACATATGATTAGTTGGTTGAGATTGCTTGGTTTAGTGATTAGTTAGTTAGTTGGTAATTAATTAGATAACTGTGATTACTTAAATAATTATTTACTTCTCTATTATTATAAAAGTCACTTAGGTTCCATTGTAATTACCATTTTTTCATTCAATCAATTTCAGTTTCTTCTCTTATTATTTCTCTCTTAATTTTTTGACTCTTGCCATATTTATAAACATTAAGAAGATGTTAACCATCGGCTACCCCTGGAATGAGCAGCTTATTTCTTGCGGATTCTATGAAGTTTAGTTTGGTAGAGAGTAGTTTGTTGTTCCCTTTGTTTTGCATGTTTCTTTGTTTTCTTGTACTATAGTAAAAAAAAAAGTGCAAATATATCAGCTTTCAAACTTTAAAACATCTTAGGCAAACACTAGGTGCTGTAGTGATTGAGATTTTCTTTTATTCTTATATTTTTCTATTAAATTAATGTTAGGCCGATCGAGATAGGTCAAAAAGCATTGAGCTCGTGCTTGAAAATGCAAACTTATCAGAGTATATAGTCTACTAGCTGATGTACTGCATTTGTCTCTTTTTTGTTATCATATCTTAAATGTGTGAAGTTTCAAGATTTTTAAACTTTTTCTAACAAGGCAGTGGCCGAAATATTTCACTTAATTTCAAAGTGACGTATTCCAAATATATATATTTGTCAAAAGTAATTTAATTAGAGTTTGCCTAGCCATTTTCTCTATTTTGATTACTTAAAATTTAAATTTTTTATTATTTTAAAGAATTAATTTCTAAAATACATTGATTGTACATTATATGAGCAACGTCTTTAAAATCACTTTAAGCTTCTTCTTTTTTGTATTAAATCTCTTTAAGCTTTTAAATAGTAATTTAATTTCAATTAACGTGAAGGTTAATTTTTTTTTCTAGAGTATCTCCACATGATATGTGAAAGAATAATCTTTTAGAATACTTTTAGGTGCTTAAGCTAAAACTTTATCTAACGATATTTTTTTTATACACATGAATCTCAAGATTAAATTTAAAATCACGTACTTAAACGATTAAAATTTTTTTCACTCAAATCAATACACATTGATTAACGTAAAAGTTAATTTAAAATGCCCTTACAATAAAATAAGAAAATAAAATAAAAAATGACGACAGAGTCACCAATATATATATAGAACCCTTACATTGTATGAATGCAGGCAAAGGAAAATGTTCTTTGTACATTCTATATACAATACTTTGTGGGATATCATATTCTTATATGAGTGATTTTTATTTTTATATATTATGTGTATAATTTCGAGATCAGCACTATATATTTACCTGTAAATAAAGAGTATTGTAAAGATATTATATTTTAAATATTCAAATAGGAGAACGGGTACACAAAAATGATGCACGTAAAAAAAAAAAAAAAAAGAGAGAGAGAGAGAGAGAGCAACGTAGCAAAGCATGCAGAAGAAAGGTTGTTGAATTTCGTGCTCGAATCCACATAGAGTAATAGGACAAATTATCAATTTAGTCTTTTAAAATATTTTGAATATCAGTTTATTTTTAAAAGTTTGTAATATCAAATTAATTAATCTTCAAATAATAATTTTTTATCATTAAATAACATTAATTTTGTCATAATAAATAACAACAAATTTTTATGTAAAAAATATTATTTGAAAAATAAATTAATATAATAATCTTTTGATGAATAAATTAATGTTTCCAAAACCTTTCAAGAATTAAAATGAAAGGTTAATCGACATAATATTACAACCATTCTATACAAATATCCAATAAGAAAATTCATTAACCATTTTATTTTTTAATTTAAATATTAAATAAATAACCATTCTATAGTGACAGCTACAGCCTACACGAAATATGAATAGAGAATAGCAGCCGCGGCTGGCTTTCATCAATTTGTCCTTCTCTATCGCATAAAATTAATTAAAATAATAATAAAAAAAGAGTGCTGTGCTGGTAAGCTCAAAGCTGGAGTATTTAAAAAGGGTACAAGGTGTTGGGCTCTTTAGGTGCTCTGCTTCCTTTTGAGGTTGAGGACATTCTCTTCTCTCTATAATCTATCTATATACTATACATCTCGCTCTTGTACGGTTTAAGAGAGAGGGGAGAACAAAAAGATGGGACGAGCTCCTTGTTGTTCTAAAGTTGGGTTGCACAAAGGTCCATGGACTCCGAGAGAAGATGCATTGCTCACCAAGTATATTCAAGCTCATGGAGAAGGCCAATGGAAATCACTACCAAAAAAAGCTGGTAAGACTTTGGTGCTAATGTATACTGCCTCTCTTGCTCATATCTTCATAGCATGATTTTCTCAAATTGATATCTTATATTCTGCTTTTAATTTTTCTACTCTAAATCGTAGGTATATTATTCAGAAATTCTCTAACTTAATTAGAATTTCTACTCATGTTATCACTCATCTGATGCCGATTGAGAAGTTTAATTATATATAATTTTGTTGTTTATTTTTTTTAAGAGCCTCTCATCATGTACTTCAATTTTTCGAATGTCATTTTATATATCTATTAAGTCATTTCATTTCATGTTAATTAATTTTATATTAAAATTTTATATGATATGTGAAGAGAATTGTTAAGAATCTTACATCACTTGATTCAATTTTTGAGTGTAGTATATATATTAGTTTTACAAAAAATTAAATTAATAACTGGGCGTGATGCAGGGCTTCTTAGATGTGGGAAGAGTTGCAGGCTGAGATGGATGAACTATCTAAGACCAGATATAAAAAGAGGGAACATAACTGCTGAAGAAGATGACCTTATAATCAGAATGCATTCACTTCTGGGAAACAGGTGGTCCCTCATAGCTGGAAGACTACCAGGAAGAACAGATAATGAAATAAAGAACTACTGGAACACCCATCTCAGTAAAAAGCTGAGAAGTCAAGGAACAGATCCTGAACAAGAACCTGCCAGTGCCAACAAAAAGAAGAAGAAGAACAACGGTGGCAAAAAGAAGAATAAGCAGAAGAAGAACGACAAGAACAAAGGCGCAAATGAAGAGCCACAGAAGACCAAAGTTTATCTACCAAAACCTATTAGGGTTAAACCTTTGGCTTTGCCCAGAACGGATAGTACCTTCACCTTTGATTCCAATTCAGCTTGTACATCACCAAGCCAAGAGAATAAGGTGGAAAGCCCAGAAGGACAAAAAGAAGTGATGAACTTGCTTTGTGAAGTTGGTGGTAATGTGGGAGAAAATGATGGGTTTGGCTTTTTTGGTGACGATCATGACCTAGTCAACGGATCAGACATGGAATGCGAGTCATATTTTCCCACGGATGATCATGGCACGCTAGAGAAACTCTATGAAGAGTATTTGCAGCTCTTGAACATGGAAGATAGCCAATATGAATTGGATTCTTTTGCTGAATCTTTATTTGTATAAAATGATGTAAACAAGAAGAAAAATAAATAAAATTTGACCAGGCATGTGAATAGAGGTCTAGATCTTTTTAACATTTTAGAATAAATAAATAAACTTTAATTTATAAAAGAGATCAAATGTTTGAAGCTTAGCTTCTCACGTTCTTAACTTCTAACTTTTGTCTTTTTCCCTCGAAAGAGTGGTCCATATTATGATGTATCAGTTTCTTAAATTAGTAATTATCTTTTGACATGATCCGCAAACAACGTTTTCAAAAGTCAAAACTAATTGAATTGGTTTTACAAACCCGCCAACCCCCTCGCCCCGCCCAACAAAAAAAGAAGAAGAAACTCTTGTGTGTTTTTAGTAAGAAAGTTGCTTTGTATTAATTTAGTGTGTGATTATTAATTTTTATTTTAATTATATTTTTAATATTATAATTAATATGACATATATTAAATAATATAGAGTAAGATATTTTTCTTACTTTGAGAACAACTAAAAATTAAACTTGAAGCATAAAAAAACAATTCAACCGATTAAATACTGAATAATGGCATAATAAATATATTAAAATTAAATTATATATTATTATTCAATTAAATAATGACACAGGCCATTAAAAACAGTTGACAACTCAATTCATTTTTTCACCAAATTAAATTTAAATCAGTTTTTGTAGAGAGCAGGTTTTTCAAAATTAGTCCGATTCACTCATTTTAGAAGAATTGCAAATGATTTTAAGGTTTAGGAGAATTCTAACTTGCACCTAAAAGGGTGCAGAGCATATCCACGAAGAAGAGCCCTAAGGTTTAATCTAAAATTATATGAGGTCTGACAGCAGGCTAGCAACTCCATGAAGTCTATTGTAGGGCTCGTCTTACATGTACCCTACATTTGCAGGGTGTATGAATACATCATTAATACAAGCCGTTGATTTATTAGAAAAAATATTTGAAAGTGATCGATGATAGAAATTTATCATTGGCTACCTATTAAACAGGTAAGCCATCCAAAACTCTGCACAGTAACCATACATCACTTCACCTCGTAACCACCATCATGAACTCCACCACCAGCCACCGAAGAAGCACCACCACTGCCAACCCTTCATCGCCTAACCACCATCCAAATGGACCACCATAGCCATCCCCCCTTCCCTGCACTAAAACCACCATCCTCCGCCTAGCCTTCAACCACCAGTTGCAGAAACTGAACGGGGATAGACACAGGAAGAGAAACTGAACGAGGAAAAGGGGCACAATGCGTGATAAGGGCTTTCGAGAGGCAGAGAGGTTCAAGTGGTGGATGGCCATGGACTTTCTAGGTTTGGTGGGGCTTGGCTTGAAGGGTGGCGTGGTGGTTTGTTGAGGTGCGATGGTGGGTCACGGCAGAGGGGGGCTCCGGTGCGGTTTAGGTTCTGGTATGCCCTGGGTGGCCCGAGGGGGGCTCCGGATCTATTGACGACTTGCGGAGGCCGGATCTGCTTACGACAGTCACAGTGGTGGGTCGAGCTGGTTGGAATTTTTGCTAGCAAATCCCTTTAACCGGTGGAACTTGCAATTCCAGGTAACCATGGGGTGCATGCATGCACCTTCCTAAGGGAATGTACACAGCAGCTAGCATTCTCCGTCTACTGTACCATGTGTTATATAATCAGTGGTAATCAATTGGCTAAAATTGAGGGAAACCGACCTCGATAAGATTTAAACTGCTACACAATTCTTAAAAGGACTTGAACTAAAAGTCGTGTGTTGAGAGGTACTCATGACTCATCAGTAGTGAGATGACAAAAAAGAGTTGTCAATCTCCATGTCATAAATCCCACTTTATTTGCTTCGAAGAAAATTTGAACGCAGAATCTTTTGGGTAAAATACTAAATATATTCAACCAATTAGATTTTTATTTTCAAAATCTAAAATGTAAATAAGTGGCTCAAATCAAATCCCACTCAATAGGACAAAATGTGTACCTCAGAAAAATTCATTAGTTTACTACGAGGGATTCAAAAAATATTTAGTGAGGGATCAAAAGTTATGAATCATATTATTAAATTATATTATAATATTTATTAATAAAATTTATATTATAATATAAAATATAATATATAATACTTTTATCAAAATCAAGTATAATATTTTTTATATCATAAAATTTATTAATGATATAATATATATTAAATTTCATAATAATCTCTCTCTTAATATAAGTGATTAGATAATCAGCTAAAAAATCATCTTTCATCTTATTTTTGAGTCTATTCTTTATAATATTTATAGTAGAAAAAATCTTTTAGTAGTAGTAGTTGAAAAAAAAAAGTCAACACCAAGCGAATCAAACGATCAATCAAATTAAGTATGCTTAAGTGAACAAGTAAAAAAAATTAAATTGACTAAAATCAAATAAATTAACAATATATTACAAAAATAAAAAGATAACTAAAAAGTACAAATTGATAGTAGGCGCATTACACATAGATAAAAAATTAATAATAAGACATGAGATTAACTTGAACTAATGAAAAAATTAAAAGCAAAAATAAATGTCAATTAGCAAAACACCAAACCAAAAAGAAAGAATTAAAACATAAGGAAACTAGAGGCATAGTTTTAACAAAATAATAGATAGATGAAGATCTTAAGAAATAAGAGATGAAGACTTACAGTAAAGTTAGGAAGGTGAGATGTTTCTTATGCTTGGGACTTAGCTCCCTCAAATTGAACTTGTTGTGTCGATGAGTCCCTGTTGTACGGCAATGACCTCTCTGCTCACGGCTCACCCACTCCCTTTGGGGTCATAAATAGACAATAAAATTGATTAAGAGAAATAAATAGAATAAATGAAGAGTTATGTCTTAATCCTAATGCGTCTGTGTTGTGCTATGTGGAAGTCTGGAAGGCAGTGAGACAAATTGAAAAGTGAATGATTTTTTTTTTATAATTTAAAAATGCTTTCTTATAGTTGTAGGACTTTAATTACTTAGTAATAGCAGCAGCCTAACTGCCAAAGCCCACGTGAAGATGAGATTGGTGGACCTTAGTTATTTTCTTTTAAGCTTTTTAACAAAATAATTTCTTGATATTAACACTTGTCATTAGATAGATTTTATTCTTCAGACTTTGACCTTTGTTTCACATTATAGGTATCTATTTTTTTTTGGGAGGTCTTGGCCCATGCACATACCCTTTAATCCGTCCTTGTAGCTAACTACATTAAGTAATATCATCAACAAAGTTATACATAAGGGTTACAAATTTCTATATGATCCATCCTAGAGTTTTGGGCCTATAAAGGCCAAGCCCATTAACAACAGAAGAGTGATTCAGGACCCTAGGCAGGAAGGTCATCCCAGCTGAACCAATGGGACACCAACAAGTGGGCCAAAGTGGGCCCACAACTTAGGGTCCCTTTAGGACACAAACTTCCATGCACACTCCCAATTGCCAAAGAGATTCCCTCTATAAATAGTATCATCAAGGATGATGGTAAACATCTTTTCCTACTCCTAACAAAACCTAGCAAACCACACTAACTTGAGTGTTGGAGTATCTTTGCAGGTGCCCAACCTCCCATTTCCAAGACCTCTAAGCTTGTGGATAACTCATCAGGAAGTTGATTCTGGTCCAAGCAGCCCAGAAGCACCAAGACTAAATAGTGGCACCATCTGTGGGAACCTGGTAAATTACTACTCCCACCTTTTTTACTATGGTTGTTACTAGGAAGAGAACAACGACGAACTAGGAGCAAAAGGATGGAGTTAAGATCTTTGTTACACCTAGCAGGCTAGCTACATCTCACCTGCTTCGTTCTATCGTCTAATGGGTAGAGCAACTCGCTCAACAACACCAAGCTCCCACCCCAGTTCAACAAGCTCCTCCGCCAACCCTACAGGAGAAGCGAGCACCTAACCCTCTGCTACCAACCAACAACTATATGTTATGCTTAACCGTCAGTAAAACCAGCCAATGGAAATTTTGTGAGCCCTGAATGGAAACTATGAATGCGTAGCTGAAAATAATGTTGAGTACGGTGTGGACCACAAAGCTCAGGTAGTTGTACAACCATATGTTGTGGATCATCCTCACTTTCACCGTGAGCCGCAAAGAAGGCATAAGCCTTCCGCTGCCTCTGGCCCCGTGCACTAATATAGGGCCCATTATGATTTTAGTCACTTGTTTGCTAAGTTCATTATGGTGGTACAACTGCCAAATGACTTCAAGCATCCTGCTATTAAGGCATACGATGGGTCTACAAACCCCCAAGAGTACCTGGACGCTTTTATGGCCTCCATGCTGTTCATGGAGAGAACCAACCTCATATGATGTTATGCATTCCCATGCACCCTCAAGAAAGCTGCCCAAAAATGGCTTACCGCCTTACCAGCACGATCGATCAACAACTTTGATGAACTGACACAAGGTTTACTTACTCACTTCGCAGCGAGTAAGACTCAGGGCATGACCACTCAAAGTTAGTTTAGTATAAGGCATAGGAAAGATGAGACTCTCCATGATTACATGCATAGATTCAACAAGGCTAGTCTAGAGGTTCATGACTTCAATCATGACGCCACAATGCATGTAATCACGGGTGGGCTGAAGCGTAGGGAGTTCGTGAAGTTGTATGCTAAAAGGAGCCTGGAGAAGCTAGAGGAACTGCAACAATGCTCTGAAAAGTACATTAATATTGAGGAAACCCTGGAAGATATAAATGAGGCCCACAAAGAATGGAATGGACCACGAAAGAAAAAAAAAAGAGCCCGTGGTCAGGGACCCAAAGAACAACCCTAGGGGTCCACCACGGGGCAAGTTTGATGATTATGCTCCCCTTTGAGTCCCTAGGAGCACAATTCTGTAGGTGGTGTACACCACAGATCTCAATGATCTCTCGAAGCCTAAGTAGCTAAGGTCGAGAGGACAGGTAGATAAGAGAGGCGCTTGGTGAAGTTGTTCGCTCTCTATGTTTAGTTAATGATACTCTTATTGGCTTGGGAGAATCATTGCGTTAGGGGTCATAACCATGTCACATTTATTATATGCTTTATATGTATGATATGCATGGATGATGTTTATGATATGTTAAACAGTTCAATAAATGGTGAGATCTAATAATAATATTCAAATTTCCTCAAAACAAATATAAAGTCATTATGTGATGCCTTCCAATGCACACTTGTCAAGACTAGTATCGATTAAATGTATGTCTGCCAAAGCAAGATGCCTTTATCTATATTAGTAAGACGCGATGGGATAAAGGTAATATCCAACTATCAACCATTGGGTTTGACTTAATTAGGCCATTTCAATAGGATTGAAGGCATAGAGGCATGGAGTTGGGCTTTAATCCATTAGATGGATTAGAATAAGTATTATTCACCTAATTATCCAAGAATTGCATGTGATGTAATTGAAAAGTGTTTCCTATCTAAATAACTGAATTTTGAGTGATTAGTCAAAGCTGACACAAAACTGGGTGAAATATAGATCTTGGCCCACTAGGAAATCTTACGATGGAATTTTTCGAGTCAATGCTAAGGGTAATTGATTTGAATAAAATAGTGGGAGGCATATTTAATTAAAGACCTCGTTAAATATGTTTATGACATGATACTTATATTTTGTATATTTTTATTGATAGATTACCATGGCGACAAACACCTTGAGTAAATTATCATTGCGATCCGTCTTTGACAAGGACAAGTTGTCTGAAACGAATTTTCTAGACTGGTACAGGAATTTGAGAATTGTCCTTAAACAAGAGAAAAAGATGTATATTCTAGAACAACCTATTCCTGAGCCACCTGCTACAAATGCCCCGAGAGCTAAAAAGGATGCTTATAAGAAGCATCAAGATAACGCCTTAGATGTTGGATGTCTAATGCTAGCCACCTTGAACTCTGAGCTTCAGAAGCAACATGAGAACATGGATGCCTACAATATGATCGTACACCTCAAAAAGCTCTATCAAGAGCAAGCTAGGCATGAGAGATACGAGGTTTCAAAAGCACTGTTTCAGTGCAAGCTAGTAGAAGGAAGCCCTATCGGTGCTCATATACTCAAGATGATTGGGTACATTGAAAACCTAGAAAGACTTGATTTCCCATTGCTAGATACCACTCACTGCTTGTAATATTAAAATGGGATTTTAATATTACTGCCAACGTTATGAGAACCTGCAGGGTCATACATATAGAGCAGACTAAATTGGAGCAATAAAGATCCAAGTTGGACTGGGATTCAATCGTGGGCTAGACTCATAAAAGATGAGTCTAGGGTTACACAGCTTACATTGCTACTGCTCACACTCACTTAAGGCAATCACTGTTATAAATAATATTGATAAAAGGAATGTCAAGACACGCATAACAGAACCCTAGTCGCACCTACAGAAACAGTGAGTGAGTGATAGGTTTTTTTTCTCTTCGTAGCTAGCACTGTGTCAGAGACGTGGGACTCTTTTTTGCAGACGTTGGATGTTCGTGAGTCTGTTCGTGTGGATACCGTAGAGACATCATCGCTGTTACGGTATTGGTGATTCACATCGTTTATTTTTTTTTCATCTCGCTTCAAGAGTTAAACTCAAAAACACGCATTATGGTCTCTTTTCGCATGGATCATTGGTGGGAATTTTTGTTTTTCCATTGCGTGATGTATATGCAATTTCCAACAGTGGCATCAGAGCACCATAGAAACCTTGCTATAGACGCACCATGAAGGATTGTGTGGACCTTCATGATGACATAGAAACCTTGATTCAACGCATGCTTCTACAGAATTGTGTTCAAGGGTCCCAGGCAATGGATCCCAACGATACTGTAGAATTGTCTTTGCCCCAATGATTTAATATGTTAAGTTTTGATAATAACAAATACAGGACAAAAAGAATGATGCCTATGCTTGATAGATGTGCTTAATAGATGAAAAAATGCATTACAAAAGAATATTGATCTTTTTACATAGATGTACTTAATGAGATATAATGTATCATACATGATTATGTATTTTATTTAGTTATATTTTACTTAATAATTATGCAATGAGATATGTGTAACATTCTTCATATAATATATCCAATAATGATTTATATGAGTTATAAATGAATCAATATTGGATTTGACTTGTTTAAATGAAAATGTGCAAAGTGTTCTTTGTAACACCCCAAATTTCCTATCTCTTAAACAAGAATTTTGACAGCTAATAGAATTTTACTGTTTAGTAATTTCTGGATGCTGTAAAATTATTTTGTTTATTCCATCAGCGTATTTGATTGTTTTGAGTGATTTACTCCGTGTCAGGAAAATAATAATTTTTGAGCCGGAAAAAATCTTTCTGTATTTATTTCTCTTGACTGTTAATTATTTTTAACAATCTGACTTGATTTTCATACGTTTTCTAATTTTTGTGATTTTATGTGTGATTTTGAATTTCTTTCTGTTTGTGGGCCCCACGAGGTGTTTGTAGGCCTAGGTGACCTTACGTGGGCCCAGGTGGGTACCGCAAAGTAAAAATTTTTCTACACATAGAAAAATTTATCTTGTTTTTTGACAGGATCTTACTAAACTTGAATCAGGAAAACAGTTTTAGAAATTTTCTTATACTGTGTTTTGTACTGTATTTAATTTATCGGGTGATAAAAATACAGTAAATATATTCTTTCATTGGGTTTTTAGTAAATAAAAATAAAAATTATATTGCTTAAGTCAACACTAGTGGTTTGAATATCCACTATTGATTCAATTAACGGTTAAGAAATAAATTTAATAAAGAAACATAAGATAATCATCATTGATTTAATCAATAGTGTGAAAATAAACTTAGTTAAAAGCTTCAATATCAAGTAGATTTAATCAACGGTGTAAAATTAATTATATAAAGTGACCATTTACAACCATTGGATTTAGAGTTGATCAAGGGTGGAGATTTGGTCTTAAAAAGTGACAAAGACCATTTATGACCATTAGATGAAGAATTAATCAAGGGTGGAGATTTGGTCTTCTAAAAAGGTTATGACTAATTATAACCCTTGGATTTAAAGTTTGAATGAGCAATCTTGACCCTTTATT
Organism: Ormosia semicastrata; assembly: GCA_029884595.1. NCBI lineage: Eukaryota > Viridiplantae > Streptophyta > Magnoliopsida > Fabales > Fabaceae > Ormosia > Ormosia semicastrata. The sequence goes on from JAQQTO010000052.1 coordinate 7,193,964, forward strand.
TTGGAGACACATCTAATGGCTAGAATTTAAAGGAGAAATATCCAATGACTTAGATTTAGTCTTCTAAAAATTAAAAGTCTACCTAAATCCTAACTATTGAATTAATAATGGCTAAAAATGCTTCAAATAATGACCTAATTAACAAGCCAAGTAAACTAAATTAAATGTTAAATTGTAATAATCTAATTCTTAATTAGATATCCTAATTTTAATTAGAGATTATAATATATGAAATAATATGTCTAATTAATTAGTTATGTAATTAGAAAATTAGTTAAGATTGATTAGAAAACTTAATCTAATGAATTAACTAATCAATTAGCAAGTAATTATGACAACTTTGGAGTGCATGATGAAGGGGGGACGGTTTTGGAGTGTTAGGAAGGAGGAGACATGTTTTGACATGCTTGTATAGCCTTTTTAGGCCAAAGAAAAAGATGACAAAGTGGAAGACTTTGTGCATCATGTGATAGCCTTCAATTATGCCAAATGAATTCATATCTCTCTATTCTTTCACTCCCACGGCAGCAGCACCTTTGGTTATACTCTCCATATTCATTTTTCTACTTCACCAAAAAGCCTTAATCAAATTCTCTCAAAGTTCCAAGAACACAAAACAACCATTTTCCTTCCTTTTCTCACCTTATGATTCGGCCAAGCAACCCACAAGCACCATTACTCACCTATAATTTTCACTCACATCATTTCCTAAACCTAAACACCATTCTAAGAACATCTCTAGTTATGAGTTTTTCCAAAATCATTCATCTTGAGCTTCAAATCCAAGCTTCAAGTTTCTATCAAAAATCAAAAATTCCATCTTTGTGCTTCAAGAGAAACCATTCGGTCAAGACACTCAAAACCACCATCCAATCTCTTTTAATTTCATCCAACCATAGATCTTGAATCTACATGATATTCTAAGCAACTTTCATGTTGGAGATTTTCTCTAAATCATTCATCTTCATGGACTTTCTTCAAGATCAAAGTTATTGGATTTTTGAGGTGAAGTGTAAGGAAACTTCATTTCTTTTCTCTTTTTCATGATCTAAACCATGTTTGATCCATGGTTCCTCTTAATCAAGCTTAGTATACTAATTTCTATGTATTTTGTTTTGAATTTGAGAAGTCCTTGGTGTTGAAGGACTTGGAAAGAGAAGCAAAATCAAGAAGCTTTGAGGATCTTCAAGAGGTAAGAGGGAGATCCATCTCACCAACCAATTATGGTGGTGGGAGATGGTCTTATATTTGATGAATTGTGAATTCATGTGAGAATTTCAATCCATGGTCATGTAATAATTAATTGTGTGTTTATGAGCTTTGCTTTATTTTCTTGTGCCTTGATTATTTTGTCTATGCTTAATATGCTTTGCATGATTTTATGACTTTGATAGTATACTTATAATATGCATGATGAGTATATGGCATGTTTGTGATATTTATAATGAAATATATATATGCATGCCATGATGTGTGAATGGAAAGAAAATTGATCTTGGTTCCAATGGCCAAGGAAGAACTACGGTTTTGATGCCCTTGATTTGGGTCAATGTTGAAATTTTTCAAGAGCAAGAAAATTAAATTTTGATCCCTAGAACAATGAGAATTTCGGCCAAGACACCTCAAAATAGGTGTTTACAAATTAATATATTTATGGAAGAATAAAATTGGATTGATTTGAGGAGTATGAAAAATGAACTAAATGTTTGTTTTTTTTTAAGAAAACATGAACACAAATTTTAGAATGAAATTTTATTGATTTATTTTGTGTAGAAACAAGAATGGAATTTATTTAAGTTAGAAGAAAAATATTTCATGGTTCCAATGATCATCTATAAGGTTTTGATAATTTAGAAAAATGTTTTGATGCTATGAAATACAAGAATTTTCAAATAAGAATTTTTAAAAAGGGAATTAAGTGTTATAAATTAAGTGAAGTGTAATTTTCATAAATAAAAGAAAAAGAAGATTGAAAGTATTGAACTTCAAATTAATCAATTTTTAGAAGTGATATAAAGGAAAACGTTTGTAACTTAAAATTTCTAACAGAGAATTTATTTATTGGGTTTTGGAAAATGTTAGGAAATTTAAAGTTAAGAAACAATAATTAAATCAACTCAATATGATTTTGTAGGACTAGGTTAATAAAAAGTGATTTTGAGAAAATATATATTAAGGAAAAGAATTTTGACTAAGAATAAAAAAGGATTTGCAAAGAAAGTGAAAATGAATTTGAACAAATGGGTTTGTGATATGACCAATCGGTACTTTGGTTTTGAAAATAAAAATTTAATGGTTTTGTTTGTGTAAAACCATATCAATTTAAAAAAAAAATATTTTGATAATTTTTTAATAGTAATGCCTAGATTTTGATGAAACAAAGTAATTTTTCAAGTAAAAATATAATTGATTTAATACAAAAAATTTGAAAAGGGAATCAAAGTATTTTACTCACTTGAAAAATTAAGTTTTGTAAACGAAAATGTTTTCAAACTTCAATTTATTTTGAAGTAGGTTAATTTGGAAATGATTTAGGGAAAAATAGAGAATATAATGGTATTTTGAGAATTTACTCAAGTATAACTTATTTTCAAGTTTTGTGGATTATATTTGAAAAAGAATTTCTTGAGTAAAGAAATGTGGAAAAAGATTTTCTTGAGTAAGAAAATGTGAAAAATGAAATACAAAGTCATAATATTTTAAGAAAAGATGAAATGAAATTTTTGAAGGTTGAGAAATATTTTTCGTAATAGAATTGTGGTGAAAAATTATTTACGTATCTTAAAAACGTGTTGAAAATGATATTGAATTATTTGAAAGTCCAAATTAATATTATTTTGGAATATTGAGGAATATTTTACGTAATTTGAACTACTGTTGAAAAATCACTATATGATTTAAAAGTAATAGAATATTTTACGTGATTGAACAACAAAAAAATATTTTTATGTGATTATGAAAAATGGTGAAAAATTGTTATAAGATTTGGAAAGTGTTTTAAATATTTTGAGAATGATAGAAAATGATTTACGTAACTTAAAAGAATGATTTTTGAGATACGTAATTTTGAAATAGTGGAAAAATAATATGTGATTTGAGAAACGTATATTTTTACGTGATTGAGAAAGACATTGAAAAATTAATACGTGATTTAAAAGTGCAACAGAAGAGCTGCGACATTTTGAAAATGTAACAAAAATGTTACAGTATTGTGAAAATATAACAGCAACGTTTTAGAATTTTGAAAATGTGACAGAAACATTTTGGAATTGTGAAAACATAATGGAAATGTTACGCAATTTTATAAAAATACGGTGAAAGTGTTTTATAACTATGAAAACATGATAACATGATTTTGTGTTGAAAATATAGTATAATTACTGTTGAACCAGTGTATGGACACTGTATGAGAAAATGACATGTTTTGCCTATGATTGGCATTTGGTGCATTATATATATATTGGAAAGAGATATCTGTATTTGAATTTGGTGCATTATATATGCATTGAAAAGATTTGGTCCTTTGGGGTTGGACTTGCATTGATATATTCGTGCATTGTATAAAATATAACTAATAGCTATTATGACCCTTGTGGTTGAAGAAGGAATGAGAATTGATAGTGAGGTCTATGATGGATCTTGGGGCGTCGTAAGCGGTCGACCGATGGGCGGTGGCGAAAGTACTGTGCCACCTGGCGATGCGATCCGTTACAACGTATTGACGATACCCGACAAGAACACGATTCTTTTCAACGGACCGGGAGATTGTCTTTGGGCTAAAGGCCGACAATTAACGAGCATTCTTCTCGAAATTGTGAAAACCTCCATGGAGTTATTTTTGATAAATCGAGTCTTTGTGCATATGCATAAATCGAGCATTTATATCTCGTGTGATATATTAATTGAGGAATATTGGTTATAACGATTGTTATGAATACTTGGATGATGATAATGATAATGCCGATAACATGATTATGGTATGATCTATCCGTATGATATTGTTATGTGTGTTATCTACGTGTTGCCATGTTGGTATTGGTGTAGGTGATCTCACCTCTTTGTTATGTTGTTTTTTGTATGCATCTTGTTAAAATCAAATAATAGAAAGATCGAGTTGTCTTAGACATAACGGGTAATGGATACTCGAGATTGGAGATAACAATAAGGAGTGGACATTCGGGACTCGAAGGTGTGCGGTGTCATTGACAAAGGAACGGATGTCGATGCATCAAGATGGATCAGAAAAAGGAATAAGTATGTTAAAGTTTTCCGTTAGTGTTGTACCGTGCTATTAAGTAGGACCCGTCATGGGGTTTGCTACTGTAAAAAAAAAAGAAAATAAAAATAAGTCTGTTAATTTTATATTTCTCTTTAAATTGTGATATTAACTGCTGTCAATATTGCATAATGAATAGTTGAAATATGATTTTCAATATTACCTAATATTTTCAGTAAATTTACGTTTCAGTAAAGAAGAAATTTTGAAACCCATCTTTTATAACTCAAACTTTGTGCGAACTTATTTTAAGATTATGAGTCGGAAGTCAGAAATGTGATGCCTTAGCTAGGGTGTTACATTAGTTGGTGTCAGAGATAGGGTGTTACATTCTTTGTTGCATCTTATATAGAGATATCCATTAGTAATTCATAAATATCTTATTTGGATGTGTCTATAAAAGTCTTATATGTATGTTAGACTAATTAGAGTTATACATTCATAAATTATGTATATGAAGATATTGAGTTATGAATTTAGACTAACTATATTTGTTTTAAGTGAGTAATACTTTGTAGGATAGTCCAAGTACCAAGAGTGAGCATTGCAACAAGAAAACAAAAGATCACAACTATGCTCAACTCAAGAATAATGAAAATGATAAAGATGTTCCAAGCATTTACAAGTTTTGAAGAGAAGAAATTTTTGGAAGCTTGGAATATATCAAGAATTGATGATGGCAAAAGATCAAGTCCCAAGGTTTTTCAAGAATAGCTTATAGGACTTAGATCTTGTGTAAAGATGAAAATGAATTACACTAAGGTCAAATATGTTTTAACATCTTTAAAAATGTTTCTTACATGTTTAAATGCCCAACAAACTGTTTTTGGAAAGTTAGTCTTGGTGGTAGTTCAAACTTTTGAAAAATAGTCAAGTTTGTGTTTTATAAAATTGACAGTTGGTTACTCTTTTGATCATATCTTTTAAAATACTTTGATTTTTGTTTTGAAACTTCTTTCATATGAAAATAAACTCAAAGATCTTTCCAATGAGTGGTCATTTGTTTTAAACAGATAAGTAACAAAGAAATTATCACCATTTAAAGTTAGTTTTCAAAATCAGGGTGTCATAACCGATTATAGAATTCCCATAACTGGTTATTCACTGAGTCAGGAGCAAATTCTTATGTTTTTCAATAGGCTCCTAACCGACCCTAATAGGTTATATAATAAGTCAGAGGCTTTGCCTCTTTGTTTCTAAAAGGCCTAACCGATTAGGTTAATTGTGTAATCAGTTATTGAGAATCACAGGAGCCAAAATTGTAAGCTCCTAACCGATTAGGAAGTCCTCCTAACCGGTTATTCTAATTCTCAGAAGCCAAAACTAAAAGCTCCTAACCGATTAGAAGCTCATCTTAACCAATTAGGAAATGGTTATTTACGAACCAGAACAGATTTCCAACAGCTCTATTTTCACATTTAATGCCTCCTAACCACCACCAACGGCTCTAAATTACTTTGGGCTATAAATGAAAATGATTGGGCATCAAAGAAAAGTTGGTAATCAATCTGAATAAGTTTCTTGAGCCTTAAATTCGTGTTTTACTCTCATTTCTCAAAAACCTATGTTTTGAGCTTAAGTGTGACTCTTTGATACCATAAGTTTCAATTTGTGTTATCTACTCTTTGAGAGAGTTTCTATTCATATAAACTTTGTTTCATTCTCTGTGAAAAGGGTGAGGTATCCCTCTAGAATAAAGAGTGAGGTATTCCTTAGAGAGTGAGGTATCTTTCAAAGATTGTAAAGGGTGAGGTATCCTTTAGAGAGTGATGTATCTCTCAAAAGTTGTAAAGGGTGAGGTATCCTTGTTTGAGGCTCAAGCACAAAGGGTGAGGTATCCCAAGGTGTGATGAGTGCTCTGTGTTGTAAAGGTCGTCAAGCACCTGTTGAAACTTGAAGATAGTAAAAAATCTTGGGTGGTTTACTTGAGGACCGAACGTAGGCCACAAGTGGTTGGTAGCTGAATTAGGATAAATATTGTGTTTGCTTCTCTCAACTCTATCTCCTTTACATCTGTGCTTTAATTATATATGCTTGAGTTGAATTTGATATCTAGCTTATTTGCTTGATTTATCCCATAACCCAAGTTATATTTGAGCAATCTATAATAGTTGTATATTTGTTAGACTTATTCCGCTGCATGTGTTGATTTAAAATATCAAAATGTATAATTTGTCAAAGTTGCCTTAAAAGTTGTAATCGCCTAATTCACTCCCCCTCTTGGGTAATGGTTGCCATGGCAAACAGATACTAGAGAAGGGAAGAAAAGAGGAGGAGTTAGTCCGCGACACTGCTCTCCATCACCTACTAAACACTCCCTACTAAGAGAAAATGTTAGAGGGCAGAGGATAACATCACCCCAGAGAGAAACCAAACGCGATAATGAGATCACGGAGACCATCAATACTATTTCTGGAGGTGGGAAGATGAGGTCAGCCCGCTAAAGACATTTGAAAGCTATGCTAAGTGTAGTATCACGCCTAGTCATGAAGCACGGAAACAGATCCAGACGCCAGTTATCAGTTTCACTGACAAGGATAAGGAATAGATCATTTCAGAAGGAGATGACCCCTTGGTGATCATGGTAAAGATGGAAAACGCAAGGGTGAAAATGGTCTTCATAGACCAAGGAAGCTCAACAGATATCTTATTCTTGGAGTGTTTTAGAAACATGAGCATTTCAGCCTCAAACTTGAAACCCTTTGACACCGACCTTGTCAATTTTTCTAGAGGGAAAGTTAGGCCGAAAGGGTGCATTGAGTATTTGTTACCCTTGGAGAAGAACCTCTCCATAAAACAGTGAAGGTCAAGTTCTTAGTTGTGGATTGTCCTTCCACGTATAATGTGATATTAGGGAAACCCTCTTTTAATGCTCTTAAGGCCATATTCTCCACCCATCACCTCACAATAAAATTCTTAATCGACAATGGAAAAGTAATCACTATCAAGGTGGATCAAGCAATAGTCAAGAGTTACTATAATACTAGCTTAGACCTTCTAGAATAAAATCCTAGACACTAGAATTCACCACTTCGAAAGGAAAGCAAACACCTCCTAATGATAACAATGCTCAATGTCTGGGGTTATGTACAAGACATGAGACCACAACTTGAAAGACAGCTACTTATGGTGTACCTCAAAAACCAGTCAAATCAGGCCATGAAAATTGGGGCTAACCTCTCGGAAGGAGAACGTAGGAAACTGACAGAATTCCTCCAGCTAAACAAGGATCTTTTCGCTTGGACATCTGCAAATATGCCTAATCTCGACCCAAATTTCATATGCCACAAGCTTTCTATCAACCTGGGTGTCAAGCCAACTGCATAGAGAAAAAAGAAGGTAGGTCCTGAGCACTAAAAGGTAATAGAAGAACAGGTAAAAGAGCTTTTGAAAGATGGATTCATCAGGGAAGTATCCTACACCACCTGGTTATCTAATGTTGTTCTAGTTAAAAAGTCCTAAAGGAAGTGGCACATGTACGTGGATTACACAGACCTCAACAAGGCCCACTACCCCAAGGACCTTTATCCTTTATCCAACATTGATAAGTTGGTGGATGAATCCTCAAGTTACAATTCCTCTCCTTCATAGACGCATATTCATGTTATAATCAGATCCCGATGGATCTGAAGGATAAGGAAAAAATAGATTTTATCATGGAAATAGTGAGTTACTACTACAAAGTGATGCCTTTTGGCCCCATAAACACTAAAGCAACCTACCAGCGTATGATGAATAAGGTCTTTGAAGAACAAGTGGGTAAGATCATGAAAGTCTACATTGATGACATGATAGTGAAAACCCCGGACACAGGAGACCATGTAAATGACCTTCAAGAAATCTTCTCTTAGTTGAGAAAACATAATATGAGGTTAAACCTTGAGAAATGTGTCGTTGGGGTCCACGCAGGAAAGTTCTTAGGGTTCTTGTTGACAAACAAAGGGATCGAAGCTATCGTTGACTAGTGTCAGGATATTATTAACATGAGAAGCCCAAGTACCTTGAAGGAAATTCAGCAGTTGATAAGATGGATAGTAACCTTGACTAAGTTCGTCTTCAAATTTGCTCAGAAAGCTCTCCTTTTCTTCAAACTTCTTAAAAAAGGGCAAAAACTTCGAATGGACACTAGAGTGTGAAGAATCTTTCTAGAACCTGAAAAGCACTTTTGCTACTCCTCCTATTTTAACTAGATCAACAGAAGGAGAAGTTTTGTTTTTGTACCTTTCAGTGTCAACAGAAGTTGTGAGTTCGATTTTAGTTCGGGAAACGACTGAGGGCCAAAAATTAGTCTACTTTGTTAGCAAAGTTCTGAAAGGTCCCGAGGTCTATTACTAGAAAATAGAAAAACTAGCTTTCACTTTGCTCATTTTAGTAAGAAAATTAAGATAATATTTCTACTGTCATCCTGTGGTGGTAAGGACGGACTAGCCCATACAACAAGTGCTCCACAAGCCAAATCTCACAGGACAGATGATGGCATGGTCAGTAGAATTGTCAAAATTCAGTATAAGCTATAACCAAGGCAGAAGGTCAAAGCCCAAGTGCTCTTTAACTTTGTCGTAGAATTCACTCACCCCCCGTTACCCAATCAGGGAGGCAAGTGGACAATCTACACATGATGGAGCATCAAACCCCAGGGGCAGCGGAACAAGGATAATCTTGGAAAAGGACAATGGAGTCACCCTTGAGTAGTTGTTAAGGTTTGAGTTCTCAACCTCGAATAATCAAACTGAATACGACATTATGATAGCGGGGCTCCTTATGGCCAAGGATCTCGAATCATCGAAGGTTCGGCTGTGTAATGACTCTCAACTAGTCACATCTTAGGTTTTGGGAGATTACCCAGCAAAGGATCCACAGTTGCAGAAATATTTGCCAAAAGTAAAGAAGCTCATGGAGGCATTCTTGGAGGTGAAGGTAGACCATATTACTAGAGAGTAGAATTTCAAGGTGGGCTTTTTGTCCAAGCTGGCTATTGAAACCAATTGTCATATATTAATTAACCTTCATATTTAATCTCTTAGACCTCTTATGTGGTTAATTAATTGATCTTGGCCACATTTTATAAGTTTAGGTTCAAATTAGGCTTAATTGTATTTTTTAACATTATTGAGAATTTTACACTACTTATGTATTTCGGGTATAACTTGAGTTGCAGACATCTAAAAATCATAAATTATACCTTTTAGGGAAGTTGAAAGAAAGTTCTACAACTTTGGTTAGAGCTCCAAGGTTGAATCGGATGTCTAGTGGGTTAGATTGGGCTTGGAAGTTAGAACAGAGATGTTGTCGCTAGAACCTGGATAATATGTAAGGATTGGGCCATAATTTAAGCTATAGGAGTCATATGGAGCTAGGACTAATGCCATTGGAAAGCTAAGACATATATCTGTAACTCTTATGAAGAACAATTATCAAAATTATGATGTTTTGATAGTGTTATCACCTTTTGAAGTTAGTTTATGGGTCTAGAGAGCTATTAAGAATGTTTTAGACATAACTCTATCATCTTAGGCTTAAATTAGACAAATTAGATCTCCAATTAAAGCTAAAAGGAAGAGGATTAACCTAAGCTAAGGGAAAACTTGGATTTTGAATTTTAAAGATAGTTATTTAAGGAGAAGTAGAGAGTCCAAAGAAACCCTGCTTTTCTCTTAGTCTTTCTTGCATTTTTTCTCTTCATCTCTCTTCCCCTCCTTTCTCTTTAGGTTTCTTTCTTTTTTGCCTTTCTCCCTTCTCATCCATGGAAGGCTAGAACCTTTAATCAATATAGGGATTAAAAATCTTAATGTTTAATTCTGAGATCTTATTTTAGTTGTTTTACATTTAATTATTATTCAAATTTCTCTTCTACCTCTTTTGATTTTGTTGAATCTAGATTGAATTGCTTAATTTGATTTAGATGTTGATGTGATAATTGCATAATTACCATGAGTTTAAAGTGGATTTCAAAGACTAAACAATGCATCAAAGGTGTTTGATGGATTGTTTAGCATGGATGAATTCTGGGCTTTAGGTTAATTTAAGATTAGATGAGTGCTTAATTCATTTAACTTAGATTAATTAAATTCTGAATGCTTATCTAGTAGAGAATTCATTGATCATCCTAAGGATTCTTGATGTGATCTAAGGCAAAGAACTTGGTTAGCAATTGAATGGATTCTTAGTAATCAGTGATAGATTAAATTGAAGATTAGTTGATTTATTTATATTGGTTGTTTACTTAATTTTGTTTATAGTTCTTAATTACTTTTTATTAATTAATTATGTAACATTTTCCCCTGTTAACCTCTTAATCTGATTGCTTAATTAAAGAAATCCAAGGGCTCAACCTAGTTGTGCCTTATACTATAAGTAATTTGGCGAATCAATTTATAAATTGATATAATTTGATAATCTCAGCAGCTATCACTGGCTAGTATAAAAAGCCTTGGGAATAATAATTCCATGATTCAAGAGACACTACCCACTCCCAGTATCTCAGAGGAATAGCAAATAATGACCATCTTAGACGACAATAGTTGGATGAAGCCCATCATCGCCTACCTTGAGGATAACGAGCCCCCCTGATTAAACAGAAGCCAAAAAGGTTACCAAAAAGGCAACTTAGTATTTGATTTTTTATGACAAACTCTATTGTAGGGGTTTCTCCCTCCCATTACTTAAGTGTCTCACTACTAAGGGCATCCAATACGTTTTAGCTTAGATCCATGAAGGGTATTGTGGCCAACACTTGGGGGGGAGAGCCTAAGCAAGGAAAGCCCTATAAACTGGGTAATTCTAGCCCACCATGATGGAGGACGCTATATCTTATGTGTAAAATTACAATAAGTGCCAGAAGTACATTGATATCCAAAACACACCCCCGGAAGAAATATCTACTATCTCAGTCCTATGGTCATTCTGCAAATAAGGTTTATATTTGCTGGGACCATTCCTGCAGGCCCTTGGGTAGCTGAAGTATCTGGTAGTCACTGTGGATTATTTCATTAAATGGATAGAAGTAGAACTCCTGGCCACCATTGCTGCATAAATAATCAAGAAGTCTTGAAAATGATCATTTTCGGGTTTGGAATCCCCAAGTCCATTGTCACGGATAATGGGACTCAGTTTGCGGACAAGAAGTTCAAGGAGATATACTTCATCCTGAAGGAAAAATAACACTTCACCTCAGTGGAACACCCTACGCTAATGGTCAGGTCAAAGCTGTCAACAGAGTGATCTTTCGGGGACTCAAAAGAAGACTAGAGGACGCCAAGGGCAAGTGGACGGAGTAGCTTGGGTATGTCTTATGGGCATATCGGATAACCCCTCACTCAACCACAAGGGAAACTTCGTTTAAGCTCACATACGGCTACAGGGCTATAATTTGTGAATGCTTATGTCTTGAAGCATATCAAATAGGTTTTTGATGATAACAAATGCCAAAGTGAAGTTCAAGTGCAAAAGAGAAGATCAAGTGCAAAAGGAAAAATAAAGATCAAAGAAAGAAGTCAAGAGGTTTATTTAGTTATAAGACTTAGAACATTAATGTTAAATGCTCTCAAGATTTCTCAAATGGTTTTTCAATATATGATTTCAAAATAAGTGGGAAATTTCAAAGTTAAACATGGCTTTCAATAAAACTAGAGTTTCAATCTTAAATTTAACACTCTTAAAAATGATTTATGTTTAATCAAGTGTCTTGAGGTGTTAGAAATGACTTACAAGCTTTATTGGACTTGAAAAATGTGTTCAATGACCAATGTAATCGATTACACGACGGTTGTAATCGATTATACAGCAAACAGAAGGCATGTAATCGATTACATGAGCAATGTAATCGATTACAAGCAAGTCAGAGGCCATGTAATTGATTACACAATATATGTAATCGATTACATCAAGCCCAGAAAAGCATGAACACGTTCAAAGAGTCATGTAATCGATTACATGGATATTGTAATCGATTACACAATAAGAAGTCGAAGTCATGTAATCGATTACACGGATATTGTAATCGATTACACACAAGTCAAGCCATGTAATCGATTACACCAAGAATGTAATCGATTACGTGAGCCCCAGAAAGTCAAGAACACGTTGGAACAACATATGTAATCGATTACATAAGTTGAGTAATCGATTACAAGAATCCTGACAACGTTCAACGGCTATATTTAATGCATTAAATGCATGCCCAAACCACCCCAACGGCTCTATTAATTGAGAAACTTATAAATACCAAAGTTGGATCTTTATTTGAGGTTGACCTTGAACCAAAAACTGATTACCAATACGTCCAAATGTGAATCAATCCTCAAATCATTTTCTTACTCTGTTTTCTGTCAAAAACGTGAAAAATCTTTGAGAGCATATTAGAGCTTTAATTTGTATTATTTACTCTTTAAGAGAGTTTCTATTTTCTATACTTTGTGTAATCTGAAAAAGAGAGGGTGAGGTATCCCTCTAGAGTGAAGGGTGAGGTATCCCTTAGAGAGTGAGGTATCTCTCAAAGTTAGAAAAGGGTGAGGTATCCTCGAGGTGAGGCATCCCTCAAAAGGTTGTAAAGCAGGTGAGGCATCCCTGTTTTTGAGGCTCAAAGCACAAGGGTGAGGTATCCCAAGGTGTTGGTGAGTGCTCTATTATGTAAAGGTTTTCAAGCACCCGTTCAAGCTTAAAGTTTAGTGAAAAATCTCGAGTGATTCGCTTGAGAACTGGACGTAGGTCACAAGGGGTGGCTGAATCAGGATAAATCCTTGTGTTTGATTCTCTCAATCCTATCTCTTTACATTTGTGCATTTACTTTATATGCTTGCTTGAATATTATTCATCTTGGTTTATTTAATTTGTGAGTGAAGTATTCAATCTCATTTATCTATTCACTTCAATTATCCAATAGCTTCAACGAAAATTGTTTAACAAACGTTTTAAAAAAGATTTACAAAAATATTTCATAAACTCAATTCACCCCCCCTCTTGAGTTTGAGGCCACTTGGCTAACATGATTCCCATTGAAATCAGAGAACCGAGTTGGAGAAGAGAGCATTTCTCCTTAGAGGCTAATGATGATTTATTAAGGGAAGAACTGGATCTGATTGAAGAAAACTAGAGTGTGGCCTGTAACATCCTAGATAATCATGATAGACTTGTAAATCATTTCGATGATAGCCTAACACTAGTTTGTCATGCTGGTGAATTTTTGTGACCGTCTGAGTATGTTTAGTCACTTTGCTGTAACACTATATATGAAATATAGCTGTTTTTAGCCCTGATTTTGACTTAAACTGCTTAGTTAATGGAAATAAGTGTGGAGAACTTATTTCTAGGTCACAAATATGTGGATGAAGTTGTTGTTAAAGTCTGAGATTTATCGGAGTTGGTTTGACATTTTTAAGCATACTGGTTGTGTGTTTTAGCACTGGATTGACCCTCAGCTAATATGAAAAATTATGGAAATAGTGAAATCAGATTTTTAATGAATATTATGATTTATTTTAAGTCTGTTAGAAGCTAAGAAAATTAGATTTGGTGAAATTTGAGTGTTCTTAACATATCGAGATTTTAATACCTTTTTAGGAGAAACCAAAGTTGACTTCCCCTTTCATAAATATCCCACGGTAGGGAGAGAAAGGAAAAACTGAGAAAGAAAAGAAAAAAGAAAAGAGAGAAAGGGGGAAACCGAAGGAGAAGAGAAAGAGGAAGGAGAAAGAGGATTCAAGTGGAGGCTTAGCTTCATTTTCATCTTCAAGACCTTGAGGTAGGGGGAAATTTTCTTCTTAACTCATTTTCCTATTCTCTTCATCTTGTTCGTGAGATTTGGTTTAATGTGGTGAGTTAAGTTTTGAGTTATTTTTGGTGATTTGATGCTTGAATCTTGTTGTGAACTTGAGGATAGCATGATTTTTAGGTTGTTTGATGCTTGATGATGAGATTTCATCACTTAAATACCTAAGTTTTTCTATTGAGATAGAAGATAAGTTTTAGGGTTTATGTGGATGATTTGATCCAAGATTCCAAATTTGGTGTTGTGAGTTGATGGTTTATGTTTCCTATGTGTTATTGAACTTGTTAGGGACTTAAAACCACTTAGAAACCAATTTGGAGTGAGTAAATTTGGTGAGAACCATTATTGGAACAATTGCACATTCTGTAGAATTACTGTCATGTGGAGAGCGCCTAGATGCCCAGAGTCCAGAGAAGAATGATCGTGCAGCAGGGTGTTGAGCACCCAGATGCTCAAGGATAGGGTGCCTAGACGCCCAAAGCAGATCTCATCAGAATCTTTATTTTGATATTTTGAGATTTCTAATTGTTAGGATCCTTTGTTTAAGCCTAGTAAAGTGTGTTGAAACTCTAATAAGAGTAATTGAAGAAGTGAGAATGTATTAAGTTAAGTTAATTTGAAATGCTAATTACGGAAGGTAATTAGACATGACTATATATACATATTTTGTGTATTGTGATGAATTGAGAAAATGAGTTTCCCTAAGTGTGGGAATTACTCATGTTTGATCTTTTAAGAGTGTTAAAGTATTTCTATAAGTATTTAATGAAGTGTTGTGAATGGAATCTGAAATGCATATAAATCAATTGTGAAACTAGTTATGGGAAATAATTAGTAATTGTTTTGCATGAGAGGTTTGTGGAACATAAAGAGGTGTGTAATATTCTCTCTATGTATTATTGAATCATATTAATTTGTAATGCTAATTATGAAAGTTTAATTAGTAATGATGATATACTTGATTGTATGAGTTGCCTTTTTGAAATGTATAAGTCCCGTAGATGTGGGTGATCTATATTAGGCAAGGTGAATTGTATCCTTCCTAATATAGAGTTGATAAGGATGGATTTCCTTGTTCATTATTGATAACTGTGTAGTTGATGGATTTCACTACCCGGGGGGGATGAATTTCTTCTGTGATAATGATGCTTTATGCCTGATAATATACATGATGTATATTTTGCCTTTTTGAAATGTGTGAGCCTCGTAGATGTGGGTGATCTATATTAGGCAAGGTGAATTGTATCCTTCCTAATACAGAGTTAATAAGAATGGATTTCCTTGTTCATTATCAATAATTATGTAGTTAATGGATTTCACTACCCGTGGAGGATGGATTTCCTCTGTAATAATGATGTTTACTGGATGGACTTCCAATGCTTGCTCAAAGTTATGGTTGTGACTTCCATTACTTTGTTCAAGTTTCATGTATTCATGACATTACCATGGAATTGGAGGTCCCTGGATATGGTATCATACATTATTCATTTTCATGCTTAGGATTTTGCATAGGCATACACACTAGACATAATTTGACATAGCATGACAATTGTATAGGCGGTTGCTTTCATAACATTATTCATGCATTGCAATCGTATGGGCGATTGCGTATCTCTGAGATGGAGATGTTTTTGCTTCTGTGATTGAAGTGTTAATTCTATAATTGTAAATATTATCTGATTGTACATATATATGTATATATGTTGGTATTGAAATACTTCTACTGAGATATGTTTTCTCACCTCGATTGTCTTGCCATGTAAATCCAGGTACAAGTTCCTCAAAAGGGAAGAAGAAGATGTGTGAAGATTAGTATAGTTATAGGTTTTCTGTAGATAAAGCTTGTATATTATGCTAGATCTTATTGTAAAAGTTTATGTATTACAATATGCCATTGAGGCAGTGATGTATATATAACTTTTGATATCGTGGCTCTCCATAATTATTTGTATAAATGCTATAGGTTTAGTTGTGGTATGTTAGAAGTAGCATGACCAGTGTTGTGTTATTCTTTTATATGACGATATATCTGAATAACAAATATTGGAATGTTACATGGCCTATATTCGAGAAATTGCCTTAAACTTTAAATTACTTCAAGGTACAACAAAAGGGTCCTTCCACGACGGTTCAGAGAATGAGGCCTCGTCATCAGAAAGGCTAGTATCGGAGGACGAAACATAAGGGATGGAAAACTCTCAACAAATTGGGAAGGTCCTTATCGAATAACAGAAGTCCTTGAAAAAGTGGCCTACAGAATCACTGACCTATCCGAAAAAGAGCTACCTAGGGCATGAAATGTCGTCAACTTGAAAAAATACTATAGTTAATTCGACTCTTCAGTTTTGTTCTTACCATTTCTGTATTGTAAAAGAACAATCTCGATGAATGGGAAGATGAAAATTCAACATATACTCTATGTTCACACCCAGTCCCCTAACCTAAGGATTTGTAAAGGGACAATGAATCCCTAAAGCAACCAAATCATTGCTAAAGGGATAATAGATCCCTAAAGAAACCAAATCATTGTTGAAGGGACAACGGATCCCTAAAGTAACTAAATCATTGCTAAAAGGACAACAGATCCCTAAAGCAACCAAATCATTGCTAAAGGGAAAATGGATCCCTAAAGAATTACGTAATCACTTTGTTAAAAGGACATTGGATCCTTAAAGCAACTGTGAAGCACACATTAGGGACTACAAACCATAAACTTACTCAGTTCATTAAAGGGACATTGGATCCTCTATATAGCAAAAGCACGCGTTTATGACCACGGACCTCGGACTTGTTCAGCTCGCTATAGGCGTTGGACCCCCAAAGTGGCAAAAATAATTATGGATATTGGTTCTATTCAAAAGAATGACAATAATAAAAAGAATATTCAATAAAATCTATTATTATTCACATTCCAAATATCATCAACTTTACATAGAAATGCTATAACTTATTTCTTTGTTTGAGTGCCTGCTTAAAAGAAGCTAAGAAGGTAGCCTAGAGCATACTAGTGATGATCAAGCACTAGTCATGGCCACTTCAAAGGCTCCTTAAGATGTCATACTCGTCTCTTCCCAGTTAGTCAGCTGAAAAGATGGCTTCACACCTCCGCGCACCCAAGGCATATGAAGCCATAGGTAGGCAAAGGAGAGAGAGAGTAGTGAAACCCCTTCACGCCTCATAGAACTACAACAAAAGCCACAAGCCTTCCCAAGAGCAACAGGATCTCGTTATCCTACTGCATATGTCTGGAAAGAAAGGCTTCTGCTTGCCAGAAGCATGCTAACTAAGCAACATAGAGCAGTTACTTGGTCCTCACCGAACCATTATGCTTGGAGAGAAAAGCCTCCACCAAAATAATATGCAAGAAATAAAGGGAACATCTTTAAGGATTTTGGAAAGAAATGGAAGATGTTCTTCGAAAGGGATGGCCCTTAACACACACACAACAAGCAAAAAAGAGCCACTCTCTGAAAAAAACCAAGTTTCCAACATAGTTGGAAAATAAAAGAAGGGAGCGAGTGATAACCCCATTACAAAAATTCTCTATTTATAAAGGGAATGATGCATTCCAATTGACCCTAAAAAAGGTGAACTGATAACATATTCAAAGCTACGCTTAAATGCTCCCTCCTAGGGATGGTAAAATTACTCGTGTCCGTGGAGATCCACAGGAATTACCCGTGATGGGGTGGAGGATGGGTACTCATTTAATAAATGGGGATAGGGGCGGGGATTATAGTACCCGCCCCATAGGTACCTACAAACCTGTGAAATATATATTTTCATTTAATATATATCATTTATTATGATTTTTTTATCTTTTTTACTTTAAGATAAGATGAAAATATATATTTTCTTATTATTTTACAATGATTTTTTTTATTAAATGAACCCATAATAATAAAACTTCTTAAAAAATATATATCATTCATGTAGTAATTATTTATGTAAATTGATTATTAGAAATTATAATTGAATTTAATATGTTATATCTAATATTCTTTTAATTTTGTAAGGATCTAATATTATTGAATAAATTTGTGGTATGTAGTATTAAAGTTTATTTTACTTATAGTTTTTTTTATAATTTTTAAGATTTTATTTTTAATTATTGACTATCTGCGAATACTTGTGGATACCTGCCTATTTGTGGGGATCACAAATGAGTATCCGTGACAGGGAAGGGGCTGGAGGCAGAGAAAATACAATCTGCCCCCAGCCTGCCTCGTTGACATCCTTACTCCCCCCTACGATTAGCCATAGGCGTAGCAAGTAATTGAAAAACAATGAAGAAAAAACTACCACTATTATTAAAGCAGCTTTAATTCATCATAAATTGAAGGCAACTGTTCTTAAGCAGGCGTGGACTGCCAAAAGGTCACAGGGTAAAGGTTGCTAAAAGGACACAAAATTCCTTAAAGCGCCTAAATCTCATCTTTTTCAGATCACCACAACGAATATTGCCAAAAGGACATTAGATCCCTAATATTCACTAACAAGTATAGGACCACGGATCTTAACCCCTATGGGACCATGGATCCCAACTTGGTTAAGTTCCATAAAGTTCACTTACAAGTATGGAAACATGGATCCTAACTTGGTTAAGTTCCCTAAAATTCGCTTAAGAGTATAAGACCGTGGATCCCTACTTGGTTAAGTTCCTTAAAGTTCGCTTATAAGTATGAGACCACGAATATCAATTCCTCTAGGATCAATGATCTCAACTTGGTTAAGTTCCGTAAAGTTCACTTACAAGTACAGGACCACGGATCACAACTCCTATGGGACCATAAATCCTAACTTGGTTAAGTTCCCTAAAGTTCACTTACAAGTATGGGACTACATATCCCAACTCCTATGAGACCTTGGATCCCCACTTGGTTAAGTTCCCTAAAGTTCATTTACAAGTATGGGACCAAGAATCCTAACTTGGTTAAGTTCTCTAAAGTGCACTTATAAGTACGAGACCCCGAGTTTTGACCATTATAGACCACAGGCTCCTAAATGCCCCAAAAATCCTAATTGTGAACTATTGAATTTGCACCTCCCAAAGGCTTAGGACCTTAGGAGGAAGAAAAGTGAACAAAACATAAAGAAAGCATTATGGAATCAAAGAAACAAAATATTATAAATGCCCTAAGCTCAGTCAAAAATATGTCTTTACAAAAATCAAAAGCCCAGGCAAGGGCTAAGAATAGCAAGTAAAAATAACAACTTAAACTACATGAGGGTCGCTTTCAGCTTCCACATCTGCTCCCTCTTCCGCAAGCTAGTGTAAGATCTCTTCGCCCTCCTCGACATTGTTAGGGCCAAATGTAGGTGACATTCCCTCATCTTCATTTTCATCCTCCAGCACCACAAGGATTATTTTCCCATCCTCCACGATGTTGACGTGATTCACCCCGAGGAACTCCTTGATATCC
This sequence comes from Ormosia semicastrata, assembly GCA_029884595.1. Classification (NCBI taxonomy): domain Eukaryota; kingdom Viridiplantae; phylum Streptophyta; class Magnoliopsida; order Fabales; family Fabaceae; genus Ormosia; species Ormosia semicastrata. The sequence goes on from JAQQTO010000052.1 coordinate 7,213,429, forward strand.
GGATAAATGACGAAGATTTGGGCTAGAGCATTATAGAAAGAGGCCTTGGTGGAGTTGGTCCAGTTGTTCAAGTACTTTAGTTTCTCTGCCTCTAGCAACTCCCTCTCTTGCTTACTGTTCCTGACCTCCACTATCTATCCCTCTAACTCTTTTACACAACCCTCCAAATTTGTCTTAGCTAGAGACAAATCCTTCATGTAACCTTCCAACTGCTTGTTCTTCCCCTTAAACCAATTGACCTTCTTCTTCAGCTTATCATAACATTCTTGGGTTGCCAACTTCTGCTCAGTGAGACTCTAAACTCTGTTACCTATTTCAGTAGCCCGGTTCTTAGTATCCTCCAAACCCGCTTGGAGCCTGGACACTTTCTCGCTTAAGAGGTTGTTGTCTGACTCCAGGACGAACATCTTCCTTACATTCATTGTTTTCTCCATGTAGTGAGTAATGGATGTGAATTGATATTGGAGTTTTTGAAGGTGGAGGGAAAGTTTGGAGGACGAGTACACCTTCAGCCTGTTCATCTCAACATCTCGAGCAAAGAAAACATCAGAATGCCTACGGATGTCAAAGGAGGTTTCCCAAATACAATCAAATGCAGAAGTAGTTAGATTAATTATCCCCCATGTAGCGTGTGCAGAAGATTCATGAACGCCTGGAGCATGGCCTGAAAAGACCCCGAAGGGCACAGGCTCAGCTACAACCACCTTCTTGGGATAACTCACCTCTGCCTCTTCAGCCTCTTTTCATTTTTTTCCCTAGGAAGGAGAGAACCAAAGCTTGATACACTCTTAGAACCTGAAATTGTGCCACTGGCCCATCTTCGAGCCCCGGAATCAGTCCTCATAGCCTTAGAGTTGGCGGCGGATGATTTGACCCCCGAGGCAACAAAACTCCTCATCTTGGCCTTATTCTTTCCTTATGGCTTTCATCAACTCTTTAACATCTCTGGAGTCTGCCATGCTATCTGCAATCATAATGAAAACAGGGTTTCAAACAGGCATAATTAAATAAATAAATCGGGTTATTCAGGATGGACAACGACACCGATCTTATACTTACTAAGATAACCCTGGACCTCCGTTGAACTCCAGTTTATTATCTTTGAACATTGAAAATTCTCAAACTTCTTGGTCATGTCAACAAAGAAGTTGAAGGCTGCTTGCTCAGCCATACTCAGTTGTTCCCACTTCGCTTAAAGCGTTGACTTGAACTTGAAATCCGAGTTCTAGCTAAGAGGAAAACGTGGGTTCCCATCCTCCTCAATAAAGAACAAAACCTGGCTCTCTCGACCCCAGAGTTTGGAAAACCCGTCCTTGAAATCATTATACGATTCATTATACAACTCGAAGTATTTATAGTGCATATGATTACGGATTATGATCCAGGTCAATTTGCTTCCTCTAGTTGAGCCTAGGACGTCGAACATATAGAAGCAAAGATTAACACTTAGCTCCACCTCAAAGTGGCAACATGTAACATCCTAATATCGGTACCCTAGTATATTTGACATATACCTGGATAAACAGTATTAATCATGCTACTTCTAACTTATACTTAAACTAATCCATAACATTTACAAAAATAATTATGGAGAGCCATATCTAAAAGTCATACATATACATGCAACTTATACATACAACTTTTACATCTTCAAAGTAAATATAAATTAGATTACATAAGCTTTGAACTGAAAACATAAAAACTATACTACACTGGTACTTCTATTTTCTTCATCATCTTACCCTCTTGTAGGGCCTTGACTTGGATTTACATGGAAACACAGCAGGGTGAGAAATAAAATTCTCAGTATGAGTAACCAATACCAATACTAAAGAATTTATACTAAATAAATGTTTTCTAAAACTAAATATACCATACTAACTTTTCTGGTCTAGTTATTCATTATCATGATATCAGTATTATACGAATATCACATTATAATGAATAACGCTATGAACATTGGATTAACAGTTGCATTAGGTAAGTGAGACTATACTCACTACCACTAGAACATTCACATTATGACTTTATATAAACATTAATTTAACAACTATATAATCCTTCACTAAGCTCATACATGTAGCTTAACTATTTCTAGGAACTGAATTTCTTCATCTGGCATATTACTTACTTATCCTTAGCTTGGCAGAGGATATGCTCATCTTTAGCCTAGCATAGGATATACTGATCCAAGTTTAATTAAACTCAACTTTAATAAATAAAGGAATTAAGTCTTGCTAAGGTTCAACATTAAGGGAACAAAGTCTTGCTAAGGTTCAACCTCATTATGGGAACCAAGTCTTGCTAGGGTTCAACCTCATTAAAGAAACCAATTACTAGGTTCAACCTTATTGCATAAGGGAGCCAACTCACTAGGTTCAACCTTATTGCATAAGGGATCCAATTCACTAGGTTCAACCTTATTGCATAAGGAAGCTAACTCACTAGGTTCAACTTTATTGTATAAGCAGTTCAATTCACTAGATTCAACCTTATTGCATAAGGGAGCCAACTCACTAGATTCAACCTTATTGTATAAGGGATCCAATTCATTAGGTTCAACCCATAGGGAACCAACTCTAACCAACTAGGCACTATGGTTCTCAACTCATGTCAACTAGGCTCTATGGCACTCAACTCTAGTATAAAAGAAGCTGCTAGTATTTTTAAGGTTCACACCGAACCAAAAATACCTCAACTTTCGCCTAAAAAGGCTTATTTTCATGGATGCACCAAATGTGCATCTTAACTTTTAAAATCCTGAAGTTTTGTAGGTAAGTAGCCTCCTCTCATATCTTTCTAATGCCATAAACTTCACTTCATTTGGCTAAGTGTAGCCAAAATTATGCAAACTTGTTTGAAAGGTGTCATTATATTGTTCTGCAGAATCTGACTCAACTTCAAACCAAAACTGGTACTAATTGGGTTGTTATAAGATTCTGAAATTTATACCACTTGAAACCTATATCTTACCTTTCAAATGCAATAAGAATCCGGTCAATCCGATGTCTGTAGCTCAAGTTATGCAACAAAAACCACAGGCTATTCAAAATGACTTGTTTCTGCTGACTTATAGGTAAGTGTTGCGGCCTCCCCTATTTTGTGTCGCAGCACCTCACTCTCAGGTGCCTAGAAACTGAAAACAGAGAGTGTGGTGCTGCGGCACCTCACTTTTTATGTCGCAGCACCCGTGGAAAATTTTCGTTTCTGCAAAAACCTAGTCTGGGAGCCACTTTTTCAACTCATTTCAAAGGGTTTTCCACCCTTAACTTGATTTCTAATCATCTTAGGATCCTCAAACACTAAACTTAACTTAATCAACTTAGATTATAATCAAAATCAATTAATCATAACCAAAATCTGATCTTTTCCAAACCATCTCTAAGTTCCTCAATCTTGAACCAAAATGGTTTAGATTGAGCCATAAATGACTATCTAATACTCTCTAAGCTAAATTTGTCCTAACTTAATCATTGGAAACAAGAATCAAGATTAGAATATGAATTTGACTATCCAAACCCCTTTTCTATTCAAAAATAACCATCTCCATTGAAAAGAAAACAAGAGGAAAAGATGAATAAAAATCTCTTACCTCTTGTAGACACTTGATCCTTGAAGCCTTGCTCTTGATCTTAGATCTTCCCTTGCTTTCCTCTTCTTTTCCCTCTTCTTTCTTCCTTCGGTTTCCATTTTCTCTCTTTCTTTTTTTATTTTTCTGTTCTTAACCGTAGATAGAGAGATATATAAAAGAGATAGAAACAAGGGCAAACTTATCATTTTGACATTTTACTGTAACTTCTTGATCTGTTAAAAACACTTAGATCTCACCACATCAAGTTTTCTAACTTTCAACAGATTTGAAATAAATTCTAAAATTCATTAAAAATCATATTTCATCACTTCTCTATTTTTTCATATTTACTGGAGGTCAATCCAGTATTAAAAGCATAACTAGTATACCTAAAAATACTAAATTGACTCTGATTATTCTCAAATTTTAGCTGCACCTTACTTAACTCATTTTTTACCTAGAAACAAGTTATCCGTACCTGTTTCCCTCAACTTAGCAATTTATGCTATTATTAGAGTCATTTTAAGCTACTTTTAAACTTTTATGTCACAACAAGGTGCCAAAACTGACTCAATTTATCACAAAACTTAAATGATATGTTATACAAGTATAATAGTACCTCTGAGACCATATACAAGCTTAACATGTTTCTCGGGATGTTATATTTCTATCCTCCTTTTTAAAAAATTTTTCCCAAAATTGTTGACATCATACAACAACTCTGGGTAAACTTGCTTAATATGATACTTCAATTCCCAAAAAGCTCTTTCAGTGCCAACTTCACCCTATACTATCTTCTAGTAAAAAGGCCCTTGGACACATATTCTTCTGTTTTCTTTTGTACTAGGCCACCAAAACATTATCCGATGATCTTGGTACCTTTTAGTAGCCTTTAGACGGATGGTATACCTTCTCTTGTGAGCTTCCTCTGGAATTCTTTCTCTAATGCTTGACTCCCTTGGAATACAAAGTTTACCTCTCAACTTCGTCATTCCATTCTTAGTCATAACAACATCCTTTTGGGTTCCTAAGAGGATCTGCTCACTAATGTCCTTTAGAGCTTCATCCTCCTTGCAAGTTTCTAAAATCTAAGTCCTTAAGTCATTACTATGCCTACTCTGCTTACTATAAAACTATGTGTTATCATAGTCACTACGAGACTTAAATTTTTGAAACTCTCAAGAAGTTCACACTCTCAGACCATCATCTAGGATGCATGTAGGACTTTCCTACCTAGTGCATCAGCCATTGCAGTGGCTTTACCCAGATGATACTATAACTCAAAGTTATGATCTTTTAATTATAATCGAGTTCTGCTTAGCATTCTATCCATCTTCTCTATCTCTTGTTCAGCTTATTTTGATAAAACAAGTGTGGCAGACTTGTATGATCACTGAACACCTTATCTAACTTAACTTGTACCATACCTATAAAGAGTTTTGTTTCTCTTTCAGGTGGTACTTGGTTACTTCCTAGGAAATACATATGGATGACTTCTTATCATAGATATATTCCCTAAGCCTTACTCAACTCCCACATTCGAGGAGAAAAAGGAAAACAAATCCCTAATCCCCTTCTACTATGGAGTTGTTCACTTGTTTAACTGTCAAAACATAGATTCTAAGAAATAGACACAGAAGAATCATCAAATATAAACCTCAATGTTTTATCTGATAAATTCAAAACCATGTCTAGTCTAATGTCTAGGTTAAGAAAAGAAAAACTGATAAGATTCATAAGGGAATCGTACCTTTTAACTTTGCACAGCAATCTAAACTTACTAAGGAAGTTATGTCTAGTTTTCCTGTTAGTGTAGACAAGGATAAAACATGGGGAAAACTTAAACATAGATAAATCTTATCTCTTTCTATTCTCATATGAAATCAAGGAGTAGGGTACTCCTGAAATATATACTAAAACTTAGAGATCATCTTTAACTATGTTCTTACCTCATATGAGATCGGGAGTTTGGGCCGTCTCCTTACTATTCAGAGTATATAGTCTTATTTTAACTTAAGCTTTGAGGTTAGGCACTATTCCCTACTTCTATGTACACTTGTTTAAAAGTGCTCTGGTTAGTCATAAGTACAACATCCTATCTGACTAACTTAACTAGGTCCTCCCCCATGCGAACTCCTATATTTATCACACTTTGGTCCCTTCACTTTTTAATGTAACAGCCATCCACTACTTCTAAGGTGCTGCCACATCTACTAGGGTACTGTTTGGCATTGGCATAGAAGTTCAATTCCCACCTTCGATCTGCAGCCCTTCTTAGGATTCGAACTTGTGACCAAGCCTTTCGTTTCCCTTAAAGTGAATGTCTCTCATCAGTTGATTTGATGCTCAACTGGTCTTTATCTTGAGGATGACTAAGTCTAGAAGTACACTTCATATACATATCATCCTCTCACTTCCTCTTGTGAGAACCTTGCAACTTCGGTTCCACTTGAGGCTAACTGTAGGGACCCTCAACTATTCTTTTTGATTGGCACTAACAGCACCATTCTGCCTTTCTCGATCAATTAAAAAAAGCTTCTCTTTGCTTGTTTTGATTAATCAAAACTATGCTAATCGAATAACTCTTATAGTATACTCGATTAACCTTGAACTATTGCCAAACGAATAACTCCCTTTGTCTACTCGGTTAGCTTAACATACCATTTTGTAATGACCTATTTGAATAGTTCTCCATCTATTCGATCACTTTCGAAAGTACGTCATTCTGAACTACTGCTCAAAAGCTAACATCATATTTTGATTAACATCAAATCTCACTTAATCGAATAGCACACTTAGTCTATCTAATTAACGCTAGTCTATCTTCCTAAACTATGCCAATCGAATAGCTCTCTTAGTCTACTCAATTAGCCTTGAGGACCATTCTATTCAAGCTTTGCCTACTTAGTAAACTTTGGATCACTATTCATATACATAACTCTCGAGTGCTTGGAAAGTAAAAACAGAGAGTGTGGTGTCGCGGCACCTCATTTTTTGTGCCGCAGCACCCATGGAAAATTTTCATCTGGGAGCCACTTTTTTAACCCATTTCAAAGGGTTTTCCATCCTTACCTTGATTTCTAATCATCTTAGGATCCTCAAACACTAAACTTAACTCAATCAACTTTGATTATTGTGAACACTCAATTTTGTCCAGGACATTAATAAAAAAAATTAAAACAAAAAAAAAACGTAGAACTTTTATTATTTTCTTTCTCTTGTCCTATGTGTTTTGTTCTTTTTTTGGCCATGCATTATGCATTCACCGCTAATGCACTACAATACACCCACTCCATTATGTATTCCCACTTTTAGCATTATCACATAGCACATACCCACTCCATTATGCATTCACTTTCTTTTGGCATTATCACACAGCACGCACCCACTTCATTATGCATAACCACCTTGCTTCATTACATAACTTTGACCATCTCCACCTCCCTTCAACTTCCATCCTCTGCTATCTCCATCATCAACCTCTCTCACCACCATCAACCCGGATTCACCCATACCACCATCTTCAACCTTCCATTTCATCATCACCTTCATCAACCTCCCTTCACCCTCGTAACCATCCAGCCACTACTTCCATCAAGCAAAATAATCACCACACCCTTCCATCTTTATTACAAAAAGTCGTGACTCCACCTTTCACTGTTAACAACCACTCATTCCATCAACAACCATAAAACCACCCTTCTCTTCCATAACGAGGCTGCCTCCACCTCGCCACCCTCCAAACCTACACCACAAATAACCTCCAAAACACCTACCACTTTCCTTCATCACCCTTCACCATCTTCCATAACCAAGAGACCATCCATCAACCCATAACCACCTCATCACCTTCAACCTTCAACTTCACCCTCCTCACCATCAAACAGCCCCTCATCCTCTCCTCTACCATAACCAAAATAATCAACCACATCATAACAAATGACCATCCACCCAAACCGTGAAACTCCATCACTTCTATCCTCGCACCACCACTGTCCTTCCAACCAAAAAACACCTCTACTCTGCCACCCCTCACTTGGAACCCGTAAACCACCATCGTTGTTCTTACCCAGTGCACCACCAAGTAGCTGTCGCCGTTGCTACGCAGCCATTCATGAACCCACCTTGCGCCTCACCATCAAAATAGATCTGTCCACCCACAACTCAACCTACTTGAACCGCGACCCACCCAAGCCGTCGGTCAAACCAGATCTGACTTGCAAAGCCGCAACTTCTGCGACTCGCACCACAACCCTCCACCAGACGTTGCCCGGAGCTCCACCATACTGTGCTCCACCGTAACCCTCATCCAGCCTCTTGTTTCATTTTGCAGCCTTGTAAAAGCTTCTTTTTTTATGGATCTATTACTTTCTTTTATTTGCAATCTTTTTTATTATTATTATTTTATTCTTCTATTTATGCTTTTATCTATTTTTATTTTTATTTTTGTTGATGATTTTTTTTTGCTTTAGAGAAATGGTCATATGGGTCATTAATCAATGAGCTTGTTTTATATTGGTATTTTGGGTGGAGTCTATTATCTCTTGGGTTAATAATTGGTTTAGTTCCTTTTTGTTTATTTGTTGAATTAAAACTAAAACAACAAAAAGAAAGGAAAAAAATAAAAAGTAACAAAGAAATTGGGCTTAGACTAATGAGTTAGTAGACTACGTATTATTTTAGTAGGCTGACACTTTTTTTTTGTTTTGTTAGTTATTTTTAGGGGAAATAAAAAAATGAAAAAAATAAAAAATGGTAGAAATGAAAGATACAAAAAATAAAATAAAATAATTGAACAATTTTTTTAAAAAAAATAAAATGGGATTAGCTGAGTTGTGACAGCTTAATGATTCGTTTTTAAAAATCAAGTGAATTTTCAAAATAAATTTTTTTAAAATTAAAAATAACCAACTCACAATCATTTTTCAAGAGAACTACGTGACTTTGAATTCATCATTGCACATGAGAATACGTAGGAGCAGAATCTCTATTTCGTCAAGCCAAATTTTTTTTTCACAATTTGGTTGTTTCTTTTTTCTTTTTCTTTTTTAAAAAATAAATAATGATAATAATAATAAATAAAAAATAAAATAATAAAAAAACAATTGCATTTCTTTTTTTTAAAGGAAGAGTTAAATAAATATATTTGAGATTATCAACTTTTTGCATAACTAACTTAAGGTACCGTCTCATGACGGGTGTGTTAAGGGTGCTGTGAGATTAAGTTTTCATCATTCCCTAAGCATAACCGACTCTCGAATCCAATCTGGTTTTCAAAGACTATTTTTCTAAGAAATATTTTTTAATTTTTTCTAATTTAAATAAAATTGGTGGCGGCTCTATTTTTTATCATCTTCTTTAAAATCTTGCATGTTGCTATTCTTTTTCTCTACGATCATCGTCGTGACAGATGGCGACTCCATTGGGGACACTTGGAGAGTCAGACCTGTTATTGTTAGTTGTGCATATTATTAATAATCTCTACTTATTTATTTTTTCCTTTTTGTCTTTGTTTTTGTTTTCTTATTTGTTTCTTATTTGTCCTCACTCTTTTTTTTAGTGTTAATTGTTTTATTATCTAAACCTTAGGGTAGAAAACTTTTGAAGTTTGTTTTGTGTTTGCTTTTTTTTGTAAGATATAGGTAGCCTTTAGGATCATGAATGTCTGTATGCTCCCTACACCCACCGCACCTACACGTTTATCACATACATATGAGTGGGGCCCTATACCCGGGTCTGAGTGAAGCCTAAGTTAGGTAGAGGTTGTGTAGTGGTAGCCATTTTGGATGTATATCCTGTTTGGTTATTGTGAAAACCTCATCTAGAGTGTGCATTTTTTACGAATGTCCCACACCTAGTGGTTTACCCACTATTTATGGTCAACATTTTGAAATGGGACTTAGCTCTGGACACTTTTAAAATAGAAGAGTCACCCAATGAAAGTTCTCACGAATTAGAAGGATCCATAAATCCTTTGAATAGAAATCCCAAAGTTTAAGGTAATCCCATTAGGACACAAAGGAAGCATACTTCTTCTTTATCTCTTCCTCATACCATTCATTCTTGCATTTTTTTAAAAGAAAAAAAATACATCATCTTACATTTTCATTCCTAGCAAAAAATAAAAAAAATTCTTCTTTACTCATCTATTTCTTTACTCATCTATTTCTCATGTCATTCATTCCTGCATTTTTTTTAAAAAAAATCAGCATCAAAAGAAAAAAAATGCTTCATCTTGCATTACTCATGGCTTACAGTTTCATAGCATTCTAAAAAAATAACATTTTGCATTTTCATGGCATTCATAGCATTTTTAGAAAAAAAAAAAAAGGTTTACAAAAATACACCATTTTGCATTTTCATGGAATTCTTAGCATTTTCTTAAAAAAATACATCATATTGCATTTTCATGACATTTTTAGCATTTTTGTTTGTAAAAGAAAAGAACAGAAAGAAGAGAAAATGTTTTCATCACAAAATTCATTCATTTCATCTGATGCATCTCATGCATATCATTTATTTCATCTCATTCTTTGTCTGATGTTATTTTGTTTTGATAAATCAAACAAAAGGAATCATTGCGCAACCTCGGAAAGAAGATGTCAATCAAACCTGAGTTCACAACACAAGGACTCGAGCAAGGCTTGCAGTAATGGCAACTAAGAGCGAAGGCAGAAACTTGAGTATGGAAGTCGATGAGATTAAAGGGATAATGGATGAAATGACACAGTCTCAGAGAAGAATGGAGGAAACGTTGTTGACCATGAAGGAGACTCTCACCTTGATTGGGGTGGCCGGAAGCACAGGAGTGACCGGGGCACATCCGTGCTTGCCAACCATCACTTCCATGAGGACAAACCCCGGGATCACCACTGAGAAGCCTGTTGTGGGAAGAACCTCGAATACTGCACCACTAGCGATTCCTATCGGAGAAGGGTATCGTTCTTCAGAGGACACTCGAAATGAGGTTCATGGTAATGCTGAATTCATATGGGAACAGCCATATATGTCCATCCCAGTGACAATAGGATTTCCTATTGGGAGTGGTCATGCAGTAATTCAAAATGATAAGATGGAAGAAGAATGGATGAAAAGGATGGAAGAACAAATTAAAGGGCCCCAGTGCCTATAGACCGCTTAAAATAGAAGAACTGTGTCTTACCATAAATGTCGTAATCCCTAAAAACTTCAAGATTCCTCATTTTTCCAAGTATGACGGGAGTGGCAACCCTTGGTTTCATTTGATCAGTTATGGAACCAAGATGACTGTTTGGTCCAAGGATGATAATTTTCTCATTAACTTTTTTAACGAGAGTCTTACAGACCTCGCTTTAGAGTGGTATCTTCAATTAGACCACTTTAAGATTTCTCGTTGGATGGAATTGGCTGATCTGTTCATGGATCAATACAAGTTCAATCTAGATACAGCTCCTACCAGAGAACAATTGAGCACAATGCAAAAGAAAAATGAGGAAGCTTTCAAGCATTATGCCCAGAGATGGAGAGCTCTCGCAGTACAAGTACGACCACCATTGACGTTGACAGAAATGTGCTCATACTTTGTAGGAACTCTAGAAGCTCCTTATATTGAGACAATGGCAGGTGCTGCTTATCTAGACTTTGCTAAGTTAATAGCTGCCGGGGAGAGGATTGAAATTCTGGTAAAAGTTGGCAAATTGTTAACCAGCAATGATGAAAGTGATTTTAAGAAGGAGTTTTTCCCTAAGGAAAATAAGCCGGAAGTGAGCTACATGCAAAACCAAACCCGTCATCCACCATCTTACCCTGCCTACCGAGCCCCTCCATATCACCCAAATCGTTACCCTTCTTATCAAGCGCCTCCACTCGCTCATTCAACTGACCAAATCTCATTACAAGTGAACTCGCCGCATCCATATATCCCCACCTGTCCTGTCTTCACCAATCGCCCTTCAGCAACTTGAAACTTCTGAACAAGTGGTGGTCTGAGACGTTAATTGATGTGATTATCATCTTAGACTTTTGTGATGCTGAACTTATGTTAAATTTCTTGAAGCATTAATATAAGGATTTTGCATGGATTCAAGCATATCTTGTTTCCTTTCATTTTCATGGTCTTTCTAGTCATTTATTTTCTCTTGCTTATTCAAAGTGCCTTCCTTGTGTTTGGACCCCATTGGACTCCAATTCTTGCTTTGATAGATGTCAATAGTCATAAAGTTCATGTGTGCAGGTGTTCTTTGCCCAAAAATAAAAACAAACAAAAAAATAAGAATGTCTCAAAAAGAAAAATAAAAGGGAGCAAAGAAGTAATTACTTGGTGTGCATTATTCTTTTGTTTCTAAATTAAAATTTTTGAAAATGAGCAATCAAGATTTGAAATGAAGATTGACCATGTTTCTCTGTCCTTCAGAAGAATTCATCTTTTCATTATCTCTCGTTGTCCTTTTTTGAGTTTCAAAGTTTTCTTCAATAAATCTTGGACAAGAATCACCCTACACTAGGGGTAGCACAAAACAAAGGTTAATTGCCATAGTGACTCTTTTGAAGCATAATGTGAAAAGAGAAAAGGAAGAAAAGGTGAAAGTAAAACTAAAGGAAAAAAAAAAAAAAAAACAAAAAAAGAGAATAGAAAGAGAGAAGAAAGAAAATGAAATGAAAAATGTCATAACAAAGATGAATAATTAAAGCGAAAAGAAAAAGGGAAGAAATGGGGAACAATAAAAGAAAAATGTGTTTGGAAGCGTAAAGGCAATTGACAAAGTTTAACTTTGAACAAGGATCCTTAGTCCTATTCAACCCTTAAACACTTGTTTGAACTTTATATCTTTCCTTTCATAATCCCTAGCCTTGGCCAAGTTACAAGCCTCAAAAAGTCCATTCTAATTAATGAAGGGTTATTGTCATTTTCATTAACTTTAATTTTGAGACAAAGGTTATACTCATTTAAGTATCTAGTTCATTGCTCCTTTAAAGAAAAAGCAAAAATAAAATAAATAAATAAATAAAAAAGAGACTTACACCAGAGCAAGTTTCTACCCCATTCAAGTTAGCCCTACACTGGGGCATTCTTTTCCCTGGTTCAATTTAACCTACGCTGGGACGAATGTTTTGGTCACCAGGGCGAGTTTCTGCCCTATTCAATCCTAAACTGGGGCAAATTTCTCTTTAGTTTAATTTGGCCTTACATTAGGACAAGTTTCTACTCTTTTTGACTCTAAACTAGGGTAATTTTTTTCATTCTCTTGGTTCAATTTGACCTACATTAGGGTAACTCTATGACTTACACTGGGGGCAGCTTTGTTCACAAATGACATACCCTGAGTCAAATTCGTTTGATACCCTACGCGAGGGCAGATTTTTGTAGATACTTGATAAAGTAAGGATCAATCATATCCATACTATGGCAAAAAAAAAAAAAACCTTTGCCTTTCTTGCTATTCTACTTTTTGTGTCTTTATCTTTTGTAAATGTCCTTTGTGTAGTCATACTTCCAAAATCAATCAAAAAGTCACTCAGTTAGTAAATTTCTTTTCTGTTGTACTTTTGAATTCATGTCTATCTATTACGTAATGTTTCAGGTAAGGTGAACATGAGCATAACACTATGATTTGACCATCTGATCGCAATCCCTTGATGAATAGTTCAAAATGAAAAGAACTTAGAAGTTTCCATAAAAGGGAAAAATGATATCTCAAGGGATAGTTACTTAGTTAGGAAATAAGAGGTACCCAAAAAAAAAGAGGAAAAAAGCTCGTTAGATTGAAAACCTGAAAGGGCGGTTTAAGCAAAAGTTAGAGCCAATGAATTGGAATTGTTTAAACTGGGGCAATTTTTGGCAATTTTGTTTGGATTCAATTGGCTACATTGGGGCAAATTTTCTGAATGATTAAGGAGGATATGTGTTGAAAGAAGAATCAACAGAAACAGCAGTTGAATTATCAAACAGTTGCAGGGAATCAATCGGATGGGGAACAAGGAACCAATACTGGGGCAAATTTTTAAAAAAAATCCTTGAAATTTTCCATGTTTTCTCTTCAAGTATGAGTATTACTAAAAGTTCATATACGATTTGTTCACTAAAGTAATAAAAAGAAGTTAGTTCATTTAATGAATTTTTGTCTATTCCTGAATGCATAATCACCCATTAAGTTATGTCTCAAACAAGAAAAACTTAAGGTCAACAGTTTGATTTGACAATTCTACAGCAATCCTTCAATGATTGATTTGGACTAAAGAATTTCAGTACCTCAAAGTACAGATTGCAATGCATTGCCAAGAAGAAAATATGGGGTTGAAAAATGGAAAAATAAAGAAAGGAAAAGAGCAAGTCAAGAGGATTCTAAGCCAATTAAAGGGTCTGATGAATAAAAGCACGTGAAAAAGGGTTTGATTGGTCAAAGCTTTCAAAAATCATCGTTGGTTCAAAGGACATTTAATAAAATTCAAAAAAAAATGAAAAAAGAGAAAAAAAAAGGAAAAGGAAAAGGAAAAGAAAGAAAGAAAAAGAGAAGGAAATAGAGAGAGAGAAAAAAAAACAAAGATCAAACAAAAACAAAAACAATGTTTTCAAAGAAAAATGTGTTTTTTTAATTTCGAGCGTATCAACTCCATGCATTTTAAATTTCTCACAATTCTTTCGAACACATCAGCTCCATACATTTTAAATTTTTGTGAATTCTTTTGAGCGCATCGGCTCCATGCATTTTAAATTTTTGTCAATTCTTTTGAGCGCATCGCCTCCTGTCATTCTAGCACATCAGCTCTATGCATTTTAAATTTTTGTCAATTCTTTTGAACACATTAGCTCCATGCATTTTAAATTCTCGTCATTAACTTTTGAGCGTATTAGTTCCATGCATTTTAATTTCTTGTCATCGACTCCTTTCATTCATTTTTGAGTGCATTGGCTCCTTGCACTTCCATTTAAATTTGGGCTAAGCTCCCTGCTATTTAAATTTGGGCTAAGCCCACTGCCATTTAAATTTGGGTTAAGCCCGCTACCATTTAAATTTGGGTCAAGCCCGCTGTCATTTAAATTCTAGGCTAAGCCCACTGCCATTTAAATTTGAGTCAAGCCCATTGCCATTCAAATTCTGAGCCAATGCCACTGCCATTTAAATTTGGCTCAAGCCCACTACAATTTAAATTTGGGCCAAGCCCACCGTCATTTAAATTTAGGTCAAGCCCACTGCCATTTAAATTTGGGCCAAACCCACTGTCATTTAAATTTGGGCCAAAGCCCACTGCTATTTAAATTTGGGTCAAGCTCATTGTCATTTAAATTTGGGTCAAGCTCACTGCCATTTAAATTTGGGCCAAGCCCACTGTCATTTAAAAATATCATTTAAATTTAGGTCAAATTCACTGTCATTTAAATCCATTTAAATTTGGGCCATGCCCACTGTTATTTAAATTTGGGTCAAGCCCGCTGCCATTTAAATTTGGGCCAAGCCCACTGTCATTTAAAATTCGGGCCAAGCTCACTGTCATTTAAATTCGGGTCAAGCCCACTGTCATTTAAATTTTGGATCAAACGCATTGTTATTTAAATTTCAGGACATAATAGCCCATTGTATTTTAAATTTTTGAGTGCATCGGCTCTTCGCATTTAGTTCTTGCATTGTTTTGGCATTTATCATCTTATGCATTTTCGGACAAAATTCGAGTTCATGTCTTTACTCGTTTCTCACGACGATAAAATGAAAAACCATAGTTTTTTTTATTTAATAAGAAACAAGTAAAGAGGGGCAACTGTGAACACCCAAATTCATTTGGGACATTAATAAAAAAAATTAAAACAAAAAAACGTAGAAATTTTATCATTTTCTTTTTCTTGTCCTATGTGTTTTGTTCTTTTTTTGGCCATGCATTATGCATTCACCGCTAATGCACTACAATACACCCACTCCATTATGCATTCACTTTCTTTTAGCATTATCACACAGCACGCACCCACTCCATTATGCATAACCACCTTACTGCCAGCAACTAATAATCCACACTATTACATAACTTTGACCATCTCCACCTCCCTTTAACTTCCATCCTCTGTTATCTTCATCATCAACCTCCCCTCACCACCATCAACCCGGATTCACCCATACCACCATCTTTAACCTTCCATTTCATCATCACCTTCATCAACCTCGCTTCACCCTCGTAACCGTCTAACCACTACTTCCATCAAGCAAAATAATCATCACACCCTTCCATCTTCATCCAAACAGTAGTGACTCCATCCTTCACCATTAACAACCACTCATTCCATCAACAACCATAAAACCACCCTTCACCCTTCTCTTCCACAACAAGGCTACCTCCACCTCGAGGCTGCACCATAAACAACCTCCAAAACACCTACCACTTTCCTCCATCACCCTTCACCATCTTCCATAACCAAGAGATCGTCCATCAACCCATAACCACCCCACCACCTTCAACCTTCAACTTCACCCTCCCTCACCATCAAACAACCCTTCATCCTCTCCTCTACCACAACCAGAATCATCAACCACATCGCCATGACCATCCACCCAAATCGTGAAACTCCATCACTTCCATCCTCGCACCACCACCGCCCTTCCAAACAGAAAACACTTTTGCTCCGCCACCCCTTCACCTGGAACCCGTAAACCACCATCGTTGTTCTTACCCGGTGCACCACCAAGCAGTTGTCGCCATTGCTACGCAGCCATTCACGAACCCACCTTGCTCCTCGCCGTCTAAACAGATCTGTCCACCCACAATTCAGTCCGCTTGAACCGCGACCCACCCAAGTCATCGGTCAAACCAGATCTGACCCGCAAAGCCACAGCTTCCGCGACTCGCCACCGGCTCGCAACCATGTGCCACCCAAGCCAACCTCCCCGAAACCAAATCCCACTCCGAGTTGCACCACGACCCTCCACTGGATGCTGCCCAGAGCTCCACCGTACCGTGCTCCACCATAACCCCCATGCAGCCTCTTGTTTCGTTTTGCAGCCCCGTAAAAGCTTTCTCTTTTGTGGATCTATTGCTTTCTTTTATTTGTAATCTTTTTTATTTTTATTATTTTATTCTTCTATTTATGCTTTTATCTATTTTTTTTTTTTGTTTGGGTTAATGATTTTTTTTTTTTGCTTTAGAGAAATGGTTATATGGGTCATTAATCAATGAGCTTGTTTTATATTGGTATTTTGGGTGGAGTCTATTATCTCTTGGGTTTATAATTGGTTTAGTTCCTTTCTGTTTATTTGTTGAATTAAAACTAAAACAAAACAAAAAGAAAGGAAAAAAATAAAAAGTAACAAAGAAATTGGGTTTAGACTAATGAGTTAGTAGACTACGTATTATTTTAGTAGTGGACATTTTTGTTTTGTTTTGTTTTGTTAGTTATTTTTAGGGAAAATTAAAAAAATGAAAAAAATGAAAAAAAATAAAAAATGATAAAAATGAAAGATACAAAAAATAAAATAAAATAATTGAACAATTTTTCTTTTAGAAAAAAAAATAAAATGGGTTAGCTGAGTTATGAAAACTTATTAATCCTATAACTTTTAAAATCATATGAGTTGAGACAACTTGAAGATTCATTTTCAAAAATCAAGTGAATTTTCAAAAAAAAATTAAAATTAAAAATAGCCAACTCACAATCGTTTTTCAAGAGAACTACGTGACTTTGAATTTCTCATTCCACTTGAGGATACGTAGGAGCAGAATTTCTATTTTGTCAAGCCAAAAAAAAATTAAATTTTCATAATTTGGTTGTTTCTTTTTTTATTTTTTATTTTAAAAAATAAATAAATAATAAATTAAAAAAAAACAATTGCATTGCTTTTTTTAAAAGGAAAAGTAAAATAAATATATTTGAGATTATTAACTTTTTACACAACTAACTTAAGGTACCGTCTCATGATATGTGTTAAGGGTGCTGTGAAATTAAGCTTTCATCATTCCTTAAGCATAACCGACTCCCGAATCCAATCTGATTTTCAAAGACTATTTTTCTAAGAAAGGTTTTCTAATTTTTCCTAATTTAAATAAAATTGGTGGCGACTCTATTTTTTATCATCTTTTTTAAAATCTTGCATGTCTCTATGTTTTTTCGCCGCGATCACCGTCGCGACAATTATGATCAAAATCAATTAATCACAACCAAAATCTCATCTTTTCTAAACCATTTCCAAGTTCCTCAATCATGTACCAAAATGGTTTAGATTGAGCCACAAAATGACCATCTAATACTCATTAAACTAAATTTGTCCTAACTTAATCCTTGGAAACAAGAATCAAGATTAGAACATGGATTTGACTATCCAAATCCCTTTTCTATTAAAAAATAATCATCTCCATTGAAAAGGAAACAAGAGGAAAAGATGAATAGAAATCCCCTACCTCTTGTAGACACTTGATCCTTGAAGTCTTGCTCTTGATCTTAGATATTCCCTTGCTTTCCTCTTCTTTTTCCTCTTCCTTCTTCCTTCGATTTCCTTTTTCTCTTTTTTTTTTCTGTTTTTCTGTTCTTAACCATAGAGAAGGAGAGATAAAAGAGATAGAAACAAAGGCAAACTTGTCATTTTAACATTTTGCTGTAACTTCTTGATCTGTTAAAAACACTTAGATCTCACCAAATCAAGTTTTCTAAATTTTAACAGATTTGAAATAAATCCTAAGATTCATTAAAAATCATGTTTCACCACTTCTCTATTTTTTCTTATCTGCTGGGGGTCAATGTAGTATTAAAAGCACAACCAGTATGCCTAAAAATACCAAACTGACTCTTATTGTTCTCAAATTTTAACTGCACTTTACTTAACTCATTTGTGACCTAGAAACAAGTTATCCATACCTATTTCCCTCAACTTAGCAATTTATGCTACTATTAGAGTCATTTTAAACTATTTTTCAACTTCTGTATCGTAACAAGGTGCCAAAATTAACTCAGTTTGTCACAACTTAAATGACATGTTATACAAGTATAATAGTACCTCTGAGACTATATACGAGCCTAACATGTTTCTCGGGATGTTGCACAACACATGATCTTAAAGGATCAAA
Source organism: Ormosia semicastrata (assembly GCA_029884595.1). NCBI lineage: Eukaryota > Viridiplantae > Streptophyta > Magnoliopsida > Fabales > Fabaceae > Ormosia > Ormosia semicastrata. The sequence continues at coordinate 7,232,018 of JAQQTO010000052.1, forward strand.
TGTAAGCCCAACTATTCGGATGGAGCTGAGAAGGGGCCGCTTGGATCTAGTTTAGCATGTCGATATAAAAATTCATAAATTGGACTTTTAAGTTGATTCTGGTGAAGAAGGTCACATACATATAGGTGTAGGGGTTCCAAGCTGTGGCAAGCTACAGATACGTTCGTCTTTACCGCAGGGTTGCAGTAAGTAATCCTCCTCGAATGACCCACCATGTGTCAGAAACATGTAGGTGCGGAGGTCTGCAGTCTCTTTGTGGGAGTTAAAGCATGAAATAATCTCTTGAGGCTTTTCATGAACCTAGGAGTATTCTTTCGAAACAAGGGGCTGAGAAGATTACCCTTGGGATTTAGCAAATCTCGCCCTAGCTCTGCCCATGATGTCAAAGACTGGAGTTCGCTCAGTAGCTACAAAGGTAGAAGACTCATCAGAATCACTACTTATAGGTCCCATAAGCCTATCCAAGGCCATCTCTACGTCCAAGGTCGAACGACGCGCAAGATTGAGTTCCCTGAGCCTCCTTTTCAACCACTGCGGGGACTTGGCAGTGGGCGCCTACCTCTGCACGCTAGAAGCGGAAACACCCCTGGGGACCCTCTCTGCCGAACACGATGCGGCAGAGATGGTGGCTGCTTCATAATCTCCAAAGAAGAACCTTTTTCCCCTTTGTTCTCCAACATTCTAATCTTAACTATAAGATCGAAAAGGAAAGGAAAAAAAAGATAAAAAAAAGTACCTTTTGAAGGGAGAGGAGGAGCAAGGTACAAAGGGGTTGCTAATGGAAAGCAGTGAGCTGTTACGAGAAGCCTCTGTGAGTGTCTGAATTTCTCACGGGAGAAGAAACTAAAATAGAGAAAGAATGGTGAAGATAAGTAGGACATTGGTAAAATGACTCCAAGATTTACAAACTCTATTTATATAGGAGAGATTCAATAACCATCACCTGCTAATAGGGGCAGAATCGTCCACAACCTATATTTTAAACTAATGATGAGGCGCGTAACCCCAAGCCTAGAGTCGCATGTGGACCAACCGGTGAATACTATGTGGCCAAAAGGCTGCTGGCACGCAGGGGAAGAGACATGCGCTTAGTAGTTGAAGCATTTAAGATAAGCCAAAAGTCACACACATTCAAAAATTTATTAACTTCTCACTACGGAACATGGTCCATTAAGGAGCACCATATCCTGACGTTGCACATTCAATGCAAGACGGTCAAAATAGGAGGCCAAAAATGGACCCATTTGCCCGTATCAGAGCCCGGCACCATGATAATTATCGAGGCACCAGCCATTTGAATTGAATATGCCAATGTGGTCCCTAAATAAACTTGTCATTGGAAAGATTTTGGCCTAAATGCAAACCCCCTTGGTTGACTAATTAGTGAATAAATGGTGTTCATGTCAGTCGAACTCTGGGTGGTTCTCAGCTAGCCCAAACTGAGTAGGACCCTAGTGACAAGGTTGAGGAAGGCGAACGAAGGACTCTCTTTAAGTTCTCAATCACTTAGGTCAGCTGAAAGAGTGGATGGATATTAGTGTGCAAGTGGCTAAAAAGGTGAACTCATGCAGTGAAGGTGATCTCACCCTTATTTAAAAGAATGTGCCATAGTGGTGTGCATTGTGTACCCTCCTCACACTTGCTATGTTAAGGAGGGTTTTGGAGGAAAATTTTGTTGAGCAGCTCGTGTATTAGATACACTTACGTGGCATAGTTTGTTGGGGGGTGGGGAGATGTTTTAGAGTGCTTCTAGGTGGGTTCTAGATAATGGATTGTGGACCTTGGGCTAAAAATGGGTCTAAAGGTGAATATTCTTGTGCTTTTTGGGTTTGCCTTAAGCTTGGGGACAATCCACTAAGGTCGGGGTAGTGCTTCAAGATCGGGGACTATGCTTAGAGGTCAGACAATGTGCATCGGACCCGGAGGCTGTGTGTGGGGGGTGGATGTAGTGTTCTGGGCTTGGATGTTGCACCCAAGCTCGAAAAACCACGCCTGTAAGCCATAGATAAACCTTCCTATAACTTGATATGGTTCATAGTCCACCAAGCTCAAAAATTGATGAGTGAGCGAGCTTGAAGGTCAATAAGGATGTCTTATCGCCAAGTATAGTTCACAGCCCTCCAAGCTTAGAGCTCGATGATGAGCGTGTGAGCTTGAAGGCCAGTAAGGGTGTCTTACTCCTTATTATGGTTCAAATGGGAATTAGTTATATCCCATAATTTTGTTCTATATGTCCGCCAAAATAAGCTAAAGAGAGTAGAAACGTTGATGGGTAAGATCCAAGCATGTTATATAAACAAAAGAAGGTATGTTATAAAATGGTTAACAAACTTATTTGGCCACTAGCCATAGCCTTATGTGAAACTCCTTCTTTTGCTATTTAGCATCTGGATTTGTTATGCAAGCAGAATTATACACTAGTTTTAAATTAATCTTTATATATTCTACAAGGAATTAATATTTATATTGTGTCTTAACTTTATATATATATATATATATATATATATATATATATATATATATATAAAAAAGGGAAACACAAAGCGAGACTAAACAACAAAGAGAGATAAAGCTACCCAGTGGCATCTTTCCTCGGAAAGCTAGCGACACTGAGGAGCTTCATGCAAGATCTTGCACTCAAACAACAAATCATGGCGTATATTTATATTTATATTTATACCCAAAAAGAAAACCAGAAAAATATATTTATATTGGATCCATTAATGTGTAGGTTGTATTTTAAAAATTAATTTACAAGTGATAGTTACTCGTGAAAAAATTAAGATAATGAATTCTTACATATTCATTATTTATTAATCCAATGTTTTACTCTCTAATTAAGATGTATCAAGGTTCAAGCTTAATTTTTCCGCGATTCTTAAGTTACGCTAGAAATCTCTTCCCCATCTAAATCGATATCCAAACTGTTAGAGTCTCACATTATCTGTCTCAATCTTTTGGGTGCGGTTTATATACCTATTGAGTCACTTCACTTGATGCCAATTAGTTTTAGGTTGGAATCTTACATGATATTAGAGTCAAGTTCCTATCTCCATTGCCTATTCAATTAGGTCTATTTCTATCACTTATTCCGCTAAACTCGCCTATTCTGGTTAGACATCTGTGAAGGGAGTGTTAGAGTCTCACACATCTGTGGAGGGGGTGTTAAAGTCTCATATCATCTGCCTAAATCTTCCAGGTGCGGTTTATATACCTGTTGAGTCATTTTACTTGATGTCAATTGATTTTAGGTTAGAATCTTACACAAATAACTTTTATACATTAAGTTTAACAAATTTTATTAAGTCGTTAAAAAAAAAGTAGAAATCATTGTACCAGATTTACTTTATTTTAAGAATTTTAGTTTTTTAATTTTATGGTAATAGTAAGGAGCAGAATAACAACTTAAAAACTAATGTAGAATTTAATTTGGATGTATTATAATACAAAATTTTTTATATTATCATCCAAAATGATGTAGTGACATATCATTAAAAAGTTTAGACATTTAAGTAGTGTTTGTGATAATCAAACTTCTTTAATGATTTGTCAATACATGATTAAATAATATAGTGTAAAAAAATGATACAATAACCATGTATCAAAATTAAGTCCTTTAATAAATGGCTTTAGTTTTTGTCTGTTTTTGTCCTTGTGAAAGTAATAATTTATTACTCCCTTCAGTCCATTTTAAGTGTCACTTTGGTATAAAGTACAAGAATTAAGAAACATTAAAACAAGTCTTAATTATAGAAATTTTTTACTAAGTTACCCTTATTCATTTCAATTAGTTATTCTATTTTACTATGTTCATCTAATTTTCATAAGTAGTTGAAATTATTAACACCGTTAAGAGGTATTCTACTTAAACACCTGATAGTATTTTAGAATATTCTGAGAAACTAAAAATAATAATAATTGAGACTATTAAAGTAATATGGTAGAGATGGAAAAATATTAATGCTTTAACGAAAATGTCATTTATAATAGACCAAAATCTTTTCACCAAAATAACACTTAAAATAAACCAGATGAAATACTTGATTATTTATGGCAGATAAATAATAGGCCTGATTGATTAGTATTTTAGAAAACAGTTTTCTATTTTTAAAAAGGTAAATTGTAAATTATCATCTTCAATTTGACGCTTTTGGAAATTTATTTTTTGAAGTTTTAATTTTAATAAATTACCAGCTCAAACTTTAAGCATTTAGATATTCACTATTTTTGTCAATCTTTTTTTTACATTATTAACATCAAACACATCATTATGTTATTCTTATTTTTCCAGCAACATATTAAGAAATAAAGTTATATGAAACTTGATTATAATTTTAGAAACAAAAATTACAACAAATAGAAAAACCGTGTTTGGATAATTATTTTATGGCATTGGATTTTAAGAATAATTTTTAAGATTTTGTTTTTAAATACAACAAAATGAAAACAACTGTTAGATGTTTTCATGTTTTTGTTTTAATTTCACTGTTCAAACATGGTGATCATTTTGTAAATATTTCTAACTTTATTTATCTTCGAGCCTTTCGTGACTGTGTTGCCTTTCTTGGACTACCAGTACCAACCACCCAACTCATTTTCCATACTCGAAACACATTCTCATTGCCATTGATTACCATATAGGAAAATTAAGAACGCCACATTAACAATATTCCGAGTTTTATATATATATATATATATATATATATATATATTTATATATATATATATATATATATATACTGTAGCTGGGATCAGTTTCAAAACAAAAAGTCTCATATATGATAATATATAGAGAGAGAATACATGCACTGGGCCAAGGGATACAATTATGGATTGAATATCTTCAATATGCGTACAAAAGTAGGTCGAGTTGATCTTTAAAAATTATACTCTAAACATGAAGAGGGACGGTGCTACGTTACAATCATATCAACAGTTATATCCGTACATGATAATATATTCTTAATGTTTTAGGTTTCTTTAATTACAATTAGTTCATATTAAATAATTAATTTTTACTGATTAAGTTATAAAATCTGTAATAAGTACATGGTGCACAATATACTATGTGCATATGGATAAATTAAAATTGAATTTTGCTATATCTTCTTATAAGATTTTTTTAATAACTATCTTATTATTTAATGAATAAAGTATTAAATAAAAAAATAAATAATTGAGAATGTAAAAAGTATTTAATACTTTATTTATTTAATAATTAAAAATATTTTTTAAGATGATTAGTTAAAAAGATTCAAAATTATTCATTAAAATTAGTATACTTGATTACATCTTTTAAGTTTTGAGTTTTATAATGCACTATCGTCAAATTAGCTTTCTTTTTAACTCCAGTCAAATTAAAATTAGTAGTACGTCGACTACATTTTTAAGTTGAGTTTTATTATGCACTATCGTCAAAGTAGCTTTCTTTTTTAATTCCCACTCAATAAGTAATAAGTACACAAGGAATCCCTCATTCGCATTATGATTAGTAGTTGATTACGCATTGTTATTTTTTATTCATATAAATTATCTAAGTAGGGTAAATATTTTAAAATAAGTAAACATTTTAGAAAAGTAGAAATTGAGGGAAATGTTAAAGTTGAACCAATGTGGAGAATAAAAGGTAGGTGTTGTATGTTGTAACTTATTAAATGCTTGGCACGTCAATTTTTTTTATCCTTTGGTGTAAGTTATCTTTCGCTAGAATGGCATTTTGGACAAAATGAATTGTGACCAAAAGGACCCGTCTCTTTTATTAAGGGAAAAAGTTAATTATATACATTTTTTAAGAGTGTATCTACTATTTACATTTTTAAAGGTGTGTAATTTAATAAGAGAAAATAATAAAAAATATATATAATAAATTATATTAAAAAAGTATAAAAAGTAATGTAAAATAAATAAATAAATAAATCAGAATTATTTATTAAGTATAGATAACTGGTCCAACCCTTGCATATATCTGTTTTTCGCAACTAACCGATCAAATCCAAGTGACAAAGATGTACCCAAAAAAATCTAAGTAATCAAGTGAATTGAAGCTTCAAAATTAATTTGTGGGATTCAAATAGAGTACCTAGATAAGCCATGTAATGAAGTGTATTAAGTTATTAGACCACACATATTTTTATTGAGCAATGTTATCAATTTTTTAATTTTTTAATTTATATTATTATTCAATAAATAGATTATTATTATTAATAAAATTTTGCTACATCATATAATATTTTTTTATATCAAGTGTTTTTTAATATAATATTTTTTATATAAAATATTCTTTCATATAATGTTATTTTAAAAAATATTTTCATTTTTGTTCAAATTTTTCTCAATATGACCACTTAATCGTGATCGACCCATTAACCTGGTGGCTTGATTAAAAGACTGAATTAACTTCCTCCTATCCAAATTATACAATTGTCAGCCTAAATCATAATCAATCATATTTAATTATGTAATTAAGTAAGAATTTTATTTAGAAATGACCAACCGTCGGTGCTAACATTGTCCTCAGATTTTATATTTTTCAGTCTTAATTAATTAAAAAGTATGAAATATTTTTAATATATTAACAGTTTATTAAACTCTTTTATGTAGTGTTAAAGTGAAATGTTTATCATTAATGTGTGTTGGTCTAAATAAAGTAAGTTCGAGTCTCTTAAATATTTAGTTTTGAATATCCTTAGATTTATATATATGAAAATAACGCCGTTAGGAGGAGTTCTTATTTAAGCGCTTGACTGTACTCTAAAAGATTAGTTTCTCACCTATCAGATGAAGATATACTCTGAAAAATTAAAAAAAAATGAAATGCTTGTTTTACATTGATCCCATTATAATAAGAGCATTGGTATTTATACAGAAACAAAATCAACATAAAATTCACAGATTCAATTATTTAATCATTTTTTAAATTTTTTTTCTCTTTCTTTCTTGATTAAAGCAAAAAATAGTTAAAAACTTGGTTTGTGGAGAATCCGTATTTTTTTTTTTTTGTGCAACTACAATATCCCTTATAATAAAACTTTGGAGAAAAGAACACTAAACACATTTTCGGGCGATCATAAGAGACAAAGAAGATAGAAATTATTCATTATATAGTATAGAATGAAAAGCCAAAAGAAGATATGTTGGACCAAAGACTACTAAATTAGCTTAATTAATATTGGTTTAATGAGATTTACTTGCTTCTCTGCTAATTAAACCCACTATGCAATAAGCCAGCTTCATTAATTAATTATTTACTTTATCCCGTAAGCTTTTATTATTATTATTATTCACATCGAGGCTAAATGACCAAAAAGCAACTAGCAAACAACACTAGGAACAAAAGGAGCAGAGCTGGCATGAGCAACCACAGTTACAGAGATAGAAGGAGGTGAGAGTGAAACATGTTAATACCCAACGGAATGGAATGGGCTTGTCTGGCTAAGAGATCTGTGCAGGTGCTACTCTCCCAGTATTGACGAATGAGCATATTAATTAATCTTCTGAATCAAAGGAGCACGCAGGTGCCATGATGGGCAGCCATAAAAAATCAGACGAACAGCTGCCGTTGAATCATATTCTATAATCAGGTTGCAACTTGTGTTTGTTCCAATGGAAAAAGTTTACATTCATTAAATATAAATTTACTTATATGATTTATGTGTATATAAATAATATTATTAAAAAAATTCATTTAAGTGTATAATTGTATCTAAAAGATTAATCTTACCAATTAAGTAAAAGATACACTGAAGAAAAAATATATTTTATAAGCAGGTTGGCTTGATGGTCATAAAACCCGCTACTATCATCCGTGTGCACAAAAGCCCTCCGTCCGCAAATATTGACTAAATTAATGGAGTGTTTACCGTGTGCGTAGCTATGAAATTGCTTTTGGCTTTGACTTATGCATACGTTTCTTTTAACAAAGTGATTGGAATATACCAAAAAAATTAAAATTTTTAAATCACCATGAAAGGTCTATCAGGTTATTTAATAACTTTATATAGAAGTATATTTTAAATATGTAATTACTTTTTAATAGATTACTTTTTTTTTTTATCTTTACAAATTACTTTTCTAATAAATTATTATATATTCCATTTTTTAATCCCGTGTATCAGTACTAATCTAGTAACAGTAAAAAAAACGTGAGACCTTCCATAAGGTTGGTTCCACAAAGATTTTGCCATAAAAACAATTATAGAAGAATTCTTTATTTCATTTTTATTTCTAATTTTGTTTTCAATAAAATATAATTAATTATGGAAAAATATTATGAATTAATAGAAATGTATAATTATTTTTAAATAATAATATTTTATTGGACGATAAAATTGGAGAATAAAGAAGTCAAATGATTTGAATTCACTTTACAAAGATCTATTCTGCAAAGAGTAATGATACTTACAAAAATTTTAGAGGTGCACTCACCTGAATTACAATAGGATCAAAATATTATCTAATAACTTACACAAAAGTTTATAAAGAATTTGTGAATATAAATTATATGCAAGTATGAGTTTTTATTTTGCAAATCAGTAATAGCTATTATATTCAAGCCATAGAAACAAATAAATGATTACTAATCTCGTAAAAAAAATAAAAACCTGACTGCTATATATATATATATATATATATATATATATATATATATATATATATATATATATCCCAATGTCAAATGCGAACGCGTACGGTATTGTTTGGCGCAGAAATATTGGTGGGTAATTATGATTTTTTATATCATTTTTTATATTATTTTTTTATCATTGATTATATTATTTTTTTATTATTTTTTTCATTTAATTATAATCATTTAAAAATATAATAAAAAATAATATAAGATAAAAAATGATAGAAGAATATCATTTTCTATTGATTGGTGGTGGTCAATTGAACTAATTAAAGGATTCGTTTATGTACCAACAAAAAAAAAGTTTTTGTTTAAATACAAAGTGTAGCTTAGTTGATAAATAAAGCTTTATATAAGTGAACCTTACTAGCTTGTATCACAATGAAAGCATCTTATATTCATAGTCAATAGTCAATAGTCAATGTTCAATATTAGAATAATTGGGTCCAATTACATTTCCAAATTGTACAAACTATTTTAATAGGTACTTTGCTGACTTAACTCACTTACTCATGGTCGGACAGAACATTTATGAGTAGTCTAATATCAAGACTAAGATAGATTTTAATATTATATTAAAATAATTAAACTTAATTCTATTTCAAAATTAACTCAAGTAAAGATTTATTTGGTATAAAGGATATAATAAGATTTGATAGTATTAAATTTGATAATATAATAATTTAATAATATAAGATTTGATAGTATAAAATTTAATATATAAAAGTTGAGAATATTAAGATGCTTAGAATTGTAATGAAAAAATTTTGATAAGAGCTTATACATTAAAATTTTATCAAGTTTAATCTTTTCTTCCAAGATTTAATTAAATTATTCATTATTTTAATGTATAAGAAAAGTTTGATAAATAAATTTATATAATACAATATTTACATCAAATAATTGATAAAATTATAATATATTATATTAATTTATTATTATGTTGTTAAATAAGTCTTAAAAAAAATTGTCCAAGTTATAGAAGGTAATTTACCCATGCACTCATATGATATAAGACTTACTTAACAGTTAGGACTGAGTTGATATTTGAAGGGAGATTAATTTCACACTTTAAGTATGAGGACACCTCTCATCAAATAAATAAACATTTTTGCCGTGAACCACTTGATTAGTGTTTGTGCACTCCAATCTTCCGGCCTTTGATTTCATTATTTTTTTTATGTGTGATTATTATTATCAAAACTCAAAAAAATATAATGTGAAGCATAAACTAAAGCACATGAGTGCTTGAGTGTTTCATCATCCAACAATTAAAGGGTTCGTTTGTTTGTAATGACGGCCAGCACGTGGTATATAATTGACAAGGGTGTTGTTAACAATTTCCTATAATCAAGTACATAAATCTGAATCTTACCATATGTAAGACAAAATTGGTTGGTGGTGGTCAATTAAACTAATTAAAGGGCTCGTTTGTTAGTAATTACCGCCAACACGTGGTATATAATTAAGTACATATATAAATTTGAATCCTACCGTATGTAAGACAAACTTTTTGAACCTAAATTTAAACCCGAAAAAAGTCATAGATATTCTTTTAATATTAGCCTTATCATGGATAAAATCTTTGGATTTAATTTGAATATACTATTAGTATAAAAAGTTATTTATATTATTATTTAATTATATATCATTACATCATTAAAAATATTTGACTATTTTCTAATAATGATCTTAAAAGTTATATATATAATAATGTATAATTAATTGATGATATAAAAAAATTTACATTGATAATGCATAAAAATTAAACTCAAAATCTTTTAATATAATTAGAAAATAAACAAATTGGTGTTTGCTAAAACTAAGACTGATCACGATATAGTTAAGATATATATATTTTTTAAATCTTTGATAAGAGTATTTTCATAAGTATTGCTATGATACTAATATTTCACACATTGTTATAATTAAGAGGTCATCACAATAATTACTTTCTCAAAGTTTGAACTTTAATCTTCTTTATAAGAACAAAGCTTGCTTACCACTATGTTCAACCCTTATTGGTGATGGAAATAGATTCTCTCATATCTATTTTTCACATAACAAAAGAGAGAGATAGACACATGCTTTAAATAGATGGAACATGTATTCTCAAAATTTGTGAGATCTTATTTATGATGTCTATGGGCTTATTTGGTATATCGTATTAGACTTGATAGGATAAGTTAATAAAATATATTATAATTTTATTAGTTGTGTTGGTACAAATATTATATTGTATAAAGTTATCTACCAAACTCTTCTTATACATTAAAATGATAAATAACTTAATTAAGTCTTAGTGTGAGATTAGGTCTGATTAGGTTTTGATTTATAAACTGTTATAAAGACATTTTTATTATAATTTTAAGCAACACGTATGTATTAACGCATATGATTAAGTCTTATATTATCGACATTATATTATTAAGTCTAATATTATTAAATTTATTATATTTTTATATCAATCAGATCTTATGTTTATCTCTTTCTTCATATGACCTAAAACATATATGAGAAGATTAATTTCTTATTGGTGATACAGTTATGATATGGGCGGGGGGGGGGGGGAGGTAATATTAATTTAAAGCTGTTAATACATATTTTGGATCATATATATAATGACCTACTCCGTTGGAGAAGAACTAAAAACACGCAGCGATACATGCTAAATAAGTTCACGTCCATCTGCAGTTACAAATATAAAATAATTAAGTTGCATCGTTTTCTAAATATGTGTGCAATTTTGGACCATTTGAATTTTGAATAATGAGTTGTTATCATCTTTCTTCTCTTTTTTCTTGTGTCATTTTTTTTCTCCCCGCAAAGAAATAATGTACCATATGAATTATCAAACTATGACGCATGTGCTAGTTTCACGGCTCAAATTAATCAACTCAATGAATTGAGCATTGTACCCTACGCAAGATAGTAGGCGCGTCATGGCTCTTTTTTACAAGACAAAACTCTACGTTTAGCAATTCTTTATTATTGAGTGGTTATGACGAGGGTTAGATTTAGTTGGGCTAAAAACAGTGTTATTGAAATGTAAAGGGTAAACCCAAGGGGTTAACCTAACCGAGGATGAGTATGTGATATATGAACAAGTACATGATTATAAGTTTTAATTTCAGTTATATTAATTTTTTAAGGTTAGGTCTCAAAGATATTTTTCTTTATAATTTTTTTAATCTCAACATGACTTTTGACTAAATTAAAAAGGTGTATTAATTAAAATACACTTAAGTTAACATAGATATCACTTGACAACAATAAAAATAACTTAAATTTTTTTCCATGTAATTATTCACGTAATTTTAGGTTTTGAATATTTTAACTCAAAGGTCTTAACTTTAAATTACAATTATTAGTCTTTCTTGACTTTAAATTACAATTATTAGTCTTTCTTAACTTTAAATTACAATTATTAGTCTTTGTGTTGAGAGTTGAATTAATAAGAGTACTAGTTGAGGACATGCAGGGTGATTAATGTTTTCCATGTCTCTTTTCCATTCCCTATCTCTCAACCCCTCCTCGCGATTAAACTCGGACTGCACTGGTTGGTTTGACCGATGGATTGGTGAATTATATAGCCAAGGTAACCAGTTCAAGTCACTTTTCAAATCAGTCATGTATGTGACCTGGTGAATGGCTAAAAATCAGTAACTCGGAGTTTCCTTCACCCGGCCGAGTCATGCACTTTAAAGAAAAAAAAATTAACAGCTTTGCAGAGAAAGGTGTGTCAGCGACGAAGCCTGTGTTGGGACCTTGCAAGTGGGTTTTGGGGCGATTTCTGTCGCATTTGGTAACTGGAATCCATGACACGAGATAGGGGTTTGAAGAACAAAGATAACCAGTTATGGGTTATCTATTACTGGCAGGAGATTTTTGGAGAGGAGAGTAGTATAAAGAGAAAATTGAGGGGGTGTGTCTAACGCTACCAAACAGAAAGCCTTTTGTTTGTTTATTTTACTCAAACAATAGCTACTGGAAGATAAAATGATAGCTTGCTTATAGTTGATTGGTTCTTTTTTTATTTTGGATATGGATTCTGGATAAGTTGATAAAAGCAAAAGAAATTAATAATTATTGTAATTATTTATTTTTAGTGTGATGTAATTATAAATATCATAATTATTAAATAAGAGTTTGCTATAAGGTAGGAAAGTTTAAGGATGTGAGTAAATATTTTTATACATTATTTTATTTTATGTAACTTTTTATTTATATTAAATATTTATTTTATTTTATTCGATTCAAAGACTAGTAACTCATTGATTTAGTGCTTCGGCCGAGTCAATCATTGATCTGAGTTTAATAACTTTATAAACGGGATCCATCTGCTAGATCCATAAGATGAGTTATAGAACTTTAAAAAAAATCATAATTATTAGAATGGATAGAATAAGGTTTATGAGATGAGAAGTTATAACTGAAAATCTTTGCTTAAATCTTGATTGACTTAGAAAAAATTATGCAATCTTAATTCTTATGTAAGTCAATGGCTCAATTTTCAATCTCTAATAAATGCAAATGAAATTGTATCCCTATCCAAAACTCATTAATTATTTTTACCAACTTTGTTTTAAATTATATTCCTGTCATTATTAAACAAGTGATCATTTCTTTCATCTTTTATTTTATTATCCTCTTTGATTCAAGAAAGTTTGATTGATTTAAACATTAATGAATTTAATTATCTTCCTAAAAATACTATATGGCTAAATTTTTTTAATAGAATGAATTAGCATTAATTTATTGTATTAACTCTTAAATAGATAAGTAGTCCCTGTTACTTTTGATTTATTTAATAATTACATTTGAATCTTAACAAATTTTGACTGAATTTTATCAAGTTTTATTGGCTGTGTAGGATTACAACTTTTTTAAAAATAATTTTAGTTGAATACTTGTGAAAGTCTGTTTCTTAGCAGAAAATATTTCCCCCAGCACGTAAAGGTTTTGGCTCATATGTTTGCCTTAATTAATAGTAAATGTGAAATTGATCTATATATTAAAAGCTTTCTTTCAGTATTATTTGGTCTAATACGCAAGTATGATTATGTATGTGTGTGTTTTTCATATTCACCCATCACTTATCTATATATTGCATCCTTTACACGAATATGGGATGGCTATATTGTTTATATTCAAGGCATGATTCGCATGAAAACTAACATAAGTTTAAATAAATATAAAAACAAAAAATGTATTGAAAGCGAGAGAAAATGATAGAAGAAATTGGAATAAAACAAAGAGAGAAGTTGAGAAATGCAATAGAATAAATAAGAAAAACATAAAACCTAAAGGTAAAAATATAGAGTGTAATTATTTATAATTATTTTATATTTAAATTTAATTGTTCAATTACATTTTAATCTCATATCATTTATTAATTTATGGGATAAATACGTGGATGTAATAAATATATTTTGAAAGTTTTCAGATAAAAAAATGTAATGAAAAAGCTTTCTCTTTAATATATAGTAAAGATGAATATTTCTTTGTGTTTTTTTTTTTTGGTAACTTTTTTATTTTATTTTTGCATTAAGTACCATTGTTTTTCAACTACATATTTTATTAATTTTCTCTCTTCTACTTAATGTTTGTGTTGTTTGGGCCTTTTTACCCTCCTTAAAAAAAAAGTACATATTTCATTTTTATTAGGACAAAATACTTATTTTCTAGCACCATTTTTTTTGGGGGGGGGGGGGGGGGGTGGGTTGGGGGGGGGTTGGTTCTTTACTCATTTTCTAGCCTTAACATTCAATGTTTGAAATGGGCACCCCGAATTCGGAATTGAAAGCTGAGGCCCAAGTATATGGTGCATCATGGGGCCATCATAAAAAATAGATACAGTTAAACGGTCTGGCCCAGTTCAATTCCCTCCTATCCTCCCCCGCTCTCGCATTGTCCCTTTCTCTACATGAAAAATTGTAAAAGACCTAAATACACTTTTTTTCTTTTTTCTTTTTTTTTGGTGATTCGACCAAAATACCCTTTTTTGCTTTTGCCTTTAAAGTGCTTGCTTGCATTAGTTGAGAACAAAAATTATATTAAAAATTGAATATGTGTATAACTAATTTTTTTTAAAAATTGATTATAAAAAATAATGTATTATAAATAATCAATCATTATCCACTCTTATCATATAAATAATGATATTGTACTCACTTTTTCCTTGATTATAATATTTTTTTATAGTACTATATTTTTTCTTATGTCATGTGTCATTTCTTTTATATTAACTCTTCTTTTATGTTAATTTTCTTTATTTACTTTCACTTATCCTATTTCTTCTCCATATCAATTATAAATCAAACATATTTAATCAATATCTAAATTTACTTAATTAATCCTCTATTTTTAAATTTGCTTAATCAAATCTATACACATCAAGACTTTTAATTAAATATAATTTAAAAACATTAAAATTTATATAAATAAAATAAAACATTGATACCAAACATACTGTAATTTATTGAAAAAAAAACTATCATAAAAAAATGTTATTAAAAAAATCATTACCAAATAGCCTCTAAGTGTAAATGAGTAGTGAGATTTGGGTATCAAATTTTTTTCCCCCTAATTATTTTTTTTACAAAAATTACCTAATTTCTTTTCAAAAGTTAAATTAGTTGAGTAAAAAGGAGTTTTTTTTTATATAAATTTAACATATGTAACTTGAGTGTACTAAAATACTAAGAGTTTAATTGGTGTGTATTGTCAATATATTAGAGTTTTATATTAACATTTACTAATATTTAGGCAAATTAGTATTTATTATTATTTCTTTCTCTTCATAATTAAAATAAAACCAAAAGTGTCAAAATATTAGTAGATGTTAGTATAAAACTCTTTACACTAATAGTGTATACTATATTAATAAAATACTAATGCATCATTAATATATTAATAAACATATGATTTATTTAATAAAAATTAATAATGTATAATTGGCTTAGTATACCTATGTTAATATATTAAATTTCTAGAAGAATATAGAAATAAGTTTGCCCTAATGATTTAATATGTTAAGTTTTGATGATGAAAAATACAAGAATAAAATAACGATGTTTATGCTACATAGATGTGCTTAGTAGATTATATTGGATCATGCATGATCATGTACTCCATTTTGTTATATTTCATATAAGAGTCATGCATATTCTTTATAACATCTTTTATAGAATATATCCAATAATGTGTCATATAAGTTGTATTAAATTAATATTGAATTTGACTCTATTTAAATGAAAATATACAAAATGTTCTTTATTGCATCCTATATAGAGCATATCTATTAGTAATTGATCAATATCTTATTTGGATGTGCCTATGAAAGTCTTATATGCATGTTAGACTAACTAGAGTTATACATTTATGAATCATGCATATGAAGATATTGAATTATGAATTTGGACTAACTATGTTTGTTTAAGTGAGCAATATTTTGTAGGAACTAGTACCAAGAGTGAGCATTGCAACAAGATAGTAAAAGATCACAATTATGCTAAACTCAAGAAGAATGAGAATGATAAGATGTTTCAATCATTTGCAAGATTTGAAGAGAAGAAATTTTTGGAAGCTTAAATTACATTAAGAAGCCTAAGAACTAGAATTGATATATTTTCTTTTTAGGTTTTCTCCTATATAAAAATAGAGGTTTTGTATGAAAAGAGCTTAAATATGTTTTCAAATCTTTATAAATGATTTTTACATGCTAAAATCCCAACAAATAAGTTTTAAAAAGCTCGTTATAGTGGTAGTTCAAAACTATATAAAAAAAAAGTCAAGTTTGAGTTTTGAAAAACTGATCTTTAGTTACTATTTTGATCATAACTTTTCAAATACTTTGAGTTTTGTTCTGAAACTTATTTCATTTTAAAATATACTCAAATATCTTTTCAATAAGTGGTCATTTGCTTAAAACAGATAAGCAATGAAGAAGTTATGAGTGTTTAAAATCGGTTTCCAAGCATCCGAATGTTGTAAACGTGTACAGAGGCTATGTAATCGATTACATGAACCTTGTAATCGATTACATCCTGTCCAGAAAGCCCAGAATGTGTTCTAAGAGGCATGTAATCGATTACAACATCAATGTAATCGATTACCATAAGTCTGAAACGTTCCCAACGATTATAAACGACTAGTTTTCATAAGAAATCATTTTTAAACACTACCAACAACTATTTTATCACTTGAGCTCTCTATATAAGTGATGTTTGAAGCTTTTACAACTCTTGAACACTTGATTTGATCTTTGAATCATTAAAATCATATTTTGAGCTCTTTATTACAAAATCCTTCTATTCTTTTATTTTTCAAGTTGTATATCTACTCTTATGAGAGCTTTTAATGTTTTTCTTCATCTTAATATCATTGTAAGAGAGTGAGATATATCCCTCAGGAGAGAAAAGGGTAAGGTATCTCTTAAAGTGAGGCTCAAATACAAAGGGTGAGGTATGCCAAAGGTGTTATGAGTGCTCTTGAATGTAAAGGTTTTTCAAGCACCTGTGAAGTTTGAAGAGTTGGAGTTTCTAGCACAAGGGTGAGGTATCCCAAGGTGTGAGGAGTGTTCTTGCTTGTACAAAGAGTTTTCTAGCACCCGTGAAGTCTAGGACATAGTGAAGAAAATCTTAAGTTAAGCTTAGGGACTAGATGTAGGCCACAAGTGGTTGGTGGCTGAACCAAGATAAATTCTTGAGTTTGATTCTCTTTTCCATACACTCTTTAATTTCAATATTTGGTGCAACATATTTATTTATTTCACATCGTGTCACCTTGATGTTTTGATTTTAAGAACTTGATATCTAGTTTATTTGCTTGATTTATCCTATAACCCAAGTTGTATTTGAGTAATCTACAATAGTTGTATCTTTGTTAGACTTACATCGCTGCATATGTTGATTGAGTATATACAAGAAACAGAAAGAAACAGAATATACAAGAAATAAAGGG
The DNA here is from genome assembly GCA_029884595.1 of Ormosia semicastrata. Classification (NCBI taxonomy): domain Eukaryota; kingdom Viridiplantae; phylum Streptophyta; class Magnoliopsida; order Fabales; family Fabaceae; genus Ormosia; species Ormosia semicastrata. The sequence continues at coordinate 7,249,608 of JAQQTO010000052.1, forward strand.
AACACCTTCAACGATTTTGGAAAGAAACAGAAGATGTTCTTCGAAAGGGATGACCCTTAACACCCACAACAAGCAAAAAAAAGCTACTCTCTGAAAAAGACCAAGTTTCCAACATAGTTGGAAAACAAAAGAAGGGAACGAGTGATAACCCCATTACAAAAATTCTCTATTTATAAAGGGAATGATGCATTCCAATTGACCCTAAAGAAGGTGAACTGATAACATATTCAAAGCTATATTTAAATGCTTTATCTTAGGGATGACAAAATTACTTGTGTCCGTGGAGATCCGCAGGGATTACTCGTGATGGGGCGGAGGATGGATACTCATTTAATAAATGGGGGGTAGGGGTAAGGATTATAGAACCCGCCCCACGGGTACCTACAAACCCACGAAATTGGCGAGTACCTACAAACCCACGAAATATACATTTTCATTTAATATATATCATATATTATGATTTTTTTTTCTTTTTTACTTTGAGATGAGATGAAAATATTTTTTTTATTTTACAATGAATTTTTTATCGAATGAACCCATAATAATAAAACTTGTTAAAATATATATATCATTCATGTAGTAATTATTTATGTAGATTGATTATTACAAAATATAATTGAATTTAATATGTTATATCTAATATTCTTTTAATTTTGTAAGAATATAATATTACTGAATAAAGTTATGGTATGTACTATTAAAGTTTATTTTACTTATAGTTTTTTTTATAATTTTTATGATTTTATTTTTAAGATTTAACTACCTTCGGATACTTATGGATATTCACCTACTTGTGGAGATCACAAATAGGTACCCGTGACGGGGAAGGGGGCGGAGGCAGAGGCAGAGAAAGTACAACCTACCCCTACCCTGCCTCGTTGACATCCTTACTCCCCCCCCCGGGATTGGCCATAGGCGCAGCAAGTAATTAGAAAACAATGAAGAAAAATATCACTATCATTAAAGCAGCTTTAATTCATCATAAATTGAAGGCAACTGTTTTGAAGCAGGCGCAGACTGCCAAAAGGTCACAGGGTAAAGGCTTCTAAAAGGACACTAAATTCCTTAAAGCGCCTAAATCCTATCTTTATCTGATCACCACAATGAAGACTGCCAAAGGGATATTAGATCCCAAAAATTCACTAACAAGTATCGGACCACAAATCTTAACTCCTATTGGACCATGGATCCCAACTTGGTTAAGTTTCATAAAGTTCACTTACAAGTACGAAACCATGGATCCCAACTTGGTTAAGTTTCCTAAAATTCACTTAAGAGTACGGGACCACGAATCTCTACTTGGTTAAGTTCCCTAAAGTTCGCTTATAAGTATGAGACCATGAATCTCAACTCCTCTAGGACTACTGATCTCAAGTTGGTTAAGTTCCCTAAAGTTCACCTACAAGTATAGGACTATGGATCCCAACTCCTATGGGACCATAAATCCTAACTTGGTTAAGTTTCCTAAAGTTCACTTACAAGTATGGGACCATAGATCCTAACTCCTATAGGACCATGGATCCCAACTTGGTTAAGTTTCCTAAAGTTCATTTACGAGTATGGGACCACGAATCCCTACTTAATTAAGTTCTCTAAAGTGCACTTGCAAGTACGAGACCCTGAGTTTTGACCATTATGGACCACATGCCCCTAAATGCCCCAAAAATCCTAAGTGCGAACTATTGAATCTGCAGCTCCCAAAGGCTTAGGACCTTAGGAGGAAGAAAAGTGAACAAAACAGAAAAAAAAAAAAAAGCATTATGGAATCAAAGAGACAAAATATTTTAAATGCCCCAAGCTCAGCCAAAAATATGTCTTTACAAAAATCAAAAGCCAGGCAAGGGCTAAGAATAACAAGTAAACTAACTACTACTAATATTAATATTAATATTAATATTAATATTAATATTAATATTATTATTATTATTATTATTATTATTATTATTATTAATAATAATAACAACAACAATAATAATAATAATAATAATAATAATAATAATAATAATAATAATAATAATAATAATAATAATAATAATAATAATAATAATAACAATAACAATAATAATAATAATAATAAAATAATAATAATAATAATAATAATAATAACAATAACAATAACAATAACAACAACAACAACAATAATAATAACAACAACAACAACAACAACAACAATAATAACAAGAATAATAAACAACACTATTAGGGTTGCTTTCAGCTTCCACCTTCGCTCTCTCTTCAGCAAGCTAGTCTAGGACCTATTCGCTCTCCTCAGCACTGTTAGGGCCAGGTGCAGGTGACACTCCCTCATCTTCATCTTCATCCTCCAGCATCACAGGGACTATTTTCCCGTCCTCCACGATGTTGAGGTGATTCGGCCCGAGGAACTCCTTGATAACCAGATAGATAACAGAGACTTGGGCCAGAGCATTATAGAAATAGGTCCTAGTGGAGTTAGTCCAGTTGTTCAAGTACTTGAGTTTCTCTGCATCTAGCAACTCCCTCTCCTGCTTCCAGCTCTTGACCTCCGCCACCTGTCCCTCCAACTCTTTTACATGAGCCTCTAGATTTGTCTTAGCTAGAGACAAATCCTTCACAGAACCTTCCAACTGCTTGTTCTTCCCCTCGAACCTATCGACCTTCTTCTTCAGCTTGTCATAACATTCTTGGGCTGCCAACTTCTGCTCAACGAGACTCTGAACCCTGTTACATACGTCAGCAGCCTAATTCTTAGCATCCTCCAAACCTGCTTGGAGCCTGGACACTTTCTCGCTCAAGAGTTTGTTGTCTAACTCCAGGACGAACATCTTCCTGGCATCCATTATTTTCTCCAAGTAGTGAGTCATGGATGTGAATTGATACTGGAGTTTTTGAATGTGGAGGTAAAGTTCGGAGGGCAAGCACACCTTCAACCTGTTCATCTCAACATCTTGAGCAAAGAAAACATTAGAATGCCTGCAGATGTTGAAAAAGGTTTCCCAAACACAATCAGAAGCAGAAGTAGTTAGATCAATGATCCCCTAGGTAGCATGCGTAAAAGATTCGTGAACGTCTAGAGCACGGCCTGAAAAGACCCCGGAGGGCACGGGCTCAGCTACCACCACCTTCTTAGGACCACCTCTGCCTCTTCAGCCTCTTTTCATTTTTTGTCCTTAGGAAGGAGAGAACCAGAGCTTGAGACACCCTTGGAACCAGCAATGGTGCCACTGGCCCACCTCTGAACGCTGGAATCAGTCTTCATAGCCTTAGAGTTAGTGGCAGATGATCTGACCCCCAAGGTAACAGAACTCCTCATCTTGACCTTTTTCTTCCTTATGGCCTTCATCAACTCTTTAACATCTCTGGAGTCCGCTATGCTATCTGTAATCATAATGGAAACAGGGTTTCAAACAAGCATAATTAAAGAAATAAATAGGTTCATTCAAGACAGACGACGGCATCTATCTCATACTTACTAAGATACCCTTGGACTTCTATTGGACTCCAGTTTATTATCTTTGAACATTGAAAATTCTCAAACTTCTTGGTCATGTCAACAAAGAAGTTGAAGGCTGCTTGCTCGGCCATACTTAGTTGTTCCCACTTCGCTTGAAGCATTGACTTGAACTTGAAATCCGAGTTCTAGCTAAGAGGAAAGTGTGGGTTCCCGTCCTCCTCAATAAAGAATGGAACTCGGTGCTCACTACCCCGGAGTTTGAAAAACCTATCCTTGAAATCCTTATACGATTCATCGTATAACTCAAAATATTTATGGTGCATATGATTACAGATTATGATCCAAGTCAGTTTGCTTCCTCTAGTTGAGCCTAGGATGTCAAACATATAGAAGCAGAGATTGACACTTAGCTCCACCTCAAAGTGGTAACACACGATCTTAAAGGATTAGATGTAAGCCCAATTATTTGGATAGAGCTGAGAAGGGGCCGCTTGAATCCAGTTCAGCATGTCGACATAAAAATTTGGAAACTAGACTTTTAAGCTGAGTCTGGTGAAGAAGGTCTCATACATGTAGGTGTAGGGGGTCCAAGCTGTAGCAGACTATAGATACATTCGTCTTCACCATAGGGTTGCACTAAGTAATCCTCCTCGGATGACCCACCATGTGTCAGAAACATGTAGGTGCAGAGGTCTGCAGTCTCTTAGTAGGAGTTAAAGCACGAAATAATCTTTTAAGGCTCTTCATGAACGCAGGAGTATTCTTTCAAAACAAGGGGTTGAGAAGATTACCTCTTGGGATTTAGCAACTCTCGCCCTAGCTCTACCCATGATGTCAGAGACTGGAGTTTGCACAGTACCTACAGAGGCAAAAGACTCATTAGAATCACTACTTATAGGCCCCATAAGCCTATCCAAGGCCATCTCTACGTCGAAGGTCGAACGACACCCAAGATTGAGTTCCCTGAACCTCCTTTTCAACCACTCCAGGGACTTGGCAAAGGGCGCTTACCTCTACACCCCAGAAGTGGAAACACCCCTAGGGACACCCTCCGCCGAACACAGTGCGGCAGAGATGGTAGCTGCTCCATAACCTCTAAAGAAGAACCCTTTTCCCCTTTGTTCCCCAACATTCTAATCTTAACTATAAGATCGAAAAGGAAAGGAAAGGAAAATGGAGAGAAAGGTACCTTTTGAAGGGAGAGGAGGAGCAAGGTGCAGAGAAGTTGCTAATGGAAAGTAGTGAGCTATTGCGAGAAGCCTCTATGAACGTCTAAATTTCTCACCGAAGAAGAAACCTAAAGAGAGAAAGAACAATGAAGATGAGTAGGATATTGGTAAAAATGACTCCAAGACTTACAAACTCTATTTATATAGGAGAGATTCAATAACCACCACCCGCTAATAGGGGCAGAATCATCCATAACCTATAATTCAAAATAATGATGAGGCGCATAATCCCAAGCTTAGAGTCGCATATGGACCAACCGGTGAATATTATGTGGCCAAAAGGCTATTGGCACGCAGGCGAAGAAACATGTGCTTAGTAGTTGAAGCATTTAAGACAAGCCAAAAGTCACACATATTCAAAACATTTATTAACTTCTCACTACTGAACATAGTCCATTAAGGAGCACCATATCCCGACGTTGCACGTTTAATCCAAGATGGTCAAAATAGGAGGCCGAAAATGGAGCCATATCAGAGCCCGACACCATAATAATTATAGAGGAGAGGCACCAGCCATTTGAATTGTAGGTGCCAATGTGGTCCCTAAATATACTTGTCATTAGAAATATTTTGGCCTAAATGGAAACCCCCTTGGTTGACTAATTAGTGAATAAATGGTGTTCATGTTAGTCGAACTCTGGGTGGTTCTTAGCTAGCCCAAGCTGAGTGGGACCCTAGTGACAAGGTTAAGGAAGGCGAACGAAGGACTCTCCTCAAGTTTTCAAACACTTAGGTCAGCTAAAAGAGTGGATGGGCATTAGTGTGCAAGTGGCAAAAAAGGTGAACTCATGCAAGGAAGGTAATCTCACCTTTATTTACAAGAATGCGCCATAGTGGTGTGCATTGTGCACTCCCCCTCCTCACACTTGCCATGTTAAAGGGGGTTTTGGAGGAAAATTTTGTTAAGCAGCTCGTGTATTAGATACGCTCACGTGGCATGGTTTGTTAGGGGTGGGGGGCTATTCTAGAGTGCTTTTAGGTGGGTTCTAGATAATGGATTGTGGACCTTGCGAATATTCTTGTGCTTTTTGGGTTTGCCTTAAGCTCGAGATCCACTAAGGTCGGGGGTAGTGTTTCAAGATCGGGGACTATGCTTACAGGTCAGACAATGTGCGCTGGACTCGGAGGTTACGTGTGGGGGTGGATGTAATGTTATGGGCTCAGATGTTGCACCCTAAGCTCAAAAAACCACGCCTGCAAGCCATAGACAAACCTTCTTATAACCTGATATGGTTCACAGCCCACCAAGCTCGAAAGTTGATGAGTGAGCGAGCTTGAAAGCCAGTAAGAGTGTCTTATCGCCTAGTATGGTTCACAGCCCTCCAAGCTCAAAGCTCGATGAGCGTGTGAGCTTGAAGGCCAGTAAGGATGTCTTACTCCCTGTTATGGTTCAAATGGGAATTAATTATATCCCATAATCTTTGTTCTATATATCCGCAAAAATAAGCTAAAGAGAGTAGAAACGTTGATGGGTAAGATCCAAGCATGTTATATAAATAAAAGAAGGTATGTTATAAAATGGTTAACAAACTTATCTGGCCACTAGCCATAGCCTTATGTGAAACTCCCCTTTTTGTTATTTAGCATTCGGATTTGTTATGCAAGCATAATTATACCCTAGTTTTAAATTAATTTTATATATTCTGTAGGCAATTAATATTTATATTGTGTCTTAACCTTTATATATATATATATACAAACAGGGAAAACACAAAGAGGACTAAACAACAAAGCGAGATAAAGCTACCCAGTGGCATTTTCCCTCAGAAAGCTAGTGGCATTGAGGAGCTTCATGCAAGATCTTGCACTCAAACAACGAATCATGGCGTATATTTATATTTATATTTATACCCAAAAAGAAAACCAGAAAAATATATTTACATTGGATCCATTAATGTGTAGGTTGTATATTTTAAAAATTAATTTAATTTACATGTGATAGTTACTAGTGAAAAAATTAAGATAATGAATTCTGACATATTCATTATTTATTAATCCAGTGTTTTACTCTCTAATTAAAATGTATCAAGGTTCAAGCTTAATTTTTCAGAGATTCTTGAGTTACGCTAGAAATCTCTTCTCCATCTAAATCGATATCTAAGCTATTAGAGTTTCACATTGTATGTCTCAATCATTTGAGTGTGATTTATATATCTGTTGAGTCACTCCACTTGATGTCAATTAATTTTATGTTGAAATCTCATATGATATTAGAGCCAAGTTCCTATCTTCGTCGCTTATTCCGCTATGCCTATTTCTGTCGCTTATTCTGTTAGGCTCACATGTTCTAGTCAGACATCTGTGGAAGGGGTATTAGAGTCTCACACATAGAGCTGGCAAAATGGGCTAACTCGCCCCGACCCGCCTCAACCCGCTAAAATGCGGGGCGGGGTGGGTTGGCCCGTTTTAAGAAATGAGTTGGAAGAGCCAACCCACCCTGCTTTAAGGTGGGTTGGTAGGTTTGCCCGCATAAAAGATAAAATGAAAAAAATAGATGAGTTGATGGGTCAACCGCTTAACCCGCCTAAAAAATTAAAAAAAAATATAAAAAATCAATAAATACTATAAAAAAATAATAAATAATAATGGTAAAAAATTACAAACCACATATCTAAGAAATAATTTTTAAAATAGTCTAATTAAATATTTAAATATAAATTATATAACATCAAAGAATTTTTCATTTATAATATTACTTATCATTTTATTTTAAAAGAAAAGAGCCAACCCGCGGGTTAATCCGCCCCCGCCCCGCTTAACCCGCTGGTTAAACGGGGCGGGTTATACGGGTTGAAAAAAAAATATGGGTTCAATCCTTGAACCCAACCCGCAAAAAAATGGCGGGTTAGCGGGTTAACCCAACGAGTTGAACCCGTTTTGCCAACTCTACTCACACATCTGTGGAGGGGGTGTTAGAGTCTCACATCACTTGTCTCAATCTTCTAGGTGCAGTTTATATACCTGTTGAATCACTTTACTTGATGTCAATTGGTTTTAAGTTAAAATTTCACACAAACAACTTTTATACATTAAGTTTAACAAATTTTATTAAGTCATTAAAACAAGTAGAAATCATTGTACCAGATTTACTTTATTTTAAGAATTTTAGTTATTTCAATTTATGGTAATAGTAAGGAGCAAAAAAATGACTTAAAAATTAATGTAGAATTTAATTTTGATGTATTGTAATGCAAATTTTTTTATTTTATCATCCAAAATGATGTAGTGACATATCATTAAAAAGTTTAGACCTTTAAGTAGTGTTTGTGATAATGTGTCATTAAAAAAATGCTACAATAACCATGTATCAAAATTAAGTCCTTTAATAAAATGGCTTTAGTTTTTGTCTGTTTTTGTCCTTGTGAAAGTAATAGTTTATTACTCCCTCCAATCCATTTAAAGTGTTACTTTGGTATAGAGCACAAGAACTAAGAAATATTAAACCAAGCCTTAATTATAGAAATTTTTTACTAAGATACTCTTATTCATTTCAATTAATTGTCCTATTTTACTATGTTCATCTAATTTTCATAAGTAGTTGAAGCTATTAACACCATTGAGAGGTGTCCCTACTTAGGCGCTTGACAGTACTTCAGAAGATTAATTTTTTACCTATCAAGTGAGAGAACATTTTAGGAAACTAAAAAAAAAAAAATTGAGACTGTTAAAGTAGTATGATAGAGATGAACAAACACCACTTAATGCTTTAACGAAAACGTCACTTATAATAGACCAAAATATTTTTACCAAAATAACACTTAAAATAGACTGGACGAAGTACTTGATTATTTATGACAGACAAATAATAGGCCTGATTGATTAATATTTTAGAAAACAGTTTTCGATTTTTAAAAAGGTAAATTGTAAATTATCATCTTCAATTTGAGGCTTTTGGAAATTTATTTTTTGAAGTTTTAATTTTAATAAATTACCCGCTCAAACTTTAAGCATTTATATATTCACTATTTTTGTCAATCTTTTTTTACATTATTAACATCAAAACATCATTATGTTATTTTTATTTTTCCAGCAACATATTAAGAAATAAAGTTGTATGAAACTTGATTATAATTTTAGAAACAAAAATTACAAATTATTAAGTGTCCGTTTGGTTCCTGAAATTGAGCATAAAATTAGAATTAGATTTCTTAATTTTAATTTTTATGTTTGAAATACCATTTAGAATTAGAATTGTAATTCTATACACCAATTCCATGAAATTGAAAAATAATTAAGTTAAGTTTTTTCAATTCTTAGCCTATACCTTAAGAATTACTAATTCCATAACTTAAAAATTAAATTCTCTCTTTTTGTCTCTCTCTCTCCACATTTATTTATGAACAATTATATTTATTAAGATTGTATATTTATATAAAAAATTATTTTTATATTTATATAAAAATATTATAATAGCTATTTTTTTCTAAAAAATTCATGAAAACTTTTTTATGAAAAAAATGACTATTATATAATAAAAATATTATTATATGAATATTTTTATTAATTTTAATTTTGTAAATAATTTTTTAATGTTTTAGATCATACCTCTAAACAATAAAATTAAAATTAAATTTAGAATTATAATTTCTTATCTTAATTCTTTGACAACCCAAACATAAAATTTAATATTCTGGACTAATTCTAATTCTGAAAGAATTGAAATTAAAATTAAAATTTTATGTTTCAATTCCAATTCTGCTATCCAAACAGACTCTAAACGTTTAAAGTTCATGCAAAAAAAAATACAAAAATCAAAACTTCAGGAGGTAATTTGCAATTTATTCATTTGAAATAACAAATAGAAAAACCGTGTTTGGATAATTATTTTATGGCATTGGATTTTAAGAATAATTTTTAAGATTTTGTATTTAAATACAACAAAATGAAAACAACTGTTAGATGTTTTCATGTTTTTGTTTTAATTTTACTTTTCAAACATGGTGATAATTTTGTAAATATTTCTAACTTTATTTATCTTCGAGCCTTTCGTGACTGTGTTGTCTTTCTCAAACTACCAGTACCAACCACCCAACTCATTTTCTATACTCGAAACACATTCTCATTGCCATTGATCACCATACAGGAAAACTAAGAACGCCACATTAACAATATTCCGAGTTATATATATATACTGTAGCTGGAATCATTTTCAAAACAAAAAGTCTCATATATGATAGTATATATACAGAGAGAATTCATGCACTGGGCCAAGGGATACAATTATGGATTGAATATCTTCAATATCCGTACAAAAGTAGGTCGAGTTGATCTTTAAAAATTATACTCTAAACATGACGAGGGACGGTGCTACGTTACAATCATATCAACAGTTATATCATTGCATGATAATATATTCTTAATGTTTTAGGTTTCTTTAATTACAATTAGTTCATATTAAATATGTTGAAATCAGATTGTGTTGTGATTTGCTGTAGTTAAGAGTGTTAGTTTTTTAGCAAATATTCTCTCCTCTCTCTCTGTAACGATTCTTTTCCTTTTTTATCTCCTGAAATTATGGAGATATTGCAGCCTGATGATAGGATCCTTGTGTATATATACACCCTGTATGTTATCAATAAATTTTGAATCAATTTAATCCAATTACCTCTTTTTTATATGGTATCAAAGCTTGCTCTGATTACCTCTCAGTAACCCTAGGAGTCAGAGATTTATCCTACCTAATGTCTACACCCGATAACAATAATCTTAAACCTGTAAAGGAGGATGCTTCTGCAGCATCTACCTTTCATATGCAGGAGTTTTCATCATCACTTACCCCTGAACGTCTTGATGGTACCAACTATGTTGAATGGTCCCTAAGTGCAAAGAATAAGATCAGAGGCAGAAAACGTTAGGGCTTCATCTCTGGGAAAAAAGCTGCTCCAAAAGACAAAGAATCTGAAGAATATGAAACATGGGAAGATGAGAACTGCATGATCAAGTCCTGGCTTTTGGATGCCATGACCAAAGAAGTCAGATCTCTATTCATCCGCCTACCCACTGCTAAGGAGATATGGGAGACTGCCAAGAAAACATACTCGGTAAGTCAAGATGCCTCTAAGGCATATCAATTATATTGTGAGATAGCCTCTGTTCGTCAGAATGGAGGACCTGTTATTGCCTATTTTGGAAAACTACAACAACTTTGGTAGGAACTTGATGCTATTGAAAATTGCACAATGGAATGCCCGAAAGACATTGAACTATACACAACTAAGGTAAATTCTCACAGAGTTTAGCAATCATATATGCCTCTTCCAGATATCCAAACTGTCTATGCAAATATATGCGCTGAGGCAAATCGCCAAGAAACTATGCTACATGGAGCATCAAATGAAGGAGCTGCTATGATTGCTAAAAAATATTCAAATCCAAAAAATGGAATTCGCAAGTGCACCTACTACAGTGGTGATAATCACTTGGTGGAGAACTGCTTTAAACTCCATGGATAACCCGAATGGCACCCGAAAGGTAAATCAGGACCAAAGACAGAGGGCTCTAAGAATAATTCAGCTCCTACCATTACTACTGCTCCTACTATTGCTACTGGTTTAGTTGCTCAATCAGGTACATCTAACTCTGCCTATAGTTTTTCTGTTCTCACTAGGACTAGAGATTGGACAATTGATACAGGTGCTACTGATCATATGACTTGTGACCATTCAAAGTTCACGAACTGGTCACCTAATAATTCTAAACCCGCTATTATTAATGCAAATGGTATTTCTTCCCCAGTTGTAAGTGTGGGTACTGTTCATATATCACCTTCTTTATCCATTTCTAATGTCTTGTTTGTTCCTTCACTAAACTGCAACCTTCTTTCAGTCAGTCAACTAACCAAATCTCATGATTGTATTATTACTTTTTTTCCAACACACTGTGTCTTACAGAATATCAATACCAAGGAGAAGATTGGCGGTGGTAAAAGAAGTGGTGATTTATACTATTTGGAGGACAACTTTCAGGACACAAAAGGAGAAGTTCGGGTTCATCTAATGAGTGACAAGTTGCAGAATAAAAATGAAGAAACAATATGGCTATGGCATAAACGATTAGGACATCCTTCTTTTGGTTACCTTAAAAGACTATTTCCATCATTGTTCCTTCAGTGTAATTCCTCAGACTTCCATTGTGAAACATGTGTAATGGCCAAAAGCCATCGTGTTACTTTTCCCTTGAATAATACTAAGGTCAATACACCCTTCTCCCTTATACATACTGATGTTTGGAGTCCTGCCCCTATGCCTACCCATAATGGAATGAGATGATTTGTTACTTTTGTTGATGATTGCACAAGGATGACTTGGTTGTATTTATTGAAACATAAAAGTGACGTGGGTAAAGTGTTCCAATGTTTTCATAAAATGGTTACAGTACAATTTGAGACTTGTATAAAAATGGTTAGATCTGATAATGGAGGGGGATATTTTTAGCAAGAATTAAAAAGTTTCATAGACTCTTTTGGCATTATCCATCAAACATCATGTCCTCATACCCCCAACAAAATGGAGTTGCTGAGCGAAAAAATAGGCACCTCTTAGAGGTTACTAGATCATTGGTAATTGGTGGCAATGTTCCCTCCTATCTTTGGGGTGAAGCCTTGAGTTCTACTATTTATTTAATTAATCGCGTTCCCTCTAGTGTTTTACATTTTAGGAGACCGTTGGATGCCCTTGCTGACCATTGTGCCTTGCCTCCAACAGCTCGCTTGGAACCACGCATTTTTGGCTGTGTTATATATGTCCATTTACATCCACACCAGCGCACAAAACTCGAGCCACAGGCAGTGAAATGTGTGTTTATAGGATATAGTATGACACAAAAGGGATATCGGCCATATCACCTATCATCAAAACAGGTGTATGTCTCAATGGATGTTACATTTCATGAACATGAACTATTTTACTCTCTCGGGGCTGCTGGTTCTCCACTTTAGAGGGGGAATGAGAATGATGAATTACAGAACCGTAACACTCAGGATATAATATCACTTCATATGGAAATTAAACTAAATGCCAATTGTGTACCTTCTTTTGCCATAATTCAAGAAATGGAAGCTGAATCAAATACTCCTGTTGCTGAACCGAATACTCATTTTGCTGTAACTCCAAATTGTGACAACACAAGACATCCCACTCCAATACCACTGATCCAATCTACACCAGAACAACCACTTGAGGTATCATCTGATCCTAACCCAACTATGCATAAAAATGAGATTGACCTTATAGATGAAAATTAGAATGCATCAAGTGATGCTCCTACTACTATCATATCTTGTATATCTGAACCTACTTCTATAGTGAGTCAATATCATCTTCCTCCTCGGTCTTACCGTGGACAACCCAAAATTAGTTATGAACCTGATCTAAAATCTAAGACCAAATATCCTATAGGTAATTATGTGTCATCCCACAAGTTATCTAGATCATATGCATGTTTTGTATCTCAATTATCTACTACCTCTCTTCCTAGTGATTTATAGGAAGCTTTAGCAGACCCAAGATGGACCCATGCAATGGAAGAAGAAATGGCAGCATTAAAAATGAATGCTACATGGGAACTTGTTCCATTACCTAAAGGAAAAAAGGTCGTAAGATGCAAGTGGGTATTCACTATCAAGCACAAAGCCGATGGAACTATTGAGAGATACAAAGCCCGATTAGTTGCAAAAGGCTATACTCAATCCTATGGGATAGATTATCAAGACATATTTGCACCAGTTGCAAAACTAAACACCGTGAGGGTGCTCTTGTCACTAGCTGCAAATCAGAATTGGCCCCTCCTCCAATTTGATGTTAAAAATGCTTTTCTGCATGGGGAATTGTGTGAAGAAGTCTATATGGATCCTCCCTCGGGTATATCTGAATACTCAAATATTTCTATGGTGCGTAAACTGAAAAAAGCCCTTTATGGGTTAAAACAGTCTCCAAGAGCATGGTTTGGTAGATTCACCAAGTCTATGAAGAACTTTGGCTACAAACAAAGTAACTCAGATCACACACTTTTTATTAGACAAAGTCAAGGTAAAATTACTACCTTAATTATTTATGTTGATGACATGATTGTAACAGGAAATGACTATGATGGCATTTCTAGTTTACAAAAATACTTGGCCTCCGAATTTGAGATGAAACAACTTGGAGACTTAAAGTATTTTCTTGGGATTGAAGTGGCTCGATCAAAACATGGAATCTTCTTATCTCAAAGAAAATACATCCTTGACTTGTTGTCAGAGACAGGCATGCTCGGGTGCAAGCCAGTGGACACTCCCATCGAACAAAATCACAAATATTTTCTCTGTTCAGGTGCAGCCATTTTTGACAAAGGGAGGTATCAGTGACTTGTTGGAAAGCTGATTTACTTATCTATACTAGACCCGACATAGCATATGCAGTGAATGTGGTAAGTCAATTCATGCATCACCCACGAAAACCTCATATGGATGTTGTAGAAAGAATTTTGAGGTACTTGAAATCTACTCCAGGCAAAGGAATACTGTTTTCAAAGCATGGGCACCTTAGAGTAGAAGGCTATACTGATGCTGATTGGGGCAGGTCAGCAGATGATAGAAGATCCACCTCTGGATATTTTACCTTTGTGGGAGGAAATCTTGTAACTTGGAGAAGTAAAAAACAACATGTGGTAGCAAGGTTTAGTGCTGAGGTTGAATTTAGAGGCATGGCACTTGGAGTATGTGAACTGCTATGGCTTAAAAATTTGCTAGAAGATCTTGGATTCGAACGAAAAGAAGAAATAAAACTACATTGTGGCAATACCTCAGCAATAAAAATTGCTCATAACCCTGTGCAACATGACAGAACAAAACATGTTGAAATTGACAGACATTTCATTAAAGAAAAACTTGAAGCTGGGATTATTGCCTTCCCATTTGTAAAGTCTAAACACCAACTAGCAGACATCCTTACCAAAGGAGTATCTAGGAATGCCCTGAATGATTCTGCTGTCAAGTTAGGAATGCATGATATCCATGCACCAACTTGAGAGGGGGCGTTGAAATCAGAGTGTGTTGTGATTTGCTGTAATTAAGAGTGTTAGTTTTTTAGCAAATATTCTCTCCTCTCTCTTTCTGTAACGATTCTTTTCCTTTTTTATCTCTTGAAATTATGGAGATATTGCAGCTTGATGAGAGGATCCTTGTGTATATATACACCCTGTATGTTATCAATAAAATTTGAATCAATTTATTCCAATTACCTCTTTTTTATAAAATAATTAATTTTTAATGATTAAGTTATAAAATCTGTTATAAGCACATGGTGCACAATATACTATGTGCACATGGATAAATTAAAATTGAATTTTACTATATCTGTCTATAAGATTTTTTAATAATCATTTTATTATGTAATGAATAAAGTATTAAATGAAAAAAATAGATATATTTAATGTATTGAGAACGTAAAAAATTATTTAATACTTTATTCATTTAGTAATTAAGAAAAATTTTAAGATGATAAGTTAAAAAGATTTAAAATTATTCATTAAAATTAGTATAGTTGATTACATCTTTTAAGTTTTGAGTTTTATAATGCACTATCGTCAAATTAGCTTTCTTTTTAACTCCAGTCAAATTAAAATTAGTAGTAGACTACATTTTTAAGTTGAGTTTTATTACGCACTATGGTCAAAGTAGCTTTCTTTTTTAATTCCAGTTTATAAATTGATTGTGTACTCAATAAGTAATAAGTACACAAAGAATCCCTCATTCGTTATGATTAGTAGTTGATTAAGCATTGTTATTTTCTATTCATATAAATTATCTAAGTAGGGTAAATATTTTAAATTAATTAAGTAAACATTTAGCATATCGTATTAAGTTTGATAGGATAAACTAATACAATATATTATAACTTTATCAATTATTTGGTACAAATATTATATTATATAAACTTATTTATCAAACTCCTTTATACATTAAAAATATGAATAACTTAATTAAGTATTAGATAATGAGATTATGCCTAATTAGATTTTAATGTATAAAGTTTTATAATAACTTTTTTATTATAATTCTAAATATTCTAATATACTTAACTCTTTACGTATTAAATTTTATATTATTAAATTTTATAATATTAAATCTTATATTATTAGATTTAATACTATCAAATCTTATTTTATCATTTATATCAAATCAAACGATCAGTAGAAAAGTAGAAATTGAGGGAAATGTTAAAGCTGAACCGATGTGGAGAACAAAAGGTAGGTGTTGTATGTTGTAACTTATTAAATGCTTGGCACGTCAATTTCTTTTATCCTTTGGTGTAAGTTATATTTCGCTAGAATGGCATTTTGGAAAAAAATGAATTATGACCAAAAGGACCTGTCTCTTTTATTAAGTATAGATAACTGGTCCAATCCTTGCAGATATCCGTTTTTTGCAACTAACCGATCAAATCCAAGTGACCAATGTACCAAAAAATATCTAAGTAATCAAGTGAATTGAAGCTTCAAAATTAATTTGTGGGATTCAAACTGAGTGCCTAGATCAGCCATGTGATGAAGTTTATTAAGTTATTAGACCACGCATATTTTTATTGAGTAATGTTATCAATTTTTTAATTTATATTATTATTTAATTAATAGATTATTATTATTATTATTAATTTTGTTACATCATATAATATTTTTTTATATTAAGTGTTTTTTAATATAATATATTTTATATAAAATATTTTTTCATATAATATTATTTTAAAAAATATTTTCATCTATGTTCAGATTTTTCTCAATATGACCACTTAATCGGAAAAGACTGAATTAACTTCCTCTTATCCAAATTATACAACTATCGACCTAAATCATAATCAATCATATTTAATTATGTAATTAAGTAAGAATTTTATTTAGAAATGACCAACCATTGGTGCTGACATTGTCCTCTGATTTTATATTTTCAGTCTTAATTAATTAAAAAGTATGAAAAAATTTCAATATATTATCAGTTTATTAAACTCTTTTATGTAGTGTTAAAGTGAATGCTTATTACTAATGTGTGTTAGTCCGACTAAAAGAAGTTCGGGTCCTTTAAACATATGGTATTAGGTTCGATTCTTAGATTCATGTGTATGAAAATAACTTCGTTGGGAGGAGTCCTTACTTAGGCGTCTGACCTTATTCCAGGAAATTAGTTTCTTACCTATCGGGTAAGGAAATACTCTAAGAAAAAAAAAGTGAATTGCTTATTTGACATTGATCTCATTATAATAAGAGCATTGGTATTTATACAGAAACAAAATCAACACAAATTTCACAGATTCAATTATTTAATCATTTTTTGAGTTTTTTTTTCACTTTCTTTCTTGATTAAAGCGCAAAATAGTTAAAAACTTGGTTTATGGAGAATCTGTATGTAATTTTTTTGTGCAACTACAATTTCCCTTATAATAAAACTTTGGAGAAAAGAACACTAAACACATTTTCGGGCAATCATAAGAGACAAAGAAGATAGAAATTATTCATTATATAGTATATAGAATGAAAAGCCAAAAGAAGATATGTTGGATGACAATGTTTGGCAGCAGAAAAACCTTTTGTTCATCTGTCTTATTGATCAATCAAGCTACATATATATATACATGCCAAAGAGTCCTATTTACAGAAAGATTATAACAAAATCAACAAAATCTCCTAAATTGGCTCTAACTCAATAATCTTGATTGATTGTGATTGATTTGATTGAGTCATGCAAATCCATGCATATCTTCCATGCTTTTATCTCCGTAATTTACTCACACCTATCTCATTACCCCCTTTCAAGTTGGTGCATGAAGATTACGAATACCCAACTTGCTTAGTAGAGAAAAAAATTGGGAATGACCAAGACTAAGAGCTTTAGTTAGCATATCGGCTAACTGCACATGAGTTGAGACGTATGAGGGTCTGATGTGTCCAACAAGGATTTCATCTCAAACAAAATGGCAGTCCACTTAGATATGTTTAGTGCGTTCATGGAAGACAGAATTCTTGGTAATGTGTAGTGCAGCTTGGCTATCACAATAGTGTCTCATAGGTTATGGATGAGAAATTCCTAGACAGCTCAATATGCTCTTCAACCATTTTAGTTCACGAGTCGTAGTGGCCATAGAGCGATACTCAGCTTCAGCAGAGGAGCGAGAGACAGTGTGTTGTTTCTTGGTTTTCTAGGAAATAGGTGAGTGTCCTAGAAGAACAAACCAACCCGTGAGAGATCGCTAAGTCAACGGGCAACTAGCCCAATCTAAATCGCACCACCCATAAAGAGTTAAGTTGTTGTCCCTGCGTAACAAGATCCCTTGTCCTGGGTTCCCTTTCAGATATCGGATCACTCGTAATATAGCATCCCAGTGTGCTTGCTTTGGTTGCTGCATGAACTGAGACAATGTATGAACACAATAGGACATCTCGAGTCTAGTAAAACATAGATAGATCAAACGGCCAACTAGAAGTCGATATTGTTCTGGATTAGGAAGAAGAGATCCGTCATCAAGAGCTAAATGGTGATTTTGCTCCAAGGGTGTGGGAGCTGGTTTGGCCCCAAGTAATCCAGTTTCACCAATAATATCTAAGGCATATTTTCTTTGGCATAGAAAAATACCTGTAGCAGATCGTGCCACTTCAACGCCAAGAAAATATTTGAGTGTACCTAAATCTTTCATATGAAAGCATGCATGCAAGTATGTCTTGAACTGCCCAATAGGTGCATGGTTATTTCCAGCCACAATTAAGTCATCCACATATACTAGCACGATAATATGAATCCCCAACTTCTGCAACACAAACAAAGAGTAGTCAGACAAAGATTTGTTGGTTGTGGCTTCTGATTACTCAAGAAGGGGGGGTTGAATTGAGTATGATAAGTTTTTGAAACTTTTTCCCTTTTTGCAAAAGCTGATTCTTTTCTTTAATCAAGAAAGAGATTTTGTCAACCAACAAACCAAAATGTGTTTTTGCAAGATGTATTGCAATCAAGAATTGAAACTTATAAAGAAATATTAATAGTAAGATTGATTTCAGATAAGAATAAGATCATTAAGAAATCAGATCATACAAGCATCCCTAACATATTGTTTAATTCATACATTCAACAATAAAGCAAATAAAGAGTTAAGGGATAGAGAAAATTACAAACTGAGATTTATCCTAGTTCAGCTACCTCCACTGGTAACCTACATCCAATCCCCACACCACTATGAGATTTATCCTCTATATAAAACTAATATACAAGATTCTTTACAAAAGCTCCACTTCTTGGTTTCTTCTACCCAAATGACAGCTTTTCAGTGAAAGCAATCTTACAATTCCCACAAGAGTTCCTTCTACTCTTGCACAGCACCAAGAGTCTCTTCTACTCTTGATCTAACCAGCGAGAGAACCTTCTCTCTTATCTCTCTTTTACAAAATTTGAAAAGATTGAATCAGATTCCAAGAAATCAAAAATTACAAATTGAAGCTCTAGAGAAAAATACTCAGTTTTTCTTCAATGAAAAGCTTTCTCAATATTTGTGTGTGTGTTCTCAAATTTTGAATGAATTCCCTTGTAAAAGGTGTTTCCCAATGTCCTTATATCGGTTTATCTCAAAATAGATTCGTTGGATACACTTTACAAGTCAGTTGAGATCATAACAGACTTATCAGAAAAATTCTGTTATTAGTCAATCGATATGTATACAGATGTATTAAATAAAATTTCACTTTTATAACATGTGTACATCGATTGCCTAATCGATTGTTTTCTTGGATGTTCTTGATCTTGAATGATACACATATGAATACATCGACATTGTTCTTGAAAAACACTTATATTTTTAGGTTAGAAGATTATACATTGATTAACTAATTGATTGTATAGTTATTTCAAAACGTTCTTTCTTCTATTTTGGGTTATACATCGATGTATCAATAAATGTATATGTATATATAAAATGCTTCTGTCTTGACTTATACATAAATGTACTAATCGATGTATATATGTCAAAAATGTATTCTGTCTTGATTTATACATAGATGTACAAATCGATGTATATATGTCAAAAATGCATATTGATCAGGTAAGTCCAGAATCAATCGATGTATATATAGATGTATAATATGTATACATAGATGTACACATAGGTTTTCATTAAAAGTTAGTTAATTAACTGAAAGTACATAGATGTACACATAGATGTACAAACTTATTAATTAACCTTTTTCATTCTTAGTCCATTTTTACTTTTGAAAACCATTTTTTACTTATTTTGGAGAGCTTAATCAAAGAATTATACTAAGTCTTTTCTTTACAAAAAGTTTCTAATGATCTTCCTTGAATTCCTTCTTCAAGTTTTCCTTCATGATCCTTGCATTAAAATGTTTTGCTCCATGATTCTTTGCATCCACTTTTCTTGCTCCATTAAATGTCATTGAAAAAATCAAGCTTGGCAAGTAGTTAGTGAATTAAAGAAATAATAATCATGTTCAGTTTAGTCATTAATCAAAACACACTAGAGTCATTTATCCACAAACTCCCCATTTTTGATTGATGACAAACTTACCATACATAACATGTTTAACATTCAATATATCAGAGTAATACAATGCAGCAGTTGTTTACTATTTACTCCCCCTGTCTAATTGACAGTTCTTATCATTTGAACATGTATAGGATCATTGCATCATTATTTTAGATCATTAGTTCAAGTTGATTTAGTATGGTATTCATTGTTTAGGTTGTTATTTTATTTAATATGTGTATAGTACCTATTCTCCTCCTTTGTCATTATCAAAAAGAATATTTATGGGAGAATCAAAGTACAAAAGCATGTAAAACAAGGTATATACTAGAAATTCAATCATTCATTGATTCATTCATTTATATCAGCATGATCAAAGCAAGTTATACAGTCATTTATCATCATCATTGTTCAAAGAAAAATTAAAATTGAAAACAATTGAACAAATATCAAAAGCAACATATTAACATCATTACAGACACACTTAAGACACCCTAAGATCTAAGCATCTTCATTGGTCCTTGGTTCTTCAGTGTGCTGTGAAGCTTGACCTGCTTGCCCTTCAAGATTGTCTTCCTCTTCAGGTGCAGCAACAGCAGTAGCTTCTCTAGCTATGTTCACAACATCTTCAGAAGTAGGATGAACTTCTGGAGGTGGAGTGACAGAAATGCCTAGATGTTGATGTAGAGTGGCCATTTGGCCTTCCAAAGTGTTGAGTCTAATACTCAAGTAGTTAATAGATTGTTTTAGCATAATATGATGTTTTGTTTGCCTAGCCTTAAAGCTTTCAAACATTTGAATCAGCTTGTCCATTTTGCTATTCAGCTCTGAGTTGTCCTCTGCAGCTCTTTGCTCTTCACCAGCTATCCTAACCCATTCTCCATTTACTTCAGCAAGCTTCATCTTGCTAATGGTTCCTTCACCAAACTTGTGAGTTACCTTTGTAGCTTCAAATCTCTCTTCATTATCTAGAGAGACTCCAAAGTGTTCCAGCAAACTCATCACTAATCCAGGATAGGGTAGGGTAGCTCCACTGATTTTACAGTCCAGTATGTGCCTGGCAATTATGAAGCTCTAACTCAGCTGCTTCTTCTGTAGCATAACCCAAAACATCAAAATATCATTGTTCTGCACCACAGCATGATTTCCTGATCTTGGTAGAAGTATCCTGCTCAGCACATATTGCAGGAGCCTATACTGAATGTGCATAGAGTTGATGTTTATCAGTCTTCCTTCTGGTGCATTTTCAATTAGAAGCATATTCTTTGCTTATTCCCTGTCAAAATTCTTAATCCAAGCACTGTCTGGTCCAGTACCAACAAGATTACTTCCTTTGTAATCTAGTCCAGTAAATTGAGCAAACTCAGCAAAAGTCATCTCAATTCTATTGTTCTTTACTTCAGCAGAGAATCCCTCATTGTCCATTTTATATGTACAATAAAATGCTTTAATCAATGTAGGGTAAATATCACTCTTAATCTACAGAAATTGACTCAGATTATACTCCTCTAAAATCTTATGAAAAATGAACTCTTTGGTCTCAAAATAATTGAAATCAATAGTCCTAGCCTCATGAGTATCTCTATGTTTAAAATTGTTCTTATAAAGCATAATGTACTCCTCATCAGATAAATACCTTCTGAGAAGTTCAATCTCAGTAACTCCTTCATCATTTTCTTCTTCTTCCTTTTTCCTTTTTCTTTTCTTTTGAACAGTCTTCTTCTTAGGTGTGTCCTTCACCATTTTCTTCTTCTTTTCTTGTTTCTTAGGTGCTGGTTTTGAAGATTCAGCAACTTTCTTGCCTTTGTCTTGTGTTTTCTTCTTCAAGCTTTTGATTGGAAGCTTGTCAATCATTTGAGAAACCTGAGTTTTCTCAGTTCCTTTTCTTTTGGGGCAAATAGGGATTGCTGTGGGTGAAACACGTTGAGGTGTGGAAAATTGAGTTGAGGAAGAAGATGTGGAGTTAGAGGGAATAGGTGTAGAGGGTTCAGGATGCTTCACACGAGCCATTGGAGAAGATTTCGAGCTCTGCTAGGGTTTAGGTTCTCTGAAATTTGGTTTAGACAAGTGAAGAATTTGGAGGGAAGTTAAAATTAATAAACCCATAACAGTCAATCGATTTCCCAATCAATGTGTTAAAGGGTTTTTACCTCCAATACGCACATGCTAAGCGATGTACTTAGCATCAGGATTTTAGTTTAAATCAGGTACATCGATGTATTAATTGATGCGTAAGCTAAGTCAGTGAGTACCAAGTTTTAAAAACTTGAAATCAATCGATGTGTGAATCTATGTATAAGCAATGTCAGAGAGTCCAACAATTTGCAGCATACATCCAATCGATGTATAAATCGATGTATAGAGTAAGTCAGTGAGTTCTAAATTTTGGAATTATTACTCAATCGATGTTACAATCGATGTATACGCAGGGTCAGTGTTTTTAAAACCATTCTAATTGATATAGAAATCGATGCATAATCACTTACAGTAAGTAGTGCATTTGAGATTCATGATTCAATCGATGTGTAAATCGATTTATATCAGATTAAATTGGAATTGCTAAAATTTCATATCAGGTCAATCGATGCCTATCATATACTGTACCTATTTAATCAAATGAATCGATTGTCCAATCGATGCATAATGATTTTCAGAGAGTCATGTTTTTTTATTTTTGACTTTAATTGATGTACAAATTGATGTTATAATTATTTTAAGTATATAATGCTTATAACAATCGATTGTGCAATTGGTGTATAATATCAAACATCAAAATATCACGCATTCAACATTCAAAACATCAAGCATAGGTAGGATCAATTATTCCTAATTCTCTTCTTATGTAGAAAAAGCTATCTTTAGCCAATGGTTTAGTGAAAATATCAGTTAATTGTTTAGATGTATTAACATATTCAATGATTATATCTCCACTTTGAGTGTGATCCCTTATAAAATAATGTCTTATCTCAATATATGCATTATAGGATTTTTAGTGAGATTTATAGCACTAGTATTATCACATCTGATTAGTACTTTCTCTAAGAAAACACCATAGTCAATAAGTTGTTGTTTCATCTAAAGAATTTGCACATAATAACTTCCTGCTGCAACATATTCTGCTTCAGCAGTTGATAAAGCCACATTTGTTTGTTTCTTACTAAACTAAGAAGCTAATGAGTTTCCTAATAGATGGCAGGTTCTACTAGTACTTTTCCAATCTAACTTGCATATAGCAAAGTCAGAATCAGAATATCCTACTAAGTTACATGTTGATCCTTTAGGATACCATAATCCCATTTCTTTAGTTCCTAACAAGTATTTCATGATTCTTTTTAAAGTAGTTAAGTGTGATTCCTTAGGATTGGATTGATATCTAGCATACATACAAACACTAAACATTATATCAAGTCTACTTGTAGTTAAATAGAGTAAGGAACTAATCATACCTCTATACTTGGAAACATCTACTGATTTACCTTTCTCATCTTTGTCCAAGTAGCATGATGGACTCATTGGAGTAGCCATTTCCTTTGCATTCTCTATTCCAAACTTCTTCAATAGTTCTTTGTAGTACTTAATTTGGCTTATGAAAGTCTCATCATCACATTGTTTGATTTGTAGTCCGAGGAAGTATGTAAGCTCTCCTATCATAGACATTTCAAACTCGTTTTGCATTAATTTAGCAAATTTCTTACAAAGATTCATTAGTAGCACTAAATATAATATCATCAACATAAATTTGAATAAGTAGTATGTTTTGTGCTTTTCTTTTTGTGAATAGTATTGTGTCAACTTTTCCTCTTATGAATCCTTTTTGAAGTAAGAAATTACTTAGCCTTTCATAACAAGCTCTTGGAGCTTGTTTAAGTCTATACAATGCTTTAGTGAGTTTATACACATGATTAGGAAATTCATTTATTTCAAATCCAGGGAGTTGACCAACATACACTTCTTCTTATATATATCCATTTAGGAATGCACTCTTAACATTCATTTGACATAATTTAAAATCCATGATATATGTATATGCTAACAACATTCTAATTGCTTCTAATCTAGCCACAGGTACATATGTTTCATCATAATTAATTCCTTCTTCTTGATTATAAATTTTGGCTACTAATCTTACTTTATTTCTTATTATGATATCATTTTCATCAAGTTTATTCCTAAACACCCATTTTGTACCAATTATTTATTTGTCCTTGGGTTTAGGAACAAGTTTCCAAATTTTATTTCTTTCAAACTGATTAAGTTCTTCTTGCATTGCCATAATCCAGTTTTCATCAATAATTACTTCATCTATAGTTTTAGGTTCAACTTGTGATACAAAAGTTATATTATTGCATGCATTTTTTAAGGAATGTCTAGTGGTTACCCCTTTGGATATTTCACCAATTATGTTGTCTAGAAGGTGATTCCTTGCAGTTTTCCATTCTTTAGGTAGATCTTCATGTTGAGCATCTTCTGAAATTTCCACTGCTTCATCCACTTTGGCATTGTCCTGATTTTTCTCAAGTTGAATCTCTTTTAAAGTTTCTGCAACATCATCAACAAATTCATTTCCCAATCTTTTGGGGTTAGTTTCATCAAATGTAACATGTACAGATTCTTCAATTGTTTGTATTCTTTTATTGAAAATTCTAAAAGCTTTACTAGATGATGAATAGCTAAGAAAGATTCCTTCATCAGCTTTAGGGTCAAACTTTCCTAGATTGTCCTTTCCATTATTTGGTACAAAATATTTACAACCAAAAACATAGAAATGTGAAACATTTGGTTTTCTACCTTTATAGAGTTCATATGGAGTCTTTTTCAAAATTGGTCTAATCAAGACTCTATTCATTGAATAGCAAGCTGTGTTTACAGCATCTGCTCAAAAATATTTTGGCATGTTTGAGTCATTCAACATAGTTCTTGCAATTACTTCTAAGGATCTATTTTTTTCTTTCCACAACTCTATTTTGTTGTGGAGTTCTTGGAGCAGAAAAATTATGTTGAATTCCCAACTCTTCACAGAAATTATTAAATTCTTCATTTTGAAATTCTCCACTATGATTACTCCTTATAGTAGTTATTTTCATGTCTTTTTCATTTTGTACTAACTTAGCCATTTTTTTAAAGAGTGTAAAAGCTTCATTCTTATGTGCTAAAAAGAAAGTCCATGTAAATTAGAGTAATCATCAACTATAACTAATGCATACAAATTTCCTCCAAAACTTTTGGTCCTAGAGGGTCCAAATAAATTCATGTGCAGTAGTTGTAAAGGTTTTTCAGTTGAAACTATATTCTTAGGCTTAAAAGATACTTTAGTTTGTTTGCCCTTCTGGCATGTGATTGCTACCGCAAGTGCATGGATCGCTCAAATAATACAGATACAGAGTAAAAGTTTGTTCCCACGAGGATATTACAAAATAAAGCTAACTACCAACCAATAGCTTAATCAATTCTATTCAAGGATATAAAAATAGGAAAGCAATAAACTAAACTAAACTAATCTACAAAAGCTATAAACCTAAAAGCGGTTAGGTTTCAGGAAATCCTCCTTCACCCCCTACATCTATCAACAACATGTAATCCCTCTCATAAACATAAATGCATTGATTAGGTTAGCTTGAGAATCTTCATTAGTCAACAGCCTATGTCTAGGTCAATTAACCCTGGTTTCTACTTGCCTAACTCACCAAGTTTCCTTGAGAGCTAGTACAACTTCCACTCATGAACGATCTATTTTCAATCACACGCTATACATGGTCAATAGGTATATTAAACCTTATTAACGAAACAGCTTATAGCCGAACATGTATCAACCACACTATATCCATATCAACAAATCCCTATGTCTAGTTCATTTGCCAATATTAAGATCATGCAATTGAGGCCAACTAAGAACAAGCATTAAACACAGATAATGATTGAACCGTAATCAAACATCCACACAAACTCAGAGAAGAACACATCATTAATATATATAAAAGGATTCAAAGTATCCTAAACAAAGCATAGCTATACAAAAGATAAGGAAGAGAAGAGAGAAAAGGAAAAAGAGAGAAAGAAGCTCATTGATTTGTCTCTGAAGCTTGAATCCTCCTTCAATCCTTTGAACCTTGACTCCAATCCACTATCCATGAAGATCTAGCTAAACTATCTAACCTAAAACTACCTAAAACTAACCTAAAAAGGAAAACTATAAAAGGAACTGGCCAAAACGGCCAGAACACTGAAAAACTGAGAGAGCTTTATAGAAAACGTATGAAAATCTATTTATAGGCTCAGCAGCCGCCTCAGCGCCGCGACCCCCACTTATGCGCGTCGCGGCCCTCACAGAGTCGGTCTTATTGTGCCGCGGCCCCCACATATCCTGGGCCGCGGCCCTCTCGCCTCGGGTCCAAGTATGGACTTGCTGAAAAACCTCTCTGCGCCGCGGCCCTCACATATGCGTGCCGCGGCGGTGACTACTGAAATGGAAGATTTGGCTTCTCTTCCTCTTTAAGCTCATTTGTTCCATATTTAACCTTGTTTAGAGCCTCTCTTAACATAGAGAAAACACCAAATCAGTAACAAATATAAATCTACTCAATTCATACTCATTTAAGCATAATTTGCTATAAAATATACAAGAAAGGCTTAGAATCAGAATATATCAAATATAAGCAATAAACCCTCCAAATATGCATTATAAACAAGGATCCAGCATTCATTTTAGCACAAAAATAGGGCACAAATAACTGTATTCTGTGTAGTTATCAGCATGCATCACATAAACCATTTTTTGAGAATTTGGTTTTAGGAAGTCCAATTACCAATTCTTTAGAAATGAGTTTGTTTAGATGATCCATGTGAATATATCCTATTCTTCTATGCCATAGCCAATTTTTCTCTTCCTTAGATATCAAACAACATACATCACTAGCAGAAATACTTTCTAAATCTATCATGTATATGTTATTCAATCTATTACCTATCAGCTTTGCATTTCTATCATGCTTGTTTTCTATAATGCAACTACTAGAGTTAAAGAATATATTATAACTTTTATCACATAGTTGGATGATGCTTAGTAGATTGTGCTTGAGCCATTCAACATATAGTACACCTTCTATCTTAGTAGT